>OU612047.1:28547788-29747788 GCA_914767935.1 Coremacera marginata | reverse complement strand
GTGTATCAATAAAAGCTTTTACTTATACGTATATCAATATCTTTCAAAAACTAAAGAAATCTCACAGTTAAAAAAAATGTTCTGTGTTAGAAAAAACAAACCGACACAAATGCGTTTATTTAGCATTTTTTTCGGTTTTGTTTTTATTGCATTCAACTTAGAAGAATTCGAAGAACATAATTGTTGAAGAGAATTTAACACTTCTAGCGTTTAATACTCAATAAAAGGTTTTAAAAGAAACACATCGATCAGCGAAAAAACATAAAAACTAGAGCAATTAAAAACAATTTTTCTTTTTTCAGTTTTTACAGTGTAACCTTCTATTTGAAATCACAACCAACCCGATTTTTACAGGGTTATCACTAGTAAAGGTAGGTGGTGTTATTTCTATTTTTCAATGCGTACTGGGTAAGAGGTATATTAACTTTGTCATTCCGTTTGAAACGCCAAAAAGGGGGTGTGGCAGGTATATAGTTGTATAGGTCTGAAAGTGTGGCAGCATTCATATACTTTTATATATAACTTTTGATCAGCATCATCACCTGAGTCGATTTCTATTTGTCCGTCTGTCTGCCAGTCTGTCGACACGATTACAGCCGTAAATTTAAAGCTATCGCGACGAAATTCAAAATATAAGCATCTTTTTAAAAATGAAGATCAAGTTCGAAAATGAGCCAAATCGGATGAAAAGCAGGCGTACTTTCTTAACAAAGTGACTTTATTATTGCAGTACAATCTCTTAAGAATCCACAAAAATTAAAGAAATACCTTCAAATTTGGCACGTAAGTTTTCATCTTCAATAGAGATCATCTCTATGATATTTAGCAGAACCGAATGAAAATCAGGCCTACTTCCCATACAAAGGCGATTTATATTAACCGTAAAATCTCTTAAAAATTTTTCACATAGGCTTTGATGTTTAATATAGACCATCACTATGATATTTGACAAAATCGGATGAAATCCACGCCTACCTCCCATATAAATTGGCTTTTTTTTAAACGTAAGATCTCGTAAAAATCCAAAAAAATTAAAGAAATGTCTTGAAATTTTGCGCATAAGCTTTGATTTATAAAATGAACCTTCTCTATGATATTTGGCAAAATCGGATGAAAACCACGCCTACCTTCCATACAAAGTAACGTCATCAAAATAGGAAAGCTTTTGTAAATATATAAAACTGCATGTCACCGTGTCTGTCGTTGCTAAAGACATCGAATATACCTCAATACGGCCGCGGTGGGGTATTTTAGCTTTGGTGCCGAAGCTTCATTCCTTTTCAGTTATTCTTAACTATATATTTTTTACGGACAGTATATCGGCATACAAGGTCCGTTCAAAAAGTTTCCGAACTTATGTACAATTCCAATTTGAAAACAATTTCTTGTTTCACGACAATTACTAAAAAGCTAATTATTAAAATCAGGCACCCAAAATAACAATTATTTTCTCTAAGGAAGGTAATACGGTTGCAAAATTCAAGATATTATTTAGTTTGGGCTATCCATAATCATTATCACAAATTAAATGTTTTTTTTGCTTGCCCAAAACAATTACAGCATCCTAAATTTTATTTTGGTTGCCCATAGTCATTATAAGAAAACGCGAACAGATTTTTAAATTTTGGTCTCCATTTTGGATCCGTTATTTCGAATTTTTAAGTTTAGAAACAAAATTCTAAATCAGCAACCTAGAAAATCATCCTATACTATGGCTTAAATTGACACCATCGATAACAGTGATAACTGCTGTGGGCAATCAAAAAAAATGTAGTTTGCTGTAATGGTTATGGGCAACCAAAAAACATTTTGATTTCAAAACTAGTTATGGGGCACCAGAAAATTATTTTGGTTGCGATAATGGTTATGGGCAACCGGTATCAGAAATGGTTGATAAATTAAAATGATCTGGAGTTTTTTTCTACAATTGGTAACTGTTATGTCCCTGATTAAAATTGAAGTCTCTTTCGATTTTCAAAGTGCACAAAAACGGATGCGGATCCGTTTCGAACCTGTAACGAGTCCATCAGCATGGGATTGGCTCGCTTATTTTTCGACGGACCCGTTTCGAACCCGTTACAAGTCCGTCAAAACAATGGTCACAACGTTAACATAAAACGAAATTTTGAAGTTGTTATTAAGTCCTTTATATTGTATTCAATGGATCAGAGATACAAAATACAATTCTGTTCTTATTTTTACTTTCTGTTATTTATTTATATATTTATAATCTATTTATCTATACTCTATACTATTAATAAATCTGTAGCCACTTTTTATGTTCACTTATCACGTTTAAACGACAACTCAGATTTTTATAAAATTTTGTACACATATTTATAGGTCAGCAGAGAGTGCAATAGGATACTTTATTTTAACCCATTAACAACCAATGTTACTATATGGAAACATATGCGTCTCGAATTTTCATTAAATACTTCATAATATTTCAAAAGTTTTAGTGCCAGTTTTTTAATAAAAGTAAAATTAGCATGCAATAATAACTTATTTCTGCTCAATGGCATACATAGTTTTCACCAAAATGTTGCTTCAAGTCTAAAAATGTCTGTTTTTTATGGTTTTCTTTCGGCCCTAATGGATTAAATTGCACTTCGGTTAAACGAGACCAAAATCAATAAACGCTTTTAAATTTCCTTCAATTTGATACCAAAACCATGTATGTAGTTTGAAAACTGTGAAAAATTTTAGTACCAGATCTTTTTAGTATTAATTATAAGCTGAGAATGAGAGAAAAACGACTTGAAATTCACACTTTTAGCTTTGAAGGCAAATATTTCAGTCAGTTTGCAATGGATTTCAATAATTTTTTTTGAAAAATGTTGTTTGTTAAAATATCCTTCAAACATAAGTTGAAATTTTTACTAAACCAAAGTATTAATATTTTTAAAAAGTTTTTTAAAAAATGTTCAAAAATTTTTAGTTTAAGCCAAAAAATTGGATAAAAGTTGTTTTTGTTGTAAAAAAAATTAAATCCAAAATTTAGGTTTTCGATTTCCTATCAGATGATATAACAATCTTAAGGTTAATAATTTGTAGTATTACTTAAACAATAAAAAATCGTTTTTGTAGCGAAAAATCACTATCAATTTTTGAATGAAAACTTTTTGAAAACCCGACGAAGCGGCGGGTTTAAGCTAGTATAATAATAAGAAGTTAAAAAAAAGGTAAATATTTTCAATTTTACTTAACACTTATTGTTTTGTTTTGCATTATTAAAAAAAAAAGTCCAACTTGAATCAAAAAAAAAAGAGTCCGAAGAAGATTCGTGTATGAAGTCCGTTCCAAGTTCGAGACGAATTCGAAAAAGGTGAAAAAGCGATTCGCCTTTTTAAGAGGAGTTTCATACGATAACGGATCAGTTTCGGATCTGAAGTCGGATCAGTATGGCACACTGGGTTCACATTATTTTAAGTTGTAGTTGTTTTAACTAAAGTTTTGTAGATCGACATACAATACATACACGAAGAATGAAACTTTTTGAAATAACGGAAAAAACGGAGGAGAAATTTTGATACATAAAACTTAATTTAATAGATTAATTTATTATGTTTATTATGCATTAAATATGATCATTAGCTTAAAACTGGGTTTTTCTATTGTTAAGTTTGAACCACTTTGTTTTTTGTTTCTGCATATTTAAATTAATTCAGATATGAGAAAGTCTTTTAAATTATATGCAGACAAATATAATATTGCTTATTTCTGCAAATTTTCTTGAGTCAATAATATATTTATTTTTTATTTGAAATATCTTCTGCTTAACATGTTCTTAAAATATTTCAAACTGAATCGTTGTAACGAAGAACAGAATAGTTACAAATGAATAGTTTGAACTGATTCGAAATTTTACACAATTTTTTAAAAATTGAACAAGGAAATAAAAAACTATTAAAAAAGAATCATAATTAAAAAAATATATTTTTAAAATCGATATAACAAAACTATATATGAAGAATATGATTTTATCTAGAACTTATTTTTCGAAAGCTGGACATAATTTTAGTTGTAGAATAATTTTTCTTATTCTACAGCGCGATCTTTTTGTAGAGAACACTCTCAAATATTACTTTTATGTTATTCGAAATAATTCTGGAAATATAAATCCTACAGAAAAAGTTCTGGTGAGATAAAGTTTGAAGTACAAAATTGTGCGTCGGTTGAATACGTGATCTTGAAAATGACTCTTATAATCAAAACAAGCTAGATTTATTACTTCAAAGGCTCGATGCCCTTGCTGTTTTTTAAGTTTTTATGTGAAACTAATTTAAAGTTCTTAAAGAGCGCACTCAAAAAAATCCCTCTTTCAGAATTTTGATATAAGACTACCCACCTTTTTGTATTAGAATTTGACACAACTTGCGTTTTGTACAGAAACCAAATTTGCGTTTAATACATTAATGGCTTACAGAGTTTGGAACGCACTTATGGGCAATTGGTACCAACAACACAAACCCATTCACAACATAACAAAAAAAAAAAAAAATACACCGGTGCTGATGACATCTTGTAGCAAGTTGAAGCAACATTTTTGTTATATTGCAGATATCCGCTAAATATGTTGGATATGTAAAATTTTCAATACACAATACTCTATCTACTTATAGATTATTGTACTCTGCTGCAACATAGCTTCAGTTATACTTAATATTGCATCAACAACTTTGCGTAACAAAAATTTGGAATTGGTGGGTAATGTGTAGAAATTTCAATCGATGGGGTACGAGTTCGATTCCCAAGGCAGACTAAAGAAATATTTTTTATACATTAAAATTACATTTGCAATTACAATTGTAATAGATGCAAGCAAAAAGGAAACATTAATTTGTAAGAAAACGGTTTCGGAAAAAGTGTCGTTTTTAAGATTTCACTCAAGCAAATCACAAATAGAGGCGGAAGAAGCTTCGCTTCAAAAAAATATTTAAAGAGCCCATTAAAGAACCCTTAAATATTGTCTGACTTCAAAGTTATTTTATTTTTTTTTTGAAAATGTTTTTTTACACCCACTACAACATACTCGAAGAGCAGATGAAATAAAAAATATTTGGTTTTCGTAGGACAATTCTATAGAGCATGTATCTGCATTTTTATTAGAACTTTCAGCTTACATAGAATTGTTTGCTTTATGATTTATTTCTTCAGAACTTTATCTGTAGTCTCTACGTTTCTTAAATAATGAGCGAAAGTAAAAAATGAAAGCAGACTAAGTAGAATAGAACAAACTTTAAAAAAATTTGAAATTAATGAACTCTGAAATTATCTTCAACTTTCCATCAATTACAATATTACCAAGTAAGACCTTTTTTTCGAGCTTACAACATTTCATATCCGGACATTTCATATTACAACATATTAAACCGGAGGTGGCCGGTCTGTGGTGGCCGTGTCGCAGTAGGTAGAGTGTGTGACCCATAAGCCAGAGAGCCCTGGTTCGAATCCCACCTGACACAGAAAGTTTTTTTTCAATTAAATTAATTTTTCTGTTCGGCCGTCACCTCTCTGCAGCAAATGGCAAACTCTTCTTGAGAACATAAGCTGTTCGGAGTCGGCATAAAACATTAAGGTCCAGTTCTCGATCATTTGTGTTCAAACATTTCGCAACACACACAACACAATTGATAATAAGAAGTACGGTCAAAGTCCTTTCAAGGGTTGAAGTAGTCATTTCGTTTTATTTTTTCGGACTCTGCACTGTCGATGAAGATGATTCAAAAGAGGTTTGCTTACTTTCTTTGTGGCCGCACAAGCACCGATGAAAGTTGGAAATATTCGTTTCAACTCCAAAAAATAAAACGTGGCCATTTCAGCCCTTGAAAGGACTTTCAACGATCTTCTTTTGAACAATTGCGTTGTGCTTGTTATAAAATATTTGTACATAAATGATCGTGAACTAAACCTATAAGCTCCTATAAGCTGACTCCGAACTGCTCATATTCTCAAGAAGCTTAACATTACAGTTCTTACTCTTTGAGGTTTGCCATTGTCTGCAGAGGGGTGATGGTAGACGGAAATATTAATTTCAATTGAATAACTATTCTGTGTCAGATGAAATTAAACCTGGGCTCTTACGACTTACAGGTCACACACCTAACCAGCCATGACTGCTACTTAGTCCCTTAAACAGCATGATTGACCCCTTAGTGAAATTGAGGCCGAAACCACAAAGATGTCGTACGGCAGTGTATTGAATATCATTCATGTTATTTTGGGTGTGAAGAAGCTCTGAGTTTGTTCCCAGTGGGCCAAAAACAAATTCATGTTACGACTTTCCATCAGAATTTGTTAATTTTTATGCAAAATTCAACTGATCTTTTAAACGTATTAATAACCATGGATGAAATATGGATCCAATTCTACACACCAGAGTCCATCCAACGGCCAGAGCAATGGATTTCTCTGGGTGAAAGTCATTTAAGTCCACGAAGTGTCCAAAAACTCAACAATGGACCGGAAAGATTATGGTACTCGTATTTTGGGATGGAATAATGGAGCATGGAATAATATTCATCGACGGTCTTCAAAAAAGTTAAACCAATAATGGCTACTATACTATGCATCATTATTGGATCATTTGAAAATTGAAATCACAGAAAAATGGGAGCATTTGAAGAAGAAAAAAATCCTCTATCATCACGACAATGCGACTGCTCATTCATCGTAAGTTGCGCCAGTAAAATTGCACAAAATCGGGTTGCAACTGATTCCTCAGTCACCGTATTCACCCAGCTACCTACCTCCAGTTCCAACTCTGATTCCAAACCTGGAAAGATGGCTCAACGGTACGCGATTTTACTAAAATTAGGAAACTGAGGTTTTAGGATTAGGAACTGGGGACTATTTAGAACAATTTCCGAAGGACCATTTGTCGGACGGGATAAACAAATTTAGAAAATCGTTGGACACTCTGTAGCGAATTAAAAAGAATACCATATATGTTGATAAATTAAGCCGAATTTGGCCAAATAATATTTTCTTGGTTTACTTATTTTAAACTTTTTGATCATTATTTATATAAAATATTGGGTAAAATTTTGAGTCAATGTCAGAACGATTTCTATTATTTTGTATATAAATTTATATTTTCTAAATAAACCCTCCTATAGTAGTGGCAAAATAAATTAAACCAAATTCACATCATAACAAGAGCTCTTCGAGCTCTTACGATCATCACGTTTAAATTAAACTCTTTTAACCAACTTTCAACCAACATGTTCCATTGCCAATGTATACCGTTTAAACCAAATAAAATTCCAAAAGTAACATAAAACGAACACAACAACCACACACACTTAAATCTGGTGAATCATACCAAAAAATGCTTTGTTTACATTTCAACTTGAGCCGCTTTACTATGAAAAGCAAATCTTTTCACACGCCATCTACTGCAACTTAAAACAAAAAAAAAAAAATAAAAAAAACACCACTTCGATGGAAGAATAAGGTAAATAGAAGCCGAAAAACACGTGTGAGAGCAACACCACAAAATAACCAATACTAACAAAACAATGTCGGGCTCAATTCTTTTTGCCGAACTCATAAACAACAAAACGCATTTGTTTTACGTCATATTTGTTAGCTTGCTCGAAGCAACCGTAGACAGAGGAAGAAGAAGAAGAAGAGGCACTAACTTGCTAACACTAAGCAACTAACTTGGTTGTGACTTTCGGCTGACTAGTGTTTCAATTCACTTGAATTCCATTAGTATTCAGTGCATGTTCAGAGCTGAACGTGGCTTAACGTGCATCGGTTAAAAACGCGCGTTTGAGACTTATTGGAGAGTGTCGGAATAAGAATAAAAAAGAAATTGTTGAGTTGTGCTCATAAAATGTTAAAAAGAATGAACAAATATTAAAAATCTACTTACTTAGGAATAATTTAAAAGAACCCCGCTCGAGCCAAAAGTGGCCCAGTTCTTTGACCTTTGTAAGGTGTTGATTTCAGCTAAAAAAAAGCAGTAGAAGCAGCTCATAAAAAATATAAAAAAATTTGGCGCATATTTTTGCATAGTTTGAGTAAGTTGGTGTTGTAATTAAAAAAATATACAAAAATTAAAATGCAAAAATTTTTTTACATTGAAAAATTTCTCAACAAAAGCCAGTGACCGCTTCAATGGCTGCGCTTGAGTGCTCGCGCTGAAATTCCCAAATAATATTATTAAAGAAGTGTCAATGCTTCGTGTGGAAATATGTATGTAGATAAAAAAAAAAAAAAATTATAGAAAAATAAAGTATGTCTATTTTGAATGGTTTAATTTAACTTTTTTTTTTGTTCAAAAATAAACTTCAAATCAATAAAAAAAAGCATTTCTCGCACCTGCTTTAAACTTTATATGGTGTTTTATAGCTATGGCGCATGCTTAATGTCTCAGTAATTTGCATATTTTTAAAAAAGAAGCATTTATTGATAACTGTTTGCAAACAGGAAATACAGCTGATAACAATAAATAAAAAAAAAAAGAAAATATTTGAAAACAGCGACCGGGACTAAAATTTTATAACATCACTTCCGGCGTGAAAAGTTTGAGTTACATATTATGCCTCAAAAGTTAGTGAGAGGGTTGTCGCAAGCTTTGAGAGATTGAATTTTATACAAGCAATTGGTTGTATAACATACAAAAAACCATAAATTACAGAAAATATTATGATTTTCATGTCAAATTTTAGATTTTAAGCAATAGAAAACATTTTTTGGTGAAATTTTAAAAATGCTTAAGGTCCATTTTATACGATGCTCGCTTACTAGGTAAGCCAGTTGTTTTGTTGTTGCTTTCAATGTAAAACTGTAAAAAAAAAAACAGTGAGACTAAAAGCAAATGAATACTTTACAGAATGAGCAAAATATTTAAATTTTTGCCTGCTGTAGCTCAAGTCACAAGATGATCGTTTGATCGCCGTTCTAAATTCTGTGTTGTTGTTTTCAATGCAAAATAGCTAAAAAATAGTGAGAGCGAATGAACACACAGTAGAAATGTGATTTGTTCATTTTTAACGCTGTAAAGTACAAAATAGTGTTACGTGATAGAAAGCATATACAAATGTCAAACGTTGACCGGCGATCACATCATTGTTGCGATCACATCATTGTTGTCTGACCGAACAGCAATCAATATGTTAAAGAGAGTTTAAATAGTTCATTGAACGCCCATCAAATGATCATCGTCTGACTTGGACCTATGCAGTACAGCGATCACCAATCAAAACAGTGTAGTGTTGTAGAAAACATATGAAAATAGCAACCAATCAAAATGTGGAAAAGAGTAAAAAGAGTTCATTGCTTGTCAAGCAAGCGAGCATCGTGTTATAGCTTGGAAAAATTGTTAAATTAGCAATAGTTCTATATCGACGAAACAACATTGCAGCATCGCTCCATTAGAAAATACATGCAAAAATATTTGACAGATGTTGTAAAGTTGCTGTCGTCGTCAATGTGTTCAAGCTATTATATGGGCCTGAGTGTTTATAGCTATTAGAGCCCTGCATGAATATATTCATCAAGTGAATATACCATGATTCTCTGCTGTAGCAGTCACTGCAAGAAAAACTGCAAGCGAATAAATGTAAACAACAGGTCGTATAGCAACAGGTCGTGTAGTGCAAGAGAATAACTTTTTATTTGCTCTCTGTTCTCTTTTCATACACTCTTGCCCTGAGGTGAGCTTGCGATCTACGCGTTCTTTCAGTTTTTTCTCTGAACACTGAAAAAACTACACGAATACTCAGGTATCTGTTGCAGTGACCTAAATAACAGTTAATATGTTGGGTTTTCCCGCAATAAGCTTTTTGTTGTTCTTAATTCATATTTGTGTTATTTCTTGTTGTTTCATTCGCTACCTTCCCTACAAAAAACACAAACACTGTCGAAAATAGCTTATATCGGCCGTAGCTGAACTCCTAGAGGGGTCAAATATATGAGTTGGTTCTATTATTTTTTGCCCCTCAACATTTCTTCCGAACCCACCTACCCCCTATCTGCCACCCTTCTTTAGGTCCAAACACAAAAAACATCTATATTCTACGAACGAACGAATAAAAAATATTCCCAAAATGTTCAGGGTGTGAACACTGATATTTTTGTTATTTTTGATTGCTTTACTTGCTACCTTATGGTGTAATTAAAGGATCGTGCTCTTATTCCTTCGTTTCTTATATTTGAATAAAACAAAGAGAGTGTATGAGCACATTCTAAATTATTTGTTGAAATTTCCTATCAATATGACTGTAAATTTTTGTTGAATTTTCTGTTGTTGCCTAAAATGATGATCTTTTGGTCTCATTTTATGAAAAGAAACAACAATTGTGTATTTTTAAGCAAAAAATATGCAAAGTTCAAATATACACCAAAAAATGTTTGAATTCCTACACAAAAATTTGTAATGTTGAGCTAAAAATGTGTAAAAATTTAAAATATGACAAAAATGTTTATTGTTAAAAAAGATGCGCAAACTACACAAAAATGTGTAATGGTGAACTTAACATGTGTAAAAATTTCAATTATGGCAAATGCTTTTGAATTTTGAAATCCCTTTCATGATTTAATAATTAAAAAATAAGCAAGATGAGTATTATTTTGCCATGTGTACCATTTTGATCCAAGTAAAAGGGTTTTGAGGCTTACGCCAGCTACAGTCGACCTATTGATGTAGCAAATTTTTATTTAATCAAAATACTTTTAGATTTTAAGCTTGCTAAACAATCCGAAGTACGATTTCAAAAAGTATATGATTGATTGGATCCTTCAATGGAATGGTATCTCTCCAAACTAAGACTATTTTGTAGAAGGTTAACGAATTTGGTTGAACGTTTGATATTTTATATTTTATTTAATTCTGATCAAGTATTTAATTACAGCATATATTTCAATATCTAAAATCATCGATGATAAAAAAAAACTCTGCAATAAATGTTATTTATTACAATTTTGCTAAAAACAATTCCATTAAAAATCCTTACCGAAAAAAAAGTAATATAAAAAAACACAGGTGCGTCGTTGAACACACGATAAGAGCGAAGCTTTTTCGCAGTTTCACAGATTTGATTATTGAATGGTTTTTTTTTTTGTAATAAAATTGCTTGCAAATAACAAAATTTAAAATGACATAAAGTAAATTAAAAAAAAAAACACGTTAATATTCACACCAATATATTTTATTGAAGCCATTATTATTTTATATATTTTATTACGTGTTACATTCATTGTTATTACAACGCACTTGTGGGCAGTTGTTAGTTTTTGTCGATGCTGATGACATCTTGTAGCAAGTAGTGGCAACATTTTTGTTATTTTAAGATAGCTGCTAAATATGTTGGATATGTAGAATAGCCAATACACAATCCTCTACCTATTAATAGATTATTTTGATCTGCTGCAACCAGGCGCGGATTCAGGAGGATTTTGGGGGTTGAAACTCCAACCCCCCGAAATTCTTGCAACTATTTATAGGAAAACTTGCATTTAAATGTGATATATTTGTGTTTTTTATGCGGGCTATGAGTACCAAAGAGAAACACATAGATTTTTTCATAATTTATTTTAAATATTTATACCCCTATGCTGCAAGCGTTTGTAGCTATTTCTTTTTCTTATGCACTAAGTTCTGTGGAACTATTTCGTAACTGTGCACAAAATTTGTGTACAAAATATTAAAAATTTTACATTCACTCAAAGCGCACACTTTTTAATTTCAAGTGATTCTGTAAACTTGACACTTGTACACTGACCTGCTGAATAAAAAATAACATTGTTGAATAAAAATTTGTGGCTGTCAATTTCAATACGAAGTGCGTAACAGCTTTTAGAAAATTTGATCTTAAAAAAACTTAATTGAGATTTCTTTGGCAAAACAGCTTTTCATTAAAGAGATCGCTACAGGCACGTTTAAATATCAATATTTTTTTCTAAAAATTTCACAATTTACTTTTTATTGGTTGGCAAATAAGTAATTGCGTATTCCACTCATAAATGCCTTTAGTTGAATTTTTAGGTTTGCTAACGTAATCGGAATGTGAATAACATTTTGTTATTTGATAGTTGGTACTTCAACTGTCAATCAGTAAAAAATTTTTTTGATCGGTTGTGTAGTTTTTGTTTGGCGTCTGTTGAAAATTGGAAAATCAAAACGAACATTTTCGTCATATTTTGCTTTTTTATTTCCGAAAAGGAAAAAACGCATCGCAAGCTCACATAAAGTAATGTGCTGTTTATGGTGACGAAGCTTTAAAAGAAGGGCAGTGTCAAAATTGGTTTGCCAAATTTCGTTCTGGTGATTTTTCACTCAAAGATGAAAAACACTCTGGTCGTCCAGTTGAAGTTGATGACGACCAAATCAAAGCAATAATCGATTCGGATCGTCACAGTACAACACGTGAGATTGCAGAGAAGCTTCATGTATCACATACATGCATTAAAAATCGCTTAAAACAACTTTTCTATGTGCGAAAACTCGATATATGGGTTCCTCATGAACTGAAAGAAAATCATTTAACATTTAACACAACAACATCTGCGATTTGTTAAAGAAACTTAATGAAAATGATCCATTTTTAGAACGATTGATAACTGGTGATGAAAAATGGGTTGTTTACAATAATGTCAATCGGAAAAGATCGTGGAGCTAGCCAGGTGAATCAGCTCAAACAACATCAAAAGCTGATATTCATCAAAAGAAAGTTATGTTATCAGTTTGGTGGGATTACAAAGGAATTGTCTACTTTGAACTTTTACCACCCAACCGAACGATCAATTCAGATGTCTGCACTGAACAACCAACAAAATTGAACAATGTAGTTGAAGAAAAGCGGCTCGAATTGACAAATCGAAAAGGTGTTGTATTCCACCATAACAATGCAAGGCCGCACACATCTTTGGCCACTCGGCAAAAATTATTGGAGCTTGGTTGGGATGTTTTGCCACATCCACCATATAGTACTGACCTTGCACCATCTGATTACTTTTTATTTCGATCTTTGCAAAACTCCTTGAATGGTAAAAATTTCAATAATAATGATGATGTAAAATCGTACCTGGTTCAGTTTTTTGCTGATAAAAACCAGAAGTTTTATGAACGTGGAATTATGATGTTGCCCAAAAGATGGTAAAAGGTCATTGCTCAAAATGGGCAATACATTACAGAATAAAGTTATTTCGTTCCATGAAAAAATTGTCTTTTATTTTCTAAAAAAAATCCGCAATTACTTAGTTGCCAACCGATACATGTAAAGGTACAATCGAGGCTCATGCACATTTTGAATTTGTTGAAAAAAAAAATTGTTCCATACAGCTAAGGGCCACTCTAATGCATATATACATAACGTACATTAAAATTTTTAAAAGTCCCCTGAAATATTTTTCTGCATCCGCCCCTGACTGCAACATAGATTCAGTTATACTTAATGTTGAATCAACAACTCTGCGTAACAAACGCTTTTGGATTAATGGTTTGTGTATAGAGCTCTCAATCGATGGGGTGCGAGTACTGTGGACCAAAAAATTATTTTTAATATATTAAAATTACATTTTCTTGTTATAATAGACGCAAAAAATTAAGAAACATCAATTTCTAAGCAAAAAGGTGTAAAAAAAAGTGTCGTTTTTGAAATTTCACTGAAGCAAATCACAAAACGAGGGGTAAGAAGCTTCGCTTCAAAAGCATTCAACGTTCCATATGTTCCCATATGTTCTAATATGTTATAATAGTAAAAGTAAAAAGTAGTAAGTAAAAATACTTTTCCAAAAAAAAGAAAGGACTTGTGCATCTTGACTTTACGTTTATTATATTTTTTTACATTTAATAATATGTCTTTCAGCATGCAACTAACGATAACGTGATTTTCTATTTTGATTGATGTTCAATAAAAACGTCATATTACTTTGTGTGGCTTGAACGGTGCACGTTAAAGGCTTACCGCAAAATTCACTGAGTATTTCTACAAATTTCCATAAAATAAAATTAATGCACTCTATTGTTGTGGTAGTCGACAACGCAGTTTTTCAATTAACCGCATATGTGATGATTTTTAACCCTCTGGCGAGTGGTGAACATTTTGCAAAGCGTGTCACTTAAGCGAAAGCGCCTGTAAAAGATTTCGTATAGTGTTAATTTTGAGTAGCTATCTATTTTATGGACATTTCATCATCACCGCATCATATAGTTTTAAAAGTTCTTTATTAAAAAAAAAAAAAAGAATAGACAGTGTGGGACTGCCGACCAGAGAACTGTACAAGCCTACTTGAAATTCAAGCTTTTTTTAGTACTTGAATTCAAGTATGCATCCAAACTTGAAATAGCTAGCTTTGGCCTGCTTACAAAAATACCAAACAGTTAAAAGTCATATCCAAGCTTTGTCGTTGGCTTGGCTTGTTGAGGCTTACTATGTCGGGTAAGAAAGTTGAAAAGCTTGAAACGATCGGCAAAAGCTTGTAAGCTCGCAAGTATCCAATTAACTGAATTTAAAGCAAGTATCCGAAAAAATTCAATTAGCTTGTTTAGGATAATCTTAAGCGTATTAAGACTTTTAAGGGTTCTGTGGACGCTGTGGTTCGCAGTTTTAGGGGGTAGCTGATTTTTAAATTGATGTAAAGATTAAAAATTCAAGATGGCGAATAGAGTTGCCATCTTGATTTGTTTTTATTTTTGCGAATTCTTGTTATTTTGAAACTCTGACAACGGATTTGATTTCGAGTCTAATTTCACAGTTTCAAAATTTAAGATGGAGGATAGGCTTGCCCCCTAAATTTTAACCATAGTATTGCCACCTAGTAAAATGTATTTTTATCCGTAGTCAGAATTTCAAAATTGTATATTTTTGAATAACCTACCAAAATGTATTTTTAAGAGTTTTAAGCATACCAAAATGTATTTTTAAGAGTTTTAAACATCATAGTGTTAAGGGGTCGCTGACTTCGAATCTGATGTTAGAATTTTAAATTTCAAGATGATTAATAGTGTTGCCACCTAAATTTTTTTTATTTTCACGAATTCGGTGCTGGAGCAAACATTAGGTAAAAATGGGTCGCTGAGTCCGAATCCGTTGCCAGAATTTCAAAATTGTGTAATTTTTTTATAAGAGTGTTACCACCTACCAAAATGTTTTTTTAAGAGTTTTAAACATAATTTAGCTGTGCTAAGGGGTCGGTGACTTCGAATCTGATGTCAGAATTTTACAATTCAAGATGTTTCATAGTAAAACAAAACACACATTAATTTAAAGAATGCTTTCTTTGGGAGTAAGAACTAATTCCTAGGTTTTAAGAAAATTCGTTCTATGAAATTGCATTTAGCGCTGATTGTTACAAACAATGAACTATTAACAATTTTCTTCATTAAAATCTCACTTACAAAAATAAAAATTTGTTAACTGGTATAAGTTTTTATATTTTTAAAAATTTTTATTATGCGCTACTTTCTCAATTATTTTTCTTTATTATTTCTAAATTTTCGCCATTTTATGGTAATGCATACTCAGAAAATTGAGTTTCAACTGTAAAAATTTTCATACTTTTCGTGCTCAACTTTTTTTTTTAACGAACAAATCATGAGAAGAATCATAAGTTTGCCTTGTTGTTTTGTTAATAATTGTTTTTTTTAAATAGCATGTCATTGTATAGTACTGTTATTCTCGATGTATTTTATTCACACTTAAAAAGTCCCACATCAATGATTGTTCGCCTCGTTAATAAATATTAGGATCTCGTTAATAAATATTAGGATATAAATAAAAAAGTTCTCTCTAACTCATTCCGACTAATTTAAAATTAACTGCAAATAAAGTGCATTGAATACTCTTCAACTATTGAATATTTATACAAAACACAATCAGTCAAAGATACGATACCGCGGGTAAGATAAAAATTAGTAATTCAACATAGCATATAAATGCTACAATACCAACTCCATAACTCAGCTGGAACTTATTGATACGTGAACAGACAAACTGACACACAGCCGGACGAAACATTAAAATTAAGCTACAATGAGATGAGACAGGAAATAACATAAGAAAATGAAAAAGGTAGAAAAAGAACTCACAGCTACAACAAGTACCGAGAATATTGCAAAGACAACAACAACACTGGAGAATGGCCAACAAAAAAAGCCAAGATGTATAAATTGTAAATCTTTAAGTGGAAGTAGCAGCAGCAGCAGCAACGTAATAAAAGTCAGAACGTAATCTTGATTTTTAATGAACTTTAATTCATACACGTTGCCAACATAAAAGTAGATATACAAACTCCAAGCGGCATGTGAATGTGAATGCCAGCTTGAATAGATATGCATTTATGTATGTATGTTTGTAGCTGCTAGCTTTGTTTGTGCAGACATGTTTGGACTGACGGAATTGCAAAGCAAGACAAGACAGATTAGTTGCTGCAGATAAATGCAGAAAATTGTATAAAACTATGTCTTGCGAGAAGGTGGTAGATGATGGAGCGGGGGAAGGGGGTAGGGGGTAGTAACGCCAAATGATTTGTGAACAAAAAGAGGTTTTTCTTGAGCTAACCAAAGCTGAAGGTTGTTTCTACGCCTATGGTTGAAAATCTTGGTTATGGTTGATGCTGCTGCTTTTGTTGCTGTTGTTGCCATTGTTACTGTCACGCAGGAATCTGGCGCATACAGGCCTATATGTTGTTAACGCTGTTGTTGTTTTTGTTCTTTTTTCTATACTGATGATGGCCATAATGATAAAGCGGAGTATGATGGTTATGATGATGATGCTGATGATGATGATGATGATGATGATGAATGTATATAATATTGGCTTTAATGCTAAGACGTTAATTTTGAATTTATTACTAGTTTCCAATTGATTTACGGAATCTTAACTTATGTTAGAGCAGCCGGGGAGTGAAATTTAATTATTTAACTTTATAGTGAGTGTTCTGTCTTATTTTATAATAATAAATTCAAAATTATTGCAGTTGTTTCATTGAAAATTTCAGATTGAACCTTTTTTTAAATGAAGAAATAATTTCTAATATTTATATTTAGGCAACAACAGCTTATATCTACTTTAAATAATAGAACACTCCAGGTTTTTTGAGATAGCTACCTTCACTTTAAAAAGGATCGTCCTGCTGTTGACTCCAAACACTGTTAACTTCCATTTGGTAGAGTTTAATTTGGTAGAACTCTTAAATTTATAAAATGATCAAGCCCTACCCGTGCTTTAGAAACCGTAAAAAGTTTTTGTCCCCATCATGTTGTTCCTAAGTTGTAACCTAAGTTGGACACGGTTACGTGAGTCCCAAACAAATACACTATGTATGGGAACTCGACTTTCGGTACAATTATTATTGTAAGCATTACTGAGGCAGCCATTTTTATAAAAAGGCAAATTATGTTATTTATATTTTTGATATCAGAAAAGCATGCTGTCTGACTCTCAAAAGTGCTTCAGCATATGTACGGTGTATCTTACTTACTTACTTAGTTGGTCGTAACAACCCGTGTCCGGGTTTCAACCGACCTCATCAGCTCTCGCCAGGCGCCTCTGCTTTGCGCGCGCCTTCTCCAATCGGATACACCAAGTGCGGTTAGGGCTTCCTCAGCCTGGTCCATCCATCGGAGGCATGGTCTCCCTCGTCGTCGTTGACCAGCGACCCTCGCCTCGAGCACCTTTTTCGCTGGAGCTTCGTCGTCCATACGATGGACATGACCCAGGCAGCGTAGTCGCTGCACAGTTATACGCCGAATTACGTCAATGTCTCCGTAGAGCTCATACAGCTCGTGGTTCATTCGGATGCGATAGTCATCGCCGACTCGAACAGGACCGAAGATTTTGCGAAGAACTTTTCTCTCGAACACCCCCAGAGCGGCTGCGTCAGTTTGCGAAACTACCCATGCCTCAGCGCCATAAAGCAGCACAGGTAGAACGAGCGTCTTGTAGAGTGTTAGTTTTGTCGATCGAGAGAGGGCTCTGGAACTTAGTTGCTTACTGAGCCCGTAGTAGCACCTATTAGCAATTATTGTTCTTCGCTTTATCTCCAGGCTGATTTCGTTGTTAGTGTTAATGGCGGTGCCAAGGTAAACGAACTCCTTGACTACTTCAAAGTTATAGCTGCCGGATGATACGTGGGAGTCTAAACGCCGAGCTCCCTTGTTTGTAGACAGCATATACTTTGTTTTACCCTCATTTATCGTCAAACCCACTTTGGTTGATTCCTTTTCAATAGCGGCGAAAGCAGCGGTAACATCTCTCTTGGTTCTGCCAACAATATCAATATCATCAGCGTACGAAAGGAGCTGGACACCTTTATAGAAAATGGTGCCATTACGATGCACACCGGCCTTTCGTACGATCCCCTCCATGATGATGTTGAAGAGATCGCAAGACAGTGGATCGCCTTGCCTGAAACCTCTTTCGGTATTGAAGGTTTCGGAGAGGTCATTTCCTACCTTGACGGAGCTGCGTGTGTTGCTCAACGTCATTCTGCAAAGTCTAATCAACTTTACAGGTATACCGAACTCAGACATTGTAGCGTATAGGCAATCCCTTCTCGGGCTATCGAACGCAGCTTTAAAATCGACAAAGAGATGGTGTGTGTCAATTTGATTTTCGTGGGTTTTCTCCAGGATTTGTCGTAGCGTGAAAATCTGGTCTATGGTGGACTTACCAGATCGAAAGCCACACTGATAAGGTCCAATCAGTGTTTTTGTAATCGGCTTTAATCATTCACACAGTACGCTTGAGAGAACCTTATATGCGATGGAAATAAGACTGATACCTCTATAACTAGCGCAGATTGTAGGGTCTCCTTTCTTAAGTATAGGGCACAGTACACTGAGGTTCCAATCGTCGGGCATGCTTCTGCTAGCCATATTTTGCTGATGAGCTGATGCATGCGCCTTATCAATTCATCGCCGCCGGTTTTAAACAATTCAGCTGACAGGCCGTCAGCACCCGCTGCTTTATTGTTTTTGAGTCGTTGGATAGCAACTCGAACCTCTTCATGGCTAGGTGGTGATACTTCCACTCCGTCATCGTCGATTGGTGGCACTGCACTGCGCTCTCGATGGGCGGCATTGGTGGAATCGTCGCCAGTAAGTAAATTGGAGAAGTGCTGTCTCCACAATCTAAGCACACACTGTGTATCCGTATTCAGATCTCCATTTTCGTCTCTGCAAGTGGATGCTCCGGGCTTGAAACCTTGGGTTAGACGTTTAACCTGTTGATAGAATTTTCGTGCATCCTTCTTGCCCTGGTATACCTCTAGTTCCTCACGCTCACGCTTTTCCTGCTCTCTTTTCTTGCGTCTGAAAAGGCGCCTCTCTTCCTTCCTCTTTTCGCGGTAGTTTTCTCGCACGGCTCGCGTTGCAGCTGACTGCAGCGTTTTTCTGTATGCGGCGTTTTTTACTGCAGTCGCGATGCGACACTCCTGATCATACCATTGGTTCCGAGGTTGCGGGCGCCGGAAACCAATGACTTCTTCAGCGGCAGCGCGCATGGAGTGGGATATATGCGCCCAAAGTCCTCCGGCGTCGTCGGGTCCAGAGGTTGGTTGGTTGAGCTTAACCGAGAGTTGAGCGGAGTAGGCTTCGGCAGTCCGTTGTAATTGCAGCTTAGCGACATCTAGCTTTCGTTGCATTCCTGTCCGTATGTTCTTCGCATTGCATAATCGCATGCGGATCTTGGCTGCAACAAGATAATGGTCGGAGTCAATGTTAACCCCCCGAAATGTACGCACATCTAGAACACTAGAGGCATGCCTTCCGTCGATTACAACATGATCAATTTGGTTTCGCGTTTTTTGATCCGGGGACAGCCAGGTGGCCTTGTGGATGTCGAGGTGCTTAAATCTGGTGCTACTAACTACCATGTTTCGCGCCGCGGCGAAGTCAATCAGTCTTAGACCGTTGTTCGTGGAGGTCTCATGAAGACTGAACTGACCGACAGTGGGGCCAAAGATGCCTTCCCTTCCGACTTTCGCATTAAAATCGCCGAGGACTATTTTCACGTCATGGACCGGAAGGTGGTCGTATACGTCCTCAAGGCTAGCGTAGAAAGCGTCTTTGACGGCTTCGTGCTTTTCCTCCGTCGGGGCGTGCGCGCAAATAAGGCTGATGGAGAAAAATTTTGCCTTGATGCGGATCGTGGCCAATCTTTCGTTGACAGGTGGGAACCGGGAAACAAGGTGGCGTAGTTTCCGGCTAACAACGAATCCACATCCAAATTCGCGCCTCTCCGCATGGCAGCTGTAGTAGATATCACAGTGTGCTTGTTTAGAGCAGCCTTGCCCTTTCCATCGCATTTCCTGGATGGCGGTGATGTCAGCCTTTATCGTTTTGAGGGCTTCCGCCAGTTGGATAATGGCACCTTCCCTATAAAGGGTTCGGACATTCCAGGTGCATATCCGTAAATCATTGTCCGTTTTTCGTTTGCGGTGGTCGTCAACGTAATTGGGGTTCTTATCCGAGGCTGGTTTAGTTTTCATTGGGCAGTAGTAATGTGACGGGACCCAAACCCTGCGCACATTCCATGTTTAAGGTCTTTGGAGTGACCCGCCGCTCAAATTAGCCGTCAAACTAACGGATGCCAGTTTGCCGTTGCCCATGTACGGTGTATCATTTATCTTTAATCGTGCATGGCGGCAGCACACATATTTTTTTTAAATGACAATGAGTGTTGAACAATTTTTGATGATGGTAAAAGTGATGAATTCATGCTAGCACTATTGAATTGTCACCACTGTTAATGTAATCACTGTTAACGTTCACAATTTAAAGGCTCGTACTATTAAGGCGGGACATGACATTCGCGGCAAAGAAAACAGACCTTGTTTTAAAAATTCATAACTCAGTCAAAAACAAACATTTTTCCAAAATTTTTCTTTATTATTGTAGAGAATTGAACAAATTACAAGAAAAAAAAATTCAAAAAAATATATTTTTCACTCCAACATGGTTTTATAGAGCTCCAATTTGGCGGCAGATAAGAAACGGGGCCTCGTGTTTGCAGCGCTGGGAGTTGCAAAAAATGTCCGATCTGGAAAAAAATAACTTGTTTAAATCTTAACAAAATTGTATATCGTATGACACGAGCTTTTTAAATTTTTTTTCAATTTTTGGTGATGTTCCAAATTTGAAAGTCTGTTTTTTCGAAAAAACTATTGACTTTCAAAATTCATAAAAAATCGGAAAAAAATTTAAAAAAAAAGCTCGTGTCATACGATAGCGAATCAAGTTTAAAAAATACAAAAAAAAATTTCGTCAAAAAATGAACCCGCTAGTGCCGCAGTACGAAAAACAAGGTTTCGAGCAAGGTTGATTTATAAGGTTGTCGCAAGGGAGAGAGCGAGTGCCCATAATTGTCAAATCGAAGTTGAAGAGAAGAGAGTGCGATTAGCCCTGCGACAACCTTATAAATCAACCTTGGTTTCGAGATAAACGCGTTCAAAGTTTGTGAACAAAGAAAAAAAGTTTACCTTCAATCTGCCATGCCTGCTTCGTACTGTATGCCTTCGTTATCTTGTGTTGTGCTGTTTCTTATAGTTTTTTGCAATCGTTTAGCAATTCGGGCTTCACCCTTCATCCTTCAAGTAGGTACGAAATAACAACCACCAAAAGTCAGGTAGCAAGTAAAACAAGAATATACCAGCTGCCGTACGTAGGTAGCGCAAAAATTAAAAATGCGCTCTCACTAATCCGGCTGTAACTTTTGAACCCGTAGGAAGTTTTCCATGAAATTTTTTATCTTAGAATCTTAAGAATATTTACTAAAATACAAAATTATTAAAAAAAGATTTGAAAAAACTGCCAATGTCATGTAACCCCTTAATGCCTGTATTTCTGATTTAGCTACCAGGCAAGCAGAAAAATAGCATTTGTGTTTTTTTTGTATTGGGACTCCCAGAAGAGTGGTAAGAAGAGGTATGTTAAAAAAAAATGTTAAAGGGCAAAAAATAATAGGACCAGCTCATAAATTTTACCCCCTATCAATTTGGGAGAGATATGAACTAAAATAGACAGTTCAGTCTATCTTTTCAAAGACTTTTCAAAGAAATGACCAATTCTTTTTTTTTTATATTATTTGTATGTTAACTAAAATTTTTAATTAAGTCATTTGTGTTAGCCTCACATGCACATAAGACTATTGTGTCTATGATTTTTTGAGCGTTGAGAGCCATAATCGCATTTATGGCATCAATATACAAAAGTTGAATAGTTGTGGTGTACTTTAACATTACATTTACTAGGGTAAGTTTTTTAATATTATTCAAAAATTAGCTGATATATTAGCTGATATAAATAACAAAAAATACCAAAATATTATTTTATTTTACGAAAACCACTTAACAAAAACACGAAAAGGAAACAAAAAATTATTTATACAAAAAATACCTATTTATTTTTTATTAACATTCTTATACTTCAAGGCACATATGTGCCATTTAAATTATTTATTGGATAATGTTAATAGCTATTTTAATAATCTATACTAATATAAAAAAATCTATATATATATATTAATATCTATATCTTTTTATATCTATATCTATCTATACTATTATATAAAATTGAAGTACAAATTTTTGTTTCCAGGTAAACTCCAAAAGTACTGGTTCGATTTTTATGAAATAAGTTTTTAAATGTCATAGTTGTGCTGCAGCACAGCATAGGGGTATTTTTATTATGAAATTTTAATGCTAAGTACTTTTAAGTAAAGTGTTATTTTCTTTAAGCAATCATTCCCAATGTAACGAATTGCTTGATCGTTTTCTTTTCATGTGTTTGTGTTGCGAGAATTTCAATAAGCTTCATGTTGTTCACTACTCTTTTAATTTTTTGCTCAGCTAGCAAGCACAATAGGGCAATTCATAATCTTGAGTATTTGACTTTGCAAATATGTGCAATTGTAAAAATTTGTCATCAATCGTGAGCGGTATTTTTCGGTTTACTTTGTAATACTTATTGCAGCAAAAATTAACAGCTGATTACTCAATGATTCTTTAGTAAATTTTTCATTGGATTTCTCCCGTTTAATTCGTTTTTTATTTACTTATTTTCCATATCTTTGTTTTTAGGCACTTTATCTTTTTTTTTTTTGATATGCTTTGATACAAGACCATTTGCGCCTGATTGTGAACATACCTAATATAAAAAACAAATGAGCATTGCGCATGGCGAAAAGAGAAATACATATAAATACATACAAAAAAACAAAAGAAAAAAGGTTTTTTATTTCGTTTGACAGGCATTGTCTAGCTGATATCACACAGTGATCTTTAAAACGGCGTTTTTAACGCTCTTTATTGATAAAAAAACGTCCGTGGCGAAGCCGCGGATCAATGCGGCCTGCTAGTATAAAATATATATCATTTGAAAGGAGGTATGATTAAGCACTTTTGTGCAAAATGCTTATTCATGCTTTTCCAGGTTGATTTGGAAGTAGGTACATATTGAACATTTTTTATGATGCTATTTAAGTAGTGCATTGCTTTTCACTCAGAGGGAAGTCAAATTTACAAGTAGAGGTCAAAGGAAATGAAGTATTTTAAAACTTTCAATATAATTTATGATTTATTTCTTTGTAAACCTTTTCAAAAGCACGTTACAATAAAAATTGAACTTGTAAACTAAAAAAATTTGTAAATTAAAACCTAGTAAATAAAAAATTGTAAAACAAAGCATTGTATTTTAACTCTGTTTTTTACCTTTGTAGATCATCCTTTAAGATGAGAGTCAAAACCAATCAGTTTTGTAATCCAAGGAGGAGGACGAGGGTCTGAAACGATTTCTGAGCTCAATTTCATTATTTTTCCATACAAAAATTCTCCAAGGGGGCAGGGGGAGGGGCTACAGCCCGTTCAGCCCGTATGTAGATTCGCTAATGGTAGTTTATATAAACAATTTTTGTCATTCAGTAAACCATTTTAATTTATTAACATTTGAAATAACTTTGGAGCAAGTGATACATAATAATTTTCTTAAACATTCTGGTATTCAATAAATTTGTCAAGTAAATTTTTCACAACCCATTTTTGAATATTGGTTAAAGAAATTATTAAAATGTCTTTTGAATCATCCATCCTTTAACCTGCGATTATTCAACGAAATATAAAATTAATACGCTGAGGCCAAAAAAACACCGGGACATTTGAATTACATTTTTTTGGTATTCCAATAGGGACCCAACAGGAGGCGAGCGCTCCATTAGCGCATCTGAAGTGCTCCAAAAAAACAGTAGAGCGCTTAATTCTCCTTGTGTATAGCGCATTTTTTAACATAGTCATTTCATCAGATGTATGCGCTCCGTTCTCGCTGTAGAAAATATGAAATCGTAGCGACAGCCGAGCGCTTTGTTCTCCTTGCATTTGATTGACGTTGCAAGAATCGGGCGCTATACGTAAATATTAAAAAATTATAAAACAATACAAAAAACATCAATCAGCCACGGGTTAGAACCCGGGCATCTCGCTTACAAAGCCAGCACCCCAACCAGTATGCCATGGCCGCCACAATTTAGGTGAAAAATTTGGTTTATAATAACAGAACAATTTATAAACAACTTTATAAAACAAAACGAAAACGAAAAATAATCGCCGTCAGCCAGGTTTAGACCGGCGCATTTCGATTACAAGGCAAACACGTCAACCAGTCTGCCACATCTTAATTGAAAAAATTGTTTCTTAATAACAAATAACAACAAGTTTGATATAATCAAATCAAATTTTGTTTATTCATGTGAAACGATTTGATGAATTTTTAAAATTTTTGATATTAAAATTTTCTTTTTTTGGCATTAATCTCTAATACTTTCTTTTCAAGTTCAACGGTATCGTTACGGAAAGTACCACAAATATAGCGCAATACAAACAGCACTACTTGCAAGGAGAATGAAGCGCTCTTTATGTGCATACAAGTAATGCGCATTGAAATTTTTTGCTGGGGACAAACGTTTTTATTTTAAAGATGGCATTACTGTCACTGACATCTGTGTTAAATTACACGTCAAAATTTTCATTAATGTTTGAGTTGTGCTTTCTTTTGTAAAAAGCTAAAAGTGATTTTTTTTTTTTATGTCAATAATGTCTGAAACTATTCAACAACGCAGTTCCACTAAATTTTGTGTGTGGAATGAAATTTCTGCTGCCGAAATGTTGAAAATGTTGCAGAAGGCCTTCGGTGAGCAAGCTCTATCGAAAACTAGAGTTTACGAGTGGTACAAAACGTTTAAAGGGGGTCGAGAAGAATTGGTGCTTCAAAATCGTTTATTGGCAGTATGAGACCTTACTGACCTTGTTGAAATATCGGAAGGATCAGTGAAAACTATTTTGATTGACAGTTTGGGCCTCAGAAAAGTGAAATCTTGATTGGTGCCAAAAACGCTCAATTTCATGGAAAAACAGCGCCGCGTTGATGTGTGTGAAATAAGTGTGCTTTCCGAATATCAAGACAAAATGAACCACATCATAACTAGAGATGAGACTTGGGTGTTCGCTTTCGAGACAGAAACAGCCGATAAATCGGGTGAATACCGTGCCAAAGATGAGCCGAGACCGAAAAAACCACTTCAAAGCAAGTCAAAGGTCATGCTGACAGTTTTTTTCGATTATTGTGGCGTGGTGCATTAGGAATTCCTTCCAACCGGCCAAACTGTCTACAAAGAACACTACTTGGGTTTTATGAGTCGTTTGCGTAATGGTGTGAGTCACAGAAGACCGTATTTGTGGAGAGACAATTCTAGGTTTTTGCATCTCACACTGCACTCGTAATTCGTGATCATTTCGTTAAAAACTCGATCGCCAAAAACTCGACCCATGTGACTTCTAGCTATTTGCTAAATTCAAGAGATTGCTCCGTGGACACCGTTTTGAATCGAAAAAAGAGATAGAAACCGAAACTAAGAAGAAATTGAAGCTTATATCGGAAGAGGACTTCCCAAAATCCCAAATGTTTTGAAAATTGGAAAAAACGTTGGCACAAGTGTTTTGCATACGTGGTGTGGAAGGGGGGGGGGGGAACTAGTTTGAGGAAGATGAAATGAATTTAGAAGAATAAATATAGATTTTTTGATTTATAAACAAATTCCCGATATTTTTTGCCCACAGTAGTATACATATGTTATGCACGGATTTTCTTCCATTATTAATAAGAATACGATGTCGAATATTTATCACAGGCTTTTTTTTTATATACAGTTGCAATTTAATAATACAATTATATTAAACAAGTGGTTCCGCCACACTTAGTACATCCTACACATGTTAATAACCCATTTTGAACGTAAAAAATAATTCACTCTATGAAGTATTGTCTTTTATTGAAAAAATATCGAATTGAAAATAATTGTTTGTTAAAAATACCGAACAAATAAATTTTTCTCTTTATTAATTAACGTCTATTTATGTCATAAAAGACACATTTTTTACTATAAACAAAAAACAAAATAAGCTCAAATTGTAGCTACCGCAAAATGTTGCCACATACCAATCAGTAGTCAGCTACATGGTCAACTCCATGGTCAGCTTAGGCACCACAAACGTGTTGCACAAACGTAAACACAGGATGTATTGTATCATTAATGTCAGCACGATGACAGCAAAATTAATATAATATAGATGATTTCATAATATCATTTTTTTTTTTTGTTTTTGCTGTTATTTAATTTATATTGTCTTACTGCATTTTTCCGTCCTATTAAATATAGACGTTTTTTTCCTCCTAATTGCTATCTGTCTATGAAATTATGCAGACAAAGTCGGCTTGAAACTATAAAAATACCCAACAAAAACAAATGCTATTTTGTCAATAACCTTAATAAGCTCAAGTTATGACCATGTTCGTATGCTTTTTTTTAACAATTTTTGCTCTTAAGCTATGTTCGGCCGTGTACACATGCGCAGCAACGTTTTTGTCAATTAAAACCTATTTAATGCCGCAGATGAAGACTTTATTGTGGCTTTTTTGTCCATGTTTATATAGTTGTTGTTGTTAATGATGTCTTTTGTGATTAACTTAATCCATTGTCTTTACTTGAAGCTGTTGACAGTTGAAAATATAAAATAATTAGCCGACGTTGAAATAATCAACGCTAGTAAGTTAGTTAGCTGTTGAAAATATTTGATGACAATTTTTTTTTTGCTTTTCTCGTGCAAATTAGAGCCTATTAATTTGAATAACCAATATTGTGTTTATACTTTACAAAGAAATTTTTCATCATCTAACAGCGTAAAAAAACAAGTTAATATCTGTGTTCAGACAAAAGTTGTGTTTTGCATAAATTTAAACGTTTGAGCATAAAATAAAACATCACAGGAATAAAAAACACACACACAGTCATCATAAACTTGATCTTAATTTGTACAATAATTTTTGAATTTAAAGTCATGAAATCTGCCTAGTAAAATTTTTTCATTTGTGTAAAATATTCGTTAAAATTAAACGTCAGTTTTTTTTCGCAACTAAACTTTCTTAATATGATATTGATATTGAAAATTGATATAGTAGGCATTAAAAAATAACACAAAATATTTTGTTAAATAAAGAAATATTTTGTTAAACTTTTGTTTAAGATCCTCTTGTTCACAAGTATCTGCTGACAAAGAGCTTATCTCATAGCCATTTATTTATAATTCCTACTACGAAGAAAAACATGTTGTAGCAACAGCTGCGCATGCGCGGCACTTTAATCGCTGATTGTACTGTACGTTAATAAATTAGTGAAAGTGATGCGTGTAAGAAAACATTTTCTAACATTTAACATCAAATTAAAACGCATGTGCAGCCATGTCGAATGTGCTTCAAAAACATGCAAGAAATCTTAACAGTTTTCAAAGACTCATTCAAACAAATGCATCATTATTGATTAAGAAAGAAATAGTGTCAAATTTTTTAAGCAATAAAAATTAATTGAAACTATTGGATTTTTAATAAAAACTTTTCTTTATTTTCTTACTTTTAATGTATCTGTTTAGTTTGAGTTCAGTTTGGATGCTTACATCTTGTCGTTTAGCGGCTGTTAATGTCTATTTTAACCCTCCATTACTAACGCAGGGTGGATTACACCCATAAGTTTTAAAACATAGAAAAAAAAAATTAATTTACATAATATTGATATATTTTTATTAATATTATATATTGGTTAAATTGAACGAATTTTATGTTTAGTAGAAAAATAAAATACCTGAATTTAATAAAAACAGAACCGTTTTACTGTTTTAATGTTCTCTTTTGCAGAATCGGGAATTAAAATTTATGGGTGGATTACACCCAGGTTAGTAATGACGTTACTCCGAATAGCAGTAATCAAGGGTTAAATAGATTAAAAAAAGTTAATGGAATTTTAAGAAAAAGAAACATCATCCAAATAAAAAATGGCCCAAAAATTAATGAAAAATGCCCACACGAAATTTCACGAAACAAAAGACCAAGAATTTTTGGAAAAATCCTACAAAAGCAAAAAACCGAAAATTTGTATGGAAAAATATTTTGTGATTTTTTATTTGTTTTTTTTTTTTTTTTGAGATTTTACTCTTAGGCGATATTTCATAGTGCTAAATTTTAATATTTATTTGCAATGAGTTTAATAATTTTGTTTAATTTTTTAACTGAATTGTGAACAAAGTGAAGATATTCTGAAAAATATTGCCTTAAAATTGTAAGGATATAAGTAAGGATAAGGATAAAATATATTGACAGATTTTCAAAATTTTATTTAAATTATAAAACAAAGTGAAGTTATTTTTAGAAGTCACTTATGCTAATAAAGAGTGTTAGTTAGTTAGTTAATTAAGTGAGGAGGGAGCAAGTCACCTAGTTACTGCAGCCTCAAGGGTCTATTATAACAAACCTCTATAAGTTATAGTTCATCTTTAATCGTTAAGTGCGCTAGGAACCGAGCGATGTCCTTGGGTGAACTATCCGCTATTAGATGCGGTTCTAGGTACAATGCACCTAAGTAACGAAGACGGGTCCTGATTAGACCGTAACAGTGACACCAGATGTGCTCTGCTGTTTCTTCATCTTCATTACATAATCTACACAGATCTTCCTTGACTATACCCAAGGTTGTTAAGTGTTTCTTTACCTTACAATGTCCAGTTAGGAAACCTGTGACAAGTCTGATAGATCTTGCACTTAGAGTCAGGAATTGTTTCGTTCTTTGGAGCGAAGTGGTTGGCAGGCATGTTTTAGCTTGTCTGTTACCTTCATTTTCCCTCCAGTAATGAAGTGCCTCTCTGTTTAGCTACATTTTAATGTTATGGCGCATAGTGCCCCATGGTATCCCGCAGAATGGTTCTGGGCCTATGAAGTACCTTGTAGCCCCTTTCCTGGCTAGTGCGTTCACGATCTCGTTACCTAAATAGCCGCTATGACCTGGTACCCAAATGAGATGTACTCTGTTATGGGTAGATACCTTGATAAGTAGCTGTAGGCATTCCCATACGAGTTTGGACGTGATTTTATATGCACTAAGTGCAAGTAGAGCTGCTTTACTATCAGAGTGAATGTAAATGTTTTTGTTTCTAGTGGGACTGTTTACATACTCTCTTAAGCATATCTCAATGGCGTAGACTTCAGCTTGGAAGACTGAATTACCTGTGCCCATGCTGGCATATATAGATTTTCCCTGCCTTAAGCCAAAAACTCCAGCTCCCACCCCTTCATCTGTCTTCGAATAAAGAGTGTGCTAAATATCAAAAGGATTGGTGCTGTTGCTTAAGACCTGCAGTGGGAATTGATTTTAAAAAACTAAATGTGAGCCTTTAAAAGTTTTAAAGATTTTAACGCCACAAAACGATTTTTTAATTACACTTAATCATCGTGCCAGCTTCATGAAACTTCATGGCTTTCAGCTAAGCTATCTAGTGCATCTTGTTGCTCTTGTTTTTGTCGAATTTTATCTTCTTTGCTTGCTTTGACAGCTTCTTCTTCCACTCGGCTTATATTAAACAGGCAGGAGAAGATTCGACTTACAACTCTATATCTTCGTTATTTTTATTTTATTTAATTTCAAATTTTCACACAATAATCTAAACATCGTGTAAATTAATATATAAAAAAAGGTGAAAAGATAATAATAGCTTAGTCCCATTAAACTTAAAAACGCTTTAGCAAGCGTTTTACTTACACTAAGTTTTATTTAACTGGGATTTGAACACGCCCTCTCAATGGGCTTGAAAGGAAATAGTCGAAAGTTACTATTCCTTGAGTGAACGGGATTCTCCGTGCGTGACCGTGAGTTGCCGTTGCCATGAATAACCGTGAGTCACCGTGATTGACCGTGATGACTGACCATGAGTTTTCGTGGGTGATCGTGTCTCTCCGAGAGTGACCGTGAGTCTCCTTAAATGGCCTTGAGTCGCCTTGAGTGATCGTGAGATACCGTGACTGACCATGAATCTCTGGGAAAGACTGTGAGTCACTGTGAATTTTCGTGAGTGACCGTGAGCCTGCTTGAGTGCTCGTGAGTCGCTGTGAGTGATATTTAGTCAACGTAACTGACCGTGAACGTGAGTCACGTGAGTGGCCATGACAAACGTAAATTGGCGTGAAGCAAAATATATCTAAGCACAAACCAAATCTAGTAACAAGTTAAGCAAACTTATCAACCAACCCAACCACCACCAAATTGCTGGTGAACACTGACCACTGGCAGACATCTCTCCAATTTGATGTCATATGTCATGTCATGTGTCATGTTATATATCATGTCATACAAGGGTTAATTTCGTAAATTTACATGTGCTTAATTTAAAGAAAATCAGAGATGGTCATGTAGGAGCCGTGCTGAATCATAATGGAATGCCCCTTCCATATTATAACAATGAATTTTGATTATTATAATGTACTGATCATTTCCTTATTTAAAAAACTATACTCTACCTTACTTTCTATTGAAATTTTTTATATAATCAAAGATTAACAACTTGTATTAAGATAGATGATTTTTCATTTTAAATTTTCAACACCAATATAGCGCACATTTACTGGTGATTAAAAGCGCAGCTGGATGCAGTTTCCGAAAAAATAAAAACCCGACAACAAGAGTGCAAGACACTCAACCTTATATATCTTCCCGTATTAATTTAACATAATTTCACTGATCATTAACTTGTTAAAGAAGACAAGCAAACCATAAATTCAAATTACTTTTCTACACCTACTTCTTGTATTATAACAACGGTGTTGCATATAATCAAGTGAAGTTGTTGCAATTTCTTGTGCGCTTTTTTTTTTGATATGCAAATTAGTGGAATTCCTAACAAAGATAATCAACCAAGCAGCTAACTAAGCCAACAAATAACCATGCAACCAAAACAATGGCTAACGAAGCGTTAGTTTCAGGTTATTTTCAACATGCCAAGACTAAAGGTTTTCCGCAAACTCACTACAGGTGATGTAGTGTTTGTTGTTGTTGTTGTTGTTGTAGCTATTGTTATGTTGTTGTTAATAGTATTTTAGGTTAAAGTTACAATTCAAATTTAAATATTTGCATGATACTCGTCATTATCAATAACAGTGCAACAACAACAACATCAAAACAACAACTACAACTTGTTACCAGCGGCTGTGCCGCTGAAATCGTGATTTATTTCTCTTGTAGGAGGAACTTGTGCTACACTCTGACTGACACATTTTCAAATTAAATTTTTGTAGATTCTTCATTTTATCATCATGCGGCGCAGTAGAGATCAACTTTCAATTTTTCACCAAGGAATAGCCTTGTTACAAAAAAAAAAAAACATTTTAGAAATTAAAAGATGTACTGAAAGTTGAATGGCAAAGAGAAAGGTTTATGGCCTATAAACTTTAATTTAGTCGGTAAAGTTAGAGAGATTAATCATAGTGAACAAAACTAATTGAAAATCTTTTAAATATTTGAACTTGATGAATCTTGTGATTGACTCTGATAGAGCAAATTAAAAGAAGAGTCTAAAGAATTGTTAATATAGAATCTAAAAATTCTCAAAGACATTCAAAATCAAGTTTTTTGAATTAAACGTGTATTTTTAAAGCATTTAGAGATACATGTATAAATTTATCATATTCAAACATATGTATACTAAAAAAATCTTCTGTGAAGATAGCCCAAAATCTTCAGCCGAACTTTTTGTTCAATGCGCCGCGAAATATATCTGAATTTTGGATTCGCCGTACAAAATCGCCGTACAGATTCGCCGTATACAATATAAGGCATTTAATAAAATTGCAACATTAAAAGTATAATTTATATGCTAAATTTGTTCCTAAAATTGCTTTCAGCAAAATTTGATTTTTCTTTTAGTAAAAAACAAAAAAAAAAAAAGAATGGTCAAAAGAAGCTCCGGTTTATCGTCCTTGGTACCGAAATTTTAGTCGAAGTGTGAGAAGAAGTGATTTTTATATGAAAATCATAATTCCACACCCCAAAACTTATCCCAAAACAAAAGTTATCATCCTGGATTTATGCTCAAAAATCAACCTTTAGATGGAAAATTGATTTGTGGTATGCTCAAGCCCGGGTCTTTTGTTTTTGGTACCGAAATTTTAACCGAAGTTCGCAAAAAAGGGATTTATGCATGAAAATCAAAACTCCACACCCCAAAATATACCCCAAAACAAAAAGTTCTCATCCTGGATATTTGCTTTAAAATCAACCTTTATATGACAAATTGACTGGTGGTATGCTCAAGCCCAGGTCTATCGTCCTTGGTACCGAAATTTTGACTGAAGTGCGAAAAAAGGGATTTTTGTATGAAAAACCGAATTCCACACCCCAAAACAAAAGTTCTCATCATGGATTTTAGGAGTATCATAGCTGATGCCAAAAGGATGATTTTGTATCTTATTCCCCAAATTGCCATCAATCGTCCTTCAACTCGTAAAACGACCTTGAAGTGGAATACTCGGTTCAGCAAAATTTGTGTTTTCAGTAAAAATAAAAAAAAAAAAAAAAGGATGGAAGATAAAAAATTCTCATCCTGAATTTTTGCCTGAAATACGCCGTACTACTTAAAATCCCGAAATTGTTCTACTCAAAGAAAAAAAAGTTAAAAACGGCAGCCCTGACAGTAACACGTTTTTTTTACTCTTCGAATGAGTGTGGAGAGAGAAAAAGCGCAAAAACTTCATATAAAAAAATGCTAAGCACGCTGAAGACAAACATGTCAAACGAAATAAAAACATTTCCTCTCTTGTTTTGTTTTGTTTTTCAGCAATACACAGCATGATAAATATCAGTATTGTCGTTTTCACTTCGATCGAAGTTTTTCACTTCACTTTTATGTCGAACAAGTGTTGTGAAAACACTTCCTTTTTTATTTATTAATTTATCTTATCTCTTTATTTTTATCTCTTAATATTTAGCATTATTTCACATTTAAAAGGCATAACTGTCTTACTGTTGAAGTAAATGAATAACTTTTGCTTTTACAGTTTACATACAGTTCTTTTTCACAATTTGCACGGAAATTATGAAAAGAGTAAATTTTACAGTTTTGAGAGCAGTACAAATTTTAGATAAAAATTCTTTAGGTAATAGTTTGGTGTCCTTCATAAAATGTTTCCCTTATCTTACCGACGAAAAAGATATAGATTGTCTGGAAAGAAAATAATGTCTTTGGATACTAAATGATTTTTCGGCTTAAAAAAGATTTGAGGAAAAACACGCACATTCGTATAAGCGTTGCTATCCTTTCCACATAGTAGTGCAACAACTGAAAGGGTATTTTCAAAAACCAAACTAATCATAGCACCAACAAGAAATAAATCCAAAGTTAACACCGTAAATTCGATAATGCTAATAAAAGCTCAGTTTCCAAATGATACTTTTTTTGCTTGGACTCCCTCTAAAAATATTTTGTCGTAGTATAACAAACATTGATGTTTACGGAATGTTGGAAATCTTTTATTTAACATTGTTCATTTATACATTTAGTGATTGAAATTTACTTTAGTTTTTTCTTACTAAATTTTTTTTATTGATTTAAATTTTTTTTTCTCTCGTTTATTATTATTACATGTATGTAATATTGTTAATTTACTTGGAAATGTACCTAAAGAGGTATGATAAACATTTATGTTAAAAGACAAAATTACTCAATTCTTTTTAACACTTCGAAAACACTTCCATATTGCAGCTTATTTCACTTCGTTTTAAAGTTATCGAGGGGCAATACTGCTATTTATGTGCAGGCTGAACACAAAAAGAAAAGAGTGGGAGCAATATGGAGTTTATTGATACTCTTGCAACAAAAACGAGTGAAAAGAAAACGATCAAGCATTGCGTTGCCTCGGGCACGGCAGAATTATAAGGTAGGGCGAGTGACTCGGAGAGGAATGGAGTAGAAAGCAGAATAAAGCTACATTGGTGTCAAAATCAGCTGTTCATCGCGAATTTCTTTGTGCTCACCTTTTGCAGTTGTTTTTAGGTTTCTTTCACATTTTTTAGTTTTTATTACACTTTATTTATAATATTTTCACCGCGACCGCACTGTTTGCAACTTGGAAACATAAAATATTTTCTTCTTTTGCAATTTCTACGAAATTCGTCGTTTTGACATATATGTTGCTTCTCATTATCCACTCTTCGTTGACGCGTGAGAGCACTCAGCGAAACTGCCCTACCTTATCATTGTATCATGGCCTCGGGGATGCGTTACAATTAAATTAACTTATTATTAAAATTTCGGAAGGAAAATAGAACACAAAATAAATTTACTGTGCTGTAACACAAATTTGGCATTTTAAAACTTATTTCATGAAAATCAGCCTAGTCCTTTTGGAGTTAAGCTGGAAATAAAACTTTTTACTTAAATTGTATATAATAGTATAGATAAAGGTAATAGTATAGATATAGATGAAATTAATTTAAAAATATTTTCTTACCACTTTCAATAAATAAATTCAAATCAAGTAAAAATATTTACCTAGGTCTTATGTCAGTGAACGAAATTATACATTAACGCTATGAAGTGCCAGTGGGACCGTTGGACGACTACAAGGGCATTATAATTCTTTTTCGGATGCCCTGCCCCTGAGAGATGACTTTTTCAAAATTGGGTTTACTTGTAATTTTTTCGTGCGACTTTTCCCCTATTCCAAATAAAAAAAAAAAAATTCAGATAAAATTCATGCGTAATTACCTTATCTTAGTATTATGTCCAAACTATTGACTTGCAGCCCTGAAAATTTTGTGACCGTGTGACTGTTTTTTTTTTTCTCTGGCATTCTGGGACACCCTGAATAATAAAAACGATTTTAATGTATTTGTTTGTTAAACTGTTTTATGAAATCAAGGAAGAATTGTCCGCACAGCAATTTAACATTTTACACAGAAAAACTCTTTCTGTTAACACTGAAATGTGGGAGCAGCAGCAACAACGACGCGCTTAAAAAAAATGCTTTCAATTTTAATTGTCGGGCATTCTACTGTTCGCGAACAAAGATCTTTCTCTGCTTCCATGCATTGAGTCTCTTTTCTGAGCAGTGAGCAGCATTTTATGGCGACACCAAAGCAACATTCTGCTAGCTGCAAGCAATGACAGTGTCGAAGCCAATCAACAAATGACTGCTTGCAAGAAATTTTTCACCAAAATAAAACTTTTGTAACTAAATTATTGATCATAGATATACCACCTTGTTCAAAAAGAAAGGTTCATTTATTGAAAAAAATTAAAGTAAAAGTTTATTCTTCCAAATCAATATTGTCGCCTTCAAAGTAATCCCCGTCGGCTGCAACGCACTTATGGCAGCGCTTGATCCAGTGACGGAAACCTTTCTGGAACACGGTTTTTGGTATGGCGATCGGAGCGTTCCCCGATTTTTCCATGACCTCTTCTTAGCTGGTGAAACGCGTTCCTCGAAGCGGTTTTTTGACTCGATCGAACAGGAAAAAAATCACATGGAGCCAGGTCAGGTGAATTTGCCGGATGCTGGATGGTTATCGTATTGCTTTTGGCCAAAAAATGGCGAATAAGATGAGCATTGTGCGATGGTGCATGGTCGTGGTAAAAATCCATGATTTGTTTTGCCACAACTGCGGTCTTTTTTGGCGAATTGCTTCACGTAAACGTCTCATAACGCCCAAATAATACTGTTTATTGACCGTTTGACCATCTGACAAAAATTCATGAAAACAGTGAACATCGCCTTCTTTTTTGACTGAAAACGACGTGGTTTCATCGGAGTCGGTTCGTCTGGCGTCCGCCATTCACTCGCCTGATGCCTGGTTTGCGTGTCACACTCGTATACCCATGTCTCATCACCAGTAATGATGGATTCGAGGAATGATTCGTCGTTTTCGACTATTTGCAGCATGTCTTTCGCGATAGCAACTCGGTCTCTTTTTTGCTTGAAATTGATTTCTTTCGATACCAAATTCGCAGCGATACGTCTCAAGCCCAATTCATTCTTCAAAATGTTCGCAACGGATCCAATTGAAATGCCGACGTCCTCTGCTATCTCTTGAATCGTCAATTTGCGATTTTTGACCAACATTTCTTTGATTTTTTCAACGTTTTCTTCAGAAGTCGAACACGATGGCCGCCCGGTACGAGGGTCGTCTTCTACTTCGTATTGGACACTCACAAATCGGTTAAACCACTTGTTTGCCTTCTGATATGATTGAGCAGAGTCACCGTAAGATTTCACCAACATTTTATGCGTATCGGCGCAATTGAAACCATTTTTCACACAAAATTTAATACAAGCTCGTTGCTCAATTTTTTCTTCCATCGTAAAAATCGAAGACTCGAAAAAGTTGTTATAAACAAAACACTGTCACTTTACCAAATGTCAACGAGAGACGCTGACATTTGGCAGCTTTGTCGTAGACAAAAAAAATTTTCGAATCGGACAGTGAAGTCTGGTTCACAGTGTGAATGAACCTTTCTTTTTGAGCAAGGTGGTATGTCACCACTAACTTTTTTGTTAGAATCGCGTAGAATCTTTTATTTCTCCATACATTATATCCTTATATCCTTATATCTTTCACTGAAATATCTTTAATTGTTTAGGCAGGAAATCGCAAAAAAAAAAATTATTTTGAGAAAATTGTCCATTTACGTCAGATTATAGGCCAACAACTTCTAGGTACTTAATATTTTAAAATTCTGAGCTAAAACTATAAGTCTATAAATAATTATTGTAAGAATAGTAAAAATTTCACTTTAATCGTTGCAGCAGCTCTTAAGCTCGACTGCGTCAACTCAAAAAAGTCAATTTTTCAAGTTTCATTTTTAAATCATAGTAAGATAAGATATATATATATAAAGAAAGTGGGCGTAAAAAAATTGATTTGTGCCATAACATTTCTACATTTCAGAGTAAGTCAGAAAGCAATGCACGAGGTGTTCCCAAAAGTACCCGACTTAACAAAGAAAACACAATAAACTTGGGAACAAGCACTCTTATTTTTCAACATAGCTCGACACATTTATTTATTTATTTATTTATTTATTTAGCCAAACAAGGCAATATACTTATTCTAACTTATTTTTCTAACAGGTTGTTGTTGTATTTATTTTTTTTTTTTTTTTTTAATTTTTTGTTTTTCTCTCCTCTTTCCTTGTTTTAGGTGTAGAAGATATGCAATTCTCAGTGGGCGTAATCCGCCCACATGAATCGACACATTTTCAAAAACACGTCAAAAAGAAAAGACAAGAAGAAGAACGAAGGGGGAACTTATATACTAAGCTTACATACTAACAGATTTTATACACATAGTAAAAATATGTACTAATTTTTAATACTATGCTAAAATATTATTAAGATGGAAAGCTGAGTGGGAGAACAACTAAATTTTGTTTAGGTATGGGTGGTAGACGGCAATGTAAGAAGAGGCATTTGGATATGGGATAATAGAGTTAATATTACAATGCGGTGTTTTACTTATTTAACATTAAAAGTTCTGATTTACAATTTTTCTACAAATGCTAGATCAAGGAAATAGAAAAGGGGTCAGAATGGTGAAAAGGAATTGGAGAAGATTCTGAAGTGAATTGGTGTTTAATAAGGGGGTAGTTATGTAAAGGAAAGTGATTTGGAAAGAGAACGCTTGAATCTGAATTTCGATATTGGCGGTGTGTAATGCTCGCTGATATTATTAAATATTTTACAACATCTATTCAAGGGCTCGTTCAATGCGTAAATAGTGTTGTGATGCGATTCTTTTAACAATGTTGTATACCTTGTTTGCCTTATTGGTTCATTAAATAGTACCTTGCTCGAGATGTATTCGCTATCGATGTTACCAGTAATAACATCGAATGTAAAGCATGAGCAAAGTAATATTCTCCTTGATGACAGCGACATTAAATTGAGGATTTTAAGTCTACTCTCGTATGGTGGTAAATTTGTATAGTCACGAGGATCGTATAGGTCTCTCAATGCAAAAAGCAAGAATTGTCTTTGAATAGATTCTAGCCTTTCACTATGCACTACAAAAGCTGGGTTCCAAATTATGCAACAGTATTCTAAGATTGGTCGTACTAATGTGCAGTATAAGGTTTTAGCTACCCAAAGGTTTTTGAATTCTTTTGCACGTCTTTTTATGAATCCGAGCATTTTGTTTGCCCTGGATATGATATGATCGTAGTGAAGGTTAAAGCGCATCTTATTATCAAGAATTATTCCAAGATCTGCTATGTGGTTGACCCTTTTAAGTTCTACCTTATTTAGCATGTATCTGCTATATGTGATTACGTTTTTACGGGCAAAACTTATAACGTAGCACTTATTTATATTTAAATAAAGTTTATTTTTACTACACCACTGTTCCAGAGAAACAAGCTTATTCTGTAAGAATACTGAATCCACTTCTGATCTAATGTTATAGTATAATTTTAGGTCATCTGCATATAAGAGATTTGGGACATCATGCAAAACTTCAGATATGTCTGCAATAAATATGTTGAAGAGAAGTGGGCCAAGATGGCTACCTTGAGGTACACCCGACGAGACAACAATCTTTTTAGACAAAGTACCCTGAAATTTTACATATTGGGATCTTTCACAGAGATAAGACTTGAGCCATTTCAGCACAGTACCTGATATACCAAATTTTTCTAGTTTCTTAGCTAGGATTTCGTGATCAACACGATCAAAGGCTTTACTAAAATCTGTATAGACTGCATCTATTTGGTGGCCCTTTTCCATTTTAGTAAGAATGTCTGATGCCATGATTGCAAGATTTGTGGTTGTTGATCGTCCTTTACGAAAACCATGTTGCTGCTCGTTTAAACACGGATTAATTATGCTCGTGAGTTTGGAACATATAATTTTTTCAAATAGCTTTGGAATTGCTGACAATATTGCAATACCCCTATAATTTTCAACTGATCTCTTGTCGCCATTTTTATAAATTGGCGTAAGATGACAAGATTTCCAAAAAGTTGGGAATATACCTGTATGCAAGGATTTTTCCCAGCGATGTTCAATAGCTTTGATACCCTATTTAAAGGGAAAACCGTCGAGAGGCTCAAAATAGTCTTCAACCGCAGATTCCACCTTTTCATTGTTGGCAATTCTTTTACCACCGAGACATTTTTTCAAGTTTGGGAAAATAAAATAATCCGAGGGTGCTAAAATAATAGGGTGCGTGAGGAAGCAATTCGAACTTTAATTCATTGATTTTGGCCACCGCGATAGTGGATGTGTGAACTGGTGCATTATCTTAATGAAACAACACCTTCTCTTTCGCCAAATGCGGCCATTTTTGATTTTATTTATTTCATTTCTTGATTTCATCACTCAAACTCTGCGATAAATTCGCGTAATACTCGTCGTAGATTGTTTTTCCTTTTTGAAGATAATCAATGAAAATTATTCCACGCGCATCCCAAAAAACTGACGCCATGACCTTGCCTGCAGATAAAACTGTCTTCGCCTTGGAGCTTTTGACTGTTCGTTCGCCTCAACGCAAAGACTCAGCTTTATTGCTGTGGAACATTGTCAAACAGTCGATTGAAACATCCTCACGACGATGTTTTTGTTGCATTGTGAGCAAACGCGGCACCTATCTTGCGCACAGCTTTCTCATGTCCAAATTATCAGTCAAAATGCGATGTACAGATCTTTTTGAAATTTCGACCATGTATTCTAGCTCGAGCACTTTCAATCGAAGGTCATCCAATATCATTTTGTGGATTTTCTTTACCATTTCTGCCATGGTCACCTCATTTGGTTGGCAACTGCGATGGTTGTCTTGGCAGCTCGTACGGTCTCGTTTAAACTCTGCCAACCAATATTTTACTGTTGTAAACGTATAAGCAGACGCTCCCAGAGTAGAATCTAGCTCGGCTTTAATATTGTTTGGACTCAGACCTTTCAAATGAAAGTATTGTATCACATAATGACGACTAATTTTTTCCATGTTTACAAATTCACTGAGTGTGTTCACTTACGATTGCTGCCAAAGAAATACTAAGCAACGTAGCGTTTTAAAACTTCAAAATTAAGCGTTATAAGATTAGTACTTTCTACTGTTGAAATTTTTTAAAGCAACAACCGATATATATAGGTCAGGTCGGGTACTTCTGGAACCACCCTTGTAAATAAATAGAAATCTAACATATATTTCAGCCGTTCCTTTATTCCAGCCTTACAATTCAGTAATTCCCTAGGCAATTGCTTAAAAAAAGTAATGCACAATAACAATAGAAAGTGTATGATAGAGCATAATAGAATGTTTGCCAGTCGAAAAATAATGCAGCAATAATGAAATACAATTGAAGTGCTTTCTAACAAAACTGGGTCATGTTCGAAAAACATTTATAAAATAAAAAATTTTAACCGGAATACACTAGCAAAACTTTAATTATCGTTAAACCTTCTTTTTTGGTTCAGTGGGATGGAATTCTATACCAATTACTTTACATCTTCTGACAAGATACATACATGAAAATCTTAGAAAAAAAATTGTACACTTTCGTTAAGAAACTTCATGCATGCAAAGTCTAAATAACTGTTTCTATGACTACTTCTATGAATACCTCAAGAGTGCCTGCGAGTGGTATTTCACAAGTGATTCATTTAATTCTGCATGAAACCGACCTCATTCTTAAGCTCAAGGTTGTAGAATGCGGTTCTTTATTTAGAAAAAAAAAAAAAAACAACAACCAAGGAAACAATTCTTAGCCATTGATGGTTTACAGCACGCCAGTTGACGTGGTCAACATTGATCCAACAGTGCAAAAGGTAAAAGTGAGTCGTAAGAATATTTATATATTTGCATTTGTTTTTTCTCAACACAACAACAACATAATCTCAACAAATACACACACACACTACAATTATTGTATATGCCTTTTCAAAGCACTTTCGCAGAAAATGTAAAGCCATCAAAAATTGATTAAAAGTGAAATTTAATCAATTCCACTCTGGCAACATATGACTAAAAATAGGGTTGATTTGAACCTATGAGAAAAAATACGGTAATCCGCACGTCTTCTGCCATTCTGCTTGTTACAGCGCATGTCTTGATTGTGTCATCATCACCATGGGCCAACAACAACATCTTTGAACTGACATTTCATAGTTATTTCCTGCACATCCATAGAAGATGACAAGTGCAAATTTTACTGTGTGAGGTCGTCAACTAAATCCAAGAAATTTTACAATTTTACTGCCAATTATTTGCATTTAACTAATAGCTATCCAAATTTACCAGGGAATAAAATTAAAGAAAACTAAGTATCTATTCCGATGTTGCGCCTGCGACAGCATAGTGCAGCAGCATTAGTGTGGGCAAAAGCACAGTGTTCAACATTGCAGCAACAGCAGCAGCAGCAACATGTCCTCATCGACGACAACATCAACATCATCATCGCCAATCGGAGCACGCCGTGTACGCACCGATTTAAAAACCTCAGAAAATGTTTTTCTCACCAATAGTTCAGGACGTCCGCGTGCATCGCGTACCACTTCGCCCATAGCCATTAAACAATTGCATCTACAACAGCAACATTTGCAGCATTTGCCCTTCTATGAGCAGCATTTGCAGCATGCAGCTTTAAATGGCGCTGCTGCTGCTGCTGCATGTTCACTGAGCAAGAGTCATCAAAGTTCAAGGCGAACAACAAAAACGCATGCAACAAAGCCATTGACTGTTGCTGCATCGAGCGGTGCTAGCAGTGTGACGTTTGCTGAAACAACTGCCGATGGCGCTCATGTGTTGTCAACGAGTGCTCCACATTCGTGTTACTTATCGTCGCACTTCAGGTGTGTTGCATGTCTCTGCAGACTGCATTACTAGACAGTGGAGTGAAATATGTTTCACGCAGTGCAAAATAAAACAACAAAAATTAAATAATTTTTGAAACGCAAGTGTTCAATTTGTTGTTTTTTACGTACCGTATTATATAAAAAATGCAAAATAGATCCATTATCTTATAATGAAGAATTGTAGAAAATTCAAAGAAGTTAAAAAAATTCATTAAAAATAACAAAACTTTAACAAGAACTCATCACTCGCAGCTTTTGAAAATTCTGAATCTACTGAAAAATTTAAAAAAAAACAAGGTTTTTAAACAACTTCAATACATGTGTGTGTGTTAGTCTCGTGATTTGCATATACTGCTATATTATCAAAGGCTTTTATTTCAGATTTAAAAAAAAAGAAACAATATAAATTTGAAATATTCCATACTTATACTATTATTATAAAAATTTTGGTATTTAATTTAAAATGGACTCTTAAGAAGAGACGGTTATGGTTTTTATCAAAAAAATCACATACAAAGAAAAAACAATGACAAAAACTTTTGTTGATTCTAAACTGACAAAAATTTTATCAACTTAACCAAAGAATTCGTCAATATGAAAAATATTGTTCATATCGACAAGTTTGTAGGTTGAGTTGATACATTTTTTGTCAGTATGGAGTCAAAAAAAAAATTTCTGTCAAAGGTTTTCATTTGAGTGCAGATATTACACTAAACAAAAAACTCAAAGAATTGGTCCAACGCAGGATTCATTGATTAAATCTTTGTTTACTCATCATCGTTTCCTCGAGCTCATAGGCGCAGCATTGTTTATTGGGTAGAAGAAAAACATTCTTTGATTTCATTAACTTTTCTTACAGCCAAAGAACGCATTCTTTGAACTATTATACGAGTTCATTGATTTCATAAAATTAACATTAGATTAATAAATCTTTTTTTTTTAAAGTAAAAACGTTTTCCTTAATTTACAGAATCGATTCTTTGGCTTTAAGCAAAAGTTCCTGAAATTAAGGAACAGAGAATCATTAAACCATCGAACTCATACCTGAAACCAATTCATTATAAAAGAAAGAAATTTTTCTTTGATTTTATGTACGGTTTTGGTTCAGTGTAAGAGTTGTATTTTAACTTTTTTTTTCCTTCACCGCTTTTACCATTCTGAAGAAATATTTCGCGATATATTTCTTTTACAAAAAAAAAAATGTGTTTTTTCTTATTAAACGTCTCTACAAAGATTCAAATTTTATTTTTTAAAAATTTCTCATTTCTTTTTTCTTAATTTTTAGCGCCCATCTGCCTGCACGCGCTACACGCCTTCTCAATCGTTCGCGCCTACAGCAACAATGTCAGTTAAGTAACGCCGACTCTTCCGAGAGCCCCAAATCGTCAAATCACAGCGTACATCATCAGCATCATCGACGTTCAGTGACGTCACGCGCCTCGACATCCACTTCATCGCTACACCATAGTGGTCGTGATACGCACAGTTCATCGGACGATCTTATGTTGTACGATAAATCTTTCAGGAATGCAATGATTCAGGATGTGCTGCAGTTTAAGCGACAGCTACTGCGTCTACGTAGAATTCTGCAGGAGGTAGGTTTTTTATGTATATAAATTTTTTTGTTTGTGTATTCATTTTTCTCTTCAATTTTTTTTTTAATTTGTATGTTCTGCCCATCACTATGAAAATCATTTGCACCTTTTTTGCACTGTATATCGTGGGTATACCTATTGATGACTTTCGGCTAACTATTGTACAAACATACACGCATATGTATACATTAATTTATGCATATATTATACTATTTTCGTTATATTTGGAACGTTAAAAAGGACGAAGATTTTTTGACGAGGGTAGGTATTACCCTTTATATCAAAAATTTAACTAACCCAAAATTTACTTCTACACAATCTGTAGTATACGTATGAAGTAACGACATTTTTAAGAAATAAATATTTATTGATGGGAGTCTTGTTCAATTAATTTGTTTAAATGCTCCCTCTCATCACTCAAAGTGTTACTTCATTAACTCGTTAATTGTTTTTATATAAATGGCAAAATTGAGATATATACAGTCAGGGACTAATGTTTAAATACATCTCTTAAAAGTCGAAACAGCTTTCAAACGAGTTCAATTGGGCTTAAGTTTGGTGATTATTGAGGACTACAATGCTGACGGATAGCATAATATAGCATCTTATCTTTAAGCAAACACGCGGTATGCTTGGGTCCGGTAAGCTTGGGGGCGGTATGCTTGGCATCCTGTTGAAATATACGTTTCTGTCTGTCCATTATACCATCAATAAAGGCTAAATATCCCATACCAGTGGCTCCAATCTCCCCCAAGCCATCACACTTCCGCCACCATGCTTAACGGTTGGCATTAAGATCTTGGTTTAAATTTCTATATCGGGCTTGCGTCAAATTTTTGCGCGATCATCGTTTTAAAATATGTTAAATTTAGAAACATCTTGATACTTGTTAACTTCCTTTAGGTGAAAAAGATTTTTTGGTCTGTTCCTATTTTCCACTGTTTTATAAATTTAATTTTTTCTTAGATCGTTTTACACATATACAGATGATAAACTCTTGCCGTTTTCTCAGTTGAATTTGCATTTTTTATAATCTTTTATTATGAAATCGTTAACACTAGACTCAATTTGTTTTCCTTTGCCCATTATTTTGTTCTTAGGACGACCAACAACGATCAAATCACAACTGATACTGAATAAAAATGGATAACTGAAAAAAATAAATCAACATAACGGTATTTTTTTCCGAAGATCACGAGCAACAGAATTTGTTTTTGTGCTCACACATTGAAAAATAAAGCATTTGTAAATCAACTAAATGATAATAATTTTACATGATTCAGATATGATTTTGCGCTATAGAGATTTGTAGTAATATCATTATGATTGCCATGTAAAAATCGCAAAAAATTTTCGTGTAATTCATGTAATTTCATTATTATGAAATCATGTAAAATCATTATGATAGTCATGTTGAATCTATATGCAATCATGTAGAATCATTATGAAATCATATAAGATCATTATGACGGTCGTGTAGAATCATAAAGAAATGAAGTAAAATCATTAGGATGGTCATGTAGAATCATTATGAAATCATGCAGAATTATTATGATGGTCATGTTAAATAATTATGAAATCATGTAAAAATATTACGAAACTCAGCTGAATCCTATTTGTTAGTTTCATTAAAAAGGACAAAAATTACAAATTATAATTAGAAAACTTTATTCCTTAACTTTCTATTGTGAGGTGTATTCAAACTTTTGTCCCTCTCTGTAAATTAGATCAGAATGACATGGGCTCAAATTCCACTTGTAAGTCGGCTTAAATTCCATGAATTGTTTTAGATTCTTCGTAAGGTCCTTTTTGGTAATAAAAACATGCTTTTTGCATGTAACTTTTTATTTTTCAAACAAATATTTCGATACAAAAGAAATAAAAATAAAATATTATTTTACTAGTTGTCTCGTGTGGCATTAAAATGACAAAATAAAAAATATCTAGTTATAGGTAATTTTGATTTTATATTAAGGACTATTTTTACCTTTGAACCAAGGATTTCATAGAAACCTTCTATGTTTCTCTTGAATTGTTAAGTAGCCCAGTTAATACTTATCATAGCATTATAATAAAAATCTAAAACATCGAAATCGAAAATCGCGTCTATAGTATAGATTTGATAGTCATCACAAAAAATGCTCTTGCATAATAATAATATAGAAGATAGATAGATAGATAGAAAGATAGATAGATTTATATATATTATAACTCTGCTTGACCTTCAAAAATTAAATTTGTGGGGTAGTTTCAAAAACATATTTCTTTAAACCGTTCTAAAACGTGAATTTCTCATTGTATTTTTATAAACTTGTTCTTGTTGGAAAGGTATTAATATTTTCTTTCTATCGAGATACCAATGTAAACAAAATGTGAGAAATTTGAAAACATTGACAACAATATCTCCTTTTTTATTTTAGATTGAAACATTTTTCTGATCACAAAGATTTTAATATCATTCAGTAAAACTGAGTTTTTGCATGTTAAGATTCTATGAGGTTTGGAGGTAAATGAACTCCAAAAACCCCTGGTGGGAACAAAAATTATTAGTTATCAGCTGTTGACACAATTGTTAACAAAAACTATGATAAATTTTGGAAAATTTAATAACAACTTCAAAATTCGTCAGAGTTAAATAGTGTGATTTTAATGTTGAATATAACTTTTAAGGCTCTTCCTAAAATTTTTCGTACATAAAATTCAAATATTAATCAACAATTATTGCCATAAATACAACTTAAAAATTATTATAAGCTGAATACAAGATTTTCGTTCAAATTTTGGACAAAACTGGACGATTTCGGAAAGTCCTTGATTAGCAGAATGTGTTGAAATTGAAAATTTTATATTAGCTTAAACAGCCGCCAAGGCTAAAGTAGCAGGTATTAGCATCGCGAATTTGCAGAGTATGTTATAAGTGCAAATAGTTATAATTTGCGAGTTCGAACATCTCGGGACTCTGCGGGACTCAAAACTTATACTTTATTAAAGTTCGTGAAAAATCACTATATATTTTAAATTGGATTAAAAAAAAAAATTTGTAATTCGGAGTTTTATAGGCTTTCTGAAGGTGTATCGATAAAAAAACATGAGGCTTACAGGTAGGTTCGTCATACACTCCACGTCAGCTGAATATGTTCACTGCTTCAATGAAATACAAACCATTTTTTTCTCTTAAAATGAGCGTAAGGGAAAACTTTTTGTTGTTGTTTTTTCTTAAGTGTTTTATTATAAAAAGTTAGGTAAAGAGGAATTGTACATAAATTAGCTTTTTGGTGCGTCATTAGAATATGTTCAAGAAATACAATCGAAAATATTTTTTATCTTAATTTATTCTTTTTTTTTTTGTTTTATTCAACAAATTTTTAATAATGAGAGCTACCTTTTTTATTTAAGATAGTTTTATAAATTCGATTTTGAATGGAATCACAAAGTTGCTTCAAGTAGTTCAAAGAAATTTCACACCAAGCTACTTTAATGGCAGAAATGAGTGACTCTTTGTCTTAAAATTGTCGACTGGAGTCATACACTTTCCGAACTTATCAAACCCATATTATTATTATTATTTATTATTTGATATACCAGTGCTACAAGGTGAAAACCTTATGATTAATGCACTGGCATCATTGATTTGTTTTTTTTTTTTTAATATGACAATAAATTTGATGTTTACAATAAAAATTCATTACTAAGAGTAATACAAATTTGAATGCAATTAAATATAAGTAATATTAAATAGTGAATATAATATAAAAAAAAGGAAAAATAAAATAAAAATAAAAAATAAAAATAATTCCTCTTCCAGCGAGGTAATGACAAAACAGGAAATTTAATTTAACTTTAATTTGTAACATTTTTAAAACTTTTATGTTTATTAATTTTTTAGAAGAAAGAGAAGATGAATTTAGCGAAAGAGAAAAAAAAAAAAAAAAAAAAAATAAAAACTGATTAAAAAGATTATTGCAACGATGAAAGATGATTAAATAAAATTTTTTTGAATTGCACGGCGTTTTGTATTGGTCTAATAAAAGTAGGTAAGGAGTTCCAAAGACGAATTGCGTATATATAAAATTGCCTTTCAGATGTTAGATAGAAGTGACGCAATTGTATTAACGTATAGGACCGATTGGAACGTGAAGCAGTGATACGATTGTGCAAGTAAGCTGGTTCACCAGAGTATAGCACTTTATGCAGCAGGAGTAACGTTCGGAATTTAAGAATGTTCTCAAGGGTCATGTTGCAGATTTTTATTACGTAATGGGATACATGATCTGTACGTTTTAATCCAAAAACATATCTAGCTATGTTGTTAAATACAACATTTAGTTTTTGCTTACTAACTGAGTCACAATTGGCAAAAATTTCGCAAGCATAAAGAAGCGTAGGGAGGATGTATGCTTTAGCGATAAGAAGTCTTATTTTGGGTGGTGTAAAATGTTGTGAAACCCTCAGTACCCTTAGCATTCCGTAGACCTTGCCTATTGTAGTGCCAATGTGTGTATTCCAAGTCAATGTCCTATTAAAGATTACTCCAAGGTTTTTAGTTGACTCAACGAAGTTAATTGAGGCGTTGTCCAAAATGATTTTAGAAAATTCCGACACATCGACTGGTTTTCTAGAGATAACTATACATTTCGACTTTTTTGGGTTAAGACACAAGCCATTTTGACCTGCCCAAGTTTTTATGCGTGCTAGATCGTTGTTGATGGTAGATATACAATCAGAAATACAGTCCGGCTTACAGCTTAAATACAATTGGACGTCGTCAGCGTACATATGGACTTTGCAATTTTTAAGAACCGTGGGTAAGTCGTTAGCATAGATGGAAAACAGGACAGGCCCAAGAACTGAGCCCTGAGGTACTCCCCTGTTGACCGTTAAGAATTCTGATGTTTTGTTCTTGACAGATACAGCTTGGGATCGATTAGAGAGATATGACCTGAACAGGTTTACTGCTGTATGAGAAAAGTTAAACATGTTACTTAATTTGGTACAAAGGATGCCATGATCGACTGTATCGAAGGCCTTAGAGTGATCAAGAAGAATTAAAAAGCTAATTTTTTTATCATCTAAGCCTGCTCTAATCTCTTCAGATACATCTATTAGCGCTGTAACGCAACTCCTCTTTGCCCTAAATCCAGACTGCCTTTCGCTTTTCATATATTATCAAAAATGTTTAAATTCAGAAAATATGCAGGCCATGACAACAGTTGAACATTTTTGTTCACTAATCCAGCTTGTAACGATACGTGCCGTATGAATTGGAGCGTTATCCTGTTGATAAATCCATTTAAGGGGTCCAAAAATATTCTGAGACTTTGGAAAAGCTTGTTTTAGCATCGCTCTATACAAATTTGCCGTCATTATGCAATTTGAAAACTTCAGCTCAATGGTTCCAAAATATGTTATAGCCCCCCAAACCATTACACCTCCCTCGCGGTTATGGTGAAGAGGAGTTAAAAAAAGTTCCTCTTTTCCTAGATCATGAAAGTAATAGCTATAACCATGCGGTCCATCCAAATTTAATTTCTTTTCGCCTGAGAAAACTACGTACTGCCATTCTCCCTTCCAAGTCATGTGATTCTTACAAAAATTCAACCGATTTTCCTTCAGTTCAGGGTTTAGTGGTTGTTTTTTCTTAATCTTACGTCGTGTTAGGTGCTATACGGTTGAAAGACTGGCGCTTACTCCGGCTTTTTGTCTAATTTTTGATGCTGAAAGGCATGAGTTGGAGGCTTTCCGAATAATTGCTCTCTTATCTGCATCTGATGCAGCAGAATATGTACACCCTTTTATGTTTTTTCCATAGCCGATCTTATTTTTCAAAAAATTGCATACTACGTTTTGACTTCTTCCGATTTTGCTAGCGATTTCACGAGTACTTAAGTTTTGCTCTTTGTACACCTCAATTTTAACTTTTTCCATAGAACTTAAAGTTTTTCCGCTTCCCATACTGTAACACCTTTTTTATTATTTATTTTAGTACCGATCTTTCTGAAACTCTGAAAGAAACTGAAGATGTTAACTGCGAACCTATTCTAATGACGCACCAAAAAGTGCATATTTTTGTAATGCCAAATCTAAAACAACAACAGAAAATTAACGGTTCCTTTATCTACAATTTCTCTCTACCTAACTTTTTATAATAAAACACTTAAGAAAAAACGACAACAAAAAATTTTCCCTTACGCTCATTTTAATAGAAAGAATGGTTGGTAAAGCAGTGAACCTATTCTGCTGACACGGAGTGTATATCTAGGTAACCAAAAATTCTCGAAAATGTACAAAAAATCGATTTTAATTTTTTTGTTATGCGTGCTTTTTGATTGGTTCTGGCCCACTATGCGTCAGTGGTCACTTCAGCACAAATTTACAAATTTTTGCAAGCTCTTGCACAGAGGCGAATACTTTTTTCGCACTCAGTTTTTAGCGAATCAATAGAAATAAGAGCTTTATACCTTTCTAACAGGACCAAACTCATAAGAATTCAATGAGCAATGCAGCTTTAAGAGCGGTTTGAAAAAATGTTTTTTTAAATTACTATAAAATTGAATTTTTCGGGGTCAATTAGAGTTATAGCAATTTTTATAATAATTTTTAACAAAAACAATTTGTTTGAGTAATATATTTGCTGCTTTACCAATTTGGGTATGCATTCTGCGAAAACACTAAATGTTACATGCAAAAAACTGAGCTTTTTTACCAAAAAGCACATTCCAGACAATCAAAAACGCTGCATGGAATTTTCACAGTTTCAAAAATAAGAAGTATGCAGAAATAAATTTAAAGAGTTGCTCTAACTTTTGAGACCCAGAAGAGAATAGTTGACTTTTTTCCATATACAACGATGCGGTCTTATTTAGTTACTACTATCATACTTTTCTTTCAAGATACCGACACTTGCCATGATTTAAAAACAAGTTCAGTTATGCCCATTTTCTCAGCCTGTAGTTTCAGTTTCCCAAACAATTATGTTAAATAAATAATTAAAAAAATATCACATCTCACGAAAGTTATGCATTTTAATGAAGTTACAGTCATAATGATTCAAATATAATGAAAACAAAAGAGGAAAAAATAATAAATAACAGCTGCCGGTTTGTCTTTAGCAACTTTTTGTTGTCGTAATGAGCACTGCTTTCATTGCATGTTTGGTGTTGGATAAAAATGAACTTATTAAAATGTAAATTTTACTACTAAAACTTCAAAAAATAACTCGTGTTTAACATGCATGTCTAAAGATATTTATAAGTTTTACTCATATATGTTACTTTCATAGACGGAAACTCTCAACCCATTCGAAACAGACAATGGGCAACTCTTTGCATCCTGCGGATTAGATAGCAAGCTGTTGGAGGATATCGATTTGGCCAGCCTAACATCATCTACAACCGATGATCCACTTCAAGAATTAGCTGATCTACGTAGACAGGTGGTTTACCTTCAGGTATTTGCACGTTTAAACATGAGTTCTGTTTTGTTTGCTTGTTTATTTGATTTAAGTTTAACTAACTTTTTTCCTTAATTGCGAATTGGACAAGGTTTTGAGTTTAGAAATCTATATCTTATACGTAATAAGAAAAGTGTCTGCCATTTCAATTTCTAAAGCTAAGAGTATAGGCAAAAATGCAGCTTAAATGGTTAGAAAAAACTGCCCACTTACTATTTGAAACCATGGACATGAATTTTACGCTTTAGAATAACATTTTAGCCCAAAAAAAAGTACATATATTTTAAAAGGAAAAAAGTAAATTGTAAGCAACTTCTTTAATAGAGCTAAATGCTGTCTTTAAGTTAAACCATAAAAATTGAAAAACCTTCTTTACAATTTCGATTTGAAGAATTTTTTGAACTGATAATCAGAACAATAATTGTAGCACTGCCCTGCAAAAATGATATCTATCCGTTATGATTTCATCAAACTTTTGAAGTAATAGGCTTTCCTACGATCCAGATCTCATCATAAGGGAATATAAAAAAAATTAGTTTGCAGAGATTCTTATCTGATCAGTGCACGGTGGAACGGAGTTGGTTTTCTTTTTTTTCTAAAAAATTAGCTTCAGCTATTTTTTTTTTTTTTTTTTTTTTTTTTTTTTTTTGTCAAAAGAACGATGTTAATACTCTTTCTGGGTGGCCATGATGGGCTTGTAATGTTCAAATTCATCTCCAATTTCGGTGATTTTATAAAATTGAGGACATTCTTCAATCATACTGCAAGCTTGACTAGAAGTTTCTTTATAAAATTGTTAGTTTTAATTAATATTAACATAATTTTGATTTGATTTGACTCAAGATTTTTGAGTTTTTTTTTTCGTTGTCAAAACAGGATACTTTTTTAAATTTGACTTTAATTAACTAATTTGAAAAAATATTATAACAAAAAAGCTTTGATTTAACAACATCTTTCAGATCAATGAATATAAAAAAAAATATATAATTATTTAATTTTTAGTAATTATTTAATTTTTTATTTTTTTTACTAAAATATGTTAGTTATTTTGTTAAAGAAAGTAAAGCTAGTTATTAAATTTTTTTTAATGCATCCATAAATCCATTTTTGTTTTGAGCTATGTTTAATATTGAATGAAATATTGGTAGATTTTAAAGATAAAATTCTGTTGTATGTATTCTGTAGGAAAATATCGATTTATTGTTGTTTTTACACACACATACTGAAATATTTTGGTAAAATAACACAACACAATCCTTATTAAGCAATAAATAATTATTCCATAATATTATATTTAATCAAAATAAGTAATATTCTAATAAGTGTTTACATTTCAATGTAAGCAACAGCTTAAATTTCTGAACAATGACACGGTATATGTGTGTCTTAGGTGGTGATTCAGAATACTTCGAAACTCACAATATCAAGAATATGTTCAAAATTAAGGTTCAGAAAACATTAAGTTAGATAAAGTTAGATTTATTTGATTTAATAACATTTTTAATGGAGATTCGTTATGAGTAGGGCACCTTAGCCCTTTGGTTTATAATTCGAATTTCAAAGCAAACTATATGCCTTAAGAGAGCTACGAGCTTTAGATATAACTTTGTTAAATAAAATATATTGATTTGGTGTGGAATAAAAATTATATGGTCATCCACAAAAAAGTTATACGATTTTTTAGCCCTTAAAAAAACTGTCGTCATGAGTGGGACACCAAAAATTTCGACACATTTTGTTTGTTTTGTGATATTGTAACTGAAATTAACATTTTTCTCAGTGGTATTTTTATCAATTGTCACCGCTTTTATTGCTTCAAGCGCAATTTCAAAATTTTTTATTCTTGGACATCAATGAAAATTTATATTCTATTCCTAATGCAATTGATAAATAACGTTCAATTCAATTCATTGAAAACACCAAAAGAATCAGCCGTGTACGACAAATAAAAATAAAATAAAAACAAAAGCAGCTGTGAAGTGAAAAAAAAAACATCGACTAAAAGGGCATTTATTAACATGTAGCCACAAAAAAACATACACAAAATAAGATTTTGTACAGTAAAAATTACATTTAGATGAAAAAACAACTTCGTAAAGTGTCCCATTCATAACGAAACCATGTCCCATTCATTACAAAAGGACGCAATTTTTGGGCTTTTATAAATTTTTACTAGTGTTTATTTTGTAAAGCATCTTACAGGCCCCAGCAAACAATATCTCGGTAGAAATATGCAATATCGTCCGCATAGCACAGGAAACGATAGCATTTCGATATCATAAAAATATCTATAAAACAAATTTCTAAATATCATCATGGTAGTATAATTACGATGGCTTTTTGATATCGTAACGATATCTATACTATAAAAATACTAGATTTCATTAGGATAGTATAATAACGACTGCATTGCGATAGCATAGCGGTAGTTCCCTTATCGATAATTAATACAATTTTGATATCGTTAACGATATGTGAATTTTTATCAAGAAATGCCTTTTCATATCATTTTGATATCGTCTCGTGAAGCTTAAACGCTAACAGTTATCACCTTTGTGATACTATCTCGGTGTCGAAACGGTATCGAAATTTTAAAGTCGTTTCGATATCGCAATTATTACGTTTTCGATATCGTTAACGATATGCTACTTACTTAGGTGGCCGTAACAACCCGTGTCCGGGTTAACGATACATCAATTTTTATTGAAAGCAGGAATTTTTCGATATCATAACAATATCGTCTTGTGTATCGTTTTCGATATAAAATACCACCTTTGCGATATCATCTCGATATCGAAACGATATCGTTTGGTATGCTGGACTTATCAACTCTTGTTGTACTGCATTAAACAAGTGTTCAATTCATTTTAATAATATAAAAAAGTAAATAGCAATTGTTTTAAGTATGTTGGGCATACTACTGCTCAAAAGTTAGCATGCAAGAAACTGCTCGATGACAGTCGTAATTTCAAAATTGCCAGTATGAGAAATAATTTTTCTTTCACTGTCCAATTCGTGGAGATGCCCCACTTATTACTACATTTCCCTAAGAATATTAGAGTGCACATTATTTGTTTGAAGAAAATTTTTAAGCAATATATTGTGCAGAAAAGTTATAAAAACTTTCAAGTTTTCAAGTACTGTTCAACCAAAACTAAAATTTTAGCAGAAGCCAGAAACCAGAATTCTGTCCATTTTGTTATATTTGGCCGAAACCGAAATCGAAAACGAAACTGAGTATTTTTATGAAAATACAATTTTTTTTTTTTAAATACATTTTTTTATTAAAAGATAGCAGAAAACATAACATTTCATATATAAGTAGGAAAAAATATAATAAAAAATTAATATTAATGGAATATTTTTCCATAATATTTTGTCGTCTGTGACACAAGTTATGAGAAATTGCATGAAATTTTAAAGTTTCGTTTTTTTTTTTCCTACATATCACGAATATTCGATCGGACACTAGCTATTACTCAATTAATTTTTGACAGATCTCAAACATTTTGATGTCAATTGAATGCGTCGTTCAATGTTTTGTAATCATATACAGAGTGCCCCGCAATTGAGTGCAACTATTTACGGAGCTGAAAGTTTATGTCGAACTGAGCACAAAATTGTACGGGAAGGGGGTCTATTTTCACATTCTTAGGAGCTACAGGGATAATTAATATTTCACGACTCTGATTCACACTATTGTTTCTAGCAGAAAAACTAACTTACATAAAACTTATTTTGATAACTCATTTTAAAGGCAATGAAAACACCTTTCTAACGGTAAATTTCAACTTTGAGTGCAAATTTCTCAGAATTTTGCGTAATAAATGAAATTTTTTTTAGATCAGTTTTGTATTTTTTTCAATTTTCTTTTTAATGGCACCAAAAACATAAACATATCTTTAAAAATTAAAAAGTTGGCTGTACTAAAAAAATTATACTTATTAGAAAACAATGATATTATATACTGCATAACTAATTGTAATGTCATTATTTCTGCGGCAACAAGGAATAACGACTTAACTCAAAATATCGTAAAAAACGATATTTTAATAGCACTAACTAAGACCTTTTCTTGGAAATATATGAACCGTTAAACCACCGAAATAGGTGCAGACAAAAGTGGTTATCTATTCTGTGCAAAAAATGGATTTCTGAATCCTTTAAAAAGATTGGCAAAAAAATAAATTCCATATCGCTTTTTTACGATATTTTGGGCTTAGTCGTTATTCCTTGTCGCCACAGATTTATCATTATTTACTGATAAGTATCATTTTTTTAGTACAGCCAACTTTCTTATTTTTAAAGACATGTTTATGTTTTTGGTGCCATTGAAAAGAAAATTGAATAAATTACAAAATTAATTTTAAAACAAAAATTTCATTTATCACGCAAAATTCTGAGTTGAATGAAGTTGAAATTTGATAATTTCAACCGATTGATTTCTTCTTCACACGATCACTCTGGAACTTCCTTTGGAACTTAAAATGCTCGTTGCTTTGTCTTAAAATGAGTTTTAATTAATTTAATTTTTTCATTCATTTTGTGACATTTAATTGTTGCCAGAGATGTAAGGTATGCATTCATATTCAGAATTTTAACTGCAACTGAATAAGGACAGAAGAATCCATTCAATTTTAACTGCAACTGAATATCGACAGAAGAATCAACTCAATGAATCTTCAATTGATTTATAAATAAAATTTTCAATTCACTTTCAGTTTTAAAATATTGATTATTTTTCATTTCATATATTAATTTTCGTTTCTCAGAATAATGAATCAATTGATATGAATGCTATTCACAACGAATGCAAATTACAAAGAATTTCGGAATTTTAAATTATTCTTTTTTTAGAAATTTTTCATTTTTTATTCATTATACAATTGTTATTCATTATTCATTAGTTATTCATTATTAATTTCTTATTCATTTATCATTTTTTGTTTATTATTCATTCGATATTCATTATTCATTTCTAAATTATTATTAATTTTTTATTCATTATTCATTTGTTATACATTATTCATTTTTTTATGCATTCAAATCGAAGCCATGCAAAAAAAAAATAATAATGAATAAATATTTAATGAAAAATAATGAATAAATAATGGATAATGAATAAGAAATGCAAAATGAATAACAAATGAATAATGATTAAAAAATGAATTATGAATACAAACTGAATAATGAATAACAAATGAATAATAAATAACAAATGATTATAAAATTAATAATGAAGAACAAAAGAATAATTGAAAATTCTGAAATTCTTTATGATATACATTCTTTGAGAATATCATTCATACGAATAAAAAAATTGATTCATTATTGTAAATAGCGACAATTAATATATATTCAATTTTTTAAAATTGAATGTGATTTAAAAATTGTAGTTGGGAATCAATTTAGAATTCATTGAATGGATTCTTATTTCGTTATTCACTAATTAACTTTTTTGTAAATAAAATCAATTTGAATGCATTCCTTTACAGCTCTAATTGTTGCACAAAAATAAAAGCATAATTTGGGAATAATTGTTCCTTTGTACTTTTTTCTGTTTATGTGAGAAGAGAATAAAAATACAGTTATTTCTTAAGCAAATAACCAGATAGATAAAAGAAAAATAGTATAGCTGAAAAGATTTTACACAAACGAATATTAAATATACCTATATAACACATATTCTAAAACATCCAAAAAATTTTTTTGTTCAGATAAAACAAGAAACTCAAAATACATTGAACGCTAAAAACTTGCACGGAATGCATTAATTTATTTTTCCAAAATCTTAAAAAATTTAAAAAATATCTATTACTTTTTTACCTTATGCTCGTACTGAAAAGTTCTTAGAAGCTAGCCTGCCTACAAATGTTCTTAGCAAATGCTTACAAAGTTTTTTTAATCATACATCAAAAAAGGAATTAATACAAATAAAATTGCATTTCTTTTATTCTATTTTCCATACTTTTATCGTAACTTTAATTCTACTTCATTTTTATAAGCGCTATAAAAATATAAAAAATTCTTTTAAGACAATCATTGAAATTAATCTTGGTTAAAAACTTTGCAGTCCTTTAAGAACAGCTGAGTGGCTGAGCTATTTTTATATAGTTTTTTTTTTTTTTATTGCCAATAATTATTTTCTTAGTGCTGTAAGCAATTTATATTTTAATTATTAATTGTATGAAAATAATGTTTGCCAAAAGCTCTCCGAAATATTTATGAATATTTAACGACTGATAACTAGGATGATTTAAAAAAATAAAATTATGACTTGTAATTAAAGTTTTTTTTATACTGAATGAGTTCTTCAAAAATCTCTTAATTTTTGCTCAGACAGCTTTTGCACTAATTTTGCTTATGATTTTTTTTTAATATTTAATGTACTATTTGTATAAATGTATCTATGTAAAAAAATTTATCCTTATACACAGCATCCTTACAAACCCTTTATTTGACATACTCTTTAGCATAAACTAGCTTGTAAACATGTTATCGACGAAGACAAAAATGAAATAATTAAAGCTAATCTATATTTTACATCATCTTCTCCCCCATTCTATACAGGGTCAAGTTGATGATCGGGATCGAACAATACGTTTGCAAAGGAATCTCATAGAAAAACTAGAGGCCGAGAAGGGAAAACCAATGTTGGCCAAATGTGAAGCTGACAAGGAAGTTATCAATACTGCAACGCAGACAGAAAGGGTAAATTTGTTGAAAACTACAAAACATGCAATTATTTGAAAATATATTTAAATGCATTTATCTTAAACATTCTTCACAGACACGCCCGCTTTCGATCGGTCCAGATGGTTTGTCTAGGTAAGCGTGACAAAATTTTATGTTCTTAAAATTTTTATTTTTATTTTTACTTCTTATTTTGGTTTTTTTTTTTTTTTTCTTTTATATATACATAATTTCAAAAATTGACTCTATCTGGTGGCAGCGCTCATTTTACTATAACAGCAAAAAACACGCTATACTCAACAACAAAAACAACTACTAAGCCAATTCAAGCGAAAGATATAAAAATAGCAATTTTCAAATTATTTCAAAATTTTCACAATTTGCGTTTCTTACCCAAAAGATTTTCAAGAAATGTGCAGCAATTTTTCTGCAACACGCTGTGGTTTGCACGAATGCAACATTTGCAACGCTTTGTTGCGCATGCGCCGCCGTTGTTTTTTCAGCATGCTAATCTAACTGCTGCCACGGCTGGTTTTTGCAGTTTTTACAACCGCCTTTTATGGCAGTTTTACGTTTGTGGCAATAATTATATCAGCATGCAAATTGAACGTTTCTACTGGGTCAGTAATCAGCTAGCAACAAAATTGTTTAACTTCTTTCATTTTTTGCAGCGACAAATCGTTTTCTAAGTTCACTTGCATAGAATATAACTCAAAGAATATAACTTAAATATACAACTCAAATTATACTTTTGAAGGGGAAAATGGCTCGACTTTGTTATAATTGACCCAAATAGGCATTTCATTTTTCATTTCCAAAACTATACTCTTTTTTTATATACTTTGCTTACTTTAATTTAACATTTATTTTTGCAAGTTTTCATAAAAATTTCTCATCATAATCTGTAAATTTACTCTTTCCTCACATGCTGCTTTTGATAACAAAAACTATCTTTAAATGGATTCATAAACAAATTCATATTCTTGACTTCGAACATTTTAAATACATTTTTAACACTAACTTTGCACTAACTCATAACATATTTGCTTAAAATCGATTAATCTACTCTACTCTATATAGACTACAATTTGGCGATCAGCAGGTACTTTTTTGCGATCTTCTTTTGGCAATTATTTTATTATGTGCCATAAATATTATTTGTTTTATGCACCTAAGTAACTCATGTCTTGAAAATTGCAACTCATGTTTATAAAAATTTCCGAGTACGTAGCTTGAGAATAAACAAAAAGATGTTTAGTTAATAATTGTAAATTATAAAAGTCGACTGGATCGATATTTTAATTATATCGCTTTGATTTGAAATTAAAGCTAATGTAAGTGTGGCTAAAAATAATTATTTTTTAAATTAAATATACTTCTTAAATGTAGTATTGAGATATTTCTAAAATGCCTGAAGAGCAGGGCACTCTTCCCACTCTACCCCTAGAATTCAACAAAGCTAAACAACTTTTATATAATTGTAAAAAATAACTTTATTTTAACTGCTTAACCTTATTTATACTTATTTTGAAAAACATTTTATTGCAACAAAAGTTTTAAAGTTCAAAAGTAAAGGTTTAAACAAAAAAGTAAAAGTTAAGAGTTTTTTATTTTTAAAAGTAATATCTACCAATTACTGTACATTTGTATTTTTAATATTTTTTTCAAAAAGGCCCAAAATATTCAATGATTCCTCAAAAATTACGTAAAATTTGTTTTTGTTGTAAAAATAATTTAAATTAAAAATTGTATTTTAAACTCCTTTGGCTATGTCCCTTTCGATTTTTTTCAAAATGAGCATGATTATTCTTAAAATGAGCATGGGAAGCATATAGAAACTTAATAATTAACAGAAAAGGAGTTTTTTTAATACAGATCCACATGGTATGAAAATAGGTTTATAGTATTAACTTTTGATTGGAAAAGAATATTGGGATATTTTTTTCAAATAAATTATTTTTTAAGCTATACTCTTTTATAAAAATTATAAAAAAAAAAAATTTAAAAAAATTAATTTCATCAAAAAAAAATCGATGGAACCCTTGTTTTTTTATGATAGAAATAGTAAATTAATTTGTGTTTAAAATTGAATCAATTTTTGCTAATGAATGTCTTGCCATGTGAAATTAAGTTTAAAATGCAATTTTTTATTTTAAATTATTTTTAGAACAAAAACATATTTTACGTAATGTTTTGAGGAAACATTGAATATTTTGGGCTTTTTTGAAAAAAATATTAAAAATACAAATGTAGAGTAATTGGTATTGTTAAAATTTTTTTTGGCAAGTACTTTTATTAGACTTTATAAAAAAAAAAATTTTGTGAAATATGTTGAATACAAACGGAGATATTTACATAGAAAGTCATATTTTTAAATTTCCGATCGTTTTTTCTCATTCCTTCGGGCAAACAAGTTAAAAGCACAAAGTTGTATAGAAGCCCTGTTAAATATAAACTTTTCCGATCAAATATTTATATATACGAAAATTCGTAAAAAAACAAAATTTTTGATACCCATATTGTGGTCTTCATCTCTAAAAAAAAATTTGTTTTAAAAAATTAAATGCATATTTTAATAAAAAAAATTTTAATTTAAAAAGTTAAAAATTTAAAAAACCAAAAAAAAAAGGTAACTTTTAGAATTCTCTTACATCAAATATAAATGAAAATTAAACAATTTCGAAAATGCGCTCCTTATGATATGGACTGAATACTGATAAAAATTACAACAACAAAATTACAATGATATTTATTTCTCCAAAATGGATGCCATCATGTGTGGCTTTTAAATACCTTTCATTTCATACAAAATTTGTATACATTTTTATGGAAAATAGTGAAATTGTAGCAAAAAAACAAAATTTTCGCTGATTTTAAAACGTCATTTTGAAACCGTAAACTATCGATTGAGCACGTATAAAAAAATACGCCGACCTTAGATTTTTGTCCTCTATCACATATCCAAAAATTTTTCAAATCGGTGAGTGACACCTGGGGACCTTTCCTTGTAAGTGTTTTTCACTTATCGAGGATAATCGTCGGTTTTTTGAAATGATTGTTAATACAGAGAAAACTCACTTTACTGGCACTTGGCTTGCAGGATCCAATAAATAAGTTGTGCTATCTCCTAAGGAAAGAACACATACTTGCATTCCAATATTTAAACACATTCATATCTTAATTGAAATAAGTTTTATTAGAGCACTTTGCTTCATTTAATCAAACTCTGATGAAGTCTTCAGGAACATGTATGTCAACGTTTGGTATTCTCCCAAATTCTTCCAAAAGCTATTCCAGTCTAAAATAACAACGAGAGAAAAAAACAAAAATTTTATACCTGCAATTTATTTGATTGATCATGCATCTTAAGGGAATTATTATAAAAATTATAATTTTTTTTTTACAAAGAAGATTTAAAAATAGTTCTATAATATAAAAGTCTTAAAAGACTCCTAAAATTGACTTTTTGAAATAAAAGTCTTTAAAATCTTTAAAAAATAAATAATTGGAAGACCCTTATCTCTTATTAATAAAAGTTAAAAATAACTCTTAAATCTAACAGTTATTTAATAACGGGTAAGAATGAAGGTATAAATATCTCTTATATAAAGACTTTTATTTTTAAAAGTTATTTTAACTTTTATATAATACTCTTATTTTAAAGACTTTTTGAAAAAAGTTATAAGCGTTTTAAATTCTGGTTTAAACTCATGAAAGCCCACCCAGTGAACTAAAACTACAGTTTTTGAATTCATTTATGAACCTTTTCGGGTAGAAACGTTCATTTTCGGCACTCATAATTGAACCCTTTTTGTATCATTCGTCGGACTAAAATGCCTCTCAAAAACGAACCTTATTTTGTTCGGAAATGAGTTAAAAAAAGAACCATAAATTATCCTTATTTGTTTGAAAATGAGTTAAAAAAAGAATGAGTTAAAAAAAAAAAGAAAAGTTATTTTTTCGGCACTCGAAAATGAGCCTCAATCTTTGAACTAAATTGCCTCTCAAAACAAACCTTTTTTTGTTCAGTAATGAGTTGAAAAAAGAACCATTTTGAATTATAAATTTTATTATTGCATAATACTATTTATTATAACATATCGATATTTTGTTAAAGAAGAAATGATTATTGCTAAAATTAGAGATCATATTAATCATTTTGTTAATAGAATTAATATACCTGGGCTGGAATTCACGCATTGTGTTTTTCATGATATTGATGTTTCACAGGGGAAAGGCGTGATTGTTTTCCAATTTGACAAACTTCCAAATTATATATGAAATATCAAAATAGTTAAGTTATTAATTGGGGAATTTATGTGATTACTTTTTTGCATGGAATTTTTTCGTGGTTTTCATTCTATTTGGGCCTGATTTTAATTTTTGATAGAAATGTTGAAATGTTGAAAATTTTCATACGTGTAGCAGTACATCCATCTCGCACTGGTAATAAAGTTCATATGACGTTTGCACGAAGGTTAACATTTTCATTTTAAGTTCCTTTATTTAACTGATGTTAGAATATAAAAAATGGTTCGTTTATGAGAAATTGTTTCCTACTGATATGATAAAAAATTAAAAAAAAAAATTCTAACCAAAAACGTTCGCAAAACTCTCACCTTACTCAAAACCTTCGCTTATGGTTCAATGGGCATATAAAGGAGATAATCTGCTGAAACGAATGCAAAAATAACAGCTTTTTAATACTTTTTCTCTGAGAATGTAAATGACAACAAGCTTTAAATAACAATATTTATTATTGTATATTTTTAGAATAAAAAAGAAATTATTTTCGTTTAATTTTGCCTTTATAAGCGCCATTAGTAAATTTTTTTTTAGAACATTGTCTTTTAGCTGTGTATTGTACATCTACCTAGTATCGAAGAGAAAATCTCAAAAATTAAAGAAAAGTTTTAAACTGTTGTTGTTTTTTTTTAGCGGAAATAAAAGTAATTTTGATTTTTTTTTGTAAATTTTAAGAAAAGTATTTTAGTAGCTTTAAAATGAGATATCGATCATAAAAATTGGTTCATTATTTCTTCTTGTTCTTGTACACTTATAAAAAACGTGATTAAAGTTTCTTAATCAGCATTGCAGGCAATTTTTTACAAAAGTATTTAAGACTCTGAAAAAAGTTTGATTCTTATAATATCCTTTGGCGACAATATTTTTAAGACATCTATAAAAAAAATAAAAAAAATGTAGGCTAATTTGTAGTAGATTGCCTCCATAACTAAATAAAATAGATTTTGACAGTGGAATCATCCATTGGCATGATCATCCATTTCTTCTTATTTTTTGGCTGATTTTATTTTGTTAAAGATAACAAACAATGTGACAAGGCGATACAGGTTGTTAACTTCATATTCATTAATTTACATGTTATTTTACATTTTATTTTAAATCTAAGCAACATTTAATTCAACTTTTTTTTACTTTTAAATACAACTTTTACAGTTCTGATAGCACTTTTTACTAATCAAATTCAGCTTTTTACAAACCAAGTTTAATTTTTTAAATTTCAAACAGCCTATATATAAAATCTTAAAATAAACTTTGTCTAGCAAAGCTTGAATTAAAAGTTTAAAGAAAGTTTTAAGTTTGATTTGTTAAAATTTTTTTTTAACTGAAAAAAGTTAAATTTGAAGTGGAAAAACTTTAATTTTATGAAAGAAACCTATTTAGTAAGGCGCCTCATGAAAAAAAGTTGCTCAGGTCAGGTTCTCAAAATAATTCTTGGTTTAAGTTATGATGATATCCCAAATATTTCGACTCTAGCGATAGTCATTCGTGAGCTGAAATGGTTTAAAACAACATCTAAAAATTGAGATTTTTATAAATATATTGGCTGGTGTATCGATTAAAAAAATAACCAAACTGCCAGAAATAATAGAAATGTAAAAATTCTTCCAATCTGCATCATTTAATTTTAAATTTTTGCAGTTGGACCAAAGATATTGCAGATTTTCATTCATTTTTTTAACTTCTTTTTATATTATTTTCACTAAAATTCAAATTGATTTTTTTTTTGTGCTACTTTTAGTCAGATAAATTATCTATTGACGACAAACTATAGTAAGTTGATAAAATTGAATTAAATAACAAAAAAGGAACACTATTTGTATCAATTAATTTGAATAAAAGTAATATGGCAAAGAAAAAAAATATTAAATTTTAGTTTTAGTAAAAATAATAAAAACAAAGTTAAAACAATGCATGCAAATTCACATTATCTTTGGTCCGACAGCAAAAATTCAAGATATTTTGATGAAGATTGGACGAACTTTTTTATTGCTATTATTTCTGACCGTTTGTTTTTTTTAAACTACCAAACGAAGCAATATTTTTATAAAAAACTCGATTTTTAGAGGTCGTTTCAAACCATTCCAGGTCACGGATGACAATCGCTAGAGAACAAATATTTGAAAAATCGTCGAAACATACACCAAAGATTATTTTGAGGAACCGACCCGCACATTTTTTTTCTATGAAGCGTGAGGCGCCTTACACCGTATAGTTATGGTTTTTCATGAACATTCTTAACTCATGTTTGTTATAAAATCGCAACACTTTTATAATTTTTCAAAATATTTTTTATTGTTGTAATGTTGTATAGTATTGATGTGCCAATGTTGTTAAAAAAAAAAACAAGGATGGTGTTGGCGTTATAATTTTTTAATAAATTGGCCAAGTAATACTCTACTGACAGAGTAAATTCAAATTAAAAAAAAAAGTAAATATACCACTCAAACAAAATATTAACTAAATGTATGCATAACCACCCGGGAAGGCAAAGTTTCTGGCTACGATACTGATGATAAGATTTTTTAAATATATCGAACCGTCCTAATATATAAAAGGCAAGCACATGCTCTGCACTCAATGTCTCTCAAACTGTAATTATTTTTTGCGATCAGCCTCAAAGTATGCACAGAAATTTTTTTAAGTTTATCAGTGACATACTTGCCTTTTATGTATGTGCATACTTTCAGGCTGAACATTTTTCAGAACATTATGTTGTAAAAACACTAAAATAATGGCAAAAAATAATTGCAGTTTAGCGTTAATGCTTCTAAGCCGTCTTACACTCAAAAGACATTAGGATAAAAATACGAATAAAATCTTTGTAGAAATACGAACGTAGACTTTTTGTAGAATGTACAAATGCTTCGCACATAGTACAAACATTTGTATTGATTTCAAAAAAAAACAAAAATTTTTGAATTCGTACACTTTGTACATTCTACGAATGCACGTTTGTAAAATCTATAATATATAAATATGTGAAATATACGAATATTGTTTGAAAATTTTTCATTCGTCATTCGTATATTTAAAACAATTTTTTTTTTTTTGTCGTAAAATGTACAATTTTTTCTTTAGTGCAATGCACAAAGGCTTACAAAACCCTTCGTAGGCTGAAAAGAACGAAAAGAAGAAGTTTTTTGTTGAGTGTATGACGGGCTTTTATACAAGTATAGTATAAAATGTACGATTGTTTTCAACAATTGTTTTATTTCTCTTCAAATAAAATTGTACTCTAAAATTCTTACAAACGAATGAGGAGCCCTCGTTTTTGCCGGCATCGTTTTTTTTTAAATTTTAAACTTTTCGGAAGTGCCAATTAGTTCGCTCATAATCTTTCGCTAAGCAACGAAAGTTTGCCAAGATTTCTTTTTTTTTAACTCGATTTCTTACATAATTTTCTTGTATTTGCTTTATTACTAGAATATTTTATTGAGCTGAACTTCCAACTATCAACAATGATGAAATGGCATAATGTTAATTTTGTCAGTGTTAAGTATTTATTTTCGTAAACTGAAATTAAATTAAAGATTAATTTCATTCGTTCGTACGAATTGATCAAAGCTGTAAAGAATGTATTCAATTTGATTTTATTTACAAAAAGGTGAATCAGTGAATGCAATATGATTCAAAAATAAAATTATAAATTCACATTCATTTTGAAAAAATTATATTATTATTCATTCCAATTATTCATTTTCGTTATTCTGAATAATGAATCAATTTTTTTATTCATATGAATGCTATTAACAAAGAATGCAATTCACAAAAAATTTCAAAATTTTTAATTATACTCTTTCCATCTATTATTCACCTTATATTCATTATTGACTCGTTATTCATTATAAATTTTTTATTCATTATTCATTTGTTATTCATTACTCCACAAATGAATAATGAATTCATTATTCATTCTAACTGAACCCATGAATAATGAATAAATATTGAATAATTAATAATGAATGAAAACTGAATAATGAATTACAAACGAATAATATACAAAAAATGAATAATGAATAAAAAATTAACATTGAATAATAAATGAATAATGAATACAAAATTAATAATAGATAAAAATTTAATAATTCAATATCCTAAAATTCTTTGTGAATTGCTCTTTGTGATCTGAATTACCAAAATGAATAGTTGAAATGAATAATTATTCAATATTTCAAAAATGAAAGTGAACTAAAAATATTATTTTTGAATCAACTTTGATTTCATTGAATATATTCTTATGTCGTTACTCACTTGTTGTTAAACTTCTGAATATGAATGCAGATTTTACAGCTCTGGAAGAGATCGATTGCTGCGAGCAATCGTATTTTAAACATTTTCCGCACCCTGATAATTTCCATTGGCGAAACTTTCCCGAATTTTATTTACAAGCGAGCATTGTTAATAAACGATTTTTTTTTCTTAGGCTGAAAAATTAGTTTTCTTTGGTTGGTCAAAATGAACAGAAAAAGCTAATTAATTGCAAAAGTTAGGCTGCTTTTAAATTTTTCGTTTTAAAATACATTCGCAGAGTAAAAAACGAATTAGAAAATCGGACTTTAATCACTTTCGTACGAAACGCACCCTGATTTGAAGCAACATTATAGTATTACAAGTATAAAAGCCCGTCCTAAGACGGGTTAGAATCATTAACGCTCAAACTGTAATTTTTTGCTATTATTACAGTGCTTCTACAACATACTGTTATGAAAAATGTTGCACCTGAAAGTATGCATATACGTTATAGGCAAGCATATCACTGATAAGTATCAAACGAATTTTCTGTGCATACTTTCAGGCTGAACATTTTTCAGGCAGTATATGTTGGGAAGACGCTGTAATAAACGCACAAAATAATTACAGTTTGAGTGATATTCGGTGCAGAGCATTATGCTTGCCTTTTATAAATGAATATTATTTTCACGCTCGAACGAGAAAAGTTTTCTTACAATATATATGTACATATATCTTAAATACGATCACTAACATCTTGTAATGTTTTAACCTTCAGATATAAAAATATTTCAAATAACAGTAAATTTGAAGTTACTATTTTTAATAGATACACAGTTTATTTAGCTTTGATCTCGGATCAAATGCGTTTGAATATAAAAGCGTGTTAAAGCTCAAAGCTCTTTCAACAAGAGTGTACTACGCATAAATTATATGTATAAGAAGCAAAAATAACAGTACTTTTGTAAATAACTTCTAGAATTAAGTAAGAATTAAGTCTAAATAAGCCCCCAAAAAGAAAATGTTAAACTTGGTCAAATATTTTTTAATTGCATGCTGCAATTAAATAGACGTTTGAGGTAAAGTTTTAAACAAATTGCAATGAAAACGTATGTTGACAAAAAAAAAAAAACAAAAAAAAAATCTAGCTTTCCTTCTATGCTATGCTTGTAAATATAATAAAAAAAAGCAGCTTACAAAATAATGATTAAGTGCATGCATGCAACTTTTATACGTGTCAAAAATATAAAATTATCAATTTTGAATTATTTATAAAATATTTCTTTATTTTTCTTTCACATAAAACTTGAACAACCGCCACAGAAGTAAGCTCGAGAACACCAGCTACACAACATATTTTCCAATTATGTGCAGCAGCGACTCAACAACTATTTTAAGGCAACAGCAGCAGCACAATCATTCCACAACAAATCAAACACGCCGCCACACCATAATTTCCACAACATTTACAAATTACAATCATCAACAACCACAACAGCAACAACAACAACCAGCAGCAACAATTGCACCAAGACGCGCATCAATATCCTGGGAAAGTCAGACAAGGCCACCAACAGTTGTTGCGGCAACAACAACAACAGCAACAGCATTGCCAACAACAACCGCATACAAGCCGGTTAAAATAACATTGATAGGTGAGCCGTTGCAACAACAAAAAAAGCATAGCAATGTTGCCAACACTACCAATAACAACAACAACAAAAACAACAGATTAAATGGCTTAACACTAGAGCAGCAGCATAACTTAAATAGTTGTTATAATAATAATAATAATCATAGCAGCAGCTATAACAACACAAACGGTGGAGATCAGCAACACGTTGCTGTTAATGTGTGTAGAAAAAATGGTTTGAATACCGACTGTGGACAAGATAAACAATATCAGAATAGCACAAAAACAAATGGTGTGCATAGCTGTCATCAACAACAACAACAACAACAACAACAACAACAACAACAACAAAAACCACAACAGCAAATTTCATTAAAACAACAACAGCAATATCAAAAATATAACTACAACAACACAATAAATCACAGCAATTCCTCAACAAATCCATGCAAACCTCAGTCTCAACCGACGGTAACCATTGTATAGGATTGCCATATTTTCGAACAAAGAATAGATGGGGGCTTTTTTTGGTCTTTAACTAGGGGAAAATTGAGCAAAGAACAGCTGTGTGGAAACCATGATAATGTCAGAATTTGTTAAAATTTCTCTAAGAATTAAGATTTTAGAAAAATTGTATCTTTCGATGATCTTCAAGATATATTTAAAAAACTTTGAGAACTTTGAGATTATGCATTTTGGGATATGAATTTTATATGCATATATTAAGCTCAAACAGTTGTGTGAAATAAATATTTATATCCATTTAAAGGTTAATCTTTCAAAATCCTTAAACCCATACCAAACTGAACTTCTAGACTTACTACCGCTGCCATGGTTTCCATACATTCTCAACTTACTCAAACTCAACAGTAAATCTCAACAGTAACTGGTAACACATAAACAACAAAAACTAAGCTTAAACAAAAAACCATAAATTTTGATAAATGTTATTTAATAAAAACAAAAACTACAAAATCATAAAATTATTTGAATATTTTTAGAATAATAACAAAAAAAAAAAAACAACAAAGCATCAGCCCCTAACTTACAAACAAGCACCAGCTTGAGCAAGTATTATTCCAAAATTTATACTAACAATTATACACTCAAAACACAATACAATTTAATACAATACAATTAAAATTATATTTAATTTAGTCATCTAAGTTCTTAGACCTATTTAATGTTAGCTGAAAGTAATTTTAATAATTTACTGTTATTCAATTAGTTTCCTAGTAATTTAAGCTAATTTAATCACTTATTTAGTAGTGTTTATCTGTTAAAATCTCAACTATTAAAATTTAGGTTTCCTTCGCTCTACCACTACTTAAGTTAGGTTTTATTTTTTAAGTAGCTGCAATAATTTTCTTTTAGTTATATAAAGCGTAGATATCATAGAAAACTGGATAAAATAATTTATACAAACACACCCTTTTACTAAACAAAAAAAAAAAAAAACAAAAAAAAAATTATTTCAAAACAAATGATATTTACGCGCAAAACAAACTTGTTTTAGTTTTACAACAGAAATATTATTATTATTATTATTATTATTATTATTATTATTATTATTATTACTATCAAATATTTATTATACCATCGTATATACAACTGTAAAATATATGCAAAAATAAAGCAAAAAATATGAAAAGCTTATTTAAACAAAAATACATTCAATATACAAGATAAAAATTTGTTTTTCTCAAGTGGAAGTATATTATGGAAGTATACAAATAGAGGTACATATTTTAAGGTCTTATGTCTTCAAAAATTTTAGAGATATATTCCGTAACTATTTAATAGTTAGTTTAGGGTTTTCACGTCTTTATCCGTTGAATATAAATAAATATTTGTTGTAATGCAATTCCAAAGATAGTAATCGTATCGGGATTTTAAGAATATTGTTAGTGAATCACTCTATGCCGACATAATGTGGATCCCCCGCTGTTGATGATTGCTAATAATATTTTAATACAGTTGATGAGAAATTCGAATTCATTGTTTGTAAAATATATCTAAATAATATATATATATGCTTGCAGGTTGCCACCACTGCTGTATTTTGACGTTCCAGCAGTGTCGTCACTTAAACTCCGACTGACATCAACGTCAAACGGGCGGGAAGACGTAATAACACAGTGTCTGGTTAAGAAAGTATAAAATATTAGTTCTTACAAATTTAAAATTCAAATTGTGTACTTGTCCTGTGCTCATAAATTGAACATTTTTATCGACTATTCAAGTAAAAAATTTGCGATGTGTTGATTTTTCATAAAATTTTCATAATCCAAACAATTCTAAAATATCATATATTAGCAATTTTATACTTATTACGTTAATTCTAAAATGGCGTCAAAAAACAGGTTGGTACCTTTGTTGGCTTGCAGGTTGCTACCTCTCTTTTTCACTTTTGTTTAGTATAACGTGTGCTTACCTTTACATGTTTACAAGTATCATTGAGTCAAAAGTGAAGTTTTATTTAATTTGATGAGATATTTTCGATGATTTCTTTTTCTACATTTTCATTACATTTTCAGTATGGCAGCGCGCAGACTAAGAAAAATTGACAGCGGTATTAAGGATTTTGCTCGTTGCAATTAAAGCAATCAAAGCTTACAATAAATCAACGAAGAACATGGCACAATTTATGCAAAATTCAATAAATTTTTATAAATTTTTTAAATAAAGTGTTTTTCTTGAGTTTTTCTACATTTTTAGCAATTCTTAAAGCAGGTTGCCACCCCACAAACCAAAATTTCAAAGGTTAAATTGTAGATACTTTTGAAAATTTGCTGTAGAATTTTTATTTTTATAAGAATTCAAATGATTTCTAGTTTTAGATTTTGACCTTTCATAGGTACTTTTTTTAATTTTGAAAATTATGATCAAAAAAAGCTATGGGACATAACCTAAAACCCTCTCCCCTAACTTTTATGATCGAAATGTTCTCCTTCTTGTTCTGTTCTTATAAACATTTGTTAACTAAATAACTTGTATGATGGACATTAGAGTGGCCCTTATTTTTATATATTTGACATGTGCGTAGCTCTGGATTGTTCTTTAAGATACAAAAGTAAGTTCTGAAAATTTCATAAAAAAAAGAAATATTGATATTTAAACGTGCCTCTAGTTCTCTCCTTTATATTGAAAATTTTTATATAGTGACCTCTATATTGAAAGGGATATAGTGTTGTTTTCCAAAAAAAAATCTCAATTACATTTTTTTAAGCTAAAATTTCCTCAAACCGGTACCCATTTCGTTTTTTATTTGATTCTTTTTTTTCATATTAAGGGAGTATTCCTGGTTGGAAGGCTGTTTTTGGACCCTTTTTGAAAAATTTGTCATTTGAAAACGCAAAGTTATTTAAATTCTGTTTTTTTATTGTGTTAAGAACATATTAAATTAAATAAAAAATTTTTTTTTTCTTTGTAAGAGGGCTGTTCAATAAGTTGTCGACCTTCAAAGTTGGGCGTCGAAAAAAAAGGTATGCTGCTTGCGGTCCGCATAACTCGACTTCGGATCATCTGAAATGGAAAAAATAAACGGCTTTAGATTCAGTACAGATGTAATTCTGGTCCGTAACTCAATGATAATTTTGCGATTACGTTTTACAAAATGGCGGTAATTGAAAAATGAAAAACCGATTTTTGGTATTTTTTGTTTGTAGTAGGGACCAGAATGGTGACAATTCTGCGTCGATTGCACTCGGTTTCATCAAAATCGGTTCAGTAGAACCGGAGAAAAGTGACTTCGAAGTCCAAAAACGTGATTTTGAAAAAAATCAAAGAAAATTAGGCAATAAAACATTTTTTTTTTTGTGAAATACTTACATTTAACAATATGCAATGCCAGCCCCACAAAGAACTCTTTCCTCTTCTTCAAAAAATGAGGACTTAGCAGCTCTTTGTGCTCTTCGGGCAGTTCTACCTTTTTTGATGCGGCCAGAGCTCTGGCTTCGGACCTTTTCAAACGTTCTTCGTTCCGAAACATGGCGAAATCATATGTGACGTTGCCAATCGGGATGCTCATTAGGTTCATTATTTAAAGTATTGGCAAAAAACCTTCGTTAAATATGACAGTTGCAATATAATTGGAAATCTCAATAGTGCGTGCGCCGGTGTGCATATGCTACGGTGCGAATGACCACAGCACTGCGTTGAAAGATTCGTTGCTGTTTTGAGTTTCGGAGCCAAGGCATCTGTTCATCAAATCATCTGCTGACAGTGCTTCGTAAATAGGTTTGATTGCTTCCTGGACTCTCTGATTTAGTGGTGTATACTAGACATCTGCACGAATACATCCGCACGCGTCTACAAAACATTTGCTTGAAACACATATACTTACATTCTATCATAGTCAACAATCAACTACGATTGAATACACTACAAAACAAAAGCAAAACATTCCAGTACTGTACTCAAAACAAATGTGTTTTCAATATGAAATTCACTCGAATACTTGTGCTCGTATACCAAGTACACAAGATAGAACAGAAACACATCATGTATAAGCAGAAGGTTATGCGTTGTTGACAACATGTTGATGTGCGCTTGTTTGCATCACACAAACACACTTTCTCCTTCACATCAGAGCAAGTACGTGTCTTAAGTCTTTTTGTCATTTTCTCAACTTTGTAAAGTAAAGTAAAGTAAATTGTTCTTCACCTACTTGGTATAATTTGTATACCCGTATGTTTTTGGTGTATTTCAAAGAGAAACTGCAGTAGTTAGATATGTATGCTGCAAACAAATTATGTACACACTCTGTTAAGATCCAACCAAATGTTGTACAGTACTCGCTTCAGCCTGTGTTTGATTTGAAAGTACTGTACAAAAGTTTGAAAGATGTGCTATAAAATGTGGTACAGTACGAAAGTGTACACTTTGCTACAGGCAAAACAAATGTATTCATGCAGGTCTTTAGTGCATGCGTATGCTTGAAGCGCGCGCGTCCGATTTATAACTCAATTCAAAGTGAACTAAACGCTGCCAACATTCGAATACCTAAGCTCTAAAATGTGTATTCATTTAAATGTGTATACAAACAAGTTATTACCTACTAAAGAACGCATTGAACGTAATTCGGTGGTTGCTTCAAACCGTTGCATTCAAAAAGTAGCCAAATTAAGCGAATCGCATTTTGGTGAAAACATTGCTGGACAAAAGAAGCCATATCTCCTAAAGAATTTCGAATTTTAAAAAACCCTTTTAGAACTATATTCTCAAATATCCAAGCTATAAAAATATGCAAAAAAAAAAACATCAAAAAGAAATGTTTGCTAACCAGGAATACTCCCTTAACTTCGAGAAAATTCTTTATAAGTATGTCTGCGCAAATTCTTTATCTACTTTGCGCTTTTCAAACATATCTAGTCGCATAGCGTGGAAACTGTTTGGTTTACGTTAAGACTGTTAAGGGCATTTTTGTAGAGAATTATCTGATCTACAATTTTGTCCTGAGCATATTTTCTGTCCTACAAAGAGAAGCGAAGATATAACCGAATGACCGATTTCGGTGTTCTTTGAACCTTAATATCTTCTAGCGCATACATGGTATCATAGGGAACTCTTGACAAATTGTTATTTATGCTTTAATGAAGAGGTTGGCTTCAAAAAAGTTAGCTCCATATTAGAACATATAAGGTACTATATAAAACCCTCCGGCGCATTCAAAAGTTATGTCGCAGAAAAAAAACAAAGATGCAGTAATTTTTTTTGCGTGTAGTTTTCAGAAATATATGAAGCCCATGAAGATTTTTTGCTTTCATATATTTCGTTTCACTCTAATGTCTACCTTAACAGGCCCACGTATTTCTTGCTTGAAATTGTGAACTAAAAACTGCACTATTTTTGTTTAAAAGCTTTATATGTTCATTTTATTGAAAAATTAGTAACATAAATGAATTTACAGACAAAAATATGTTATTTTAGAAAGAAAATTGAATGCTTTTTTAGTAAAAAAATTAAATGCCATTCAGTTCCTTCAAATATTAAAAAACTGATGGCTTTCTTTCTCATTACTTATTCGTATTCGTATTCTTGGTATCTTCCTTATTAGGCTCGGTGTTATAGAGGCTCACTTTAATGAAAATTAAAACTTTTCAAAAAAAACCATTTGGTATTGATTTTTTTTTTGAACAAAGTAACCTTAATATTTTCACAAAATCTGGTCTTAAAAATATTTTTGTAATTACAACACACAATTTCACAACAAAACTTTTTTTATGCGCCGTGCACTATAAAATTTTGCGCAATTGTCATACATTTTTTTTCCACGAAATAACTTGAGGAAATACGTTAAATATGGGCCTTAAAAGATGACGGGCCTTGTATGGCGCACTTACGTTATATTCGAAGCCTTTAACCCCTACAGACACGATGACATTCAGTTTTATATATTAACGAAAGTTTTTCTATTTTGATGACGTTACTTCGTATGGGAGGTAGGCGTAGTTTTCATCCGATTTTGCCAAATATCATAGAGATGGTTCATGTTATATATCAAAGCTCATTTCAAGACATTTCTTTCATTTTTGTGGATTTTTAAGAGACATTAGTTTAAAGATAGTTAGATAGTTTAAAATAAAGCCACTTTATATGGGAAGTAGGGGTGGTTTTTTCTGATTTTTCTAAATAAAGGGTGATTTTTTAAGAGCTTGATAACTTTTTTTTAAAAAAAAACGCACAAAATTTGCAAAATCTCATCGGTTCTTTATTTGAAACGTTAGATTGGTACATGACATTTACTTTTTGAAGATAATTTCATTTAAATGTTGACCGCGGCTGCGTCTTAGGTGGTCCATTCGGAAAGTCCAATTTTGGGCAACTTTTTCGAGCATTTCGGCCGGAATAGCCCGAATTTCTTCGGAAATGTTGTCTTCCAAAGCATGGCCAGTTCTTGAACGGCTTCTGGTTGCTCTTCACTCCAAATGCGGCAATTTTACTTATTTACGTAGCCATTCAACCAGAAATGAGCCTCATCGCTGAACAAAATTTGTCGATAAAAAAGCGGATTTTCTGCCAACTTTTCTAGGGCTCATTCACTGAAAATTCGACGTTGTGGCCGCTTCGGTCAACATTTAAATGAAATTATCTTAAAAAAGTAAATGTCATGGACCAATCTAACGTTTCAAATAAAGAACCGATGAGATTTTGCAAATTTTATGCGTTTTTTTTAAAAAAAAAGTTATCAAGCTCTTAAAAAATCATTTCGTCTCCGAACGAGTATTTCAACTTTTAAAATTTACTTTTTCAACTGTTTAAATTGACTTTTTCGTCTTTTTACGATTAATTATTTATTTTTTTATTTATTTATTCATTTATCTTAAAAAACTCTGATAAGAAAATGTAACTAATTGGTTAAAAAAATATACTTATTTGGATAAAATATTAATTTTCAGCTATAAATTCATAAAAGCATTGTGCTTTTAATTTTTTACTCGAGGAACATTCCTGTGTAAATTTGGCATTCGATACTTCTAACCTCTAAGATAAAGTTTCAACAACGCATTAAATTATCATTTTGCAATAATAATAAAATTTTTCATAGAACAAATTACTAATTGATTATATTTTGACATAAGTTGATTATATTTTAACAGAAGTCAGGCTAAATATTTGCCGTGTAGTAACAAGCGCGTGTGTCATCGTTTCCACACATTGCGATGCTCTCAATTAACATAGGAGATACACTTGAAGATCAGCTTTTTAGTTTATTAAATAAACTCATTACTTTAGTTTTCGTTAGTCGATCGTTGCGACAACATGGAAGATTAACAACAGCGTCATGAATAAGCGTACAGTAACAAGACACATTTTATTGTTGTTAATCGCAGTGCTCAGCACAACAAGGTCCACTCTATTGGTCAACGCAAGTGCTGAGAAGTGCCAGCTGAGAGATGTAGCAGTTGATAACAAGCCGCTTTTAGTTTGCAATGAGATCGAAGATTTGCTAGAAATGTCAGAAGCATTGCATGCTACTACTTGGCACAACATAGCAGTAAGGAATGCTCTACAACGCAGTTTTGCTCTAACAGGTATGGAGACATAATAACACATTTTGCACACCTCAAAGTCTTGTCCATTAAAACAATTGCAGATCATAAAAGTGAGTTACTGAGCGAAATTGAAAAACTTGATCTATCGCAAGTTGGTAGTCTCGAAATCAGCAGTAATGGCTTTAAGGAATTCAACGCGCTCCAGCATTTGAACATTTCGGGATGTCAGTTGGAAACACTCAAGGGTTTGTTTTTTGAATCCTCACGTAGTTTAATGGTGCTGGACGCAAGTTGGAATAACTTGAAGCTACTGGAGAGTGATACGTTGGTGAATTTAGTGCAACTACGCTATGCTAACTTTTCGCATAATTCATTGGTGACCATACAGCTTGGTCTCATGAAAGAACTATCTGCTTTGGAGCACCTCGATTTGAGCAACAACGAGTTGAAGAAGATTGATCTTGGCGGCGCACCAAAGTTGAAATACTTATCTTTACGCGATAATCAGATTGAATTGGTGAGTTTGTTAAAAATTATGTGTAACATCTTTAATTTATAAGTTGTTCTTAAGATTTTCATCAGTGATGTTTACAACTTTTAAACAGAAACTTCCTAAAAATTATTTAAAACAGATTTATCAAAATAGGACCACATAGAAGATAAGAATTTTTTTTTGCTACTATTAAAATATTTTCCATTTTGAGACCATACAATCCTTGTGATATATGAATGGGTAAAGTAAGGCATGCAGAACAACAATTTAATAATATACAAATATTTATATAGCAATAAAAATATATTTTAGAAAAAGAGCTGAGCACAAATTTCGAACTTAGTCTGATTAGAAAGTGGAATGATTTTACAAAGCATCGTTACCTTTAAGGAAACGACAGGAAGGAAAAACTAGATAAAAGTTTTGATTATCCGTATTTCGAATGAACAATATATTGATAGCAATACGGCACACAGTGGGATTTAGGCGGAAAAATAAATTAATTTTGCGACCATTACATTTTTATAATGTGATCATGCAGACTAAAAGAGAAATGTTTTATTATGAAGAATCCATTTATGCTTTCTTTAAAATTTTATTTTTTTTTAGAAAAAATTAATTTAAGTTATAGGCGAATATAAGCAAAAAATTGATTTAAATTTTCATGCAACTTAGCAGTGTATTTGAGTAAACAGAAAATTGTTATAACTTCTTTTAAAAGTATATGTTATAATTATTATTCTAACAAGAAAATTTTGTAGATTATATGAATGTTTTAAAAGTTATCAGATAATCAAAATTGGTCAATAAAAAATTTTTTTCTACTTTCTATCGAAAATGTAAATTAAGCTCGATCTTCCTCGTTCGTCTCATTATAATATTATGAAATCTGGGAATTTCCTCTTTAAATATATGTAAAAAAAGTTGGTACATGTTTGCAGCCGCCGAACAAAATTTTTAAAAATTCGAATACAATAATTTGAATACAAATTAGCAGTGTTATATGGAATTCAAAAATTGTGCATACTTTTAGGGTTTAATTACTTTAATGACTGCTATTAAAATCAAAGTGACAACAATTAGAAAGCAAATAAAAAAAAACCAAATGATTAATATCATAAGAAAAAAATAATAAAAAAAAATAAAACATAAAAAACCTTAACATGATTGTTGTTAAGTAGGGGAGTAAAGAACTCTTTAAATGGTTACCAATTTGTCATCGCCTGGTTAGCTCAATAGAAGTGCTCTAGTTTCACGAACGGAGAGCCCTGGGAAACCCTCGATCGAAACCCACTCGGAACATTTTTTAGCAATTTTATGTTTGCATTTATTCTAATAAAGTTAGATTGAAATTTTGGGAACTTAAAGAGGTAGTGGGTGGTGGGCGTGTAATTTTTTTAAATGTTTTTTGAATAAAACTTCATTACGAAAGTACTTATTGTGTTTTAAATTTTTGTGTAATGTGGGAGGTAGGCGTTGTTGTAGGCGGATTTGCAAAATTTTTCGTAAATGATCTTAAATAGTCCATTTAAATTTATATACCAAATGTTATTGGTATACGACTACTCCTTCTTAGTGCTTTGCAAATATCGTATAAAAAGTATGTGAGGTGGGCGTAGCAAATTTTTTGTTTTTTTAATCTACATATATATTTCAGATTTTGAAGGAGTCGTTATATGGAAGGTAAGCCAGGTTGTGAGCGGACTTAAAAATTTTTTTAGTTACTTCTAATAAAGGTAATTCCAACATAATGTACCAAATTTCATGGATATACGATGGCTCCTTCTATTTTTTTCAAAAATTTGTATGGGATGAAACCACTGTGCGGTGTGACAGTGAGAATAAGCTTGACTTTTGACTTAGTGGACATCGTAGGTAGAGAATATTATAGCTACGTACTTGCATTTTCGAATTCAGCGTCAAAGTCTGCATTTGGTGTTTCTTTTTATTTTTTTTTTGATAACTAGAGTGATTATTTTAAGGCTATAAACATTTAAACTTTTTTATCGGAAACAGAGGAATGTATGCATAGGATGTATGCAGTACGCCTTGAATTTATTGTATTTTTAGCAGGTAAGATGATATTCAAAATAAACGCTAATCAAAAAATATGTAAGCCGAAAAATAGCGTACTTTTGTCATGAATTGGACATTTTTCGTCTTGAATGGGACACTTGCAAAGTTAAAGTTATTCATAACTTTACAGATGATTTTCAAAATAAACGTGCGTAAAAAAATATGTAAGCCAAAAAATGGCGTCCTTTTGTCATGAATGGGGCAGCTTTCTGCCATGAATGGGACACTTTTCAAAGTTGGTTTTTTATGAGGTAGTCATTTTGATCGAATTTTTTGTGGCTGCGAGTTAATAAATAGTACTTTAGTCGATATTTTTGGTTTTTTTTTATCCTAGGCCAAATCAATAAACATCACTCTGCAAAGTTCTACCTTAAGCCTGTATCTTATTCCCATTGGTTGTCCCATACATGCCGACTATCTCTACTATTTATTTTTCTTGACATTAGTTAAATTTGCAAAAACATATTTTTGTATTATCTGAAAATATCGTTATATATATTTTTATAATAATATCAAAACTTGAATTGAAGCAATTCGCAATTCCTCTAATTTGAAGAATTTTTTAATTTTGACATAAATTTGTGAATAAATGTTTGTATTGGTGGCATGTGAACTCAGTGGACTCATGTGTTATTAAGAATTAATATAATTTCTTATACCTCTCATGGCTCCTTGTGGGCTTTTCAAATTGTGACAAAGTTAATATTTCCCTTACACAGTACGCGTAAAGGTATACAAAATTGACTTAGTACAGCAGGAATGGTCACACTCCCAAGAAATACATTTAAGACTTTGTAAGAAAGGTCTACCTTCAAAAATCTTGTGACTTTTTTAAGGAAAAAAAAAACTATTTGCACTAGATCAATGTTGGCAATTGTCTGGTAATCTTAAAAGGTTGACTGAGTTAAAATCTGACACTGACATATATCCGACTCTAGATCAAGCAGAATACTTCTGACATGTGTATTCCAGCCGAATTATTTATGCAAATTCTGAGCTTTTTTCATTTTATTTTATTTATGAACGACCATTTTGAAATAAGACATCTTTTCAAACTATAATTCATGAATCTGCTATAATTCATTCAGGTGATAATGGCGAGGTTGATAGTTTCCACTATGTTTCGGGATGATTGTTTGGCATTTTGGTTGGCAATAAAGATGATTCTGGGATAGTCCTTACGAACGGAAAATTACTTTTATGACCTTGCCCTAGCAAGTCTAAGATCCAGGGATTTCAGCTGCTACATCTATCCAATCCAGGACTACCTTGGTCGAAATTTGGATGGTAGATCGATAAGAGGAAAACAGGGGAATCAAGTGAAACATGTACAGGATATTTTAAGTGGGGCGGAAAATTGTCGAATCATGTGATATTGAATGTAAAGTAGGAGTTATGACTTTACCTCAGTCAAATTAAGTGTCTAAACGATCCTCTCGACAAACATCCGTACTACCAACTACTTTTTAAGTTGTATAAATTCATGAATTTTTAATTATATTTGATTAGAAATATGAAAATAAAAGTAGAAATAAAAGCATAGTGCCAGTGTCGAGATTCGACGTCTATTCGACACTTTATGGCGCACATAAGCACGCTACTGCTTGCATTATCCAAATCGCCAAAACTATGTCGCAGATGACTATTTGGCGAATATTAAGAGTTACTGGCTTCTCCACATTTATAAAGGTATCGTTTGAAGTTTAATTAAAAAAATTTAAAACAATCCGTTGATCAAAAAATGTTCATCAAAATCTATGTTAACCTAAATGCGAAAAAATTTGTGCGTTCTACAAAAAATTTAGTCCAATTAAAAATGTGAAGGAAACAGGTGTTTCGTTTCTTAACAACATTTTAAATAATAGGAAATTCTTGCTCACGTATATAAAAATCGATATCTGAGTGTCAATTTAAAAAAAAAAATATAAAAATACCTTAAAGTTGTATAAAATAAACACAGTTATGTAAAATAAATATTTTCTTCCGAACTCTTTCGAAATAAAGTCAAATTATCTTTAAAAATCAGTAGATTCTCAAGTAGCAGAGTTTTTAAATTTATTCCACTAGTCAGAAAGCAGAAAAACCGCTAAGTTGACATCACTGATTTGCACGTTGCTCATTTTGAACTATTCTCACTTTCTTTCTCTCTCTCTCTCTCAATTTAAGATATCTTCTCGCAACTTTCTGGACATGCCCGCATTGCACACATTGGATATTTCTTCTGTGTCGCTACGCAAAATAGAAGATCGTGCTTTCGATGGTCTTAATAAGCTACGCATACTAAATCTCTCTCATAATAGCCTGGAAACTATAACACCGAATACCTTTGCGGGCCTACAACGCGCTAGTCTAAGTCTTGACCTAAGTTCAAATGATCTTAGCACGCTTCAAGCCAATGCATTTCAACAAATTCCACGTCTACAAGGCCTTGACATATCGGATAATCAACTGACTATACTTAAAACCAATACATTTCATGGGATGCGCTCGTTGCGTAAAATCTACGCTTTCAATAATGATATCAGCGAATTGGAACCTGACGTTTTCGCCAATCTTGTCTCATTGGATACGATCGACTTATCACGAAATAGTCTAGTGACGCTAGATGGTAGTGTCTTTGGTGCAACCATTTTTCCAAAGCTTCGCCGCCTCTGGCTAAATACAAATAACATTCAGCAGCTGCATCCACTTAGCTTCTCATCATTGCCATATCTTGAGTATATTTCTTTGGGCAACAATGACTTGAGTACGCTAGATGTGCGCATGTTTGCACCTTTGCGGTTTCTACAAAAATTACATTTGGGCCACAATCTTATCGAGGATATCCCAAGCGACGTGCTCAATAATTTGAACAATATTTCAGAGCTATTGTTGGATCATAATAAGCTCACATTTCTCTCCGATGTCAATGTTACGTTTCCAAGATTGCAAAAAGTATCGCTTGAGGGTAATCCTTGGCAGTGTCCCTGCTGGGATGACATGCAGTCTTGGCTTGATCTTAAGCATGTGAAGTATATACGCGGTAACAGTCCATATTTTATTGGAAAGAAACCATTGTGTGTGGTTACACCTACAAAGGCGTGTGTAAAGAATCTGGATTTGGTGCGTCAGCACAATATAGTTGGCATCTACGAAGCAATTAATGAACAATGAATTATTAAAGGATATGAAGATATATATAACAATATACTCAATTCGATATATATTAAACAAAATATGAATTTAAGACTGATACTCTGAATTATTTTATATTTAAGAATCATTTAAAAAAAATATAGAATTTAAAATTTTCCTCATCGATAATAAACTGCAAGAAAGTTTTAAAAGTTTGCGCTTAAGCTCTAACACAGATTTTAATCAAGTATTTTAATAAAAAAAATTTAGGCTATGAATTTTCGCATGAGCCGGGTACCTTTTCTGTAGCAAGCTACGTACATATCAGGTTAGTTTAGTTCGAGGACCTCAAATTTAATGGACTTAAGTGTTTTTTAAATCTTTGGCTAATTATCGAGAAAAAGAAAGAGTTTATTCAAAAAAATTATTGCTGAGCCGAGCCGAAAAAAACATTGCAGCAATAGAGCAATCAAGTCATGCATCTCTTTTGCCTCAATATATTTTTCGGTTCGGCTCAGCAATAAGCGTTCACTAGAAAGGCATCCTTAAGGTGGATCATTAACAATTACCTGGGGAATAATTTCATAAAACAATTTAACATTCCAAAACCAACCCGTAGTGTCAAAACTGTACCCATAATTCAAAAAATCTGTTTTTCGTTTTCGTTTAAGGAAAGTTTTCATGCATCAAAATTAGTGAGGTCGATTTGGACTATTAGGGCTGCGTTTCGAGAGTCAAATTGCTAAATTATTTTCCAGGCAATTGTGACTGAAGACAGAAAAAAAGATAAAGAAAACTGAATATTTTTTTTTTAACAAAAATTGCATCAACATGTTTTTGACCTTTCACCAGTTTTATCAATATTTAAACATTTTTGCTTTTCTTTTTTTTCTTACGATTTTTTCTTCATTCTCTGTTTAATATACCTCTCAGTATATACAAAATACACTGATGTCATCAAACGTGCTTATATGATTTCAAAAACATCTGATCCGCATTAAGAGGAGGCTTTTGCGCAACAAGGTGTTAACCAGAGAACCGCACAGCCCTATTCAGTTACAATTTCAAGTACTTGCTAAATTTGTGAATACAAGAGCGCTTGAACTTGATAATTTTCAATCAAGTTCAAGTATACTTGAAATTAGTCAAGTCGACGTCAGCTTGTTGCCCGAATTTATGAACGCGTGATCTACGGCACGAAGTAAAACAAGCGGCAGCAGACTTCAAACATACGTCATAGAGATTGAAAAGCTTGAATTTGTTTGTAAATTTTCAACTCAACTTCTTGCTTACTTGCTTTCCTTACTTGCTTAAGAAAAGTATAGTTAAAAAAAATTTGTTTGGAACGAGGGTGTACCCACATAAATAGTTTTAAAAACATTGACAAGGGCGGTCCTCAAAAATGTTTTCTTCGTGCTTTTTTTAAGTATTTTGTGTAAATCGGGCCAATTATTTGGAATCTGACGTGTTTCGACGTCTCCCCCTAAAAATGTGCAAAATGGGGGATTGATAATAGACCCCTCTATTTGTTCGTCTCAGAAATGCTTGCCCCCTTAGAAACGCCCAAAAAATGGTTAATTTTTACCTATTTTTCTTCCCATTCGAGATATGGCACTTTTTCTATTTTTTCGAAGATTTTTCGAGAATTTTTCGAGGATTTTTCGATATCTTTCGATTTTATGTTGTTCCAAATCTCGAAGGGGAAGCAAAATAGGTAAAATCTAACCAATTTTTAGGGGTTCCTATTTGAGGAAGCATTTTTGAGACACACAAATAGGGGGTCTTTTAACCCCCATATTCGACATATTTTTAGGGATGAATCGAAACACGTGTATGACTTACAATTTGGCTTTCAGTGGACAGTTAAACACGTGTTTCAACGTTCCCTCTAAAAATGTGGAAAATGGGGGAGTGATAGACCCCCTATTTGTGTGCCTCAAAAATGCTTCCTCCTATAGTAACCCCTAAAAAATGGTCAGATTTTACCTATTTTGCTTCCCCTTCGAGATATGGAACTTTATAACCTCAGAACATCATCTTCATAACATCAGAATGCAAATAATTGATCCGACTTATGTAGATTGCAAAAAAGGGCAAAATCTGTCAAAATCACAAAAAAGTATTGTTACGGTTCATCCTAGTGTCCAAACAACTTTTCATATTCTGACATCAGAATCGCAATCAGCGACCCATAAGACAACAAGCTTTCCCAATTTGAACTATTTGGATACTTGCAAGCTTATAAGCTTTTCCCGAACATTCAATCTTTTCAACTATTTTCCCGAAAATTTCAAGCGCTTCAAGATTTTGTGCGCAGCAGAGCAGTAAAGCTTGTCATTGATTAGTTTGATACAAAGCTTGCTTTGCTTGGTTTTTTCAAGTTCAAACCAAGTGAATTTCAAGTACTTGAAAAAGCTTGATTTTTCTAGTACTTGATGCAGGTCTCTGGTGTGAACATTATTTTAGTATTTCTAAGAATGGAATATTGATAATCTTCTGAAAATAGTTCTGTGTCTCTCGCAAAATAGAGCTATACTCTATTAATGTCATTGAGTACTAAACGAAAATTTTCAATTCCTTGTTAATAAAGAATTAAATCGTTATAGTAAATATTTTATCTTCACGGCAAAGATTGTTTCATTGATTTAGCTTCAAAGAACTTCAGTCTTTTATTTCAATGAAGCAGCACTTGCATAATTAAAGGATAAATCATTATAGCAATATATTAAAGCATTATAGCATTACAGCAACGATTTTTTCATTGTGGTACAGATTTTTTTTGATTTTAAGGCGTTCAATTTTCTCGGTGTAGTAAAGACTAAGAAAACAGCCATTTAGACTAAACAATAATAAGTCGCCGGGTGAGTCCAGACTAAGTCCAGATAAAGCACCTGTCGAGTTTTCTTTTGTGGCTGCCTAAAAAGTATTTTTTAGTCCTTTCTATTGTGAAAAAAATCATTTGACCTTATATACAGTCTTGTCAACTGCTGGTCCAGAGAGTTCTCCAACAATAACAACCAACATCAAACAATAACAATCATTTTAAGTCAAATTTGAATTCGTGAATATGATCGAAAAATCAACTAACTTCTTTTTTGAAGCTGCTAGGATAGAATAAAAGCTACACGGTTAAAAATCTTGTAGTAATTTTTAAACGAATGGTTGGAATAATGTATTTTTTAAACCATTTTTTAGTAGAGTTAATACTTTCTAAAATACTAGATTTTTTTATGTTAAAGCTGTACCAAATTTTAATAAAGTTGGAATAAAATTTTAACTTTAGTACCTACAGTTTAAAATTTAATACAAAATAACTAAAAAGTAATAAAATCGGTTTCAAAACCCAGTAAAATTGGAATGGATTTTGAATTAATATAACCATAATATTAGATTTAATACAGCGTGTATTAAATTTTGAGCCATGCTGTATTATATTTCAATACTTTCCATTTTAATTTTCAGATTGTTAAAATTCAAAAGTCTTATGATTCAGAGTTACTTTTTTGGTTAACAAAGCTTTATAATACAATTTTTTTGAAAACTTTTTTATTTGATTATGGCGCTCAAGCAACGTTTACTACTTTCATTTCAATGAAGACGTGAGTTCGAAACCTACAATAGGAGTTATTTTAAAAATTATAGCATAAAAAACAAGGAAATAAATATTGTAAGCAAAACCAGTTTCGTTTTTAGTACGCTATAGTTTAAAATCGAATACAACTTTTTATAAAATTTTTAGTCCACATCGGATATTGAAATTTAGACCCTTGCGGCAATAAAACTTAGTTTTAGTATTTGGCGTGGTTTAAATTTTAATACAGTTTCGGTGTCGTCATATATACAGTACAGGATTTACTAAAATTGAGTCCAAGATTTTTAACCGTGTATTATTTAAGCTTAAGTAATATGTGATGTATTATATCTACATGGCCTCTAAGTTAAGACTAGGGCTCTCAATATTTTTCGAGCTTCGGGCACACGAAACTTTTGAGCTCATGCGCAATATAGTAAACATCCAAAAACACTGCAATTTGAGAGATATATAAACTTTGTTCGACGATTTCCTTCTGTTCTTATGTGGGGATCCACATAAGGGTGATAGAAAGGGGTTGAGTGAGTTCAGAACAAATGTTGAAGATACAAAAATAATACAACCAGCTGATGCATTTAATCCTTCTAGGAGTCAATTCAGGAGATATTAAAACTATAATCTAACCTATAATCCAGATTCCAAAAAGGGTAACATATAGTGGGTGGTTGAGTTTAGAAGAAACGTTCAGGGGGAAAATAATAGGAACAAGCCATACATTTGATACTTGTAGAGGCCAATTTAAAGATATATTATCTATTTACAGAAGAAAAAAAATGTGGTGGGTGAAAAAAATAATAGCATCTGGTGATAGATTTCAACCCTCTAGGCGTTAAGCCGTGGGACTTATGAACTATTTTCGTAAAATATTTGCGCATTCTGATATGTATGCTGGAACTACCCAATAAGCTCTAAGATACCCAGGTAGTTTGAAATACTCGAAGAGCCCAGACTCCCGGATATATCCGTACAGAATTGTTTCCTACCCCACATACAAATTTTTTGACCTACATTATGCAAGTTTTTCAAACTTCAGGCCGAATTATAGACATTTTACATTTTTCCAAGCGATTGAATTTAGGAAAGATCACAAAATGTACAACCAAAAGTAATATTTTTTGAAAGTTCAAGACGAGTACTAATTTCCTTAAAATTTTCAAGAATTTTTCAGCTCCCCCACATTAAAATTTTAAGGCCTGCATTATGCAATTTTATCATATTGCATCAAAATTTATTTTTTAAGATTTTCGTACAAGACGTAAGTTTTTTGAATAAATTTGAAGTTATTTTCTTATATGTAATATAAATATGATCTCCAAGAAAAATTATCTTTATGGGTAACATAGATCAGATACAGGAGCTAGTGGAATATCGCAAATTTGGAGTAGAATTTACCTTTTCACACTATTTTTTTTTTTCAGTGAGTGGTACCTATTGTAGTAAATATTATATATTTGTATTAATTGGCTATTTTTAACATTTAAATTGACACCACAAACCTTATACATTTGTACGAGATACGTTTAATAAAAAAAATTTTACAATTAAAGGAAGTAATGCATTATTACCATATTTGCAATGTTTCGCTTGATGTTGTCGGTAATTGGGACAAGCGAAAAATATACCGTCTGTGGTTTTACATCTTTGACATCTCAAAGATTATTCCCTCCAAGTTTAAGCAAAAACTGAGTGGCGCCCTCGATTTGATGATTTCACATGGAATGACTCTTAATTCAACAACCTGATTTCTTCTTAATAAACTGGAAATTTTGTGCTATGCTTACTATAAGTAATGTCAAATTTATATTACGCACATTAGTACATACGTTTTTTTTATTTCCTTACTTAATTCTATTGTTTTGACAGAAATGGTAATTTTTTATTATAACTTGTTTAAAGATCTGACTGAATGTAGAAAAAAAAATCAACTCTCAGTTTTAACTTAATTCAACTGAAAGATAATATTATTATTATATATTTAATACACACAGATATTGTATATTATTATTATTACTGAAAAAAAAGTTTACTAAGATAGAGTATGTGGGACAGGGGCACATAAGGGGACAGCATTTTTGAGGCTAGTTCCCCCAAAAGAACGAATAGAAATAAGAACTTATCCTTATATATATAATAATAATTTTAGTAATTTTTTTAATTGTGTATTTTAAATTTAAGTGTTTTGCATATTTATTTTCTTAATAGTTGCACGCGGAGAAAAAAAAACGATTATTGAAAGTTTGCCGCAAATGAACTTCGTTTATCGTGCTTGGGCTTGGAAACGTTTTTTGCAAACTTTTCAACAGTTACGAAGGAAGGAAAGTGTTGCGGCAAACGGGTTATTTAGTTGCAGGAAATGAATTTTGTTTGTCATAAGCACGTGCGGTTTTTAAATTGCGCCAAATGAAGAATATGCTTGCTGCAACTTAAAACTTCGTTTGTGCACGGAGAAAAATATTTGCTAAATTTGTTTGGAGATTAAACAAAACTTGAGCATAATTCTCAGCTACTTCTATTTTGCTTGTTTTCATTAAAAACCACTAAAAATATGTTTTTAAATTATAAAATTTATATATAAAAAATTTATTTATTTTGTATAAAGCTTACGTTATTGTCGCGCTTCTGTCGATGATAAATATTTAAATTTTGCCATAAACGAATGAAGTACCTTTATTTCAACACAAGTAAATGTCATGCAGCAGCATTACGCCAAATTAGCTGACTAAAAATACAATCGACGGTTGTCCAACAGGTTAAGCAGAGCGCGCAGTAAACCAGACATCAACGTGGTCCGGGTTCGAGTCCCAACTATGGAAGTAAGAAAGTGTAAATTTTTTCAAATCATATTAAATATTTGTAAATAAAAATGTAATTATAAAAAAAAAATAAAAAAAAAATAGTTTCAACTGTGTGGTCCGAACCGGTCATTTCACGACTAGGAGTTCAGAGCTCCCTCATCGTGCCAAAGTCCAATACATTTTTGCGCACTGTTAAAATTCAATATAGCTAGCGCAGTGCTATTTTTAGTAAAGAGAATTACGTTTTGTTATTCTTTCGTGATTTTTTTTTTTTTTATAATTTTGTTGCTAACAACAGTTGGTATCCAAAAATGCAAAAACGTATTTGTGTGAGCTTGTGAGCAACACTGGCGAGGAATGAAGATTTTGTTGGTTGAATCATTATGCTAGTCAGTGTTGCCAACAATTTCAAGCCAAACGGAACCAACGCACATAAAAAATAAAGTCATTTTGGTAAAAAAGCACTCAAAAAAGATATTCTACATTTTACGACTCAATATATACTGAAACCTAGAATTGTTTGTTCTTATAAAAATAAAATAATCTTAAAAAAATGTTTCACATATAATTTTTAAAATTTAAATTTTTTTTAATTTTTTTTTTTTAGTATATTATTATAATTAATTAATAACATTATTTAATTAATGGGGAGATTCTTTTGGACAGGGTGAAATTAGTCATGATTATTGAATTGTTCTTAAGTTGATAATATACTTGTATAATTTTTTATTTTCTTATCTCTTTAGTACACCTTTTAAATCTAAGAAACATTTATATTTTTTTCTTTCTACAAAAAATGATGGCTCCGCAGAGTATCTCCTCGGTCGTCTGCTGCGAGGCATCTAAAAATGCTGCGGCTGTCAAAATTTTTGAAAAATATGATATAATTTTCTGCTGTGAATATTAACGTGTGTTTTTAAATTTACTTATTGTTATTTTAAATTTTTGAATTTAAAATTTATTTTATTACAAAAAAACCTATTAAATTATCAAATCTATGCAACTGTGAAAAAGGTTCGCTTCTCTCCTGTGTCGAACGACGCACCTGTGATTGAAGTCTAGGTGGAAAATTTCCTGATTCTGCTTTTTCAAACACTAGAGTTTGCATAATTTTAAAAGTGACCTTAAGCCCAAATTGCAAACTTTTCGATTTTTTTTTTTTTAATAGTAAACATTGAGGTGTTTTAAAAATTAACTTTGAAGTTAAAAAAAAAAGAAGAGAATGTCTGTTGCTTCAAACGAACGTTCGATTTCGTCACTTTGGAAGAAGAAAAACATACCTCAGAAGTAAAACTGGATAAGAGGGGCTCAACGATTCTCGCCTAAATGTTTCACAAGGATGTGAAGGTTAATACTAAAGACAGTTCAACTTTAATTGGAGCAAGTAAAGAAGGTAGACATAATCCTCTAAAGTTTATTTAATTCGTAAAACAATTCGAATAAGTCTATAGTAAAAAAAGTTAAAAGACCCCAAAAACTTGTTAGGGTGCGGCCTGACACGAGATATGATAATACATGTTTAAGTGAAATGTACCTTGAGTTTAAGAAATTCTTAAGAATTACGAAGAAAGTGATGATATTGTTTAAGATGCATAATATTATCAAGGGCGTCCTCAGGATTTTTCCTTGGGAGGCGCAAAGATTTACCTAAAAAGTTTACGTATTTGGGAACTATTCGTGAATGCTCATTAAAAAAGATGACGAAGGAGATGAAGGAATTCTATTTTCTGAGATGTTTGATGAACATTTTGTGAACATCGTCTCGCAATATACTCCCTTTCACTGTGTGAGATTTGTACGAACTATCAGGAGAAAATTCTGAATTTTTGTAAAATCTTCCTTTGTTCATTCGTAAAAGAAAATTATTCAGAAGGGTGTTCGTGTAACCCTTTATGCAGGGTGTTTAAAAAAATTGGCTATACTGAAAAATACACTCAAATATTTAATCAAAATTTGTAAATCTATAATATTTAATTAAAGCATTTTTTAAATTTCATGTATAAATTAGTATAATATTATGATTTAAAAATATTTTCTTGATTGATTCAAATGCTTAAGAAACACCAAAATCACAATGAAATTTCAAAATCTTCCTGACTTGACATAAAAAAATTAAGAATACACAGGTACAATATTTTAATCAATTTTATTTGACCAAAGTGGAATTTCTCTTGTGTGCAATGAATTATATAAAGAATTTAAAATTTTTTATTTGTATATAAATAGTAGTGGATTCTCAATAAGTTGAGTAGGGACCGGTTTTATATTAGAATATTATATTTTTAAACATTTATAAATAAAAAGGGTTGAAAATTTAAAAAAAAAAAAAGAAAATAAAGTCACTGAGAAATTCAACTTATAAAAATAGTTCAACCCATTACATGATTTTTATCAGACTATTATTTATTGTTATAATCTTTAAGTAAAAGCTTTAAGTAAATATAGAGTAGTTCTCATATGAATGTCACTTAAAGGTAAAGGTTAATTGTTACATATTACATGTTAACTGACTGAATTAATTCAAAATTCTAAAATCTTTTTTTATATTATATAATATACTACCTTATACCCGGTGTGCGTTGCTACACCCGGCAACTGTATTGGAAAATAATAAATATATTCAAAATATTTATTTGACGCTTTGTTTGACACAATGCTCATTGTCCAATGCCAGTCCCAGTTTCCCGTTAGCAGGACATCACTAAACAGTAATTCCATTCAGAATTTCAATATATTGTGACTTTTACTTTCAGAGCTATTCGATATAAAAAATTTGACTATACGGGCGGAGCCACACCCCCTTGTTCAATGACCGTCCAAGTTTTCTATTAGAAAGACATCATCAAGTGGTAACTCCATTCTGAGTTTCAATGTTCTGTGACTTTTCCTTCCACGAAAAACTGATTTTGAGCGATTTTATATGTGAATGGGCGAAAGGGGATCCACTATTTTTGCAATATCTCAAGAACCGCTCATCCAATGTTGTGCAAATTTGAATTTTGAAAACCGTGCCATGACTGGCCAAACACATCCTAAAAATTTGAACACTATTGGAAGGGTTCAAAAGTCAAACCATTAGATTTGTATGTATATAGATATAGTAAAATAATATATATATTTTTTATGAGTTATAGGGGGGAAAATGTCCCTCCCTTCTCTTCCTCTGCAGATGCCCTTGGATGATAATATTCAAAACATGTTCATAAAGTTTTTATTTATTTTTTAAATAAATAAGATTTTATCGACTTGACTGAAATGCTCACCGATAATGAACTCAAAAACAAATCAAAAACCACTTTTTTCATAACAACGAGTTGTCTTGAAGAGAAGTTTTTTTTCAACTGATCATTGTTTTAGTTATCGTGTGTCGATCGTCGCAATAGCATGCAAGACAAACAGCAGCAGCAAAAATATGAAGACCGCAACAGTAAATAAATTCTTGGTGTTTCTTGTAAGTGTGCTCAGCACAAGTAAATCTAATATTTTGGTAAACGGAGGTGCAGCAGAACAATGCGTACACACAGATCAAATAGAGGATGATAAACCGCTTATAGTCTGTAAAGAGATTGTAACATTAATGGAATTGGCGGAAGAACTTCATTCCACTTGGAATAACATAGCAGTGAGAAATGATCGCGTGGTCGGTTTTAAAATAACAGGTATGAGAGAGAGAGAGAGAGAGAGGGATATATAATCAAAAAGGAAGAGTTATTTATAAATATTTGAAGCTCATCGTAGTCCGTTATTGGAAAGAATCGAAAAACTAGATCTCTCAAACGTTGGTAAACTAGAAATTGGCCCAAACGGCTTTACGCAATTTACTAGACTGAAGCATTTGAATATCTCTGGATGTCAAGTGGATACTCTTAAGCGTTCACATTTTGAGTCGTCACGTCATTTAATAGTGATCGATGCGAGTTGGAATGACTTAGTTAAACTGGAAAGTGATACATTGGCGGATTTAGTAAATTTACGTTATGCTAACTTTTCACGCAATTCACTGGAGAGCGTTGGGAAGGGTTTTCTTGACAAGGTGCCTGAGTTGGTGCAACTCGATTTGGGCAACAATGACTTGAGAGAGGTTCGCCTCGGCAGTGCTCCAAATTTGCAAGTATTATCTTTGCGTGCAAATTCAATTGAACTGGTGAGTTTCTAAGATGTATATGAATATGAATAAAAAAAAAACGAAATGGCCATTTCAGCCCTTGAAAGGACTTTGACCGAGCTTCTTATGATCAATTATGTTGTGTGTGTTGTGAAATGTTTGAACACAAATGATCGAGAACTGGACCTACATGTTTCATGCCGACTCCGAACGGCTTATGTTCTCTAGAAGATTCCATGATGGTTTCTACTCTCTGAGGTTTGCCATTGTCTGCAGACAGGTGGAGCGAACAGAAAAATTAATTCAATTGAAAAATTTTCTGTGTCAGGTGGGACTCGAAACAGGGTTCTCTGGCGTATGAGTCACACACTCTACCCACTGCGCCACGGCCGCATAGGAATATGAATATGAATATGAATATGAATATGAATATGAATATGAATATGAATATGAATATGAATATGAATATGAATATGAATATGAATATGAATATGAATATGAATATGAATATGAATATGAATATGAATATGAATATGAATATGAATATGAAAATGTATATAAATATGAATATGTATATGAATATAAATACGAACGATGGATGATGTTTGGGGAACAATTAAAAATGAATGAATGAGCTATAAATAATCAATGATGTACGTTGCGTGATGAATGAACCATGAAAGATATATAATACATTGTTATAAATAACTTATAAAGAAAGAGTTATAAATAATAAATGTTAAATGACTATTCATGAATATAAGTTTAAATTTTTATTTGGTAAAAAAAACAACGCATTTGTGATAAATATGATTATTTTACTTTTCACCTTTCTTTTCACTCCTTAATTTCACTCATTCAGCTTAATTCTGTCAACTTTCCAAACATGCCCGTATTGAACACCTTGGACATCTCTTACGGATCCATACGCAAAATAGAAGATCGTGCTTTTGATGGTCTCTATAATCTTCGCCAGCTTAATCTCTCTGGCAACAGCCTGGAAAATATTTCGCCCAACTACTTTGCAGGTCTAGAGTTCGGTAAACTATTGGATCTTGACATCAGCTCGAATGAAATCAAGACACTTGCTGCTAATGACTTTCAATATCTGACAAGCTTACAAGTACTCAATATCTCGGATAATTGGCTACCCAATCTTAAACTTGACACATTTCGGGGATTGCGTTCGTTGCAAAAACTTTACTCTTTCAATAATGATATCAAGGAACTGGATGAAAATGTATTCGCTGATTTGATCTCGTTGGAGTTACTTGATTTATCGAGAAATAGCATTGTCTTGATGGATGGTGGAGTATTTGGTGAAAACTCCCCACCCATGCTTCGCTGGCTCGATTTGAGCGAAAATCAGCTGGAGAAAATTAATCTTAAGGGATTTCCACAGTTACAGTACTTGTCCTTGCGGAAGAATCACATTGAAGTTGTTAGTTTAATACAATTATTCATAATTTGACTTCTATTAATTTCAATATACAAACGTTTTCCCTTTTTCCAGATATCTTCCTGCAATATTCTGGATATGCCCGCCTTGCAGACGCTAGATATATCTTCAGGATCTGTACGCGAAATAGAAGATCACACTTTTGATGACTTCAGTAATCTTCTGTGGCTCAATCTTTCCAGTAACAGTATTAAAACTATAACGCCTTATAGCTTTGCAGGCCCACTAGGCGACAGTCTACTGCACCTAGATATTAGTTTGAATGGTATCAAATCGCTTGCTGCCAATACCTTTCAGCATCTTTCACGCCTTCAAATACTCGACATTTCGGGAAATGGTTTGACTACCCTTGATGTCGACACATTTCGGGGACTGTATTCTTTGCGTAAACTCTATCTTTTCAATACTGGCATAAGAGATTTAGAGTCAGATGTATTCGCCAATTTGGATGCATTAGACACGCTTGATTTATCGCGAAATAGTCTTGTAACTCTTGATGGGAGCATCTTTGGTCCAAAGCCGTTGCTCAAACTTCGTCAAATCATGCTGAACAGCAACAATTTACGTTTTCTACATCCACTTAGCTTCTCATCCTTACCCAATCTTGAATATCTTTCGCTAAGTAATAATTATTTAGACATGCTAGATGCAAACATGTTTGCACCAATGCAGTTTTTGCAGAAGCTACATTTGAGCTTTAATCTGTTCGAGGAGTTACCTAGCGATGTGCTCGATAATTTAAATAATATATCAGAATTACTGATTGACCATAATAAGCTCACTTTTCTGCCCGATGTAAAAGCTACTTTTCCAAGTCTTCAAAAAGTATCATTGGAGGGCAATCCATGGCAATGTCCCTGCTTGAATGGTATACAGTCTTGGCTCAGTTATAGACAAATCCAGTATTTGCCCGAAAGTGGTCCGTATTTCAATGGAAAGAAACCACTCTGTGTGGTAACAGCTACAACAGAATGTATAAAGAGTCTTAGTTTGGTGCGCAAGCACAATATAGTAGGTATATTTTAGACTTTTAGACTTGAAATGAATATAGGCAACGATCGAAGGCGCATAACTTGAAATTGAAAAATATTCAATACGAATTATTAATCTTATGGCAATTTTTCTTAAGCGATGTAAGGTTTCTGAAAACCTTATATATTACACTTGCAAAATTTATTATAGCTACTGCATTCTGTTATTTTAAGATTTTTTAGCTTTGGGACTTTTAGGAAAGCAAAAGCGTTTGGTTTTAGATGTTTATCATGAAATTTACGAACTTTTTCCCTTTTGTATGATGAAATACTTAGTAAAACGCTATGAAAGTGGTGCAAATCATCTAGCGCAGTGATATCATCTCTTCAATATAGAATATATATAGTTCATATTAAAAAAAATTATTTCTCTTGGAATCACTATAAAAAATAAAAACTAAAAATTATATTTACCTTTGTTTTTTTTTTCTTTAATAAAGTCAATACATTTCTCAAATATTGTAAATTTTTTCGCTTAAGCATTCATAACTGCCTTTCTTTTGTCTCATTATTTCTACTTCACGGATTAAAGTGTTAAACTAAGATTTTGCTGTGGTGTGCTAAAAATACTGTGTTAAAAAGCTTAGCAAGCATGTTGTTTTGAAACTCACCATGAAATATTGTCTGTGGTGTATTTAAAGTATTGCTCTGTAGTTAGGACACCAACCAGCTTGAGGCAAATAATTGTTGTTTTTTTTTTCATAACACAAATATGTGCAGGGTGTTCACAAATCTTTTATTTGTGTTCTTACTTTCGTACATTGACATTAATTATGGTAGGTAATACTTTCGAAATTATTTTGAATTGCTTTAAAATTTTATGTAAATTTTGTTGCCAGTATTTTCATAGTTTATTAAAATGTTTTAGGTTTTCTATGAGGTGTTCATACGTCAGTCTAATGATTGAATCAATCAAAATTTGTTGTTGCTTTCCTATGTAAAAAATAAATGAACTTTATCTCAGAGCGAAAATGAACTCCAAAATCTTCTCTCATCAGTCAAAATTTTGATTGAACTCCAGACCTGCATCAATCAGTCAAAGGGTTGCATTATTTTACTTGTCTGCTTTTTAGTAGGCAATTATATCAAAAAAAGTAGTTAACTGGAAACAAAGGTAGTTTTTATAAGTCAAAAAGAGGTGTAGTGTCTTCAGTTCCTGCCATAATTTCATTAATTCTTTTGTTTTTTTATGACTTGCATCCGATGGTCATTCAAATAGGTATAATTTTCGGCGTATTGATTTCCTAATGTGATCAGTTTTAATCCTAAAAGATCAACTATATTTCCGCTATTGTTTTCCATTTTATAAAATTGTTATGCACACAAAAAAACTTAATAAAAGAAACACCCAAATAAAGTGATGCACACAGCACGATATGAATTCACAAAATAGTAGGTAGCAGAAAAGTATGAAATACCTGCGTCGGAGCTTCAATCAAAAAATCGTGTGTTAGCAAGCGTCAATCAAAATTTTCACAGAGAGTTAAATAGAGTAAAAAATCGCGATATACTTCCATCATTTGACTGATGTGTGAACACCTACTACTACGACAATGAACACTTTTTACTCTCTTGTCCGCTGGTTAGTCACACGACAGAAAATTAAGGGCGGTCACATTTGACATTTCATTTAGTTTGAGTGCAGTAGAAAACACTTTATTTTGTTAACAATTACTTTAAATAGCAACGTTGCGTAAATACAAAAGTGATTGCAAGTTTCAGAGTGCTCTGCTGCTCGTTCTGTTTATTGTCTGCTGACATCAACAGCAGACAAAATGAACATATTTCGTCCGCCCGCTCTCACTCTCACTGTTTTTTTAACAGTTTCACATTGAAAGCAACAACAAAGGTCTAATATTGGCCAATCAGAGTACATAGAGCACTCAAAATTCGCGCCCGCTCTTTCGATTTATGATTTATAAAAACACGAGGTTGATTTATAAGGTTGTCGCAGGGCTGATCGCACTCTCTTCTCAGTACCCATAATTGTCAAAGCCAGCCAATTTTGCGAATGACTTCGAAAGATAAACGGATGATAAAAGAGAGCACTTGCAGATTTTCTATGAGCTGTCAACTTCGATTTGACAATTATGGGTATTCGCTCTCTCCCTTGCGACAACCTTATAAATCAACCTTGTAAAAACAGAAGTAATGAACAAACTTTTCAGAGGAACCCGTTGAACGCTACGCTCTAGCACAAACTCCTCAAACACTTGTATTGGTTATTCGTCCCTGTACAACGAGCGCTCATAGTTGTGAGAACAACGTCACTGTTTTAATCCACCGAGTTCTGCAAATGATGTGCTTTTTATTTGAGCTGAAAAATATTTAAATTCATCAATGATAAGTATACTTATCATTTTAATATTTGCTATTTAGTGAAAAGAAACATATATGAAACATTTTTTATACAACATCAACTACTATTACCATAAATAAAAGCAATACATAGCACCACCACTTAGGCGAAATTGAGCAACTTATATAATTTAAATGAATTTTGCTCTGCGATGCAACAGTAATGCCAGACTCCTAGCGATGATATCTTGAGACTAAATTGGATTCCCGTTAGATGTTGATGTGGCCTTAATTAGTTTTCAATTTTGAATGTTGCTGTCGTCGTTGTTAGTAGAAATTCAACAAAGTTTAACGCTTTAATGCGTTTAAGATGCAATGTTTTAGGTTTTGCATGGGTATATTTGCAGCGTTTTAAGAATTTTTAAACTTTCTTTTTGTATACAGCCAGCTACTAACATATATTTATATGCGAATGTTATCAAGCTTTTGTAACCAATATCATGACTGCTTTTAATATACTGATGCAAAAACTCCGTCTTTAGATGGCAATTTTATGGCTATTGTGTAAACTACTTATTTTGAAAATCGAATAGAAAGTATTCTGCTGTGCTTGTTGTTGTTGTTGTTATGTTTGCTCCATAATACTAAAGATATTTTACTGTAGATGCCTAGTACAAACACATTTATTTAAAAACTCATCACGACTACTCTAACAGTGTGTGTTTTGAGTGTGTGTGTGTGTGTGTGTATGTATATGTATATGGCATGGGATTTTGTATAAAATCTCTTGTTCGAAAATGGCCCCAATACGACTAGAGTAGCGCACATAAATCCTTCTTTGACCGGAAATAAATTACTCAAGTTGAACTCAACCTTAATTAATGTGAAACTTGATGAAAGTGTAAATATTTATGCCATGGGAACGCAAAGATATCGTACACAGAGAGTGGATATAAAAAAGTTATTAAGTTAATTATATTAAAAGCAAGGGATATGAAAAAAAGTGATATCTTTGGACCACACAGGCAGTCAGAGGTCATTGCGCTCAATTTACACGCACAAGCTTTTAATTTTAAGTCAATTTCATATATTGCCGTAGAAGAAATTCAAGGACACGTTTCAATTTTTGTAAATTTTTAATTAATTTTTTGCTAACACTTTCTTGTTGTAAGAAAAAAAAAAAAAAAAATAGGGAACAAAAAATAAGATGTTGTCAACTTAATATGAAAAAAAAAAGAAGTAAAACAAACATTTATCCGTAATATAAGGAAAATATGTTACATAACAACATATTGAGTTAGAAAATAACAAAACTAGTAAGGAAAATACTCTCTTCAGCAATTAGTTAGAGTGGCTGAAAAAGAGTTATTTTCAGGAGGCATCGCGATGGCCACATTTATGGACATCGAGGGTGCTTTCGACAAAATATGCTTTGGAAGGCTGCGACAGGCTCTGACAGAGCGCAATGTAAGCCCAATGATAACAAATTGGGTAGACAATATGCTCAAGCACAGGACTGTCAACATGCAGAACGGTAGAGTTAAGACTAGAGGTAGAGCAAGTAGAGGATGTCCTCAAGGAGGGGTGTTATCGCCAACTCTGTGGAACATCACTGTGGACTCACTTTTGGCTAGACTAGACGAATCGGGCATACACACGATAGGGCATGCAGATGACATTGCGTTGGTGGTCTGTGGTACGTTCATTGACACCATTTCAGACATCATGAAGTGGCACTCCGAATGGTGGAGGATTTGGGTCGAGAACAAGGCCTTACCATAAACGCAGGAAAATCAGACAATGTTCTCTTTACTAGAAAGAGGACAGGTCTGAGGATAGAATCACTTAGATTTTTTGGAGCTGAAATCAACATGTCCACGAAAGTTAAATATCTAAGGGTAACTCTAGATAGTAAACTGAACTGGAACGAACATGTAGGAGACAGGATTCAAAAGGCCAAGAGGGTTCTGTTTCAGTGTAGACGCGTTTGTGGTCTAAAATGGGGGCTAAACCCAGAGGCTATGAAATGGATTTACACTATGATGGTTAGACCTGTCATCACGTATGCTTCGGTGATCTGGTGGACAAAAGTCAGTCAGAAAACCATTAAGAAGCGACTAGACAGAGTCCAACGGCTGGCGTGTGTTGGAATAACAGAGGCAATACGCACCACTCCAACAAGCGCAATGGAGGTTTTGTTAGGTATGCTACCGTTGGATTTAGAAATAAAAAAAACGGCAGCGCTAACAGCCCTCAGGATGTGGCATGGAGCAACAGCCCTCCATGGTCATATGCGAATCCTGGACATGACACAGCGAAATTTCAGGGAGACGTGTATGCCTATGGCGCGAAGGCAGAGAGTGAGAATAACAGAAAAATGTTATAAAACTCTAATAACAGATGGATCCGTTTGTGAAGAAACCGCTGGTAGCGACATCAGTATATTCACAGACGGCTCTCTGATGAATGGCAGAGCCGGGTCTGGCGTCTACTCAGAAGAGTTGAACCTATCCTGTGCACTGAGGCTGGGGAGGTTCGTGTGTGTATACCAGGCGGAAATGCTTGGTGTAGTGCACGCGCTGGACCACTTGATAGATGGCCGGGTAAATGGCAAGAAAATTGTTATTGTCCTTGACAATCAGTCGGTGATTAGGTGCATGCAACGGACAGATATTACTTCTAGTTTGGCCATAGAATGTCTTACCAAACTCAATAGGTGCGCTTAGACAAATGAGCTCACACTTATGTGGGTGCGAGGACATTCTGGCATAGAACAGAATGAAAAGGCTGATTCTTTAGCAAGAGAAGGATCAGCAAAAGAATACTGTGGACCAGAACCACATATCGCCATAGGCGACAACATGGTGGCAGGCCTTATTAAGCAATGGACGGACTCAGAACACCGTACAAGGTGGGAAGAAGCTGGTAATTGCAGGCAATCAAAGGCGGCCGTGAAATGGTCAAGTAGTGAGGCAGCAAAAGTCACCTGATACAATTGGAAGACTTTTAGCTGGCTTACTGCACTGGTCACAGGACACGGTCTGTACATGTACCATCTCAGGAAGATGACTCTGACCGAGGACGATGCGTGTAGGTTATGCCTAGAGGAGCCGGAAACAGCAGCACGTATTCTGTGCGAGTGTCCGGTGGTGGCAAGCATAAGAGTGACCATTCTGGGACGCCCATTTATTGACGAAGCTGAGATTGGTCAACTGACCTACAAGGACATGCTTGAGGTGACAAAGGGTGCTTATATAAGGAGCATGCTCACTTATGAGTGCTCCGAGCAGTAGCATCCTTCGTCAAATAGGGAACGAAAAGGGACCCACTGTGGTCTGACTCGGCCAATCCCCGACTTATTATATTATTAAGGAAAATACTCCCCGCCGTATTGAAGGATATTCGTAGTCTTTAACCGTCTGTAAAATAATTATGTTTAATTTAGATGGGTAGCTGCCACATAGAGTAGTTTGTAGACTGCTTATTATGCTAAGGAATATATGTGTAGAAAATATATGTGCAAAGTTTGATTAGTATGTGCAAATTAATATCAATGGAAAAAATTATTTCATTTTAAATTAAAGTGCCACACCCTCCCGTTCAGTTTTGACCAATTTTCTAGACTACTGACTGCTCATTATTCCAAAAAATATGTGTGAAAAATTTAGAAGAAGTCGAACAAATGCTTTAGAATGAGTTCGATTAAAATTAAAGTAGTATATTTGTAAAATTTGGTGTTGAAGTCAGAAAAACTCCGACCACTTTTATAAACTACGGACTGCTCCTTATGGTAAAGAATATATTTGCAAAATTTGGTGCATATCGGACAAATGGTATAGAGAAAGTTCGATTCAAATTAAATTGACACGCCCCTTGTCTAATCCCTCCCACTTGTGTAAGCTTAAAACTTTTCATTTAAAAAAGTTGAAATCGGAAAAATGCTGTAGATGGAAATAGATTAAAAATAAAGTGCCACGGCCCTCCGTCTAGTACCCCCACTTTTATAAATAAAGGACTGATCCTTATGCCAAATAATATGTACGCAAAAGTTTCATTATACTACAGAATATATATACGATATTTGGTTGAACTTAGACAAACGGTCAATTTTATAAACTTAAGACTGCTCAAATTACCAATGATTATGTGTTCAAAATTTGTTTGAAGGTAGACATACGGTGTACCAGAAGAAAATATCACACCCAGTTTTCTAGTCTAAGGATTTCACATTATACTGAAGAATCTAAGCATGGGTTGAATAAATGATGAGGGTCAAATTTGGGTACATACAGGCATGATGTCATTCAGTTTTGTATATTAACGAAAGATTTTCTGTTTTGATGACATCACTTTGTATGGGAGGTAGGCGTGGTTTTCATTCGATTTTGTTCGGTTTTTATTATATTTCAAAGCGTATGTGCAAAATTTCAAGATATTAAATAAATCCAATTTGTATGGAAGGTAGGCGTCGTCATTTGTATGGGAGGTAGGTGATATATGAACCAAATATCATACTGATGGTCCATTTTATGTATCAATGCCTATTTGGAAAACTTCTAAGACATTTCTGTAATATGATTGTGGATTTTCAAGAGATTTTACGGTTAAAACAATGTCACTTTGTATGGGAGGTAGGCGTGGTTTTCATCCGATTTGGCTCATTCCCGAACTTGATCTCCATGCTTTAGAAAGATTTTTACATTTTAAATTTCATCGTGATAGCTTTAAAATTATGGATGTAATCGTGTCCACAGATGGATAGGCGGACAGACGGACAGACGTACACACGTAAATAGACTCAGGTGGTGATGCTGATCAAAAATATATACACTTTTCTATACTAGCCATGCCTCCTTATTGGCGTTACCAACGGAATTACAAAGTTAGTATAGCCCTTACGCAATACGCGTTGAGGTATAAAAATTATCCGCAAGATGGGTGCCGCGTTTGCTCACTCACGTCCATAAACGCGATCGTGTGACCGATTCAAATCTGAGTTTGACGATTTTGAACAAAAATAAGAAGCATTTTTTTCCGTCGATTAATAACCGTGGACGAAACATGGATTCATGCCACATACCAGAGAAAAAGGAACAGTCGAAACAGTCAAAGACGGTGCTAAGGAAAGGTAATGGCGACAGTATTTTGGCATGAATGCGACATAATATCTATATCGATTACCTTCCACCGAAAAGAACGATCAATGGCGAATACTATGCAGCTGAATTGGACCGTTTTAACGATGCTTTAAAAGAGAAACGTTCCCATTTGGCGAGGAAAAATGTGCTTTTCCATCAAGACAATGCGCGCTTCCACACATGCCCAGCTCCCATTGCAAAATTCCACGAATTGAATTACGAATTGCTTCCTCATCAAGCATATTCTCCAGATTTGACCCCAGCGACTATTTTCTGTTTCTTAACCTGAAGAAATGGCTCAGCGGAAAGATATTCACCATCAGAGAGGAGCTCATCACCGAAACAGAGGCCTTTTTTGAGGACTTTATTGAAAATACTGGAGGAACGTTGGGCGAAGTTTATGCTGCTGAAAGGAATGTGCTTGGCCAATGTGCTTGACAAAAGACAGAAATTATTTTGAAATTTACCACAACTAAGTTCATTTTGTTCTAGTTTATTAAAATTGTTATGAATATTCATAAAAATAAATAGTTTTTTAATATGATTTTATGAATTTTTTTTTTTTGGTTTCTTTATTTTAAATTAATTAAAAATACCACAAAATAATACAAATGGACACACTTATGTTCCATAACATATTCAGTCCCCCAGAAAAAAGTATGAATTTGAATAATCGGGCTTTGATTAATATAATTACATAAACAATTGGTACATGTAATACTAAAAGGTTATTTAAATGTATCGATTAGTGTCCGCGATTTGAGAAAACGAAAATAGAAAAAAAAAAATTTTAAATTTCTGACTTCCCAATGGCCTTGAACTCAATAGGTACAACAACGCTTGTACTTTTATGCGTTTTAAATGGATACGTTTGCTTATTATCTAGAAGTATTCATTTGGATCAAGTCCATTTCAAAATGTGGCTGCGATAAGGACAAAAGCAAATGGGACATATATGTCCCATTCGTCGTAAAAGGTTTAACGAAGTAGTGTTCAATAACAAAGGAAAATGTAATGCTTGCCAGTAGAAAAATAATGTAGAAATATTGAATCTTGAAATGCTTTCTGGCGCGACTGGGTAGAAAATGCGCTATGCGTATTAAATAAATAAAATTTATTTTTAGAACAGTATTGATATATAGAAAAAATTATAAAGCCAGGCACTGAATCTATTATAAATCTTATAGGCAATAATTACAGAATAAAACTAAGATTAGAATAAACAAATGTTAAAAATTTTACCGAAGAAGTTTTAAAAATTATCTAGAACCCAATATCGAATGAGACTGTTCGCCTAATGTAACGAAAAATTATTTCCAGAGATCAGATTCTGAAAATCGTTAAAACTAAAACTTATCGCTAAAATGCTAAAATAATATTCTGTTCAAGGCTTAGAGTTTTTGTCAAAAACCAATTCTGAGCTTCAAATCACATATCTTAAAATATTGCTATTCCACTCACAGGTGGCGCTCTTTTAGCGATGCTTATGTTAAAATTTATTCGACTTGGCGATTATTGGGATTCTGAATTTTTTTTTGTTTTTGCGATTTTTAGCTACTCTTATATTATTTTTAGTGATACTTTTAGAGTTTACTTTTCAAAGTAGCATCAATAATTAAACTGAAAAACTTTTGAATTGAAATCGTAATTTTAGATTGAAAAAAAATGAATGCGTCCGTAAGAGAGTTTCTGTGACACAAAGCTTCAAAACAAGTTGAAATTTCACTGCGATCTCCAGACAATAATTCTATGGAGCACTTGCAACAGGATGTTATACTACAGTTTAACCCATTTTCGGTTAAATTCGGTTAAAAATTTTACAGTTCTTAATAATGATGTCAAATCTATCATTAAGTTAAGCTACAAGGAGGATTTCAACAGGCTGATGTTATAAGTACAAAAAAAAACGAAATGGCCATATCAGCCCTTGAAAGGACTTTGACCGAGCTACTTATGATCAGTTGTGTTGTGTGTATTTGTGAAATATTTGGACACAGATGATCGAAAACTCGGCAGTTTTATGCCGACTCCGAACGGCTTATGTTCTCAAGAAGCTTTTCATGGCAGTTTTCACTCTCTGAGGTTTGCCATTGCCGAACAGAAAAATGAATTAAATTGAAAAAACTTTCTATGTCTGGTGAGATTCGAACCAGGGTTCTCTGGCGTATGGGCCACACACTCACTCACCCACTGCGCCACGGCCGCCTATAATAAATCTTCATTTATCATCAAAAACCTGGTTGGCTTCACTCATTGCATGTCACCACTATTTAATTTTTGGTCACAAAAATTGGTAAAGTTTGTTTTTTTTTTTCTATTTAAGACTGCATTTTGATGCGGTTTTTAGTACTCACTGAATATTATACTTAAATATTGGTGTTTCTCTCTAAGTTTTGGTTTCACAATTAACTAATTTATGCTGGTCCTTAGTTTCTCTTATATGTACCAATAGTTAACAAGAAAAAAAAAATTAAAATAAACCATATGATTTATTCAGTTTCAAATAATTTTCTCTACAATTATGACTCTGCTCAATTTTGTGAGTAACTGTATAATAAAATCTCTATAATTATATCAAACTTATGCTACAAAAAAGTTACTTCATTATTCATTGGCACATACATATTTCGTCTCAGTCATAAAATATAAACCCATTAAAAGCAATTCCCTTAACTACCTCCACATAAAAATATGTGTCAACAACTGGTTTTAATTACTAATCATACCTTTCCATACAAAACAAAGAATAAGCAAAATAAAAAATATGCTCTCAAGGCAACCTTCAACTCTCTCTGTGAATCCCAAAACTCTGTTCAACTCAAAGTATACCGTATTCACTTTCAATTAATTTACAACAACCGTTTTCAGTGTCAATTAAACCCTTTTTCACATCTTGTTTACATTTACTTACGTCAATATTAAAAAAAAAAAAAAGCAAAATTATTTTCAAGCTGCATGCGGCAGCCACAATAAGAGCGCTCCTTTGGCATTCCACGTAGCCACAACATTGATAGCTGCTAATGCTAGAAACAGCTGCCTTGCCAGAGGCTACACAGTACGCTCTCTCCATTTATACCCTCATCAAAAGTACACTTTCAGCAACAGCATTTATCATCAACAACAAGGTATGTTTGAAAATTTGTAATCCAAAACAACCTGTTGATAGAACGAACCCCGTCTGTCCACGACTGACACCTTCATTACTATTCATAACTTTTGCTTTTAACTTTTACCTTGGTTGGCGATGGCGATGGTGGTGGTGGTAGACAGGGATAGTTTCTGTTTTTGGGTGCTATTTTAATACAACTAACTACATAGAGTGTCTTGTTAGAACCTTTGTAGTTGAAAATGGCGTGTGCCTGCCATCCATTCTTATTGGGCTCACTGACCCTTTTGACAGCGACTCGCTCATCTTCATTATTATGATGATTATTATTATTATTTATTATTATTGTTAGTATTATTATAATGAATGAAGAAAGAACCTACAAACAAGGCTTGTTGGCTGTCTTATTTTTGGCAACAAAAAACTTTTTTATTTTCGTCCTTGCCAATTGGCATGTCACGTAATCCAGTTCTTGATTTTGTTGTTTCTTTTGTTATTTCTTATTCTGTATGCCACAAGTTAATTTCGGAAATTATGTTGTTAAAATTTACGCTCATTCTTTGAAATGTGTTAAAACACTTTTGTTCGTTTGAGTGATGAATAAATTTAAGTTTGTTTTGGTATTGTTTTTCTTATATATATATAAAAAAAAAAATACTATTCTAGTCCAACACAAACATTTTCGATTAGCGAGAAAACATTCATGACAGTTCAAGGACACATCCAATAACAAACTATTGGACTTTGAAACTTTTGGGTAAGCATTAGTTTTAGTCTCACATTCAAGTCATATTTGATCTAGTTCAAGCTTACTTATATCATTTGAATTTTAGCTTATACCGGAAGTCATTGTAAAGTTCAACATAGCTTTTGATCTTTTGGAATATTTCGATTACTGAGTTTATTTAATTTATATTAACATACATACATGTTCTTGATGGAGTTTGGCATTTGACATTTCCATTTTGTCATAAGCAGAAGTTCTGCTTTTTCTCTTTTAGTGCTCAACTTCCGGCCTGAATTTAATTTCTGATTAAACTCACATCAAATAAATCTGTTTGATTTTATCGTAATATTATAAATTTTATTCATTTAAATTCATATTATGTTTTTTTTTTCTCATTGCATCAATTAGTTTTTTTTCATATATACATGATACATTACATTAGAGCGTATCACGTTATAGGGGGGAAAAAAAAAGTTCGCCGTAAACCTTCAAATCTGAAGCATTTTTGTCTGTTGTTTTCGAAAAAAAAATGTTTTTTTTTTTGACCGAACGTAGGGGTCGCGCATTTACATTTCTGTTTATAACTTCGTCATTTGACGTCGGATTTTAAAGTATGTTATATCAAAATTGTTATGTCTGGAGGAGACTAATATTATTGTTCCAAAGGTCATTGACCTCAGACCCCCCGTTCTAGTACTTACTCACCAGATCTCAGTTCCTACCATGCTAACATGACACCCTGATTTCAGAAAAAAAAGCTCGCAAAAAATGTGTAAGCTTTTGTGAAGGAAGTATATCGATTGTTTCAGTGCAAATATTTTTAAAAATTTTTTTAATTTTCTTTGACGAAATTTGGTTATTTTAACACTGGAGTATATCTTAAAGGGCTTAGAGCTACCTTGAATTGCAATTTTAAGACAAAAGGCTATTCATAATCAAAAATTAACAAATGAAATAAAACTTTATTGAATTCAGAAACCATTGGAAAACCTATGATTTTTAATCTTTTGAAAAACCTCACATAACCTCATATAACATACTTTAAAATCTGACGTTAAATGACGAAGTTATAAACAAAAATGTAAATGCGCGACCACTACGTTCGGTAAAAAAAAAAAAAAAAAATTTCGAAATTAACTTGCATAAATGCTTTAGAATAGAAGGTGTACGGCGAACTTTTTTTTTGCGATACGGTCTAATACACATATTTGAGAAGTCAATGATTTTTTGAAATTTGCGCTTAATAACTTAAATGCAACACTTTTCCTGTTCGCTTCTCTCTGTAAATACACAACTGTCAAATTTTTAGGCAACCTCGTGAATTTGGACCAAAATTGAAAAAAAGTGTTTTTTGTTTTCTTGTCCATCACCGAAACCAAGGAAGGGCTTGATAAATACCCTTTAGGAAACAAAGCGCTTTGAAACCACTTTAAAATCACTTTAAAATCACATTAGCGCTTTGTTCTCGCTTTAAATATCGCCTTTTTTAACATTGTCATGTCATTGGAGAAACCTTTCGACCAGTTGGACCTTTGCTCTCGCTACGTATGATGATTTAAAAAAAGTGCTTTGCTCTCACTTCGGAGTTATTTAAAAAAGGGCTTTGTTCACGCTTCAAAAAGTGTTCAAAAAAGCGCTTTGCTCTCGCTTCGGAAAGTGATTCAAAAAAGGGCTTTGTTCTCGCTTCAAAAAGTGTGAAAAAAGCGCTTTTTTCGCGCTTGACCAATTTCACATTGGTCAAGAATTGAATTAAATTTTCAGAATTTGTGGGCAATTCGCCGCAAATCGGAAGCAACGAAAGGGAGAACATTTGACAATACCAATGACCTTGGCCAATGTGAAAGGGTCAGGAATAGAAAAAAAAAATCAAAAGTGAACACAAAAAAATTTAAGGTACCGAAACATATATTCGAAGTTTATATTGTTCTTTGTTCTTTCCGATTGTTCTTTTTTTAAGCTTCTTGATAACATTTGTAGCATTCTTTGGAGGAACTATGGCCAACAGTTCCGGAAACAAATGCTTTAGCAGAAGCATCACAAAAAAAAAATGCGCTGTAATTTGCTAATTTACTAATACCTTTCTTCTCCAAAACTAAACTGTCGCCACTTTGAACGTAGTTCACACCACAATGGGTGAAGTCTTATGAAATTGCTCTTTCATTTTGCACTATTTCATTGCTTTTAATATGTGCGTCTATGCGCCTTAATCGTTTGCGGCTGCATGAGCAGCTTCATTATTTATTGCGTCTATTTTCGCTGCTTCCATTCTTCAAAATGACGTTTCGAATACTTGCCCCTCATTTGATTACTTTTTTTAACACTTTAGATAATTATTACTTAAAATATTACCAGCATCAGGTTATTTTTTTCATTCCACTATTTTTCACTTTTTGTGGAATTTTGTCGAATTTGACAAGGTATTCGAAATAGTGGCAAAAACTTTTGGCGACACAGCCAAAGCCCTCTTTTGAAGCACTAATAAAAGCAAAGCAAAGCGCTTTTTTGCAGCACAGTTCGTAGCGAGAGCAAAGAGATTCTAAAAAGCACTATGCCAAGGTAGAATACAGCCCTTTTTACTTGCTTTTTAATAAAGTGCTTTGAAACTTCCCATAGGGTAGGTACTATGTCGACTTTGTACCATCAGTTTCAATGGTTAAGAAGTAGTTTACTGAATTCCGTTTTGGTCGTACTGACAGAAGTGACGCCGAACCTTCAGGTCAACCAAAATAGGTCGTCACTACAAAAATATTGGATATTGGACGATCAGCGAATGAAAGTGTGTGTGAGGTGGTCGAAACTGTAGACATCTCGACTGACCAGGAACATCACATTTTACATGAATGCTAAAAAAGAACATGAAAATCTAGCCGCACGATTTCTCACGCTCGACTATAAGCGCAGCCACTATGACCACTTCAAAGTATTGCTTAACGATGTTCCACCGCAATCCGAAGAAACTTTGCGACGTTACGTAACCGTTGACGGAACATGGATACATCACAACACACCACGAGCCAAAGAACATTCAAAGCAGTGAATTTCTGCTGGTAAACTTGCACCAAAGGAGGTCAAGGTGGGTCTGTCGGCCAACAAGATCATGGCGACAGTTTTTTGGGATGCGTGCGAAGTCATTCACATTGGTTGAAAAAAATTAAATACATAGATTAATTTCCTTTCTACATCATTCGCGGAATATTTACACATAATTAAAGACAATGAAAAAATGTTTGATTTGGAAAGTGATGAAACCCCTTTAAATGATACCGCTCCCACGTATTGTGCGTGTTGTGGAATGTTTGAACACAAACGATCTAGAACTGGACCTATAAGCTTTATGCCGACTCCGAACGGCTTAGGTTTGCTATTGTCTGCAGAGAGTTGACGGCCGAACAGAAAAATGAATTCAATTCAAAAAAAACATTCTGTGTTGGGATGGCACTTAAGTCTGGGTTTCTTCGCATACCAACCATGCACTTTGACCAGCATGCCACGGCCACCACCATTTCTTGGCAACTATTTGGTACACATATTATTTAGTAGTATTATTCTTTGGTATTACCTATTATATGGAAAGAAAAAACAAAAAAAAAATTGTAGTAAAATGCTTTTTTGACGAAAAACATATTTTTTAATGCAAAAATTTACTGACTTCGTGATTTTCAACAAGGAGTCCAACTGAAAATATCCGTAATGTTTACGGATATTCTTGCCGGCAGAATGGATTTAAAGTTATCTGCCGAAGCAGTCAATACAGCAGCATTTAGGGAATTATTGAATTGAATATACCGCTGCCAAGGAAAAGTTGAGGCTTTAATAGCCATACTAGAGTTATTGTAAACGAAAAGATGTTGCCATGGCCGAAAGTTAATGAGAACTTAATGAGAGCTCTAATAGCCGTAATTGAAGCTGCAATGAATGAGTCTTTCGAAAATAAAAGCTATGGTTACAGTTGTGATACAGTCAGCATTGCGGCTACTACAACTTCTGTCCAATTGTTGCGCCAAATGTAACTTCTATTCGGCTATATTACCCTCAATTAGGTTTTTACGCAATTGCTGAGGTTACTAAAACTACAAGAAAAGAGAAATTCACGTTTTTATATCGTAGAATTTTTGTTGAAAAAGTGAAAAAAATCTGAAATTATTATTAATTATCTTATAAGACGAAGTTAAATTAAAAAAAAAACGCAGTAAGTACGATAACGCAGTAATTTGATAAGTTATTAATTAATCGGGAGCATCAAGATTAAAGAACTCACTCTCGAGTGCACCAGGCTTGCCAGAAAATAATAAAACAAAGTGTAAGCAAAGTTTGTGTATTTATATTAGAAAATTAATATGAAAACTTATTTGAATAATTAAGCTTTTGTTGATATGTTAAATGTTAATTTGAATTCAAATAAAAATGAAATAATTCAAAATTATTAGTTTTATTAACCCTTATGAGAGTGACGAGGTACCCGGGTACCTTTGGCATTTTCAAGCAACGAATTTTTTCATTAATAACCAACCTAGAGAGCTGAAACTAATTGAGAGCTTCTAACTTTCTATTGACTTCGACTTTTTTTACACTAAAAGCATAGTTAACAAATTGTTGTAGGTGTGGGGTGCCAAAAATATTTTTACACCTTCATCGGTGTGACGAGGTACCCGGGTACCTTTATGTGTTCTGTACTTAAATCCTTAGAAACCATTGTTTGTTTTAAAAAAATAATAATGTTGTTTTTTTTTTTAAACTAAAAAAAATGTTTTTATTTTATTCCAATAAAAAATAAATATATACAAGAAATTCTTTGTTTACTTAGAGAAAAAATCTATTCTTCTGAATTTTGGAAGCAGGTGTTGCGTTTTGGAAGATTTTTTGCATGTGCATCACAAACTGGTTTGCAGCAAGTTGTGCATGCCTTACGAGTTTTTCTTTGTGTATGATTTTGTTCTCTACATAGATAGCAACTTCCAACAATTGCAATGCGACCACTTGAGTCTCGTTTTGGTATATTAGGAGAAGCCACTAATCGTGAAAGAGGTCGGGGCTCTCGCCAAACACGTCTTGAATTGCTGAGCGGATGAACGGTTTGGACATAACAATTGGATTTTCAGAACGTTTTTCTATGTTTTCTTTGCTCAATTCAAAACTTAAGTCCTTCAAAAACTTTCTGCGGCTATCGGTTGATACACATCTTGGATTGTGCTCCATATATATAATATATGCAGCCAATGCTGCTACATCTATTACGTTGAAAAACAATGCTAATGGCCATCTATTTGTCCTTCGTTTTGTGGTATACTCACCCAACAATTTGTCCATATTGTCAACGCCACCTTTAGTCTTGTTGTAATACGTAATAATATCAGGTTTAGCAGTTACCGTTCCTTCTAATATAGGTGACATATGTATGGTTGACAACAGAACAACTGCTTTTTTCTTTTTCGGTACGTAACTGCACAAAGTTGCTTCTTTACTGAATGAGAAGTTAGTCGAATAAATTTGTCTATCTTTATGCGCTTGCATATTTCCTGGCAAAAAACGTTTGTTTTTTCTTACAGTTCCTACAAGTGTCATTTTCCACAAATTTAAAACTTTTGCGAGTTCCAACGACGTAAAGAAATTATCGGTTGTCACATTCCTCCCAGAATTTTTAAAGCTTGCAACAAGGTCTAAGACTGTACGTTCGCCTAAATTTATTTGACGATCGCCATCGCAAGGCTTACCTGTATATATTTGGCCTCTTAGTGGAAATGAGTTTTTTGCGTCACAAGCCCAAAAGATTTTTATGCCATACTTCTCAGGCTTAGATGGCATGTATTGCGTGAAACGTGTTCGTCCACGGTAACCGTAAAGTTATTCGTCAACAGTAAGTATGGTTTATAAACTTTTTGTAAGTTTGCATTTAACATAGACCAAATATCTCGAATGGCAGCAGCTTTATCGGTGGCTAGCCGAATTGGACGAGTAATATCGTTGTCAAACCGTATGAAACGTAGCAAGAGTTTGAACCTATCATGGGACATTGAAGCACGAATAAGAGGCAAGTGATAAGGTTTCCACAATTCAGTCAGATGCTCCCTATTAGATTTATGTACACCACAACAAATGAGTATGCCAAAAAATGCATCTAATTCAGATACAGTGAAAGGCGTAAATGTTTTATTATTCGGTCGATTGTTAGCATCAGGATAACTTTCTTTTAGCTTATTGTTGTAGCTTTCAGTAACTTTTCGACCTTTTCTGTTTGTCTCTCGCAAAATGATATCGCACATTTCAGTGGATAATATAATTTTAAAAATTTCCTTAGCAGTATATATTTTCGTATTGTTTGCTGCACCACCTCTATAATGCATTATATTTCGACCAATTGTTTGTGTTTGTGTAACTGGATCAAGACTCCAACGTGTGCCATCTTTTGCAACAAGAAAATTACCTGATTCCACTTCAACACTATCATCTGAATCATATGGATCCTCCTCTATTTCAATTACACCATTTTGATCAATATCCGATGCTTCAGAAGCAGTCTGGTCAACTTGTGGAATATAATCTTCTTCGGTATCAGAAGCCGCAAATTCTTCTTCGTCATTTGAAAGTTCATTTAAAATTTCTTGAATTTCAACAGAAGTAAAACGTTGAAATCTTGCTCTTGTTGAAGTATCCATATTGTTCATGTTCTTGTAAAGCAAAAAAAAAACCTAATTAATTAATACAAGCACTTCATGTTTCTTGCGTTCATATGCTCACTTCACAAAATAATTCCAAAATTTACTCAAAAACAAAGGTATCGATGTCGACCATTTGAAAAATCACATTCAACTGAATGTTTCATGTGCATGAATTCAAATTAACATGTCCCGTTAACAGCGCAAGCAAAATAATTCACTAGAACAGCGAAAGCCCGCAAAAATATTCTGATGCATAGACAGCAGCGAGAAAATACGTGGAAGCAGTGAAATTATTGATGCACATAGCAACAGTTAGGCAATTATTGCCTCTAAGTTCAGCAACAAATAAAAAAAATAGGCTTAAGAATATATTTTTGAATTGTTTAAACGTGTGGAGTTCACGAAACATGGACATAGCTGAACATTTAAGCATTTACACGCTGTGTTTCTATATAAATAGTATAAAGGTACCCGGGTACCTCGTCACTCTGATAAAGGTGTTTTTTTTTGTCACTCACATAAGGGTTAAGCAAGGTTCAACAGTCTTAGTAGAAGAAGTTCTGACAAAGTCGTCATCACGATTTAAGGCAGCCGAAAAAAGCGTTGTCACAGCCTCCACAATTCTCTCACAATCGAAAGTTTTGAGCAACTCCGTGTGAGGTTGTCAAGCCTCCACAATTCGGCTATCAAAGTGAAACTCCTCTGATCGTTGAATGTTGTAACAACTTCGTGTGAGGTTGTCACAGCCTCATATATTAAATTTTTGAGAGCCGTAATATAACGGCTAGAAGAAGCAATGTTTTTATAGCATCGCAAGTTCCGTGAGTTAGCTTTCATAATCAATCACACAGGAACGAGTACAAAAGCAGAGAAATTCTTAGTGAGCTTTGATGAAATAAGAAGTTATCGTTCAGTTACTATAAATCATTTGGAAGTCCGATATATGCCCAAAAGGAAAGTGTGCGCTAGTTGAAAAAGTTAAAAAAGAAGATGGTTTTTAGGTTTGGAATAAAGTTCACACGTGAGTTGATTTCATGTTTAATGACAAGTTTAATGGCAAAATTCCAGATGGTTACAAAAGCACAAATAATTCAGTTAAAGCTTTGATTAATGTCCAACCCAATCTGAAATTTTGAACAAAACTGAAATTTGGCCCTTTTCTACAAAATCCATCGCACAATCCAAAAAAAAAAAAAAAAAAATAATTGTAAAAAAGTTGTTTCATCTCGAAGCGTTTACATTGACATAAGGCCTTAATTGAAAATATCTTAAACTTCAACAACGCATTTCATCACCTTATCCGTCAACAAATAATATTCTCTCCCCTTAAGACTTTTTCAAAAATTATCTCCAATTCTGCAAATATCCTTTTTCGTCTTCTTTTTTGTTACCTGCAATGACAAAATAGTTTAGCGCTGCAACAAGTTGAAAAAATGTTCATGCAATGTCAAGAAAATAGTTTTTCATCGTAAAACTATGGGGGGAAAAGTTAAAAAATTCAAAATCAAAAGAACAAAAATTATAATGATTTTTCACATTTTACCTTTCGTCAAGGTATTTGCCAATAGCTTTCTAACTTTTATTCAAATGTCATTTAAATTGAACATTTGATAGGAATTTCATTAGGGCTGCTTTTAAAATACACGCCGCTGCAATGTCAAAGATTCTCTCTCTCCCAGTGCCGGCTTCCTTCAATGGGTGCAGCACTTAAATGCAACTTAAGTTCATGCTAAATAGTTTCGTTTAATTTCCACTTTGTGCTATTATTATGGAGTTGAGTTTTTCAATGCATTTTTTTGCAGTCGAGATTTTCTATGAAATTCTTTTATAGGAGTTTTTAGGAGTTGTGTAGGAAAAATAGAAAAAAAAATTAAAAATTTTTTAATGACTTCTTGTATAAAATGCTTGTTCTGTTTGACAAGAAAATTCTTAGTTTCTATGAAAAGCAATATTCACGGCTTTTTATGTTTTAGCGAAAGTATTTCATGAATATGTTTTCATACACCCACCCGTTTGTAACGCCCATAAGGAAACGTGGCAAATATAAAAAAGTATATTTATATTTATATCATGTATAAACATTGTCACCTGAGTCGATTTAGCCATATCCGTCCGTCTGTGATCACGATTTAATACGTAACTTTAGAGCTTTCGTGATGAAATTCAAAAAATATGCTAATATTTAAAAAATATAGATCAAACTTGAAAATGAAGTAAGTCAGATGAAAATCACGCCTACCTCCCATACAAAGTGACTTTATTTTAAACAGGCAGTCTCTTAAAAATCCATACAAATTAAGGGGGTCTCTCATTGAACAACTTTTTTTTTCCAACTTTTTTTTGCATTTATTTATAGCTTGGGTAGTTGTGAATATGCCCCTAAAAGGATTTTTAGAAATTCGAAATACTTTAGAAGATACAGCCTTTTTTGTGAAGCAAGGTCTGATGGACAAGAAGGTGATGGAGGTAATAAAACCAGCTTACGAAGCGCTGTCGGCAGATAATTTGCTTGAAAGATGCCTTGGATCTGAAACTCAGAATTCCAATGAGTCCTACAATTCTGTTCTTTGGTCACTTTCGCCCAAACACATCAACTCAGGCGCACGCACCATCGAAGTGGCCAATTTCATTGCAACGTGCCTCTTCAACGACGGTTTTATACCCATATTTAAAACTATGGGTTTGATGGGTATTGCGATTGGCAAAAACGCATACGAATACGCACTATCTCGCAATGAAGACAGATTGAACCGATCAGAGACTCGAGCTGCGGCATCATCAAAAGCTGGCAGAACGGCTCGCAGAGCAGAGAGGGCAGCAGAAAGCAGTTTCTACGAAAAAGAGGAAGGTGGCCTGTATAAAGCTGGCATCGCCAACTAATATTTGTAAGTAAAAATTGTCAGCTCTTTAAAACTGCATTTAAACATTTTTGATTTTTTTTTTTTTTCCAAAAAAATTACTTCAAACTTTAAACGCGTTTATCTCGAACCCAAGTTTTTCGAACTGGCGGCCATGATATCTCCAGTTCAACTGAACCGATTTTCATGAAACAAAATGGAATCGACGCAGAATTGTCACCATTCTCGGGTGAACCTCGACCATAATTTTAAAAAATTTTTTACTATTTTTTTTTTACACTAAACTACAAAAAAAAACCCCGAAATTGAAATTTTTTTTTTGAAGGGCCGCCATTTTGTCAAAAAAAAATCACAAAATTAAGCTTGAGGTTTACCCGAGAATCACATCTATACTGATTATAACCCCGTTTTTTTTTTTCATTTCAGACTCTCCGGAGACCCGGAATCGTGGCCGCCGTGACGACACCTTTTTTTTTTCACCACCAACTTTGAAGTCTCATTACTTTTTGAACGGCCCACGTATCGAGGCAAAAAAATTTTTTTATTTACTTTGAACCTTTTGTAATACAATAAATAAAAAAAGTTTTCAATTATTACTTGCGTTTTCAAATAAGAATTTTTTTAAAAAGGGTCCAAAAAACGGGTTTTGAATGAGAAGACCGCCTTAAAGAAATATCTTAATATTTGCACATGAGCTTTGATAGTCAATATATATCCTTACTATGAAATTTGGCAAAGTTCAATGAAAGCCACTTCTACCTTTCATACAAAGTGGCGTCATTCAAACTGTAAGATCTTTAAGAATTTCACAAAAGTGAATCTACTGGCTTGAAATGTAGATATCAGGGAATACATATTTCTAATATAAACCTCTACTATGGATTTTGCCAAAATCGAATGAAAACCTTACCTTCCTCATATATAAAATGAAGTCATCAAAACGTTAAAATCTCCTAAAATTCCACAAAAGTGGAAAACCGTGTCAACCTTGAATACAAAGTGGCTATAAGTATGAAAAGGGTTAATCTCTTTAAACTCTTTTCTTTATGTGCTGAACTCGGAAAAAGCGAAGCTTACACTAAGCAATGGCGGCAACCTAGTATAATAGCGAAACAAAAACGAAATGGCCATCTCAGCCCTTGAAAGGACTTTGACCAAAGCTTCTTATGATCAATTGTGTTGTGTGTGATGTGAAATGTTTTGCACACAAATGATCGAGAACTGGACCTACATGTTTTACGTCGACGACTCCGAACGGCTTATGTTCTCAAGAAGCTTTCCATGGCAGTTTTTACTCTCTACGGCTTGCCATTGCTTGCAGAGAGGTGACGACCGAACAGAATAATAAATTCAATTGAAAAAATTTTCTGTGCCAGACGGAGGATTCGAACCTGGGTTCTCTGCCGTAAGAGTCACACACTCTACCCACTACGCCACGGCCACCACCCAACCTAGTAAAAATAATAACTACATTTTTAATTTTGCCTTTAATTTGGTCTAAAATGATAAATGAGATGATAATTGTAGTTTTATTTACTGCCTCATTTTGTAAAAAATATTAACACTTAGTTAATTTCCATATTGTGTGTTACAAATTGAATTTCTAAAATCATAAATTATTTTTGGCAAAAACAGCTTAAAAAACAGTGTACTTAAAATAAAGTAATCAGCAATGTAAGATAGGCTACAACAAATTTTGTTAACTGACCTAACGAGCAAACTCTCTCTCTCTCTATCTCTCCCTTTTGATATTAATTAGTCAGTTTTGACTGATTGATGCAGTGATTCATAAATTGCGTGATTGATTGCTAGAACGTCCAAACCACGAAGCACATTAAATAGTTAGTTACCTGTTGAGAGAACTTACAAGTAGTATTGCCAGAAGAGGAAATTTGCCCTGTTTTACGGGAATTTACAACACAAATGAGAAAACGGGAAAAACTCTCTTAAAGACGAGGGAAATGAGGCTGTGAGTTTTTGTGTGAACAATTTAACTGTACCATAGAATCAACTAAATAAATTTTTAATATATTCTGAATATTATTTACTTCATTGAACAATAATTTGATTTAGTCGAGAATTTACTTAATTTTTCACATTTTGAATACGCCCGTGAATTTAATTAATGCGTTTTGAAATTACACAAAAGATACCAATGCATTATTATAGGGAGTAAGAAAACTTCTATATTTATGCCTTAGACATAGTTGTGATGTTCACAGACTTATAATAAAATTAAAAAATTTTTTTTCATATTTTTCATATTTAAGAAAAAGCTTTACATTATTTTACATTATAAATTGTCCGCTATTTTTTTCGGAGTTCTTTCATGACATTTTTTTTAAAGTAGAAAAACCTAGATTTTGCAAGACTCAGTATTAATATGTGATCTTAAATGCATTAATAAACTCCGCATGATATAATTACACCAGGCAACCTTGACAACTCGCTTTTTTTCTCAGAGCACCGACCATCAATTGTCAATATAAATCAAAATCAATGCAAAGTTTAAATTGCCACCTGTTTTGCTGCATATGCGTTTTCTCTTTTTCTATGCGTTTTTTTACCCAAGGCTCATTAATATAGGTTAAGTCACTTGAGAGAAAAGCACTCTTTTTTTGTCTTTGCTCGAACTGTCAAAGTAGCTGTTAGCTGAAAATTGTACAGATTCAGAGTTTTTTTCTTGATTTTCTTTCATCCATTCTGACAGTTCGACCGAGCTTCTCTCAAGTGACTTAACCTATATTAATCAACCTTGACTTCTACCTTGTAATTATTATATCATGAACCCACGTTTGCGAGATGTATTCCTTTTTAAATTTTTTGCTCTCTCTCTCTCTCTCTCTCTCTTGCACTGATACCAGATATTTATAATATGATGATTTATGCGGATTTTGATGCCATTTGGCGGAATAAATTTTTAAAAATCCACTCGCGAAATTTTTTGTGGATTTTTTTAATTGTTGTTTATTAAATTTAGCTAAGATAAACTTTTTTAGTTTTAATGTAATATTGTTATTAGTAAGTGTTAAAAATATTTAATTTTAAAAATGTTATTTTGTGTACTGTATAAAATAATCATGTCACAATTGTAACCTGTGGCTTATTTGCCATCCCAATGTTTAAAGTCGAAAACTGATTCTGTTCAATAATAACCTGCCAAATCTATTAGTTGTAATACCAAAATTTGAAATAAGTGCAAAATCTAAATTAAGCAAGCGTCCATACGTCCAAAATTTAACAGAAGTTTGGAGAACTCGCCCAAAATTAAATGAATCGACAGATAACAGAAATGAAGATTCAAGGACTTTTTGCAAATATTACAAGCAATAAAAAAAGTTTTATTTACACCCACGAATAAACGTTTATAAGAACTTTTGGTCTTTGTGTAGGTGATGTTGAAGAGCTTCACCAGGTGAAAACTTTACCCATATGACTATCATGGGACGTCCTCCGGGTTAATAGAAAATTTGCTACAACTCTGTGTTATTAAGTTTTTACTACGTCAATGTCGCCTATTCCAAAAAAAAAAACATGTTTTCAATGACTTTTCCGGATACTGGAACCACAACAAGCAAAAGTTTTGCAAGCACTGATGTAGGTCTATTTATGCATAAAAGTCCATCATCAAAATTAACAAGAATACCACTGCATTTAATGGATTACGTCTTCGATATCATTTTTAAACAGGGCAAAATGAACACAAATGCAGATGCACTCTCAAGAATACAAATAGATTCAAATAAATTAAAAGAATTGATACCAAAAGAAAAGCACGTACAAGTACTTACAAGGTCGGCAACGAAAAAATTAGACAAAGAAGATAATGTGATCACAGAAAACCTGAACAATGGTGCTTGCTAGTCCTCATCGAGTGGAGTCTGATCAACTACATATATGGGAAGCCACAACATTTCCGGAAGTAAAAGGCATAAAAAGATTAAAATTTATAAATAGTTTCATGGAAAATAAGAATCTTGAAAAAGCAGAAAATCTTGAGATGTTTGACGAAAAGTCCTTATCAAAGTTAAAATTGGTTCAGAGGAAGTCAACATTGGAAAATCAAGGTAAAAATGATAAAATAATCATTGCTGAAAATAAAGTTCTTGCGATGTTATACGAAATATCATTTCCAGAGTTAAAATTTTTTCTGAGGAAGTTAATGTCAAAAACATAAGAACAAGAAAAAAACACGCTAGAGCTGGAGAAAAATGATGAGTTATTCAAATTGATAACGGTCCCAGAATTAAAAAAATTATATAATAAGATGCAGCAAAAAACAACGACACCATGACACACGCCCTGAAAGTCATGCAGGTATCAAGAGATGTATCGCGAAGTTAAAACAAAAGTACAATTGGAAGAATCTATCCAAAATGGTAAAAACATACATTAACAATTGTAATCTATGCAATGAAACAAATATAGTAAAGTATACCAGAGAGAAGATGTGTATAACGGAAACACCATCGACTGTTATATGAAACAGTTACTATGGACACAGTTGCACCAATGAAACCATCTGAAGGATATAGGTACCTCCTAACAATCCAAAGTGAATTGTCGAAGTTTTTAGTAGAAATTTCTTTAGAAGATAAATCAGCTATTACAGTAGCGCAAGCAATCGTGGAAGAATTTATTTTAAAATATAGATGCTTCAAGACACTGAAAACTGATAAAGAAATCGAATTTGTCAACGAACTACTACAAAACATATGCAAAGCTTAACAAATTGAATAGCGTACTTCAACACCCTATTATCATGAGACAATAGAAAAAGTTGAGCGAAATCACCGAGTACTCAATGAATATCCGAGGAGCATGCAAGAAAACGACAACTGGGCGACACTATTACCATACTATGTATTCTGTTTTAAAACGACTCCGCACTACATGGCGACTTACTCTCTATTCGAGCTTGTATATGGCAAAATCTGCACAATACCTGGAAAAATTTGGAACAATAACACAAAAAACCATGATATTAATAAGTATTTAATTGAACTTAAACTATAATTGAGTTGTGCACATGAGAAAACAAAAGAAAATCTAGAGAATAGTTAAATAAAAGTAACAAAAATTTCAAATTGAAAAACAAACAAATCTGAAAATTAGGCAACAAGAACATATTTGATAAGCCTGTAATGTTATCGTTTATTAAAATTGTGTTTTTTCTTTTTTCTTTCTTAGTTATCACTTTTGCCTGATTCGGCTGTTATATGGCACTGCATAGGCATCCGAGTATGTGGTAAATTGTGCATCGTAAACGGTTACCAGGGTACATTTTTATTCGTAAAAAGTCATTTCAGCGATTCTTATTAAATTTGCTCCAAATGCAATTTTTCGCTTTGAGTTCTCTGGGTTTTAAAGATATTGAACTAAAATTTCTAGAATTATTAATTTTTCAGCGCCCTTTTTCATATTTGCTTCCGATTGCACGGAATCGAAAAAAGTTTTGCAGTTTCATACAAAATTAATGCATCCAATATATGCTCATTGCACTGGCATTCTTGAATTTTTCTTTTGGATGTAGGCTGCATAGCCTTGGGGCAAAATAGAATTAAGCTTGCACAGCAGGTGGTCTACTATAAGCTCAAACAGGGATTTCAGTCTTTTTGACTCGTTATTATAAAGTTAAATAGTTAGATATTCCCACTTAGCTTAAATCATATAATTTAATAAGTACCCGAATAGAAAATTGTATGTAGAATGTGAAGTAATTCTCCAGCTATCAAGTATGCAATATAGCTTGCAATCGGCCAAGCAAAGTTTCAAACAATAGCCAAAAAAGTAGCATCTATACCGAATTACCCAAACTCACACTACTTTAAAGTAAGGAGGGCAAAAAAGGGAAAATGTTAAAAAAAAGAAAGAAAAGGAAAACTTCTTAAGATGCATGAATAAAACGGAAATGATTTCTCTCAAAATCTGGCAACACTACTCACAAGGTACACTCCCGCGCACACAAACTGCGTGTTCCCCACACGACGTGCCACCGACAATTAGAGTTCGGAATTGGCAAAAGGTGCTAAACCGCATTTACTGAATTTTGACATAGCTGCACGAATTGATTTACAGCAACTACATGTTGTGGTCGCACAAATTCAATTTATTTGAACTTAGTATTCAAAGCAGATATTTCAATTAATTCTGATGATTTTTATGGATGACTTTGTTTACAAATTTTTTTTTTTTTCGAAATTGAGTTTTTGCAGAGTGCGCAACTAAATCAGATGAAACAGTCAATCGATTCCTTTTTTTGTTTTCGTTTTGATTAGATGATAAGTAAAATCAAAAACAAAAAAAAAAATTTTGAATCAAATCAAAAATAAAATTTAAATGCATAAATTATCATTTAATCAACATTTGACAATATATGAAGCTTGATTATAAATTAGATGAAATTGAAATATTTATAAATGACTCTAAGAAAGTGATTATCAAATGAAATCAATTATTTGGTTGCAATAAACTGATTTTATTCGGTCTTACTTCGCACAGTGGATCGTTTAGCACAAGTTAGACGAGACAAATATTGTTTTGTGGACATTCAATGTTTTTGGTATAAGAAAAAAAATTTTTTTTTTCAAAAGTCTTGGACAAGGAGGCATGCCACCTCCCATACAACTTTGAAATAATTGATGCCATATTTTAGAAACAAATAAAGCTAATGTAAAAAAAATATTTAAGGACGCTCTTTAGATTATATAAAAAATCTAAAAAATGTGAACGTGACTGAACTAGTGGGTGTGATATCTCCCATACAGCTAAAATGTATTTTGAGCTAGTCTTGGACAACGAGTGAATCAACGTAGCGCCTACTATATCCTAATTCATTGTTTATACGATACGCATACTCGTACGGAGTATACAATAACCACATTCTGTGCCCAATTCTCATTTGTGATTACTTAAAGTCGTATAAGTTTTGGTCTTGATTCGACAAATGTCCTTGACACCTCCCATTCAAGGGAAAATTGCGATCTTAATTTATTAGTGTAAACTAAGAATTATACAACAATAACTTTTATTATTTAATAATCTTCTCTATTTATTTAGACGCGTCGTAAAGAAACTCTAATTTGTGAGGAGCTCTACTGGAATTCGGAATTCAACATCGCATTGAAACTTTTCTCACTGTACTGAAAGAGAGTTCTTCGTATTGTGCAGAAGTTCCGAGAAAGTTTTTAAAAAAACAAAATTTCAAATTGGAGTGCGTCATTTTTCGATTCGATTCTTTATTGATTGAAAAAAAAACTCTTATTGTATTTACAAACGATTTTGCAAAGAATTCACATATACAGTGGCTCCATCGCAAAATCGGACAAGAGCTTGTCTGATATTAATGTGCTCTAAACTTTTTAAAGTGTTCTAAATTTTTTTCTTTTTTTGCTTATATTCGCACTTCACATACTTACCTCTCTGAATATTAAAAAAAACAATAAATTTTCCAATGTTAACTGTTTATTAAAATCAAAAAACAAAAATAACTCAATTTCTTGCACTCAACGCAAAATCGGACAAAGTTAAGAACTAGAGCTAAAAATGCAAAAATCAAACAATCAATATTTAGTGGCATATCCTTTGTTGTTCAGAACAGCCTGTAAGCGCTTTGGGATTGATTTTACCAAGTTTTGACATACTTCCGGCTCTATGGAGTTCCATGCTTCGAGTAAACCTTCTTTAAGCTGAACAATTGTGTTAAATTTCTTTCGATACACTCTTCTAGCTAATTCCTCCCAAAGATGCTCAATGACATTAAGGTCAGGGCTCTGTGCAGGTGTTTGTATAAGTTTGGGGCAGTTATGGATCAACCAAAGCTTTGCAACACCAGATGTGTGCTTGGGATCGTTATCTTGATAAAAGGCAAAGTTGTTTGCAATGCCCAATTTCTCTGCACTTTGCTTGACATTTTGTTTCAAAATGTTGAGGTAGACAAATTTGTCCATTTTACTATCAATAAAATGCAAATTGCCCACCCCGGCACTCGACATACAGCCCCAAACCATAACAGAGCCTCCTCCATGTTTGACTGTGGCTTTTGTATTTTTGTGATTAAATTCTTCATTTGGTTTACGCCACACAAACATCTTGCCATCTGACCCATGCAAATTAAATTTGCTTTCGTCAGTGAACAAAACCTTTAATATAATCAAGTCATTAAAAAAAAATTTATTGTAAGATGGTTTACTATTAAATTACCTGATTCCAAAAATCTTCGGATTTTAGTAAATATTCCTTGGCATATTTAATTCTATTATTTTTATTTTTGAGGCTTATAAAAGGCTTTTTTTCTGGCAACTCGCCCATAGTAATTAAATTGGTGTAAAGTATTGCGAACAGTATTTTCGCAAACATCTTTTCCAGTGCGAGCTTTTAAAGATATTTTTAGTTCTTTTGCGGTTTTAAAAGGATCTTGTTTTATTTCTTTCAATAACGATCGCTCTTCTCGCTCATTTAAAATCTTGCCATAACCATCTTTACTTTTATTGGCCAGCCTAAACTCATCACGGAACCTCTTGATAATGTCGTGGACAGTTGACTTACTTCTTCCAACCAATTCAGCAATTTCTCTCACAGTTTTGCCTTCCAAATTTAATTTAACTATTAACTGCCTAATTTCAACGGTAGTTTGTTTTCCATTTGGAGCCATTTTAAAAGTATTTTTAATTAGTATTAACACCGACTGCCACTAAATACGCTTAACAAAAGAATGTGAAAAAAAAAACTCAATTCTGAAGTAAGAATTTTTAGAATAACGGTAGTTTTAGCATTGCTACTTTACTTTGTCCGATTTTGCGTTGAGTGCAAGAAATTGAGTTATTTTTGTTTTTTGATTTTAATAAACAGTTAACATTGGAAAATTTGTTGTTTTTTTTAATATGCAGAGAGGTAAGTATGTGAAGTGCGAATATAAGCAAAAAAACAAAAAAAATTTAGAACATTTTTAAAAGTTTAGAGCACATTAATATCAGACAAGCTCTTGTCCGATTTTGCGATGGAGCCACTGTAAATATTATTTCAATATTTTTATCTCAATCACATCAGTTACTCACTTTTGCTGACCACATTCTAGCTGCGTTTTATTTTTACACAATAAACTTTGTACCACACTGTCAAATAAAACATCTAAATTTTACCAAAATATAAGCAACATAAAAAAAAAAATTGCGCTCAACAAGCACATTGATAGTTTTTTAGTGTTTTTTTTTTTTCATTTTATTGGCTGTTTGATTTTCACTTCCGTTTCCAGCAAGTATCAACTGCTTATCACGGAAATTGCTACAAGCAAAAGTAACAAAAAAAACGAAGCTTGCTATTGTGCTTCGTTATTTTTAACAGATTGCACAACATATAAAAGCAAATGCATTCAAGGTTTTTTTGCCTATCGGTTAGGCGTAAAATTGATTTGCTTTTTCCGCAGTTTTTAGCTAATATTTAACATTTTATTTTTATTTTTTTTGTAAATAATTTTCCTCTTTAAATTTGAATAAAATTTCCAAAACAGTTTAATGAAAATTCAATAAAATTTTAATAAATACAGTTTTTCTTCAGAGAAAAATACATACTATTTTATTTAAGTCTTAATATTTTAGATAAATATAGTTATTAGGTTAAATATAAATTCAAATATAAGGAAAAATATTTATTTACCTAAATAAATTTCTCTTGTGTATCCTATACATATACATATGCATTAGGTTGAGTTAAATTTGTATTGAAATGCTATGTTTTATAATTCTATGTTTTTTTTTTAGTTATTGTTGCACAAAATAGCCTTTAACACTGCATAAAAAAGATTTTAGAAAATCATCAAATTCTTCACCAAATTTTGCATCAAAATAGTTGCTTTGTGTGTTTTACTTTTGTTCATTATTTTTTTTTTAACATATAAAAAAACCCCAAAAAAACGGTATTTCGAGTAAAACAGGGCTGGTTTCGACAATTCTTGAACTTTTATTAGCTCAATTTGTTTTATTCGCAAGCATCGTTTATAATTCTGGTGGGCACGCAGGATCCCAAAAACTTAAGCATTTGACCAGGTCTTATATACATATCTATATGATATGTATTTAGTTTGGAAGTGTGTTTTTTTTCAAAAAATGTTCCAGCGATATCAGTAAAAATTCTGTTTTTTATGTCTTTCTGGCAATCCCATTACCACACGCAGAGAAAAAAAAAGTTTATCGCCAATTTGCAGTAAACGAACTTCGTTTATCGTGCTTGGAAACGTTTTTTGCAAACGTTTCAACAGTTACGAGAAACGGAAAAAGTTGCAGAAATCGGGTTAATTAGTTGCAAGAAAAGAATTTCGTTTGTTATAAGCGCGTGCAATTTTTTAATTGCGGCAAATGAAGAATTGGTTTGTTGCATTTCTATTTCTTTTCAATTTCTTTTTCAATTCAATTCAGTTCAATTCAATTCAATTTCAATAAAACCAAACAAAAAAACGAAAAACATATTTGTGTAAGCTGGGGTCTCGAACCTAGGCTGTTTTGCATACAAATCAAGCACCTTAACCACTATACCACGGCCACCACAAAAATGTGGTGGAAAGTTTTCGTTTTTGTCAGGCTTCTGTCGAGCTTCTGTCTATGACAAATGTTTAACTTTTGCCATAAGGGGGAAAAAGTTGTGTAACTTTAATTCGCCGACGAATATTAGCCGACTGAAAATTGAATTGAAGGTGGTGCAACACGTTAAGCAGAGCGCGCAGTAAACCAGACATTGACGAGTCCGGGTTCGAATTCCAATGATTGAAGTAAGATAAATATCAATTATTTCAAATCATATTTGATTTATGTATTAGAAGAAATGTTTATAATAAAATAAAAATTTGAATATTAAAATTCAATAAAATGCTCTTTTAAGTAAAGCCAATTGCGTTGCAAGTTTTGTTTTGATTTTTTCGATATTTTTCGCTATTTTTTCGTTAGTTACAACTGAATATTCGTTTGCAGCTACTACAGCTCGCAAACGAAGTAAAATTGGCTAATTTTTCAATTGCGCTAAACGAAAAATTTCTCTGCGTGCAGCGTTAGATTTGGCAGTATAAATTAATAAGTAAGTTATTATAATAAACAATAAAAGTAAATTATAGTAATTTACTATTTAGATTATTATTTTAAAGTTATGAAATTCTTGAGCCGGTGATTTTCTTATTTGATGATTGGGAATGACTCTCAACTTAAACGTTTTTACGAAGGTGCTGCAGCAGAAATTATATTCACGCTAGCGTCAAATATTGGCGGTCTTGGCGTAGTGGGTAGAGTGTGTGACTCATACACCAGAGAACCCAAGTTCGAATCCGCCATCTGACACAGAAAATTTTTTCAATTGAATTAATTTTTCTGTTTCGCCGTCACCTCTCTGCAGATAATGGCAAACCTCAGAGAGTAAAAACTGCCATGAAAAGCTTCTTGAGAACGAACATTAAGCCGTTCGGAGTCGATGTAAAACATGAAGGTCCAGTTCTCGATCATTTGTGTCCAAGCATATCACATCACACACAACACAATTGATCATAAAAAGCTCGGTCAAAGTCCTTTCAATGGCTGAGATTGCCATTTAGTTTTTTAACGTCAAATATTAGTTGCGGAGTACTACAGTTATCATCTGTAGCAGTTCTGGAACATTTAAAAAAAAAATTTTAACACTTGATCAAATCAATATTCTTGTTATATATTTTTAACCGACTTCAAAAAGGAGGTTCGTCGGTTTCTCTGTTTTTTTTTTTTTTTTTAAATGTATGTGCATCGATAACTACTAAACAATATGCCTGATTGCCATAATTTTTGGGGGACAGATAGATATCATAAGAGTGGAGGTGCACGTACAAAAGTGGACGGTATTCGAGAACTGGGCTTGGCAATAATAGATCTCGCAATACTAGATACTACTGTATCTCGAATAATATTGACACTAGGGTACTGCAATTTAGTGTAGGGGTAGGCACAATTAGTACAAATTACGGGCAAGAAAATGGGCGTAATTCGACAAATGGGCGTGGCAATATTAAAAAAACAGTGTATCTTGAATAATTTTGAGACTAGAGTACTGCAATTTAGTATAGGGGTAGGCATTATTATTACAAATTATGGTCAATTAAGTGGGCGTTATTCGACAAATGGGCGTGTCAATATTATAAAAACACTGTATCTCGAATAATATGGACACTAGGGTACTGAAATTTAGTGGAGTGGTAGACACAGTTAATGCAAATTACAGGCAAAAAAATGGGCTTTATTTGACAAATGGGCGTGGCAATATTAGAAAAAAGAGTATATCTCGAATAATATTGATACTATGGTACTGCAATTTAGTATAAGGGTAGGCAATACTATTAAAAATTATGGCCAATAAAGTGGGCGTTATTCAACAAATAGGCGTGGCAATATTAGAAAAACACTGTATCTCGAATAATATGGACACTAGGGTACTGAAATTTAGTGTAGTGGTATGCACAATTATTACAAATTTCCGTCAAGAAACTAGGCGTTATTTTAGAAATGGGCGTGGCAATATTAGAAAAAGAGTATATCTCGAATAATATTAATACTATGGTACTGCAATTTGGTATAGGGGTAGGCATTATTAGTAAAAATTACGGTGAAGAAAGTGGGCGGCTTTCGACTACTGGGCGTGGCAATATTAGAAAAACAGTGTATCTTGAATAATATTGACACTAGGGCACGGAAATTTATTGTAGTACAGGGGTAGGCAGAATTGTTAAAAATTATGGTCAATAAAGTATGCGTTATTGGATAAATGGGCGTGGCAATACTAGATAAACACTATCGCAGTTAATATTGACGCTGGGGTACTGAAATAAAGTACAGGGGTTGTCACAATTATTGGAAATAAAGCTCCAGAAAGTGGGCGCTTATTTAACAAAGGGGCGTGGCAATATTTGAAAAACACTATATCTCGACTAATATTGACACTAGGGAATTAAAACTCGTTACAAGAATGGGTATAATAATTTCAAAACAGGTGACATCTAATTTAAATTTAAGAAGCAGATATTTGAAGTAACCAACAAACTTTCAGATTTTAATAGAACAAATTTTTTCGGAACAATTTTATTTATGTTCTTTATACACTTTTTTCGAAAATGTATCATATTCTCTAAAAAGGAAGAAATAAAAATTAAAAAAAAAAACCAACCGACTACAAAATCACTACAAAGTAAAAAAGAATTTTAAAAATACTTTTCCTTTTAAATTCTTGGTCATATTTGATAATTTATGTAAACATATTATTATATATGAAATCTTATTATCTAAATTTTTTTTCTTATTTGTTTTGTTATCATAAATATAGGTATTAATTTCTTGATGAATACAAATGCTTTGAAGTTGGCGCTTCTGATTAAATGTCTGATTATATTAGCGCCAACCTTAAAAGCTTTTGTATTCATCAAGAAATTAATTTATTTATGATAATAAAACAAACAAGAAAAATAATTAAGATAGACATGTAAGAATAGAAGTTTGAAGAATTGTAGAGTTTTACGTGAAATAGATAGAAGTGTAACGAATTTAAATTAAAATTAATTTGTTACATTAAACATTTTAACACAGATTTTGAAAATGTGAAATTACTACCAAAAACATAAGTATAACAAATTCAAATTAAAAGTAATTTATTAAATTAAAAACTCTAATTAAAATTTGAAAACGCAAAATGACTGTCAAAAAATAAGTGGTAAACAAAATTAAGTCTTTTTAATAAATCTAGCATAGCAAACTCAATTAAGTCATGAGTAAAAACTTAACCATGTGTTTTCAGGCCCTAGCATTGTTTGTTCAAAGTTAATTAACCAAGCCCAAGCTCGTCATACCTATGTCGAAAAAAAAAAAAATGCAGTGATGAACTAAAATAGCGTGTTTTGTGCTGCTAACGATATTTTAAAATATTTTCACGCTCATGTTGCGATAAAAATATATCAACAACATTCTTTGCAAATGATAACAGTATTGAAATTACACTGAAAAAAAAGAAAATCCATAAAGAAGTATCAATTTAATAAAGCTCAATTTAGTACCTATTCAAATATTAAGTAATCACTAAATAACCTTGAAGTACTAAAATACTACTTATAAGATATGTATTTAAAAACGATAATTTTTTAAATTTTAACTACTCCTCAACAACTTCTATTAATTCCCGTGTAATTCATGATCCGCTTAACATTGTGTATCCTGTTGTCTGCACGGGCGGCGGTTGGCATATAATTTAAGCATTATGTAGGTACCGCTGCGTACCTACTTTCATAATATTACACGATTACGTATAATTGGGAAATTGCATGTTATTCACTCGTCCTGTAGAATTATTCTTGTTGCACAGCAGCAGGAGCAACGAACGTAAACTGAGCAGGCACTAGAAAAGCAAAAGCACCAGCCAACCGTGCAGCATGCAGTTCATATCGTTTCGTCATCATTTTTTATTTTTTTTTTTATACAGCAATCCATGCTTGGTTGTTGGTGAGAACTAAACGAAGCGTGTTGCTTACAACAACAACACAGTAACAACAGCAATATGAACAGCAGATAGGTGCATAGTAGGGATATCTAGAAAGGAAGCTTTTGAGAATTCCGGTATTATCGGGTTTGAAAATTTAAGTTCCGGTATTATTTCGGGATCGAAAAATTAAACATAGTAAATTATTTTTAAATATAATTATACATTTAAAAAAAAAAAAAAAAAACAATATGTATGAATTGCTATAAGCAGAATTTTATGAAGCGAATTAAATAAGTTCAGTTATTATTCATTAATTTAAAAAATAAGAAAATTACACAAGTTTACATATAAATAATGTTTTCTTTGTTCACGGATGACACTATTCAATGCTTATTTGAAATTAGTTACTAATTCTGTCACGTAGTTCTCGAAATATTTTTCTTGGTTGTGTTGTTTTTTAAGTCGAATTAAAAAAGGACGTCCTAAAAAATTACACACCTCTTGTAATATTTTATAAAAATAAGCGATACATCAAATTAAAGGTAATAAAATTTCCGGTTGAAGATTCTTTTATAAACGATTCAGAGCTTCGTTAGTTTTAATGCAATGCTCGTCGAAGTTAAAGCATATTTTATAGTAAAATCTTAAAAAAACTTAATCTATATATATAAAAATGAATGTATGTATGTGGGTATGTGGGTATGTGGGTATGTGGGTATGTGGATATGTGTGTATATCACGTATAGACTCCAAAACCACCGAACCAAACTCTATGAAATTTTGAGGGATACTGAAGCAACATTCGGGAAGTGTTCCTGTGAAGTTTGGTGTTGATTGGGCAAGGGGGCGTGGTACCTCCCATACAACCCAAATTGGCTCTATCGCCCACAAACCAAAAAAATTGCTATATATCAGACGGTTTAGTCATATAAAACTTAAATTTGGTAATTTTGTTCAGATGGTTACTTTCGGTGATTGTACAAGAAATGGGCGTGGTCACACTATATCTACGCCCACTTTTCAGCAATAATTTTAATTCCTAAAATGTTCAAGTTTTGATAGTGAATCTTGATATGCAGGTGCTATGCATACAAGTGGCAGTCACTATGTAAATATAAACGTTGTCACGCCCACTTTTACCGCCCACAAATAAGTAAAAATGCTTTATATCAGACGGCTCTTGCCATAGAAGGCTAAGATTTGATAATTTAGTTTATTTGATTACTCTCGCCCAATATACAAAAAAGGGGCGTGGCCGAACTAAATCTACGCCCACTCTATCGGAATCATGCTTATTCCTGAGTTGTACACGTTTTGATAGTGAATCTTAGTATGCAGGTGCTATGGATCCAAGTGGCAGTCACTATGTAAATATAAACGTTGTCACGCCCACTTTTACCGCCCACAAATCAGTAAAAATGCTTTATATCAGACGGATTTTGCCGTAGAAGACTATGATTTGGTAATTTAGATCGTATGGTTACTGTCGGCCAATGTACAAATGTAATGTCGGTGGCTCTTGCCGTAGATGACTAAGATTTGGTAATTTAGTTTATATGGTTACTGTCGGTCAATGTATAAAAAATGGGCATGGCCGCACTATATCTACGCCCACTTTAGCTTGCATAGCCAATCTTCGTATGCAGGAGCTATGGGTGCAAGTGGCAGTCACTTTGTAAATATAAACGTTGTCACGCCCACTTTTACCGCCCACAAATCAGTAAAAATGCTTTATATCAGACGGTTTTTGCCGTAGAAGACTAAGATTTGGTAATTTAGTTCATATGGTCACTGTCGGCAACTGTTTAAAAATGGGCGTAGTCGCACCATATCTACGCCCACTTTTTCGAAATCATGCTTATTCCTGAGTTGCACACGTTTGATAGTAACACTTGATATGGAGGTGCTCTAAGTGGCAGTCAATATATATATATAAAATTTGCCACGCCCACTTGTACCACCCACAAAAAAAAACAAAACGAAATGGCCAATTTCAATCCTTGAAAGTACTTTGACCGAGCTTCTTATGATCAATTGTGTTGTGAGTGTTGTGGAATGTTTGAACACAATTGATCGAGAACTGGACCTACATGTTTTATGCCGACTCCGAACGGCTTACGTTCTCAAGAGAGTTACGTTCTCTGCTTTTCATGGCAGTTTTTATTCTCTGAGGTTTGCCATTGTCTGCAGAGAGATGACGGCCGAACAGAAAAATTAATTCAATCGAAAAACTTTCCGTGTCAGGTGGGATTCGGACCAGGGTTCCCTCGCGTATGGGCCACACACTCTACCCGCTATGCCACGGCCGCCACTTGGTTTCTTTTTACCCACAAATTAATAGAACTTCTATAAATCAGACGATTCTCATCGTTAAATACTAAAATTTGGTTATTAAGTTCATACGCTTACTCTCGACAGCTTTGCAAAAATTGTGCATGGTAGCATTATATCTGTTCCCACTTTTCAGAAATAATTTTATTTAATTTATTTATTTACTTATGTATTAATGCACTATAATTCATTACAATTTAAAAATTATAACTAAGTAAGCACTAGCTGCCAGGGCTATCGGTTAGAAATAATTTTAATTCCTGAGATGTGAACGTTTTGATAGACAAACTTGGTATGTAGGTGCTATGGGTCAAATTGGCGTTCACTTTATATATAAATGTTGCCACGCCTACTTTCAATGCCCACAAATTCATAAAAAGGATATATATCTGACTTTTTTTACAGTAAAAGACTAAAACTTGGTAGATTAGTTCATATGGTTACTGCCAGAACCCTTAAAAAATGGGCGTGTCACACTTTATTTAAGACGACTTTTCAAAAATCATTGTAATTTCTGAGCTGTACGCATTTTGATAGTGGAACTTGGTATATAGGTGCAATGGGACCAAGTGGCGGTCACTTTATATATAAACGTTGCCATACCTACTATTTCTGCTCATCTATCTATCTGTAAAAAATGTATGTATGTATACTAAGGCTCCTCACAAAAAAAAGGTGTTCGGGTCGGTTCCTCAAAATAATGCTTTATGTTATGATGATTCCCCAAATATTTCGACTGTAGCGATAGTCATCCGTGAGCTGGAATGGTTTGAAATAAAAAAAAAAAAAACAAAAAGGAAATGGCCATTTCAGACTTCGACCGAGCTTCTTATGCGTGCGTGTTGTGAAATGTTTGAACACAAATGATCGAGAACTGGATCTACAAGGCTTATGCCGACTCCGAACGGCTTATGTTCTCAAGAAGCTTTTCTTGCCAGTTTTTACTCTCTGAGGTTTGCCATTGTCTGCATAGAGATGGCGGCCGAACAGAAAAATTAATTCAATTGAAAAAACTTTCTGTGTCAGATAGAATTCGAACCTGGGTTCTATGGTATACAAGCCTCGCACGTCAACCAGTATGCCACGGAATGGTTTGAAATATTCTGTAAAAGTCGAGTTTTTTATAAAATTATTTACTGGTGCGGTAGTTAAAAATAACAAACGGTCAGAAATAATAGTAATTAAAAAGTTCTTCCAATCTGCACTAATAAATTTTAAATTTTTACTCTACTCTATAAATTTTAATTTTTTAACTTTTTTTTTGTATTATTTTCACTAAAATGCAAATTCAAATTTTTTTTTGTTTTGCCATTTTACTTTTAGTCAAATAAATTATCTATGGATGATAAAATAAAGTGTAAAGTGAATTGCTAAATTGAATGAAATTACAAAAAAATGTACACATTTTTTACATTGTACAATTTATTTTACTAAAATTAGTTTAGGAAAAGATTCGTTTGAGTTTTAGTGAAAATAATATGAAAAAAGTTAAAACAATCCAAAAAATCCGCGTTATCTTTGGTCCAACGAAAAAAATATAAGATTTTTTGATGCAAAATTTTTTCCATTACTCTTATTTCTGACCGTTTGTTTTTTCTAACTGCCATACCAGCCAATATTTTTAGTCGAAATATTTTGGAGATCATCATAATATAAGCCATGGATTATTTTGAAGAACGAGACTGAACAAATTTTTTTCTAAAGAGCGTGAGGCGACTTAATGTATATACGTATGTGGGTATATGTGTATATCACGTAAAGGCTTCGAAACCGCTAAGCCAATTTTTATACCAAAGCGTTGAGAGGGTTCCTGTGAAGTCTGTTGCTGATACACCTAAAATTTTCGATTTCGAACAGTTTTGTAATTATAGGTCGCAAAGCCTCGGAATTCAGTATTCGACCTCAATTTACACATGCCGTTGCACAGGTAACATTTTATGGGTGTTGGACGAGGGGCGTGGTACTTTTTCCGCACCCAAAATTTTCGGTATAGCTTTCGAAATAAGTCACACATTAATAAAACTCGGTAAGAACTTACTATAAAAGCATGGCTTCACTAAAGCTACGCCCTCTTTTAGGAGATAAGCGCTGAGCGCAGCGAAGCGCTCCGGGTACAAGCTAGTATATTGATAAAGACAACTTAAATAAATGTAGAAACCAATTTTTTCTTGCAGAAAAAAAAACTATTAAAAAATCTAATTTTTTTTTTTATTTTATTTAGCAGCCAATATTTTTTCTATGTATTTTAATTTTTTTTTTTCCTTTTCTTCCTTTTAAATATAAACGTATAAGAAATAATTGTTAAATTTGCTTTGTCTTGTGTTGGATGAACTTTTTTCTTTATTCAGAATCAACAGTAGAAGCTCATTAACCCTTCGTCGCAGAGAGTTGCTATCATCTTTCTATGATCTTCATTTGTTGGTGAAATCTCTGTACATGTTCATAAGTTTCCTTACGAAGATTTTCTGGGACAATTTTAAACAACTTGAAATTGCAGTTACTTTTGAAACTTGACTCCAGTGACTTCCTGTCATCGTCATTACAATCAATAGTTTTACTAGTATTCACACCATTATATTCATTACAAAGAAATTTCATTTTTGAAATCCCGGGATCCTGAAAATCCCGGGATATTGGATTTTAAAGCGGGCAAAATGATTCGAATGCACTTCCCTAGTGCATAGGTACCTATAACGTTAGTTACGTACATATTTAAAATGGATTAAAAGAGGGAGATAAATTTATGCACTATTATATCGCGAGGACCATGTCGAAAAAAAGTTTAACTTGTCAGCATATCTTTGGGAAAAGCTTACAAGTTGTATAGAAAAAAAAAAAATAATAAATTATAAACAGCAATTTATGAAGTTTTTGATATGTATACTCGTATGCGTGTGTTTGTAGCAGAGGCATAGAAAAATTGAGCGAGTCTCTTGGGCTTAATTTGAAACACTTGTTTATTTCACACAAGCTAGCAGTATATCCATGTAGATACAGTAAACAAATACAGGATAAACAGTTTGAAATCATTAAAGATACCAGGTTGAATTAAAGTGACTTTGAATTGATTGAACTAAAGCTAAATTGGCGAAGTTTTCAGAAGTCTAAGTTTTAAATACAACGCGTTTATTTAAAGAATATGTACATAGTAAACAATTGTACACACAAAATTTTGTCGTCGAACAAATAAAAGAAATCAGCCCACTAATTTACGGCATTTTCTTCTCTCGGGACCATTCAAAAACCTATGAGTTCGAAATCTCAAAATTTTTATATGCATAAAAAAATTAATAAATACTTATATCTTTTCAATGTATAAGCTCACAATTACTTATAATATTGAATCCGAATTTATGTAGCCATTCAATGTGAGTATATATTATATATATTTATATATATATATATAATATATTTATATATATATACTGCAAGCATGTTATTATTTACAAATGATTAAACTTAATTTAAAAAAGAAATTTAAAATTTTGTTTATTAATATAGCGAAAAATAGCAAAAATTGCCGACTCACAAAGTTTAAATATTCACACCGACAAAATAAAAATTTAATTTTATTAGTGGTTGTTTTAGAAACCAAGAGCTCTTGGAATCAGAACTAAGACCGACAAATATTTCGCTTAGGTAAAGAGACACCAAGTCCGATTCGAACATAAAATCGAAAAATCAGAATCTATGACACCTAGGCGAAACATTTGTCAGTTTCAATTCTGATTCCAAGAGCACTTGGTTTCTACAACAACCCCAATTATTTTCTTTTATATTGACAAACCAATAAACCGACTACCATAACCAAAGCATATTTTTGAGCTAACATCCCTATTAGGGTGTCCCAAAAAAGTTGAAGTTGGTTTTTTTATGTGGTACCCCAGGCCCGTAGACAAGGGGAGAGTTTTAGGTGTTCAAACCCCCGTCGCCCCCCTTAGAGTCCAGAAAGTATAAGGAAATAACACAAATGAGACTCTTAATTCAAAATGTGATTTCTTTTTAGGTAAACTGTGATAATGATGTTAATTTTCTTGAGAACTTCACTTAATTGTTGAAAAATTTTTTTGGCCAAGTGAAATATTAACTTTGCTAATAAGAGTCATAATTATATTGGAATTCCCCTCCAAGGAGTTTGTATATTAAAAAATCAGTTTCAATGCTCAAAAAGTCCCTGATATCCAGTATAATATATACAATATATGAAATTATGCCTAGAACGAATATAATTTTGTAAATTTTGAAGAAAATTGGCTTGACATTTTTTATGCCATATCTACCCAGCAAACCATAGTTGACGACTACGTCGAAAATTCGACTAATTCGTAACTATTTCGAGCTGTCTTAAAGAAATAGTTACAATTTATTTACGAAAATATCGGAACAGTTTCACTTTTTATACGAATTTATACAAAATTTCGTTATGTGGCTGTTTGTACGACATATTAAAATACTAACAGAGTAAAATTTCCTTTCTTTCGAACTGTCTGAACGAAATCGTAACTTTTTCGTAACATTTTCGTTAAGACTCGTTACGAAATCATTACGATATTTTGTAACAAAGTCGTGTCAACATCCTCATACGATTTTCGTTTCGATTTCGCAACGAAATCGGATTTACGAATCGGAAAACGAAAATAATACAACCCGATCATATATGTAATCCCTCTATCCTCTATTCGAAAGAGATTTTTTGGTTTTTTGCATGGAGATCCCCAGAAATTGGCAATTTTTTGTGGGAGGGCGAAGGCGGGGTTGAACACCGAAAAGCCCCTCACCGTTATCCATTTAAAAGTTTACTTTTTCTTTATTTTAGTAAATTGCCAAATTTAGAGCAAATCATTTAAGTAATTCCTACCATTACTTTTTTTTTGTTTAATGAAAAGCACTCAGTAAATATTGCGGACACTATTCACATTTTTTAAGTTCAATTTTGTTGAGAAAGATGATTTCTCTGTTAATGCCATGAAACCTATTAATGTCTTTACAAATATCGGTTCTTTATCAGTAACAGTTGATAACGTTATTGAATCTATAATGGATATTAAGACTACTTTTAAAGGAGATATTGATGGGCTACCTTCAATTATTTTTGTTAAAAACATACTACGTTAGTCGTTCCTCTGTGTGCTATTTTTAACGTCATTATCTAAAGGAACATTTATAAATTGTTGGAAATTGCTTCCATCACCCCTATTTTTAAATTGGGTTCTTAACGTAATGTTGCAAATTACCCGCCAAGACAGTTTTTCAAGACATTCTGTTGAGTGCCTCATATATTACTACTCTGGAAACTATTCCCTTGCAAATGATTTCATTAAATTTTTATTATTTTATTATTATTTCATAATAATGTTATGAAATGTGTTTGTGGGATCGAGATTGGGGTATGCATCCATTTTTTGGTGCCCTTTTCATATGTCAACCCCCTTTTAGACTGAAAAATATTCAAAAAAGTATCACCTGGTTTGCTTTGCGGTACAGTTAACTTTAATGACCCTTTGCAAGCTTATAATTCTCTGTTGCATCACTGAAATTTATATTTGACATTATTTTATCAAACTATTTTATGTAAAATATTGTAGCACTAATTACGCCTTAAGTGAACCGATAACTAAAGCTTTGTTACTATTAAATGAGTTGAATATATCACATATAATCCAGAATTTTGTTTATAGTGTCTTCCTTACTTTGAAAGACTTTGACCGAGCTTCTTATGATTAATTGTACTATGCGTGTTGGGAAATGTTTGAACACAAATGATCGACAACTGGGCCTACAAAGTTTCATGTCTACGAACGGCTCATGTTCTAAGAAGCTTTACATGGCAGTTTTATACTCTATGAGGTTTGCCATTGTCTGCAGAGAGGTGACGGTTGAACAGAAAAATTAATTCAATTAAAAAGCATTCTGTGTTAGATAGGATTCGAACCTGGGTAATATCGCATACCAGACACACACCTTCACTAGTATGCCACGGCCGGCTTAAATTAAGTATATCTTTAATTTAAAATATATAGTCTGTAAGGATGTTTGTATTCAAGGACTTCCAAATAAACCAAATAACTAAACTAAACTAATTACTCAGACTTTAACTTTTAAAAAGCCGATTTCATTTTTTTTTTTTCTATTTTTTTGTCGAACCTGTCATTATTTTGCTTGTTGGAGTGTGTATCGTTATTAAGTCTGATGGAAATTTGTTTGAATCAGCCAAGACTAAAAGATGTTGAATAATTGTACAGAAATTCGCTATGAAGAGCTTTCCTATTTTTAGAAATGTTTGCTGAAAATCAAACCATTTTATAAATAAATTCAGAATATTTACCAGAATCTTAAGTCCATCAATTAAGTTCATTAACAAAATTTCTCCGAAAATAACGATAGCAACAATTAGAGGTGACAAGCGTACCGCAATTTAAACAAACTATGGCTTAATTATGCTAATCTGCTGGGTGAATCATAAATTATTCGTATATTTAAAATTCAATTATTTAATTTAAATGAGGCGGAAAACGCATTGTAACGCCAGCAGTCGAGAATCGAGTCAACAAACATGACCGTGGCTGAACTACATATGACACACTGTGTTTATAACTAAAACTAATTTCGTAATTTAAAGGATTCTTATTTTAAATTCCAGGACTGCATAGTAAAAATACATTTTATTCATATAAAATAGGTAAAAATATCAAATAATTTTAATGTGCAAATAGAACAATTTGAGCATTCATTGAAGAGGATATAATTTGTATGGTATCTAAATTAATTAAATTGTTTAATTGTAGCGAGCCAATGTGTGTAATGTTGTTGTTCATATTGTTTATTTGTTATTTTTTTCTATTTTAATATTTATTTGGAGTCCTGCAGATAGCAAACATAATGCTAGAAAATTTTATTATATTTTTCAAATGTGTTTGCTATAATGTACAAAAATTAAAAAAAAAAAACTTTACTGATAGTTTCACAAAAATTTTTAAATTAAGTAAAATTCTATTTAAATAAGTAAGAATTAAATTATAACTCGTTTATTTTAATCATATATAAATTGCTTTAAAATATAAAGTCTATTTTATGCCCGAGAAATTCATTAAATAACTCAGGCATATTATGATTGGTTCAAGGCTGCTGCCATGTCGCTGTCCTTGTGGTGCTTTTAACTCGAAAATATCTTCATTTCATAGTATTTCCTCTGGCTGCACGCTCAAGGCTTGCCATGGCTTGACACTTTGTAGACAATAATAACAACAACTATAACATTGTTACCCGACAATATTGTAGCAATTCAATAAATCACTTTAACAAAAGTGTAGAAACTGGGTATGTGTGGAATTTTTGTGTGATACATTTGTTATAGTTGAGCAGGACTTAAAAAGTTCAATTTTCTCATATGATGAGTTACTTGTGTATGTGTTCGTGTGAGGGGATCTTTTGACATGGGTTAACAACAGACTGCTTATGTGACTTAGGAAATTCCCTCTAAATGGTTCTCATTCCTTCCCTTACCCCCCATCCCCCCTCCAACCCCTTTGCTCGGTTTCAATTTTCAATTCATTTGGCAGCAATTGCTTATTTATTTATTTATTGTCCAACTGTTATTTTGGGCACTTTCTTTACATTTTCATTAATATTTGAACTCTTTAAAACTCCTTTCCGACTTGTTATCAACAGTAATAAGAAAGCAAATGTCTGTAGCTTAAAATTTATTAACTCTTTTGTGTAGAATTATTTGATTTATATTTGGAAAAAGTTTGTATTTTTGAAATAAGATTGAGTCATATAAAGTTTAGGGGAGACTGTAGCTAAATCAGACAATTTAGATCTTTGGCAAAAAAAAAAAGATAGATACAAAGACATATTTTTTGCTATGTGTGATATAGGAATTGAATGCTTGTTCCTTCATCTGCAAAATACAGTTAAATTTACGAAATATGCACTTGTTCTTGGTGTTTTATTGCACAATGGGTAAAACATACAGCTGCGGTCAAAAAAATAGCACCATGGCTATGCGAATATTCAATGTGCGAGCATTTAGAAAACAAAAACACTAAATAAATATACCCTGCATCATCAAGAACTAGTATAGAACTAGTGAATTCACTATAATTCAGAAGACAGTTACTAAAACCCCGCTTATCTCCAAGCAATGCTTTCTACTGTCGCATTTAACATGGGCTTGTTCTACGGAAAAGGTCAATTGTCACTCGCTGCATTAGCTCGTATTAGTGCAAGAACTCGTTCTTTGGGAGAGATATTGCACTAGTACCTTGGGGCAGACATGGCACTAGTTCTTAAACTGGTTCTCTTGGGATAGATTTTCCAAAATTATTTTCAAAAACATTCATAAAATTTAAATTTAATATAATATTTATTTATTTTAATATAAATATACATATAAACATATTTACATTTTTATAACATAACAAACTCTTCTTAAGACTGCAGTAGTTGGTCTATATGCAGTTCCTAATTAGACGTCTACTCCCAATTTCATCCACTTCTCTTTGTATTTGCGTTTTTTCTAGTTTAGTTTTATTTTATTTAATTATATTTCGGTATACTTAACACTTTTTTTTAAACAGCATGGATATACGTTTATACGCGCAGCTCGCTGAAAAGCTTTGTTTCACTTTCTCTAATTGAATTAACTAGTGCGTTTTTTTCCTACTAGGGTACGATAGCTAACTAGTTACTATATGACCTATAAGTACTAACTAGTACAAAACTAGTTCACGGTGTACAATGTCTACCAGCTCACTGCTACACCGAGAAAAAAAACAATAGGTAAATCACCTAAGTCGGCTTGGGTAAAGAGAATTGTATGGGGATTATTAACTTATGCTTATTCACCTAAGCAATTAATTGTTTAATACATTGCTTTGAAAGCACATACTTCGATACCTTACCAAAAAAAGTATTTGATTCATCTAAGCCCAAAATCCAAAAATACAAAATTAAAAAACAACTAGCATGGATGGCTTAAGCATAGTTTTGAGCTATTTTCTGCAAAAAAAAAAAAAAAACACAGCTGCGTCATTAGACACACGAGTGAAGGATAGATTTGACAATTTAATAGTTTTTTCTTGTCCACTTTTAAATTCAAAAATAACATAAATTCAACCAGTAAATTTTATTACATTTCATCAACAAAAAGAAAATAAAAACAAAGAAGAAAAAAATTTCTTTGCCCGCCGTGTGGAATCGAACGCTGGAACTTTTGGTGCCAGTCCATCGCTCTACCAACTGATCCAAGCCGCCTTGCTGCTGTTCGCTGACATAACTACTGCTACGTTAATTCACCTAAGCAATTTATTGTTTAATACATTGTTTTGAAAGCACATACTTCGATAACCTGCCAAAAAAAAAATATTTGATTCACATATGTTAACAGATGCTGTATTAACAGATGCAGCATGTCGCAGTATTCTGTTGATAGCTGCAGCATAGCTTCAGTTGTAATTAATATTTAATAAATCACTCCGAGTAATGAAGAAGTTTGGCTCGAAGCTAGCGTAGTGACTTCATACACAGTAGTATCGGTGGGTGTGGGTTCGAATCTCAACGGCATGCGAAGGTAAAATTTTTGTATTTGCTACTCAATTTAATTTAATGTTCTTGTTATAATATACGTCAAGCAGCAAGAAAAGCCGAGTAGTCATTAATTTCTAAGAAAAAAACGGTGTTGATAAAAGAAAAATTTGTGTTGTTGCCGATTTCAGTCAAGCAAATCACAGAACGAGAGGCGGCAGCTTCAATGAAAAGGAAAATAAAAAAAACCAAAACCCGAAAGAAGTTATATATTTGAAATTTAATTTTTTTTTAATGTAGTGTATAAAAAATTACCAAATACTTGGTTCATTTATCACCCAATAAAAATTGGCAAGTCAACATGTAAAACTTAGGCGTTTTGATAAAGTACTTGGGAGGCTGAAAACTGCCAAAGCATTCTTATAAATTATACTTGGTTTTTTTTAATTTAACATAAGCTTTTTTCTCGGTGTAGGTAGTTTTGCTATTTTAAAGTCTTAGTATCTATAAAATATATCGTCATTGAAATATACGAACATGTCAATGTAAATAAACTTTTATTTATTATTTGTAAAAGGAAATGCAAAATGACGACGTGCAAAATAATAGCACCACATATTATTCTAACAAAAAAAAATAAATAAGTTTCGGTTACTTTTACTAGTTTTAATTGTGTTTTGGCTGAATTTTTCCTAAGGATTCCGCTGTTGATAATTGAGTGGATAATGGAGTCAACCAGTTGTTGGCAATTTTTTGTAGAAATCACTTTCCATGACCGCTCAGTAACAATCCATAACTCGTTGTTATTTTTTGGCATACTTCTAAACTCCTTTTTTAATTTTCGCCCATAAATTTCCTATGGGGTTTCAGTCTCCGGAATGTGGAGGTCATATGGTTGTTTGTAAACCAATTTTTTTGCCTTCTCTCTCGTATGCTTTGGATCATTGTACTGTTGGAAAGCCCAAATTAACGGCATTTTATTCTCGGCATACGGCAAACATAACCTCATTTAAATTATTCACATAAACTTGTATATAAAGCTTCTAGGCCATAATATGAAAAGCACTCCCACATCACAATACTAGAGCCGTCATACTTAATCGTTTTCCAAGAGAAATTTTTGCATTGTACTCCGTCTTTGACAGCTTCTGACATACAAGCAAGATCCTCTCCCACATTGCAATATGAACTTGCTCTCGTCAGCCCAAAGTATATTTTGCTAAGGTTCAACGGGCCAATTTAAATGTTGTTTGGCGAACTTATTACGTTTTGCAACATGTATTTTAGTAAGTAAATGCAACTTTTCTAGAACTACAAGCATTCAGCTGTTTTAATGTTCTCTCAAACAGTGGCGATGTGGCGGCCGTGGCGTAGTGGGTAGAGTGTGTGACTCTTACGCCAGAGAACCCAGGTTCGAATCCTCCATCCGACACAGAAAGTTTTTTCAATGGAATTCATTTTTCTGTTCGGCCGTCACCTCTCTGCAGACAATGGCAAACCTCAGAGAGTAAAAACTGCCATGAAAAGCTTCTTGAGAACATAAGCCGTTCGGAGTCGACGTAAAACATGTAGGTCCAGTTCTCGATCATTTGTGTGCAAACATTTCACATCACACACAACACAATTGATCATTAGAAGCTCGGTCAAAGTCCTTTCAAGGGCTGAAATGGCCATTTAGTTATAATTTTTTTTTTTTTTTTTTTTGCAAACAGTGGTGAACAGTTTTCACACTAACATCAATATTAAGTACTCTTTTGATACTTGTTGCAAATATAAATGGCCATTTTTTGCATCTGCTCTATTTTGGCAACGTGTTTCATACCTTTCTTGGTGTGAATTGGCATTTCTAAACATTTGCTTGGGGCAACCAAGTAATTTTGCATCTAAGGGTATGTTTTTCCCCCCAAAATTAGTTTCTTGATGAGGTTCCTTTTTTCAGGACAGCAGTGCTTACCACGTTCAGAGCTGGGTCGAAAAGTATTCATTTCAACTCAATTCCAATTCCTTGGAATTAGCAATTTGTAATTGGTTATCTCATTCCTCATGAATGAGATTGGGAAAAAATGGTCAATTCCATTACAGGAATTGTAATTGGTAATTGAACGTTTCAATTCGTTTCAATTTCCAACGGAATTGAATTGGAAAAATCGTCAATTCCATTACAGGAATTGTAGTTGATAATTGAACTTATCAATTTCTTAGGAATGGAATCCATCCATTACAGGAATTGTAATTAGTGTTATGAGTTAGTGAAGTTCTAACTTTCAATTACAATTCCTGTAATTTGAATTTTTGCCATTTCCATTCCTGAGGAACTGAGATGTTCAATTATTGATTACAATTGTAATGGAAAAAAGGTAATGGAATTGACGATTTTTTCCAATTTCATTCCTGAGGAATTAAAACGTTCAGTTACCAATTACAATTCTACATACTAACATACTTTTGGGGATTTTTAAGAGATTTAAGTGTTGTTTGAAAGACGTCACTCTGTATGGGAGATAGGCTTGGTTTATTAAGATTTTTAGATAAGTCATAGTGAATATTTATATTAAAATCAAAATTTAAGTAATTAATTTCAATTTAAAAATTTGTGAATTTTTAGAGACTTTAGGATTGAAATTAATTCACTTTGTATGGTTAGGTTAGCATAGTTTTAATCGGATTTTATCAAATTCATTCATAGTCAGTGGTTTATACTTAAATTCAAATTTTATTTTGCATAGTTTTAAGATATTTTTTTTTAACTTGTGCAATCTTAAGAGTCTTAACCGTTTATATAAATTCACTTTGCATCTGAGGTATGCGTAGTTTTTAGTTTTTAGATAGAAGCTTATATTTAAAATTTGATCAGAATAGCTTTAGAATCATGGATGTAATCGGGGTCACAGACAGACAAACATACATATCTAAATCGACTCAAATGGTGATGCTTATTAAAAATATCATACTTTTCTATGCCTGCCACGCCGTCTTGTGAGCGAACGGAGTGACAATGTTAATATACCCCTTACGTTGTACGCGTAGAGGTATAAAGCAATATTTTGTTTTCTCTTAATCATTTTCGGAATAATTTAACTTTTAAATATTATGGTAAAAATAATTACCACATAATTTGCACATACCGATGGACTTTTAAACAAAAATTACTCTAGACAAAAGCAAGTACCACCATGTGCATTTAAAAGTCTACTGCTGCCACTGTAGAAATTAAATTCAATTAAAACCCGTGTAAAAACAATGTTTATTTGGTTCAAAACTCCACATGAATTCGGAGATATTTTACTTGTCATATTTAGCCCCGTGATCGGCTTACCCCAGTCCCCCATCGAATAAATTTTGCACTGCAAGTCATTTTAGACTCTATTGAATTCTCAGAGAAGAATTCCCCCTCTGAAGGCAGGTTTGATGTTCGTTTTGGTGTCAATGTACATAAATTGAAATGGAAAGCAGTGTAATATTTTCAGTGTAACACTCGAACTAGCAAACGTTTTCATACTTGCCGAAACTAACCTCAAGTGACCATTAAAAATTGTCTCAGTTTTGCTACGGATTTGTCTGGACTTGTTGAGGAGGAAGAAAAAAGTTTGTCGTCAGCGAATAATAAAACTTTTCCATAGACATTGAAAAGTTTGAAGTAACACTCAAAAGTTTTTATTTTCGATTTTGTTTTTGTTTTGGCCAGTATTTAATTAGCACAAAACAATTTAATTAAGTTAAATTAAGAACTCCGAATGTTGATAATGAGAATCAATGTGAAAAATGGATGCCAATCCTTGAAGCAACAACCAGCACTATTGCACTTAATAAATGAATGGAATGTCATAAAATAAGAATTGTCATAAGAGTAACAAGAAAGTCGCAAAAAAAAAAAAATACACTGCAAATATATAAGATTGTACCAAATGTAGATAATTAGGGACATGATAAGAAAAAATATACGCCAATTCAACAAATCGTCATATTTGTTGACATATTCTGAGAACCCTGAAAGCCTTTTAAATAATGAACGCTTTAATTCTTCATCTGTCACCTGAAATCCATTTTAGTATAATGAACTGGATTCATTCAACATTCAACTGGAGAACATCTAAAAAATACTAAAACTATATAAGGTGAACTATAAAAGGTTTCATGTTTGAGGTTATTCGAGGTTTTCATCTCAAATAATTTTTAAGAAACTTTTGAACATACAGTGGCGCATGGCTTGCTTCATGAAGTGCTATGTTTTAACTTTGGAACACTGAATCTTAAAAACTAAAAAGGAAATCATCAAATTTTAGATAAGGATCCAGCAAAGCATTCATATTGATCATAATAAATAAAACAAACTATTAGATCTGACAAGCTTTAGGCTGAAAAAACTTCTTGCGCAGAAGAAATGACCTGCATTTCTAATTTATGCTTTTTATGTGCTTATTTATAAGCACTTATTTACTATTAAAATTGAATTGTTTCGAAAATGGAAACCATTTCTTTAGTTATTATTTCAGGTAAAATGTAGATTTTCGATATATTCAACTGAACTGCTGACCCAAAGCTTTCTAAGGGAGGCCTTTTGAAGCGCTATCGATGGTTGGAAATTCTAACCCTCTTAAGCTAAAAAAAATACAACGAATTGCTGACCCAAGGCTTTCCAAGAGAGGTCTTTTGAAGCAATTCAAAGTAAGCTACACTGAAGTGCTTTTTTTCCTATGACATGTAATGTTAGAATTACAATATTGTGTCAGACGTGGTGTCAGCGCTATCAGCTGACTTGCAAGTACTCAAAAAGGCCTTTCGGAGTGCTTTTTCCCCGTTGGGTGGGTCGTCATTCGAAAATTAAGCAGGGAGAATTGCTATTAAATCATTTCAAAAACCACCAATCTCAGCGGACAATTTCTCAATTTGTTACATTGAGTTCCACTACAGTGCAGAGCAACATTAAAAGCTTCGTTCATGAAAATCAAGTTCAATTTTATAGCAGGAATGCGCCAAACACAATTTTCGACCTGACCGATGAACAATTTATTGTACATAAAATCAAGGTGAATCCAAAGCTAACGGCTCGAAACCTAGTCATGGAGATACAGCCGGAAACTGTACGCCGCTAGGTCCAAAACCACCATTTTGATGATCTAGAGTCCCAATCTTTTTGTGATTTCATGATTTAAAATTTTTGAGTCATCAACAATCATTTTGAAGACATTACATTGTAATCAAGTGTTGAAATATCCTTTTAAAGTCCTTTGATTCATTAACTATGATAGAGGTGGCGTTATTTTAAGCCTTTGATTGCATTCAATTCCAATTAATTTGAAGTCAATGAAATTATTTGAAGTCAGCTGAATTCACTGAAATTGTGAAATAAATAAAAGTCTTTCATCCAATATCATCAATCAACGTCCTCATAATGATCATAAAAAAGAAAAATTTTCTACAAGAATTCATAATTTAGTTATTATTTTAGCAGTAACTTACCACAATAAAGCTCATTTTGGCAAACCAAGAGAAAATGTAACCGAAAAAAGCGAATGCGAATGCTTAACATCCGGCGACTGACCACTCATTAGTGACCAAATTATGTTAATCAGGGAAGTTGTCGCCATGTGTGCGTGTGCTTCTTTATGTACGAGTGTGTGTTCTACTTTTGATTTATGATTAAAGCAAATAAATAAGTTCGTATTTTTGAACCTAACACTTTTGTATGAAATTGTAATTAGCAAGTAATAATCGCCAATAGATAGCTTTTAATTTTATGTCAAGAAATATTATTATGACTGGATGACAATATAACAAAAGTTTTAATATTTTAAGCAATTAGTTTGAAATTATGACCTTTTTCTTGTTATTTTTTTAATTTTTTGCATGATAAAGCTCCGGGGCATACCATGGTGTATTTTTGAATTTCGTTTTTTTTTTTTTTTAGGTAAAATTTCTTGACCCTATCTTCCACCAAGCAAATTATGCATTTTTATTCCAGAGACAAAATTAAAGAATGAATATTTAGAAATGCTTTAAAAATCGCCCTGTTATTAAAATTCATTTATCTGATAACAAAGTTTTCTAAACATGATATAATTACGCTGAGTGAAATGTAATCAAAATAAATGTGCACCGTCCATTATATTCAAATACTTCACAGGGACAGTGCATTTAGCTTTTATTAAATTATAATAACATCATATTTTTTTGTATTTTTTTTTTTTTTTTTTGTATCTTTTAAAAAGAATCCTTGCAACCACTTTGATTAGATACGCGTTTTAATACGATTCATACTCAATCATCGTCGTATACCCAAAAGAATAACGCACGTAGGTACATCAAAAATATTTCAAATTCCACCAAGGAGCCGTCCGTTGGCTTCATATAGAATAAATCACATTTTAATGTCAATTCAGGGACCCCCCAAAGGCATTCATTGACTATGCTTCAGAAGAGCCAACAGTCAGTAAATCAGGAATAAATGAAAGTAAGAAAATACAAAAATAAAAAAAAATAAAAAAATGTAGCAATAGAAAAAGGCAAAATATGCATAAGCAAAAAAGAAAATATATATAAAAAACTATATAATAACGTCGAAAAATACAAAACAGCAACACAAAAGCGTAAAAAAATCTTTGGGAAAAATCGCCAGAAAATCCAAGCAGTTTAATCGGGGAAAATACAAGGTAAGGACGCAAAGAAAGCATGAAATCGTACGGATCGATAATAATTATTTGAGAGTGAATTCACAGAATAATTACGTTTCCATTCAATTGCTCTATGCGAGAGTTGTTTAAAAATTTTTGGAAACTTAAGAGAAGATGTTCACTTTGACGCCATACTGAAGAAGTTAGAATTTATTAAGGCAGTTGTAAAAATGTCATTATATTGTAGATTTATCAAGCTACTCATGGTAAGAATTTTATTTCCGGACAAAGAAAACTAAAAGAAAATAAACAAGAAACTTACGTTAATCCATCCACTGACTTCGAATGTTTTGAGCCTGTTTGAGCCTGTGTGAACACAAACGATGAATTTGCGATATATATTTCAGATTCAAAGAAGTAACTTCTATGGGAAAATTTCAAAACAAATGGCTTTTCTGCTTTTTCCAGTCTTCTATCTCAAAAAATAAGGACAAAAATAACTATAAAAAATTGTGTTGTAAAATAAAACAATAAATAAGAAAAAAATGCTTTCATCGTTTAATATTTACAAGCGATTATTTTGTTCCTCTGTTACCTGTTTCATAGAAAATTATTTGCCCCTACTATTACCAGCAGAGTTACTCAATATAGAAAAAGAAAACGAAAAGAAACAAAAAAAAAAAAGTAAATGCACTGATATGCAATGCCAATAAAAACTCCAAGGAGTTTTTGGTGTTTTGAATTTGTAAAGTTTACATAACAGTAATTATTTTGCAGAATTTGTGTTGTTACGGTTTAGTGTCAGGAGTGTTATGTTTTTCTTTAATTGCTCTTAATTTTGTTTGCAAGAAAAGTTTTAATAAATAAAAGCTTTTTAATTACTTTTTATTACTTAATCAGCAGATTATGGTTAATAAAAATTAATATGTCAAGAGTGTTGTCTATGATTTTGTTGTTTTAAGTATTGAAAATAAAAGGAAACGTGTTTGCATTTGACTGTCTAGTTTATAACTGTTTTAAATATTTTGGGTTTTTAGTACAGAATTTTTTTTAGTACAGAAAAATATTAAAAGTCCTGAGTGTTGTTTCAACACCAACGTCTGTGCCGCAGAACTACAAAACTTTTTTTTTATTTTTTTAAAAATTTTAAGCTTTAGACAATAGAGCCCTGCATGAATATATTCATCAAGTGAATATATCCTGATTCTCTGTTGAAGCAGTCACTGCAAGCGAAAAAATGTAAACAACAGGTCGTGTAGCAACAGGTCGTGTAGCGCAAAAGAACAACTTTTTATTTGTTTTCTGTTCTCTGTTCATACACTCTTGCACTGATGTGAGCTTGCGATCTACGCGTTGTTTTAGTTTATCCTCTGAGCACTTAATAAACTACACGAATACTCAGGTATCTGCTGCAGTGACCTGAATAAGAGTTAATATGTTGGATTTTCCCCGCAATAAGCTTTGTAAGCAAAAAACACAAACACTATCGAAAATAGTTTATATCGGCCGTAGCTGAACTCCTAGTGGGGTCAAATATATGAGTAGGTCCTATTATTTTTTGACCCTCAACGTTTCTTCCGAACACACCTGAATACATTTCTTCTGAATTTTTTATTCTATAGCAAGAGAATATATTCAGGGAGGCGGAAAAGCATACTCATGTAGGGCACTATTAGACAATTATATTAACAAATGCTAAAATCCAGAAATTTTTAGTAAACTTTAACACTTTTTAGAGGTATAACAAGACAAAAATGGTATTCACAACAAATTTTAAGATTCTCTGCCATATCCATATTTTTAAAATTTACCCATATAATGTTTTGGTATAAAAATAAAAAAAAATATATATTTTTTATCTTGAATATTATTCTTGAAACAACAGCAGGTTTAATAATTGTCTGTTAAGTATCAGTATTGAATAATTTATTTATTCTTATATTCTTATAAATTCGCCCAATTTTATACCGAGCTCACGTCCCACAGTATCGCGGGTGCGTTCAAAAGTCGAAAAATAGTTTTTGTTGGAACTTAAGAAAACCAAGTATGCAGAATTAAAGAAAATAGTCTTATTAATTAAAGTCCTAAAGGATTTCACTATTACAGACAAGAGTCTTATTATTTAAGGTATTAAAGGATTTCACTATATCTTTTCAGTTGCAAGCATGCCGCGCCCCTTAATGTGGATCTGAAATGTCATGCAAATTCATTTTTCAGAGTTTAGATTTCAAAAAACATCGTAGATTTCAGTATTATGAATACGCAGTATTATTTTTCCATATATTTTACATGATATACCGTCAGTTTTTTATTAGGGGGGTTGGAAGAACCATTCTGTATAACCTAAAAAACCACAAAAATAAGTTTCTTAGAAAGGTAAAAAAAAATTTGTGTGGGAAATTTTGGAAAAGTATTTTTAATATTTTCTCTCATTTAGTATGTCTTTAATGAAAGCTTCCTTACTTTTTACCAAAAAAGTTTGGCTGCGGCAGCAGAAAAATAGGGAACTTATGAGCAGTTTCTGGAGCATGTTTTTGTTAAAATGCGTTTGTATGTATGTGAAAATTTGTATGGGAAAATTTAAAAAATTTTCAAATGTTATGTTATGAATTATGACTGAAATATTATTTTAATGGTACTGAAATGTTATTCTTGTGTTATAACATGTATTCAACTTTATTTGTGTGTTGCTGGAGTGTTATTGGAATGCTATATGAATGTTTTAGAAAATTATTAAAATGTTATTGTAGTGTAATTGATGTATTTTCCCCATGTTATTTGAATACCATAAGACGTTTTTGATATAATTTCATTTATCTACTAGTCTTCGGTTGATCTTAAATAAATAAAAACTTTTTCAGTAATAAATTAATTTCTTTACAAAATTTAATTAAGAGTGTAATTAAAGTGGAAAATTGAGAAGTTTTAGGCAATTTTCTGAAGCATGTTTTGGCTTAAATACAAAATAAATCCATAGTGAAAAATAAAGGTTTTTTTTCAAATCCGTCAAACTGATAGTCATATATTTTTTCGAGTATGAAGCAATTTCTTGATATAAAATAATTTTGCATACTCAATTTTATTGATCTGTTATATTTTTTTGGGGAAGTATAACATATTACCGATTTAGGTTATATAGAAGGTACGCGTATTAGTCGGCCGATTTGGTTTATTTTTACACCAATTATTTCTTGCTATAAAATACTTATGCGAGCGAAAATATTATTACGCTATATAAACATAGGAACTAAAAACCGCTTTACTTTTCATACAACCCTCATATCAGCTAGACTGCCATTAGAAAAAAATAGCTGTGTGGAAAATAAGCGCGTAACAGCCAAATCATTGGCAGGAGTATCACTTAAAAAGGCATTAGAAGAAAATGTGAAAATGTCCAAAAAGGAGGAATTCAACCAAATTCCAAACTCATTCGTACCGCACGCATACCTTAGCTCAGTGCTAGCCATTCAACAACATAGCCAGCTGTGGGTATTACATGGCTTTTAGTACTTGAATTCCTTTTATGTTTCTTACATTTTTTCTTCTTGTGTTTTTCACTAGTATTTTGCTTACTACTCTCGCAGCAGCATGTACAGCTTGGCATGTTGACACTCTGCTGTCCTTGCTCATTGCTGCTCTGCTCATGGATCACAGCATATCTAATTATTATTTACCGAGCTTAAACAGCAGGAAAATTCAATCGAAATTGAAATCCGTACGTATTGAACTTAAGTAGTACGAAGAAGAGAATTGTCGGAATGTATAGAATGATGGGCATTGCTCGCATCACATCGCATCGCATCGCTATCGTATCGTATCGCATTAGCAGCAAGGCCAAAGTACGAAAGACCTAATCGTACATCAGAGCCAAAGTGCATTGGACCAAATTCTAACTTCGTTTTGACCTCCATTATAGTTGCTTGCTAGTGCTTTGGTTTGGATTAGTTGTTGGTGGGCGGATGATGGTTTGGTGGTTTTGATGTCGGAATGAATGAATTGGAAAATGTGTGGTATCAGGAAAATTGCTAAAAAGGCAACGAACATTACAAAAAGAACAAACTTATACAAATAGAAATACTAAGAAAAAAAAAGCCAAGAATACAAATAACAAAATAGGTTCAAACACACACAAAAAACTTGAGATTGTTAAAAAAAAAAAAGAGAGAAAAATTCAACACCAGAAAAAAAAACCAAATAAACATGTATAAATAATCTGCAAAGTTTGCGTATCGAGCATTCGAGCATCCGAATTTCTTCCATACTATACGTACGATTATAATAAATAGCAAAGAGAAAATGGGAAATTTTTACTTAATGCTTTGTTTTTTTTTTCCTTTAAATTTTTAATGTGAACAGAGCAAAATGCATTCGTTTGTGCTTTGTGCGGGCAATTGAGTATGAGGAAGATTCAAGAAAATTTGCTAGGTTTTTAAGTTAATTGAAATTTGTGGTCATTGCTGATATTTATTTCAAAATAAGTTTCTATAAATAAGTTGAAAATAGTTGGTAATATGTACGTACAAAAGATTTTGAACGATATAATATGAAAGCCAGGGGCGTCTGCATGAGAGGGTCAGTATACCATACCCCTCTAGACTTCAGCCAAAAACTGTAGATTCTTTTACTATTTTATATACGTTACATGTATTTTGTACAAAAAATTGTATATTCTTTTATTTTTATTCCATCTTTGAAAGAGAGAGAAAAAGTAGGATGTAACGCACGACCATGCCGATGGATAAAGCGTGCTGCGCTTTTTCGTTTATTGCTGCCATTTCATCTAGTGGATTAATGTTTTAAAGTTGTTATAAGCCAGTTATTTAACAACTTTTAATTCTAATTTAATTTTTTTTTTTAAGTTAGAGATAGATTTTTGCGTGGGTCTGCTTTCCGCCCCTAGGGTCACCTCTACATGTACAAAGTATCTACTATAATTTATTTTCAAGTTCATCCTCCAGTTCCGAAATTATAATTATGTATCATGTTTTTCCTATTCCAGCCGTAAGTGCCGCTAGTTGAGAAAATTAGCGATTCGAATTTAAAATTCATAAGAACATATCTGAGATCTACAATTAGTACCTTGCTTCTTTCCATATACCTATAAAGCAAAATTTCAAGTTATCAGGAACTAAAGTAAAAAATATTTTTAACAAATGCGGGGCTTTCTTTTAATTATGATACCCGAAATTAATATGACGCCAAAATTTTGCCGGCGGATTTTTAATTTAAAGGTTTTTGTTTTAGTTTTAAAGTGAAATTTTTTCGATTTTTTATAGAACCAGAACAATTCAAAAATCAATTGTTTATCAATAATTGTTTAAGCAATTGTGTAAAAAACCATTTTCAGAACATTTTTTGATGATTAATTGAAACTTATTTTATTCCCTTTGTAATAATGTCAAATCAGACAATTTGTTCAAAAGCAAAACGATTTTGTTAAAGAAATTATCAAAAATTTATTTTTACCATAGCTTAGGTAAGAAAAAAATGTTCAATGTATCTGGACATTATGACTCCTGTAGTCAATAATTTTTTACGAGCTGATTTGACGAATCCTAACACAGTTTTTGAACAACTGTTTAATTATCAGCTTCATCTATAAAAGCAAAAATCAAATAGCTTAAAATTCTTGAAGACACCACAGTTATTTAAATTCTAAAAAAAAATGTTAATATCTTCTATGTGCAAGACATAAATAGTTGAATTGTTTGAGCTACACTCTCAATGATTTTGAAAACCTGTAACTTCGAAACTAAGAAAGTTTCCATGATGGAACTTATAGAAATTATTGGAATTCATTAAATTCTTCCTTTGTGAAGAGGAGCTACAAGGTGATATGTTTTCGCCGTTGGGCTGAAATTTAAGGGGGGGCTATAAAACTAATTCAAAATCTTAAAAATTTTAATGTTTTGAAAGAAATTTGAAGGATCTCTCAAGTACTTACTACTTACTTAGGTGGCCATAACCACCCGAGTTCGGGTTTCGGCCGACCTCTCAAGTCATCAGAAAGAGTCTTAAACTTTTAATTAATTTTCGAAAAAGTCAGGATATCGAGAAGTCTGATATTAAAAAACAAAATATGTATGGGTAAATTTAAAAAAAAAATATGTTTATGACAGTGAAATTTTTAATTTTTTTAACTTAAATAGCGTCAAGCTTTAAACATGATCTCTATTGTAAAAATTATTGTAGAATCCAAAAAACTTGCATGCTCCTTAAAACATTCTGTTATAATTATATTTTTTTAAGTTTTTACAAAAGTGAATACGATTATTGTCTTGAGTGTTATAACACCAAAAAGTACCTAAGTCTACAAAAAGTTTCTTTAATTAAGCATGTGATAATTTAGTTATCTTAAGCTAAGAATTTAAAAAAAATTAAAAACGTTTAGTAACCTGGCGACATAGACGTTGGTGTGTTTACAAGACTCAGAACTTTGATCGATTTTTTAATTTTTTTTATTAAGCCACTTAGTAAAATTAAAATCTTTAAATTTTGTGTTTTTTTTTTGGAGTCAGGCACTGGACGGCATATAAGTAACTAAAATTAAGATTAGAGCAAATAAAGTAAAATATAACACTCCTGACACGAAGTGGTGACAACACGAATTCTGCAAAAAAAAAAAAATCCTATTGTGTAAGCTTTAAAAATAAAATCACCAAAATATCCTTAGCGTTAATACTGGCATTACAAAGTTTTCTTTTTCTATATTGAATAACTGCTGGTAAGAGGGGGACACATCCCGGTAGGAAAAGCATCTAATTTAAAAGTAGTTGATAACGTAGTTTTTTGTCAACCACAACTAGTTGAAATTCGGACTTTTTTCCATAGAACGAACTAACATATTTTGTAAGGTGATGTCCGCTAAACAAGTCAATTGACTTTCGTCTGCATATCTACTTGTTAAATTAGATATCGTCTACTTGTTAAATTAGTTATATTTAAATTATTTTTTTAATTAGTCTAAAATAACCAATAAACTATTGCTGATGGCCTAAAGTTAATAATATTTGATGAAATAACATGGGTTAATATATAGCAACTTGTAATCTAATAAAAATTTGCAATTAAAACATGTCAAAATCAGAGTAGTTGCCGCCTTAATATAATTCAAAGTAGTTTATCAATCACTTGTTTTTAAGTAGTATTTCAATTACTTCATATATAATGCAATAAAAACTATTTAGAATTGAAGTGGATGCCGCCTTAATATAATTCAAAGTAGTTCATATACTGGTTTATTTTAAACTAGTTTTTTAATTAGTAGTTTTTAAAAACAAGTTAGTTTGTTCCTATGGGGATGTTTTCGATGAAACAGGTACAAGAGGGGACAAAATAATCGCTTGATAATATTTAACTATGAAGTTTGCCATAGCTGCTTATTTCTCATTAATTTTTTTTTTTTATCTTAGTGCAGTATTTTCTAAGCTTATTTTAGAATTTGTTTTTTTGAGAAAGAATACTGGAAAAAGCAGGGACAGAGAATCCTGCAAACATTTTCTATTGCTTCAGCATCGACAGAGAACCGCTTAGAAGATGAGATAGTCGCCAGCGAGCTCATTAGAAAATCATCCGGGTATCGCCGACTGTAATCTGCTGAAGGGTTCGTAAGCGATTCGCTAGGAAGATTCGCGAACAAATGGCTGCAAAATTCGCTGCAAAAAGCCGCAAACGATTCACCAATGGAAGTCCTAAAAGGCGTCAGGGAATTCGGCAATACGGGTCCTCAGCGATACGTTGTGAAGCATAGTTGTTGAACGTAAAAAATTGTTTTATATTAAAAAATTAATAACTAAAAATGAAAACGCGTTGTTGCTTCTGAACGATAAGAAAATATTTGACATTTTTTTCACAAGTTTCAAAAGCGATCCATCTTCCAACAATCACCAGGATGAGGGAGGGAATATATTGAAAATTTTGCTTGAATAGCGCATTAATCGCTTGGGCGGTCGAAGAGCGACCCATTTACCAACGATCGCTGGAATGAGCAAAGGAAGATTTTGAAATTTTTCTTAAATCGCACATTAATCAATCCTTAATGAGCGAAGGAAGATTTTGAAAAATTTTCTTGAATCACGAATTAGTCGCTTGGGCGATCGAAAAGTGATCCATCTTCCAACGATCATCGGAATGTGCGAAGGAAGATTTTGAAAATTTTTCTTGAATCACGTATTAATTGCTGGGCGATCGAAAAGCAATCCATCTTCTTGATGAAGATTGTGTACATTTTTCTCGAATCACGAATTAATAGCTCGTGCGATCGAAAAGCGATCAATCTTCTAAGGAACTCTTGGGCGAATCGCAAGATCATCACAAAACAAGCTTCTCTTCCAATCGTCTTCCAAATGCTTGCAGGGAAAAGTCGTTTATTTTGAAATTTACCCATGTATACATTTATTGGTCCCCATTGAAATGACCGCAACTTCTATTAAAAAAGTTTAGATGGGCATATTAAAAATGTTTGCTTTTCAATTAAATAAACAAAGTTCGAAGCTTCTATCTTTATTCATTTAAAAGGAAAAACTTTTTTAAAGATACAAATTTTACGTTATTTTTATAATTATTTTTCTTTTAGTTGAACCTCCCTTAACTTGTAGAATAAATTATTGGGAACTAAATAAATAAAATAAAACTAAATAAAATATCATTTCCACTATCTAAGAATCCATGTATATTTTTGCTAGTTTTTTCAGAAGTTTTTAAAAATGTTCTAACGAACCGAATGGCAACTTTGGTTTGTTTTCTATCATAAAGAAAAATATGGAAATATTTAAAAAAAGGTTCTTTAAGCCTGTATGATACTTAATTTTTTTTTTGCTCAATTTTTGTCATTGAAAACGAAAACTAGAGCAGTTCAATTAGTACGAATGCATGGATTCAATTGGTGTGAGTGAGTACGCATATAGTGCGAATAGGAGAAAAATTTGTAGGTCAGACTGTATTTTCTTTTAGCTAATATTAATTTATTAAATGCAGCTGCTCTTCAAAACACCAAAAATAAAAAAGTAACAACGTTTAACCCTTTCTTACAAAATATGTCTCTCCTGCCCACGCGCCACTTGTTTTCAGATTTTAAAATTGAACAAAAAAAAATGAAGTATCATACGGGCTTTAGTGCTTTTTTGAAAATTGAAAATTTTTAAAATCTATTTTTAAAACCAAAAGATCACCATTTCTAATGGACAATTTCCAAAAATATTTGAAAAACAATGAACAACTTTCCCGAATTTCTCAAATCGAATCGAAGGAAACGTCAACTATTACTTATGAAACTCAAAATTATTTTATTATAAATATATATGTATAACAAATTTGTAAATTCCGATAAAAATGAATCAAGAGTTTCTTAACGGATGTGCATTTATACCCAAGTATAAACCGGAATCGCATAATAATAAAGCATGATTTCTTGAATAAAAAAGCGGAGCCCACTCTCAATGAAATTAATTCTTAACCAAGTAAAACTCAATACTTTAATACTTGAAACAAAAATGCAACTTTTAAATAGTTAAAATATTATTACATAATTTTTGTTTTATTTATATGTAGATCCATGGTATAATAAGAGAAGGTAGATGCATTTCGCACTATGCTCTCTTTCTCATAGCTAATAGGATTTTATATGACAAATCGCTGAAAATGTTACAGAAGGCTTGCAGTGAAAAAACTTTATCAAAGGTATATGCATCTTAAACTGTGCTCTCTTTCTCATAACTAAATTGTCAAAATCAATACAAAAAACATTTTTGTTTACATTTTTCCAATTAAAGCTTTCTCATCGCTTTCAGGTTTTCTTTGAGCTGACAAATTTGTTTTGACAGTTATGGCAGTCTGCCTCTCCGAAATGCATATACTTTCTCTAATTTTACAATGTGTAGAACTACCATGGTTTTCTCTTTATATAAGATATAACTTAAATATATATATTGAGCATCACTGGTAACAACACAGCTCTTTCCTACAACAACAATAAACAAACTTCATAATATATTCACTTTTCTTTACTTCCATTAAGTGAGCGCAAGTGACGTTCACGCTCAAAATGTGAACTATTAACAGCCTTGCAAGAACCATTCTCTGATTGCGAACTATTAAAAGTTGATTTGTTGAATATAGGTTAAGTCACTTGAGAGAAGAGCACTCTTTTTCGTCTTTGTTTGAACTGTCAAAGAAGCTGTTAGCAAAAAATTGTGTGATTCAAGCTTTTTTATCTTGATTTTTTTTTAACCTTTCTGATAGTTCGACCGAGCTTCTCTCAAGTAACTTAACCTTTATTAATCAAACTTGCCGAAGACTAAATTACTAAATACTGTGCACTACTAAATACTTCTCGTTTTGACTTCATATTTAATTTGAACGAAAAAAGCAAATTTTCTTCGAAAATTTATCGCTTTATATTAAAAGCACAGAGTCTATTTTTCAGACTAAATCCTCGCTGTACCGTTGCTTAATGTAAGACAATTTTAAAACCTGTCTTATTAAAGAGACCCACACATTTTGATTTTTTCAGGACATAATTGAAATCTTGTGCCTGAAGTGTTTCCGGTGTCTCTCTTAATCAGCTAGCTAACATCAAGTGTCCGCCTTAAGAGGAATGGTGAATAATTTTTTTGCCAATCTCTTTCGTAAATAGTGTTCATTATTTTTGTTTCGCCTGGATTTTTCAAATTAATTTGCAACACAAACTTGTTGTGTTTCATAGCCAACTCGGAAGTGCTTATCACACTTCAAAATTTTGCTAAACGCTAATATATACCGGGTAGATGGGTGGACAAACGGTCAAACAGGCAGCCGGGTGTTTAGTTGGATGGCATGTCTAAGAAAACAGTCAGTCATGGTGTAAAATTATTGTTATTTCCCCAACATTTTCTTTCCTTTGAGTGGACGACGAACATCTAGGACGATCCAGCGCCAGAGCTGCTGTTGCTGTTACTGCTATGGAAGTGATGAAATCTACATTACGAAATGCAAATTAAAGTTCTTACTTCTGGTATTTGTTTGTGCGAATGCCCTCGACTTATCCGATTGCAAATGTTCAAGTGGCAGCACTGAAGTTTGTTGAAGTAGAAAAAATACAAGAGTAGAGAGGAAAAATAAAAGAAAAAAATGTTGAGAAAAATGGTATTAAATGAAGGCGTTCACAACTTCTTAAACGGAAACATGCAAATTATTTTGAACATTTTGTCAGCCTCAGCCGGTTGCCACATTCTTGCTTCCTGTTGGAGATGATGATGCGAATGATGATGATGATGACGAATGTTCTTCAAAGCGAGCAAGCTAAAAACAAAATGTTGGAAGAAAAGTTTAGCCGTAATAGACGAGAGGTGTTCTGTAGTCCATTTAGAGTGGCATACAATGGGGAAAATATGACAAAAATGCTTTGATTGGAACAAATTCAAAAGTTATGGGGAATGGTTTTTATCTTCGCGTTTCATAATCTTCACATGTTACTGTTTTTATTATCTATAAGTAGCTGCTGTGTGTAGTTATATTAAAATTGAAATGTCTAAAAATATTTTCGTATGGGTTGGCACCATTTTTGGCACATAAATACTTATGAAGGATTGGTTATTTTTTTTTGTTTTTAATTTTGTTCCAAGCTGATCTGAAGTAATCAGATATAGGTCTCTGAGCTTTTCGAGTTTCTCGCAAATTTTACAATTTTTCTCTGACAGCAACAGGCTGTTACTTTTTCTAAGTCTTATGATTCCATTCCATGGACAAGACAATGAATAAAACAAAAAAAGATGCCGAAATTTTCAAAACTTGACCAACAAGTGTCCGTAATGTAACGTAGCATATCCTTTTTTCTTGATGCGACATAAACATGGTTGTTTTCCAAAAATTTCTCCCAATAAATTTTATAAACTATTATTTTTTTTTTAGTATATGGCAACAGTGTTCCTATCGGCGACTACGAGCTAAGGGGATATAATTATCCTGTCTTAGCTATGCGATTTTTTGTATGAAAAATTTTGTTAAGCGGATATAGCTATTAAAAATAATCGCACCTATTATGCACCTATTATATAATAGCGTTGAAAATGAGCAATGCCAGCGCTTTTGCTATTTTTTCCATTGTGCGGGAATTTCTCACGCCTTCTTCTCGATCAAAACTCAAAAAACTCGAAGAAATTCTCTGCTAAGGACATTAATAAAGTTCAATCTTTTTGCGAGACTTGCCTATCATGATATGCATGGCATTCTTTTGTCTGTATGTGTGAATGTGTGTGTTTTAACTGTATATATTGCCCTTCTCTCTTACATTGTCTGCATATTATACAAAACTGTGTAAAAAGTACAAAATGAATGAAGTTTTATGGAGTTTGAAATTCCAATTTGTGCCATAAGCAAAAAAAAAAAGAGAAAGAATATCAAGCTTTTGGCGCGTATTTTTGCTTTGAAAAATGTCAAGCCTAAAATTAGGCAACAGTACAAACTTTAAGTTATGCATGTGCATTACACCTGGAGATATGAAACAAATTTGAAACAGAAATCAGTGTTGCAATGTTAGTGAAGAATTTATTTCATAGATAAATGTATAAAATTTTTAGCGTTGAATAATTGAATAATTCACACAACTTGTGTAAAGAACTGTAAAAGTTCAAAGTACAACATTGTATATTTCTTTATACAGAGGGGAATTCAGAATATCATTCATGGGCTTTTGAAATGTTTTGAAAATTTGTAAATGTAACTTTCTTCCAGAAACTATGCTGTGAAACCTTCTTCATTCGTTAATAACAAAAAATTAGTAAGTTTTGGTAATCTTAAATGAAGTAATAATCGGATAAATAAAAGTCTACCTTCCATATGAAGTAGTTTTATTTAAACAGTAAATATTTTTTACTGTTTTATTCAACAGTTTTGTTTAAACAGTTTATTTAAACAGTCTTAAAAATCCACTAAAATTAATGAATTGACTTAATATTTTGCACAGCTCTGATGTTTAATGTATACCCTGACTATAAAATTGACCAAAATCTAATAAAAACCAAACCTACCTCCTACACAAAATGAAGTCATTAAAAAATTAAAATTTCTTTAAATTCCACAAAAGTGAATTAACTGAATTGAGATATAATACATAATAACTTATTTTTAATAAGAAATCCGACTTGAAATTTGTAAGTCTTCATAAATTCTTCACGAATTTACTTTAATACCTAAAATTTTGCATATAAGCCTTGTTTTTTAATATGCTCTCCAAGTTTATACTTGGCAAAATCGAATGAAAACTTCCCCAACGTCCCACACAAAGTAACTTTATCATAATTGGAAAGCATTCATATATACCACAAAAATTAATGAATTGTGTTGTTTCTGATTTATTTGAGCTGTGAATTTAATTTAATCAAAAGTATGACGAAAAAATTTTTGGAATTTATACATAAACATTTTATAAAAAGCGAAAGATTTTGAATATAATTCGATACAGCTACAGAGGGTATTTTTACTTCGACCCAGTCGAAAATTATGGCTTAATATTATATTCTTCTTTATGTACTTATGTACCATATGGGCATTTCAGTTGTGGCGCACGTGACGATCGTACGACTTAAATTAGTGAAAAAATAATGAAAATGTTAACTTAAAAGTTCTTTATTTTGATTTTCCAATAGCTTACTAAGCACAATATACAAGGTGTAAAACCTAAGAGTTGTGAAAAGATCGGCTCTTAGATTGAAGCCACCAAAAATGATACGTTACGTGACAAACAATAGAAGTGGTTTTTGACTTGGATATTGGGCTTAGTATGAAACGTTACGTGACATGGCGTTACGTGACATTTTTTCCATTGTAATTCATTTGGGTAATTAAGTAATTAGGTAATTAAGTAATTATGTGATTTCGTTATTAAAAAACAAATTTAATATATTCTGCCTCTCCTTGCCTCAACCAATTTTCATTATTTTTAGCCAATGCCTTCCATTTTTACTAAACCAAAAACGCTTACGAAACATTTACAAAACATTAGCTAAAAAGAAAAATTACATTTGTGAAAAGTGCATACGATTTGATCATCATGGTAAATGAATTTATATTTAAATTGCTTAAATCAATAAATAAAAAATGTTTAAATAATATGTTTTTAATAACTTTTAATTTTCGTGTCACGGTGGAGTTTTTGGCGGAAACGCCAATATTAGGTGTAAGTGTTTTATTGAATTAAAATAAAAAAAAATATATTAAGAGAAATATAAAAAATTTTCGAACGAAAATACTTATATTCCATAAAACTTAATCTACTTTTGTTAAATAAATACGAAACTAAATTATAATCAATGATTTCTCAAAAAATTCTAAAGATTCTTATAATTTCAAGTTTTTTAACAAAAACAAGATCTTGGGTAGTTGAATCAATTTTGTATAAGCTCCAACTTATGATATGTGATATATTTCGCGTGAAAATTGCTTGTATTATTTGTATGATTTAGAAACAAATAAATGGTTATAACACTTCTTTTTTCGTTCTGAAAAAATATTTTTAAAAATTTTACAAAACATAAAACTCGCAGGTTAACATGAAATAATAACGCTTAATTTCTACTTTATGTAAGTTTTTATTCACACAATGTATTTGTATAAGCTTTTCTCATAAAAACAATACTACAATCTGATATAAAAGCTACGCCTATCTCCGATACAAAGTGACCTCATCAAAATAACAAAGCTTTAACAAATTCGACAAAAATTAGCTTTGATTTACGATATTAATACGAAATTAATTGCATTGAATTACAAATTCTATACAGAACTATTAACTTGAGATTTTGTCTCTGATAGGCTAATTATACTGTTACACGAAAAACAGGAAACCATAGAAAAAAACTATTTAAACTTCACAAGTAAAAATTCAACTAAAAAAATTATTGTTGTTTTCAGTAATTCAATACTTTTGCTGAATTTTGAGGAGAAAATAACCTGACAACAGTCATATACGAATTGTATATGAATTTTACGAGTCATATGCAGCTTTAACCAGGGATGATATTGGCTTTACTGTAAAAGGGCCAAAATTCATATAAAAATAGGGCCAATTTGACATTAATAGGGCTTTTAGATTTAAAAAATTGTATCTCAATATCAGAGATCGTACCAATTATGCATTTTATAATAAAAAGCAAAAAATAATAATTTTTATATTTTGACTTTTAAAATTTTGAGCAAAAAATAATAACTATTTCTGCTTCTTGATTTTTTAAGGCAAAATCTGACCTATAAATTTTTGAGCACTAAATAACTGGCAAGTCTTAATATAAAAAGAAAAATCTGATCGATATTTTTTTGAGCACTAAATAGCTGGTAAGTTTTAAGCTTAGATCCACGTTTTGCTTTTTATTTTTGCCTTAAAAAATATAAATCAGAAATAATTATTATTTTTTGCTCAAAATTAAATTTTTTTTTTTTTATTTTTTATTTTTTTTAATTTTTTTTTTGCTCAAAAAAATAAAAATTAATAATTTAAAAATCAATACGAAAACATGTTCTACAATGTGCGAGGAGTCTAATGGTATCTTCCAATCGGCGGCACAACAATTTTTTCACACTGCTTTTTTGGTTACCAAAAATTTGAAAATAATTATTATTTACAGTCTCTGCTCAATATTGAAGAGTTTCAATATGGATATACGGCCATTGTTACACAAATAGCACGCTTTTTAATTATCTCAACAAGTCAATTTTATTTCGCATTTTCTTTAAAAAGGTTAGTTATTGTAATGGAAAAAAATAATTCATTTCCAACTAACAGTTCTGGAAAATGAAACTTTTTAGTGTGTTTTATTTCGGTTCAGCTGTTTTAGCCTAAATATGGAAATACTTGGTTAATCACAAAAACAGCACATTTTAATTTAAATGATTTAATGAAATCAGTTCCATCTTAAATCAAAAATTTTGGATGAAAGTGATATAGTTTAAGGTTATTCTTTCAAAAAGATTTCATTTCACGCTTTGTTTGTTAAAGTTAAAAAGACGCAAAAAATAATCTATAGATAAAGTGGTTCTACAAGAAAATTTTTAACAATAAAATTATTCTGAAAAGTCAATCCTAAATTTGATAAAAAAAAAAAAATAAAAATTGCAAAGCTTTTCCACAAAAACCACACCCGGATTTCAATCTTGAAATAGTCGTAGAATGTCAGAAATGAATATGCAGTTTAATGCAGACTCTCCGTTAAGTCTTGCAAGTAGTCTAATTCATGAAGCGGGACTAAGGTTCACTCTTTTCATCTAATCTTTCAACTAAACTTGTTGAAATTACTAAAAAGTATGCTTTTAATGGGGCAATGACTGTATATAACAGAACTTGTTTTACTGAGAACAATTTAAAAGGCGATAGGAAATAACGCCTTTACATAAAATACAAACAATAAAAAATAACATAAGAAATGAAATTAATAATTACCCAATATTGTTCCATACAAAATCGGGGTGAATGAAAAAAAAAATGAATGGGAAATTCAAACGAAAAATAATCGGAAAAAATTTGACAATGTTGCACATTTTTTAACGAAATTTCGCTTTTTGCTTTTGAGGGGTTTTTTCATACAAAAAACACCTACTTTTTTGGATGCAATTTAGCTTTTTGTCTTTAACTGATAGTTCACATTGACTACTAGTGAAATGGTAATTATAACTCTTTTTTTATTTTTATCACTTGATCATGTTTTTAAAAATTTCAAATAATTAACTGAAATCGGTCGAGGGCTATCCGTCACCCCTCTCCCCCCGCGGTTGTCATATCTTTTCATGATCACTAAGAGATAATTTTTTTTTTCTTTCTCCAGATATTTCTATTTACGAAATAAATCAAAGGTAGCTTACAATTGGCTTCCAGAAATTAGGGACGGAAAAAAATTCACAAAATCGGGCATTAATTCGTCGAAAAACAATAACCGAAATTTCTAGCGATTATCTCATTTTTTTGGGTGTTTGTACCAATAAAATTAGGATCTTTTTTGCAAATATTTGAAAATAAAGAAAGGCCCGAAAAATAAGCTTGGAATTTAGGACCGAAAAAAAATCGGGCATTTTTGCCAAATTAAAATATGGAAAAACGCCCAAATTTTTGTTTACCGAAAAGTTAAGAAATTTTAAATTCGTTATGATTAAATGGTTCGTCCTTGAACGGAAGGTAAAAAAACATTATTCCGTAAAAGAGCAAATCATTTTATCATAAAAAAAAACACCATCTGGACCTTATCCGTGCATAATGTCCATTGACCCTTTATTCATGAATTACATCAAAAAACAAATAAAATGAAGAAAATTTTGCTGATATTTTTACAGGGGAATATTAATTTACTACTCAAATCTGTAATCTTATACTTTATACTTTGATAATCTTATATTAAATCTCGGAAAATAATACCCTAAAAATTTGGAAATAAAGACCGAAAAACTGCTGAAAATGTCGGTAGTAGTTTTCATTTTCTTTCGGGCTTTATTTCCAAACCATTCGCGCATTATTTCTTTCTTTCGGGCTCAATTGCCATTTCAAATTCGGGTATTTTTTCCGAAATTTAATGCTTCCAAAATTTCGGGCTTTTTGCCATTTTTTCGGGCTTAAGTTCTGGAAGCCTTATAATCATTTATTCGTTGTCGTCTATACAAGCAACAATATTTTCAATTTAGAAGCAAAACACTTTGTGGCAGCGGATATTGGTTGTTTAATTTTATATTTGTGAAGCACTACAACGCCGCTGAATTGCATTTTGGAACAACTTTCCAAAAAAATTTTAAACATTTTTTCGTTTTTATTGTGTAAAATTTTTTTATTCTTTTCGTTTGGGGAATTTTTCATATTTCCATTTGATTTTCCATTGGCATATTGATGTGATTTCAATTAACCAGGAAACTTTTCTTTTAAAAAATTCCGATTATTTTTTCGGTAGAATTTTCGAAAAGGGCCTAAAATGAATAAGAAGGGCCTCGGGGCTTTTGAAATGAAAAAGGGCCCAAAAAAGCCCTAAAAGCCCCCAAATATCATCCCTGGCTTTAACGTCAAAAATACAGAGAAAGTAGATATTTTGAAACTTAGGGGTAATTTTATTACTACAGTTTTTTTTATTTCCTAACAGACTTGAAGATCTGTTAGATCAGCAATACATAGTCTTAAAGATGTCAAAGAACGAAACTTAATGTTCTCATGAGTCAATCTTCTCGGAATCACCTTTCAGTGTTTTTACTAAGTGAGTTTTTTTGCACTACATCCTATAAACTTTGGTATTATTTTACACCTTTTTGCTTGTATGGAGATCGGTCACTTTAAAATGGATTTGTGCTCATACAATTCTTTACAAAAACGTGATTTCTTTAAAATTTTTTTTTTTAATATATCTTTAATAATCTTTACCAAGTTTTGGCAACGATTTTGGCTTAAAACTAAATGTTTCAAACTAAATGTTTGAAATTTGCTGTAATTTAACAAATTTAAGCAAATTTAATATATTTGTTCTTTGTTTTTTGGGTATAGATTCCAGAAATGCCAATCGTTTTTTTTTTTTTCTTAAGAATAGTTTTCAAGATATCTTTAAAAAAACATGGTTTTTGGTGATTTTTTTTATTATTTGCTGCTTTTTTAATTATATCTCCAATCTGCATCGTTTTTACACTATAAACTGTTTCAAAGATAGTTTTGTCCTAATTTCGATCGTATGCTGCACTAAGCTGTATAACTCTTTTCAGTTATTACGATGTTTAGGTGGATGTCCTGGTGGTAATCTTGGTTCGAACTTTCCACTACGACTTTGGTAATAAGTGGCTTGTGTTCGTCTTTTAAAAATGCATGTTCTTGTAAAAGTGAAGTGAGTAAATAATTTTATTGAATTTGTAAAATTTTTGCTTAGTTTCCTTACATTTTCTCGTATAAAATCTTAGGACTAAATTAATTATTATGGTTACAAGTAAATTATACATCCTCTATACCGAGAAAAAAAAAACAATAGGTAAATCACCTAAGCCGGCTTGGGTAAAAAGAATTGTATAGGAATTATAAACTTATGCTTATTCACCTAAGCAATTTATTGCTTAATACATTGCTTTGAAAGCACATACTTCGATACTCTGCCAACAAAAAATATTTGATTCACAGATGTTAACAGATGTTGTATTAACAGATGCAGTATGTCGCAGTATTCTGTTGATAGCTGTAGCGTAGCTTCAGTTGTTATTAATAATGAATAAATCAATTTAAAAAATTAAAAAAAAAAGGAGCTTGGCTCAATGCATAGTGTAGTTACTTCATACGCAGTAGTATCGCTTGGTGTGGGTTCGTATCTCAACGACATGCGAAGATAAATTTTTGTATATGATATTTAATTTAATTTAATGTTCTTCTTATAATATACGTCAAGCAACAAGAAAAGCCGAGAAGAGTCATTAATTTCTCAGACCAACGGTTGTCGGTAAAAGAAAAATTGTGTAGTTGCCGATTTCAGTCAAACAAAACACAGAACGAGGGCGGCGGCTTAAAAAAAAAAAAGTAAAATAAAAAACCAAAATCCGAAAAAAGTTATATATTTGATATTAATTTTTTTTTTTTAAGTTGTGTATAAAAAATTACCAAATACTTGGTTAATTTATCTTACTTACTTACTTAGGTGGCCGTGACAACCCGTGTCCGGATTTCGACCGACCTCATCAGCTCTCGCCAGGCGCCTCTGCTTTGCGCGCGCCTTCTCCAATCGGATACACCAAGTGCGGTTAGGGCTTCCTCAGCCTGGTCCATCCATCGGAGGCATGGTCTCCCTCGTCGTCGTTGACCAGCGACCCTCGCTTCGAGCACCTTTTTCGCTGGAGCTTCGTCGTCCATACGATGGACATGACCCAGCCAGCGTAGTCGCTGCACAGTTATACGCCGAACTACGTCAATGTCTCCGTAGAGCTCATACAGCTCGTGGTTCATTCGGATGCGATAGTCATCGCCGACTCGAACAGGACCGAAGATTTTGCGAAGAACTTTTCTCTCGAACACCCCCAGAGCGGCTGCGTCAGTTTGCGAAACTACCCATGCCTCAGCGCCATAAAGCAGCACAGGTAGAACGAGCGTCTTGTAGAGTGTTAGTTTTGTCGATCGAGAGAGGGCTCTGGAACTTAGTTGCTTACTGAGCCCGTAGTAGCACCTATTAGCAATTATTGTTCTTCGCTTTATCTCCACGCTGATTTCGTTGTTAGTATTAATGGCGGTGCCAAGGTATACAAACTCCTTGACTACTTCAAAGTTATAGCTGCCGGATGAAACGTGGGAGTCTAAACGCCGAGCTCCCTTGTTTGTAGACAGCATATACTTTGTTTTACCCTCATTTATCGTCAAACCCACTTTGGCTGATTCCTTTTCGATAGCGGCGAAAGCAGCGGTAACATCTCTCTTGGTTCTGCCAACAATATCAATATCATCAGCGTAAGCAAGGAGCTGGACACCTTTATAAAAAATGGTGCCATTACGATGCACACCGGCCTTTCGTACGATCCCATCCATGATGATGTTGAAGAGATCGCAAGACAGTGGATCGCCTTGCCTGAAACCTCTTTCGGTATTGAAGGTTTCAGAGAGGTCATTTCCTACCTTGACGGAGCTGCGTGTGTTGCTCAACGTCATTCTGCAAAGTCTAATCAACTTTGCAGGTATACCGAACTCAGACATTGTTGCGTATAGGCAATCCCTTCTCGGGCTATCGAACGCAGCTTTAAAGTCGACAAAGAGATGGTGTGTGTCAATTTGATTTTCGTGGGTTTTCTCCAGGATTTGTCGTAGCGTGAAAATCTGGTCTATGGTGGACTTACCAGGTCGAAAGCCACACTGATAAGGTCCAATCAGTGTTTTTGTAATTGGCTTTAATCTTTCACACAGTACGCTTGAGAGAACCTTATATGCGATGGAAATAAGACTGATACCTCTATAACTTGCGCAGATTGTTGGGTCTCCTTTCTTAAGTATAGGGCACAGTACACTGAGGTTCCAATCGTCGGGCATGCTTTCTGCTAGCCATATTTTGCTGATGAGCTGATGCATGCGCCTTATCAATTCATCGCCGCCGGTTTTAAACAATTCAGCTGACAGGCCGTCAGCACCCGCTGCTTTATTGTTTTTGAGTCGTTGGATAGCAACTCGAACCTCTTCATGGCTAGGTGGTGATACTTCCACTCCGTCATCGTCGATTGGTGGCACTGCACTGTGCTCAATAAAAATTGGCAAGTCAACATGTAAAACTTAGGCGTTTTGATAAAGTACTTGGGTGGCTGAAAACTGCCAAAGCCATCTTATAAATTATTCTAGGTTTTTTTTCAATTTAACATAAGATTTTTTCTCGGTGTAGACTGAACAAGTTAACGTGAAATGTCAAAAGTGGTGTTATACCACCGGCAATGTTCTGATTGGTTTTTTTGATTGGTGATCCCTCGTTTTTTATCTTCGAATTGCAACGACCTTATAATTGTATAATGACTTGAGAATAACTAATAAAATCAAACACTGTAAACAAACTAAATGACAGATGGAGCTCAAACTTCTTGTCAGGATAGGGGACAGTTTTGCCACATTAGCGAGAAAAATTATTTTTACAAATGCTTTATGCGGGCTTTTTAAATAATCCTTTCCCGGTACTTTTTTGACAGAATGTATATAAGGGTGCTTCAAAAAAGTCGAAGTTGTATTTTTTTTTATGTGGTACCCCTCAATTTTTTCGTATGACGTTGAAATAAATGTTAAAAAAAATTTAATGTACCTCGGACCTCGGGAAACCGTGTCGACTTGCAGCGGTGCATGTCAGTATTTGGTTATATGGGAAAAAGTGCTCAAAGTGCTCAAAAAATATGAGAGTTAAATTCACATTTTAAAGTCTTTACAACCATGTATTAGACTTGACAGTCTAACTAAATAATAAAGTTAAAATAAAGAGACCAGTATGGTAGTGAAACACTCTCCAAGTCAGCTTTAAAAATGGGATGGGACCTTAAATGTTTTTTCAACCTACTCTATTGTATGTATATGCATTTAATACTTTTTTACAATAAATATTTAACAGGGAGGGGCACGCTGAGAAGCCGCCCTGGGCTGCAAAACTCGCATTTCTTTCAAGCTAAATTAGCCGTTTCGCATTTCACACTCAGAATATATACGTCTCAATCAATGTTTTTGTTTAACCCGACGTTAGTGTGGTACCCATGTGGTTCCTTCAAGATCTATATCTGAAAAGCCACAATTTCAATAAAACTAGTTCTTGTTTAAATTGCAACGCACTTAATATATTATTTTTTTAACAGTAAATAAATGAAGGAAACAGAAACGATCTGAACTTTTTTGATATTTTTTTTTTTTTGAAGCGAAGCTTTTTACTCCTCGTTCTGTGATTTGCTTGAAGTGAAATCTGAAAAATTTTCGACAGATTTTTTTTGGAAATTTGATGGTTTCTTTGTTGCTAGCGCTTATTACAACAAGAAAATTAAATTCTTTAATATTAAATACTAAAAATATTTTTTGACCCGCCCGTGGGGTTCGAACCCATGTCCTCTTCAATGAAAGTCCAATACACTATCCACCAGGCCACAAAGACTTGTTAGAAATAGTTGTTAATTCAATGTTAATTATATCAAAAGCTATGCTGCAGTAGATCGTCAACATCTATCAATAGATAGAGGATTGTGTATTTGGTGTGCTACAACTAACAAAAATTTGCTTTTATTTGCCACAAGGCGTCTCCATCGGTGTGCTTGTATTGTGAATGCGTTTGTGGTGTTGTTTGCACGAAGAAAATTAGCAATGCCCACAAGTGCGTTGATAAGTGCGTTTTTATGTGTCAAAAAAATAGATGATATCAATAAAGATGGAATTAACAAACGCATGCATGACATCGGCAAGGTATCTTAAATGTTTGTTAAATTTTGTTTCGTGTGCGTTCTTTAGTATATATTTTTGAAGCGAAGCTTTTTACTCCTCGTTCTGTGAACTCCATTTGCTTGGAGTGAAATCTGAAAAATATTCGACAGATTTTTCGCTAGGTAGTACGTTGTTGAAGGAAAAAAAAAAATTTGTTCAGTGCAGCCAAGTTCACAACCATGTGTGTTTTCAAATATGTTTTCTGTATATATGTAATTTATTTTATGTTATTTAAAAGTTAATTTATTAAAAAGAAAAATTATTAAGCTTAAGAAAAAGCTTCGCTATACGACTTTATTTTTGGGGTATGTCATACCCCACCACACTAATGGCGTAACTTATTCCACCACACTAACGGCGGGTTAAACTAAATCACCAAATCACTTCTTTGCTTCTGATCTACATAACAGAAGAATCAAATAACACTTACAGATCTATTCTGCGCGTTACCGGTAATAGTAATCTTGTTACCGAAATTTGTTACCGATCTTAGTATTCGGTATTCTGTACACTCGGTAACGCTTTCAAAAGCCGTAAGCTCGTTTAAGAACAAATAACACTCTTTCCTTGCATCTGGCTGTTTTGCTTGTTACCACCTAAGGATATGGTAACAATATTCACTGGTAACGCTTGCTTCTAGAATACCAAAAAGATGTAAATGTTACCAAAAGGTGAGTTTCTTTGGTAATAACATTAACGTTACCGCGACAGAATCGATCTGTTAATGGATATTTAACAAATTGAACACCTATTGAAAGTCAAACAACTCTTAAAACAAAATGAAATGCTAAACAAAACAGGATTGAAAGTTTTTTCTATTCTCCAGCTTTAACCTATTTAACAAGAAGTAAATTTCTGTGCCCATAAGCAAGTATGGCTTTAGTCGACTTTAAGACGGAAATGAGTTATTGATAAACGTGTATTTCTTGTATATAGCTCCATGCACACACAAAATCCGGAGCTTTTAGCGTGATGCTTGCCAAAGTTATGACACAAAAATTTAAGAACCACTCATGGAATTTATACGGCGATTGAAAACTTGAAAGCAGAGTTTTTTCAAAATAAAAATCACTAAAATAATTCTTTCATAAAATCCGCAAATTAGAATGGTATTCAAAAACTTCATAGCAGAAAGAAATTCAATGCTGTCTAGCTACGAGTATTTACTTTTAAAAATTCAAACACAGAAAGCAATAACAAAAACCAACTCTAAAATCAGCCATTTATTTATGTAGCTAGCTATATCAAGCTTCTATTACTGTAAGCTGTCAATGTGTCAAATTATTTAATGACAGTTTAAGTAGAAACCGAAGCTAGTCATAATAGAGATTTCATTGGATTCAAGAAATTCAGTCCAACGGTGATGGCTTAACTTGATTAAACCCAAATGATGATGAACAAGTCAACAATATTTATTTAATAAAATTAAATGCATAATATTAAATAGAGTGGATAAAAAAAAAAAGAATGTGTATTGCCGCCACGCCGTTTATAACTCCAAAAAGTGTAAAATTTCTGACAATATTATGATCACTCATAATTTTGAGTCAGAAAAGAGTCCCAATTATTACCAAATAGTCTTAATTATGATGGTCTTATAATTATTACTCATAATTATGACTCCAAAAAGAATGACGATTTTATGAGCGCTAATACACAGAGAAAACAAAACTAGCTGCTTGAAACATGTAGAAATATAATCTTACTCGGCACGTGTAGAAAAAGTATTTTCCTTACCAAATTTCTACGTGCAACTTGAAGAAATATGAAAGCTAAACGTATGTTATTTTTAGTATAAAGCACTCAATCGTGTTGAAATTAAGAAGATGCATGCAGTGTTCTGAAATGGGCCAACTCGGATAAAAACCACGCCTACCTCCCATACAAAGTAACTTTATTTAAACCATAAAATCTCTTAAAAATCTGCTCAAATAACAGATATTTCTTAGAACTTGGCACATACACTCCGAAAAAATTATTTTAAAAGAACAAGGTCACCAGTTTTTGTTTTGTAAATTTAAAATTTCTTTTATTAGTTATATTTCTTTTATTAGTTATAATTAAATATATATTTAAAACAAAAATATTTACCTTTGTCTTAAGAAACTAAGAATTTTAATTTAAAAATTAAATTTTTTTTAAAAAAATATGCTTTTCGAGTAAGAGAGAAATAGCTCATTTGACTTATTGATTCTTTACTTGCTTGTTGACAACAGTTCTATAGCCAACAGCATAGGTCGTCAGACCCTCGACATGGTCGGTCTTGGGTTCGAACCTCGATATGGCAGAACTTTTTTTTATTTTTTTTCGGCTAGATTCTTTTTTTAAATGAAATGGAAACAATCCCTTACTCGTCGATGCTAAGCGCCGTAGCAAAATAATTGTTTTTTAAAGTGTATCCGCACGTTATTGATTGTTAGAACAATCGATCTATCAACGTAGGTTTTTTTAGAGTTATACTATGTTCACACTGAGGGCTAAATGCGCATTTAACGAAATGCGCATTAGCAATTTAGAATGCGTGGCCGTATGCTCCTTGTAAGAGTAAAAGAGACAAATATATACATTCAATTTCGTAAATGCGCATTTAGCTCTCAATGTGAACGTAGTATTACGCAACTATTTGATAACAATGAAGCTGGTGCGTAGGTAAATCGACAGACTGGCCCGCGAGTGGCCCAAGTTCATTTTTGGCGGTGGTAACTTTCAAATTGAATATAAATAATAATAATCATATTAAACTCCTTGTTACTAAATATCCACATCTATGACAAATTTACAGGAACATTATTATTAGCATGAACGGAAATTTTTGATATATTTAATTTTTTAAAAACTTTTTTTTTTATTTTAAAATATTCCTTTTTGTTTCAAAAATAATTTTGTTCTTCTATTTTCTGAGTGTAGGCTTTGATATATAATATAGACCATCACTATGATATTTGGCAAAATCGGAAGAAAACCACACCTACTTTCTTAAAATCTTAAAAATCCACAAAACTTAAAAAAATATAAAGATATGAAACATCGCTATGATATTTTGCGAAATCGGATGAAAAACACGCCTACCTCCCATACAAAGTGAGGTCATCAAAATAGAAAAACTTTTGTAAATATATAAAACTGAATGACATCGTGTCTGTATGTACCCAAATTCCACCCACATCGTTTATCCAACCCATACATATATTCTTCGGTATAATGTGGAGTTTTTAGACTAGAAAAGTGGGTGTGGCATTTTACTACACGGCGTGTCTGACTTCAACAAAATTTTTCACACATAATCCTGTATAATCTGAGACAGGGGGCGTGGAACTTCAATTTTAAACTGGCTCCATCTACACCGTTTCTCCGATTTCAACCAAATTCCGCACATATATTCTTTAGTATAATAAGAGTTTTAAGCCTACAAATGTAGATGGGATTGGACAAGGGGCGTGTCAATTTAATTCTAATCGAACTCCCTCTACATCGTTTGTCCGAATTAAACCAAATTTTGCACACATATTATTGACCATAAGGATCAGTTGTTAGTTTATAAAAGTCGGCGGTTCTGGACAGGGGAGTGACACTTTATATTTATTATATTTCCATCTATACCGTTTCTCCGATTTCAACCAAATTTCGCACATATATTTTATTGTAGGTTGTAATGAGAAGGGTTCAAGCCTACAAGAGTGGGTGAGATTGAGAGGGGCGTGTCAAAATAATTTTAATCAAATTCCCTCTACTCCATTTGTCCAATTAAAACCAAATTTTGCGCACATATTATTTGGCAAAAGGATCAGTCGTGGGTGGTACTATCCAGGGGGCGTGGCAGTTTATTTTTAATCTATTTCCATCTACACAGTTTCTCCGATTTGAGCCGAATTTCGCACATATATTCTTTAATATAATAATAAGTTTTAAGCCATCTAATGTAGGTGGGATTGGACATGGGGCGTGTCAATTTAGTTCTAATCGGACAATATAGCATTTGTCCGACTTTGGCCAAATTTTGCAAATGTATTTCTTACCATAAAGAGCAGCCCGTAGTTAATAAAAGTGGGCGAATTTAGACAAAGGGCGTGCTACTACACCGTTTTTCAGACTTCAACCAAATTTTGCAAATATATTCTTTGAAATAATGAGCAGCAATTAGTCTAAAAAATTAGTCGAAATTAAACATGGGCATGCCACTTTAATTTTAATCGGACGCCTTTATAGAGAGTCTATATAGCCTTTGTCCGACTTCTTCCAAATTTTCCACACATACTCTTTGGAATATTGAGCAGCCAGTACTCTAGAAATTTGGGCGGAATTGAACGCGGGATGAGGCAATTCAATTTTAAATGAAATTATTTAACACCATTGGTATGAATTTGCAAATTTTGCACAAATATTCCTTGGCATAATGAGCAGTCAACAAATAACTCTATGTGACAGCTTAGGGTAAAATTAAATTTAGCGTATCACACAAATGTTTTTGCAGATTATACATAAACATATTATAGACGAGTAAAGACTTCAAATATACCTTAACACGGTCGCGGAAAGGTATCTTAGCTGCGGTACCCTGTCAAAGATCCATTCCTTACTAGTTTTTTTCAAGTTCAAGTTCAAGTTTTAGTTCGAGCACATCTCGATTTCACTTGGTCTGAACTTCATCAACCGTTGGAATATGGATACGGTTTTGGTGGAATTCAATTTATCGAAACAATATGTTCGTTTTGAATCGAATTTAGATATTTTTATATAAGAAAAACCATAAAAGAATTTTTGGATTTTTTTACTGTGTCAAACACCAAATTTCACTCTTTTAAAAAATAAGGATCATTCACAAAAAAAATATAGCAAATCTATCGAACTTGTTTGGAGATATAACTAACATAATGCGAATAGAGCAAACATGGCATATGTATTTAATGGAATAACATATTTTTAGTCTCAACTGTTAGAGGTGTAAATTGCTTTGACACGTTTTTTAGCTATTCCAAAAGGTTATCGGAATCGCATCGATATCAAACAATTTTTTGTTTGTCTTTTCACAAGTTTATTTTTTTTTTATTATTTCTTATTACAAGGTAAGGCTTTAAATATATCACAGAAAGAGAAAGTGTCCTCACCCGGTTTTTTGTTGTTTATTTTTTTATTTATTTTCTTTAACGCTGGTCGTGTTTTCCAATCAAGAATGCGTTGCATATCTTAAAGTAGCTTCTTTCTCCGAATTATTGCTATCTCTGTTGCACTCCAAAGAGCAGTATCGCAGTCAGTCCGAGTTAGTAGCTCTTTCTTTGAAGACTTTTGCTTTTACTTAACTTTTATAACATACTTTATATGATCAGTTTTGTTTATGGTTTTTAGCTTTCCCTTCCTGTATCTGTCTGTATGTCTGTCTGTTGGACGTTGTTTTAAATTTGTAGGCTAAAAACGCATGAAATTTAGTTGATAACTTTTTCTTTTGCGTTGGTTTTAACAATTTTTTTATATTATTGATTCTCGATGTCTTTTTTTTTAATTTTTTGAAATTGAATTAAGTCTTTTCATTTCGCGTTTTTTCACGCCCAGTTTGCGTATGCAAACGAAAGAAAAAAAAATTAAAAGGAACGGCGTTCGAAACTTTATTAAATTCCATTGCGCGTGCCGTTGAACTAGAAATATTTCTGTGAATACAAATTAATATGAATGAATAGATGTTGGCTAGCAGTGGTTGCTGGGATTTTTTTTTATTCGTTTTTCTTAATATTTTTTGCTGGTTTTTATGGCAAAATATTTTCAGTTTAGTTATGAGTTTTATAGAAGCAAAAAATTAAACTGACTCAGAGCCAGATTAAAATTTCCAAGAAAAGTTCCAAAGTTCATTGGGCAGGTCGTGAATGTTGATAGGCATTTAGTCAAATATTTTTTTCTTAAATAAATTCATGAAGTGTTTGACTTGGGAACGACAGCTTTTTGAACGCCCTTGTTTAAAGATAATTCGCAATAATGATATTCATGAATCTAACAGTTATGATTGATTATGATTTAAGAACTGGATATGATGATTTAGGATTAAATACCGATAAACGGTACCTGCGTTTTTTTCGATTAATACTTAACTATCTTTTTATAAAATCTCAATCTATCTTTTCAGAAAAATTTGAGGAAAGAGAAGATATATAAGAGAGATATCTTTTAGGAGGAAAAGATATCTATAAAAGATATATAAGCCGTACAAAACGGCGAGAGTGCCAGAAGTTTGAGATGTATGGCCCGAAAATTTTTTGATAAGATGCCTGGCCGATTGTTTTAAGACCGGAGTCTCTTTCTGTAAGGATGAAAACAGGAATATAGTGGAAAATATGACAGCCATAGCCCGACTTAAGAACCACCAAGCCGCCTACAAGCTGAACTGTTCATAAACGGAGGCGAAGTTCTCTTTATATGCATTCACGAGCTTTTAAGCAGAAAATTTTACGGAAGAATGCATTCCAAATGATTGCAATGTAAGTGTGCTCATACACTCACAAAAAACATTCTAAATTTAAAGAAAATTTACTATTTATTCCAAATTCTCCTGTAAATTTGACATATTTGTGAATACCTATTAGAAGAAATATAATTTTAATTTTTTGGAATTCTTAAAAATTTAAGCTCACAATATTTTTACTTCATGAAATTTTGGCATTTAGCTCATAAATATAATATTAAAAATTAGTAATTTTATGTATTCCAAAAAAAAAAAAATATAAGTAAAAAAATTGCATCGTTTCATTTTCATGCAAAAATGAGCCCAATTCAGAAAGTAAGATAACACAAACTTTTTTTCCAAAAAAACCTTCATCACGTCTTCTATGGTTAGGCTTTCCATAATTTTCAAGGTCCAATTCCTGACGCTGGTCAAAATATCAAATTATCTCTTAAAACTCAATAAAAATGGTGAAGTACCAAAATCAATACATTTATTTAACAATCAAAAAATTTAATAGTGCAAATATGTTTACATATATATATATATATATATATATTTATAGAGGTAGAACATTATATTAATTAAAAAAAAATATTATTAATTTTTTATAAAATCGTACTTCACATTCTCTGTAAAAAACACACTTTCGTTTTTCCATTGTTATATTTGAGTGATAAATTTAAATATAAAAAATACCATTATATATTTATATAAAATACTAGATAGATGTGAGAACTTACCTACTTTTAAATTCACGGTATTTATAGCAACAGAAATAAATTTCACGAAAATGTTATGCAAGCGCTCCATTCGCTGAATCAGTTGTTTATGATCAGCTGATTCAACTAACGATGGCAACAAATAAAACAGAGATTTTCCATAAATCATTAAACATCGACACTAGGTTGCTGTATCCACTGTACAAACACAGCTAATTTTAAATAAGGTCATATACAGACTGACATATACGTATGTAGCACTAATAAGTGTTTCAAATTAATAACAAAACTCGTCAGATTTCATAGGGTAAATTACATTATTATTTTTTAAATGCCTGACGAAATACTACGATGCCGGACAAAATTCCTGACAAAATGTCTAATGCCTGACTATCAGGCCTAATTCATGACGTATGGCAAGCCTATCTATGGTTGAATACCTACGAATTGTTGGTGCCTAGATGGAATCGTGAAAAGAAGTAAACAATGAGCGCAACAACAAATCTTCACAGAATTAATGAAGTCACTTTTTCGAGGTTTCGCTTTGCGCAATATGGTAGAAAAACATTACTTTGAATCTAAATGCACATAATTGCAGTTCCGTTTTGGTTTTGTACAAGTTGCGCCTATTAGCTTTTCAAAATTAATGGACAGCAGAAGCCGAAAATAAATTTAAGTTAAAAAAATACTACTATCGAGCGTATTAGTGTAAGACTAAAGTCCATCGTCAACCAGCTGATTAGACTTTGTTCGTGTGGCTTCAGACCTGGGAAGATCACCGTCGAACAGATATTTACGCTACAGCAAATATTGGAGACAGCCCTTGAAAAACTTATGTTTGATTGTCAGTGGTCATTGTAAGCGCAAAGTCAGAGCAGCATTCTCCAGAATAGAAAAAGAGTCAATTTATATGTGTCTTGCAGTGAATGCATATAAGACGAAATATCTGAAATCAACAAAACAATAGTCTTAGTATCTTGGAAACCAAGGCATTGTTGACAAAACCTTTTATAAGTTTGTTAAGGACTTCATCTACCTGGGATCCAGTATGATTAGCTTCTCCAATGGTACCATTATTGAGATGAATCGCAGAACAACTTTTGCGAACATGTGTTACTTTGAGCTCAATGGGCAATTAAGAGGCAAAGCCCTCACTTGACGAACAAAACTCACTCTCTATAAGTCGCTCGTCCTACTATATGCAACCTGTACGCAGGGCATTTCTGATGAAAATACTTTAAGAGCTTTCCAGAGAAAGATTCTTCGCAAGATCTATGAACTGATCTGTTCCAATGGCGATTAATGAATACAATGGAATGATAAACTGTAAGATCGGCATAGTCAAGAGCATAAAAACCGACCAGCTTCGTTGTCTAGGTCATGTTAATCTTATGAAAGCCGTGCGCAAATTGTACAGATTAAAATCTTAAAATTGTGGTTAGTGGCAAAATTATTGCAAATAGCACAACAATACATGAATGTTCCAAAGTTAGATTGCCAATGGGTGTTTAAGTTTGAGAAATTGAGAAAATACTGACCCATTTCTTCATCAGCACGATTACTATTTTGTGTGGATTTCTAATATGGAAGAAGTTTGTCATCCGTAGTGTCTTTTGGGCACGTAAAAACTTGAACAAATGATCCCATCTCAAGAAATTTTTATATTTTTATACAAATAATTCGACACCTGCATGCCTGCCCACCCAAAAGTGTTACTTAAATTTTGCAAGAAAATATATTCGTATTTCTAAATATTAAACTTTAGCAATTCTCTAATTTCTTAATTTTATACCTTATTTTAAAATAATTAATTTTTATATAAGTTGTTTTTTAAATGCACAAAATTATAGCTTACGATACGCTGGATACCCAAAATGTCATATTTTTGAAGTAAAAATTAACGAGACAATTGAAAAAAAAACCCACAACCAGTGTTCACAATTTAAAGGAAAAATTCAAATTTAGACTAAAAGCTAACAAAAAGGTAGGTAAAATTCGAACAGACATATGAAAGCAAACGCATAAAAAGCGAAAATTTAGCCACACAAATGTGTTAGTGGGTGCTAAAAGAGGTATAGAACGGAAGGCGCAAGACAAGCATGTAAAAAAGTGAAGCTTTCAAAAATATAATGCCCAAGTTATTCTATATTGATATTAAATGGTTATTGAACTCCACTGGTATAACCTTTGATTTAATTTTGATCGGACTTTGTCAACATCGATCGATATTTAATAACTTTAAAATCTTAAGTACATTATAAAGAATCAAATTAATAAGATTCTGTAATTATTTTACACAAAAAAAAAAATATCCACAAACAACCCGGTGACAAAGCTTTTCCAAGATCATCTTTGGAAAATACAATTTGCGGTGTTCACTTTATCTCAGCTGGAAATTATCTGAAATTAAGGAGCATTCAAATTTAGTCGAAGTAACATTAAATCCTCCACCCAACGTTCTCGATTATTATTTCCTTCATTTTTAAATTTTTGGTGGTCATTTGATATGAAATTTGCTATTTTTCAAGAAAATTTCCACTTTTTAGTAAGTTTGATTAATCCCCTTGATTAAAAAAATTCTAAAACTTTTCGATGGGGGGAGGTGGGGGAGGTACTTTATATGTAGAAGGTGTGTATAAAGTTTGAAATGAATAAGTAATTTGGTTTTTAAATGGCAGTGAACACGAACTCTTCAAAAGTGGTTTTGAAAATATCGCTCTTAAAATTTCGCTGTCGGAGATACAGTGTTTGAGGAGAGTGGACTAATTAGTCAATAACTTTGAGAGTTTTGCTATGGTAGACTTTACATTTTGGAACTATATTCTTCAGATATTTAGCTATTAGAAAAGACAAAATAATAAAAAATATATATCGAATTTTTAAGAGTACAAACTCTTACTCACCCCTTAAAGTTAAGTTTAATGTCATTTTAAACTTTTTCTAGTGAAATCATTTAAATGTAGCTTTAACCGAACATTTTTTTGTGTTCTGTATTATTTCTATGCGCGCTCACTTTTCGTTAGCAACAAAAACAACAACTTTTAACGGGTTTCTATAATTGAAATAATTGTAGAAAATTTCTTCTAATTAACACTTTTTTCATTTTATTTGCTTAACAAATCGCAAAAAACTTATCCAAAAACCAAAAGTAAGCCATGCCAAAAACGCAACAGAGATGCCAAAATAGGAAGTGAGAAAAAAAATAATTTAATTTTTTTAGGGCACTTTCGTTTACTTTTTGTTGGCAGTCAACGGAATTTCACTTACCACAAACGAAAAATGACATCAAGCACAGGAAGAGGCAGCACGCCATGTCATGCCAAATTTACCCAAACCTTACCTTTCCTCATCTTTTCTTACCCTGTCATACCTATTCTATACCTACTATATTCAATTGAAAAACTTCAGTCAAACCAACCGCAGACCGTAGGATGGCACGGATGGACGGACGGTTGGTATTCAAAGTTACGCGTACGTCGACTAAGTTCACCGAGTGTACGTGAATGAATTCATTAACGCAGAATATTTTCAAATAAAAATTAACAATTGCTCCGGCGGCCAACAACAAGAGTTGAATGACAAGACTTTGACTGACAGACATGGGCTAAGATACAAATAAAACTTAGAAATCGCACAAATTATAAAGATATTTAAAAAATGACTTCAAAGTACTTTCTGTTATAGTGTTTTTTAATTGAATTAAGCTTTGCCACTTTGACTATTAACAGGCAAAAACTATTATTTTAATAATGCATTCAATAGAAATGTTTGTAAACATGTAGTTCGGTGGCCGTGTTTTTGGCAGCTGTTTGGTTTTTGTATATCATCATTTCAATGTTTGGTATTGACAGTTGTTCGTATAATTGTTCCAACGAGCATTAAACGCATCGAAACATGCTTGACATTTGTGTGAAATCGTATTTAATGCAAATTTTATTCAATTCACATAGCTGCAAAGTGAAAAGCTCATTTGACAGCAATACAAATTTCTCAAATATCATTAGATTATGGGTAGACAAACATGTTTAAGGATTGGTTAAAGAAAAAAATCAACAAAGGTTTTTTTTGCAAAGGACTAAATTTTGTTGAAGTGTTGTATTTTATTAGATGGAATATAAATTTATCTCTATGCTATTAGTAACAATTGCTATCTAATTGATTTTACATAACATTTACACGGTTCAAGTGTAGAGTAATTTAGTGTACAAATTTCGATAAAAAATTCCAAATATTCTTCAGTTTAATATAAGGCTAAGAAATAAATATTTGACATTAATATTTAACCCCATAACGGCAACCTGATGTGGAAAGGCACACTATTTTGCTTTTATCCGCGTACGCTCAAGCAGTGCAGATTGAAAGTGCAAGTTGGGTTGTTATGATCGAAAAATCATAAAACGGCTATAAATATAGTTTTTACACGATAATTAGAGAAGTTCCAATCAAAAATTTTTGGTTCTTACTTTAGTTAACATAAGCCTATTGTATCCTTTTTGGAATATATAGTGAAATGTTTGAAATTTGATTGATTTGATACTACAGTTAACTTGAAAATAAAAAATAACACTCTTATTTCATAGCATTAAGTTTTTACTTCAGTCGGCACCCCACTCCTTTTTTTTTTTAGTTTGGTGTTATGTAAATACCCGTAAATTTTAATCAATTTAGTTGATGCGAAGGCTATAGGCTAAAAAAATAGGGTTGCTACCTATACTATTTTTATTTTTAGAAATTTGGTGGGCGAACACTAACTAAAAATTTGTCACTGAATTCGTTGTCAGAAGTTCAAATGTTATGAATTTTTTAACCATGGAGTGCCACATTATTTTATTTTTAAAATTTTTGGGTGCCATATTTTTACATTTTAACAAATTCAAAATTACTTATTCCTCCATAGGGCTGCCTCTTAAATTTTTTTATTTTTACGAATTCGGTGCTGGGGAGAACACTAGCTAAAAATGGGCCACTGAATATAAATCCGTTGTCACAATTTCAAAAATTATGGTATTTCTACCATAGAGCTACCACCTAGATTTTTAAATTTTTACGAATTCGATGCTGAGCGAACATAAGCCAAAAATGGTTTACTGAATCCGAATCCGTCGTCAGAATATAAATATAATGTAATTTTTTTCCATCGAGTTGCCATATAAGACACAAGGGAACAACTATTCGCTGAATCCGAGCCCGTTATTTGAGCCTAAAAACAATTTAGTTCTCTTATCAAACGAAGCATAGGTAAAATTTTTTACTTATATGAATTCGGTGCTGGGGCGAACACTAGTTAAAAATTGGTCTGCAATTTTTTTTTTCATAGAGCTGCCATATAATATTTTTTATTATTTTTACGAACGTGCTGGTGAAAGATAATCCACCGAAATTCTCTACAATTTTTAAAAAAAGCTCTACCGCTACAGTTCATATAGACAAACCCAAACTAGGTTTACTGAATACAGAAACTTCACAGACACTTACCTACACCTAGAAAAAAATGCATATGTTGAAGTGGAAAAAATCTAGAATAATTTATAGATGGCTTTGGCAGTTTTCAGCCTCCCAAGTACTTCATCAAAACGCCAAAGTTTTACATGATGACTTGCCAAATTTTTATTTGGGTAATAAATTAACCAAGTATTTGGCAATTTTTTATACACTACTTCTAAAAAAAAATCGAATTTCAAAAATATAACTTTTTTCTGGTTATGGTTTTTTTATTTCCGTTTTTTTTTTGAAGCTGCCGCCCTCTTGTTCTGTCATTTGCTTGACTGAAATCGGCAACAACACAATTTTTTCTTTTATCAACACCATTTTTTTCATAGAAACTAATATTACTGCTGTAGTGGACTACCATTTAAGCCTTGCGTCAGTGAAAATGGTCTTAACACTTTTCATTAGTGTCAAGTTACCACTTTCAAGCAATTTTTGAAACCGTTTTGCCACTCTATTGGCGATACCTTAGAAAACAGGTTTTAAGGCCTCCTGTTAAGACGACCTGTTTGGTCGTAGAAAACGCTCACCACTCATTTTAACACTCAATCGTTTATTCATTTTCACCATCAATCCCACGTTTTGAGTGCCTAAAAACGCTTTTGTTTGAGCTGATATTTGTAGCTCGCGTTTTCGTAATGCAGGATGATCCTTCTTCGACGGTTAGTTTTCCTCAATCCTCCGAAGACTTCCGGCAAAAAAATTATTTTGTACCATTCAGCATTATCAGTTCTACGATGCTATAGTAGTACAAGTACGCCATGACTGACTTTTTTTTTTAACTGGCAATCTTTGCTTGGATGTGCTTCGCCCGCAGACAACTTTTGACGCGCTTTCTCCACTTCGAAAGACCCAAACAGTGGATTGCTGCTTTGTTTTGGCTCTTAAGTATAGATGATTCGTCACCTGTTTTGATTTCGTAGACGTTTTTCGAATCACTATATTTTTTCAGCATTTCCATACACCAATCGACAATAGCCTTTTTTTTTGAGCAACCGTCAAATGATGCTTATCCAACGGGAACAAATCTTCTTGACATCTAAATGCTCATGTAAAATGGAATGTAAATTTGTCTCACTAATGCCCAAGGATGACTCTATCTTTAGGTATATCACATGCCGGTATGCTTCCAATGCACATCATCGATTTTTTCACAATAGATGTTCATGGGTGACCTTCACGAAATTCATCTTAGAGAGAACGACGATCACGCTCAAACTCATTGAACCAACATTTTGCAGTCGCTGTGTGGTTTTTTAGCAGCAAAAATCTCATGCATAAAAGTGAAATATTGCTTCTTACTCGATTTTTCGAGCAATAACTCGTTGTCATAAACATAAAAAATCTTTTACTCATTAACAAAAACTTCTTAAAGAAACTTAAACTTAAAACAAAAGCTCTTAGTGAATGCATAATCGATATGCATAATCCTGAGATGCAGCTCGCTTGTCTAAGAACTTTCTCGTTAAATGTTGAGTCAACTATTCAGTAAACTAACAATTTTTTAAGTAGCAAAGATCGCCGAATACTATTGAAAAAAAATTCCGATATAGCGTAATGATCTCGGAAAATACTTATTTATTCTCTTTTGAAGCAGTTTTCTATGTTATAAGTTATCTATAAGTATCTATAAGTAATCGATAAGTCATCGTTCCGGTCGATTTGTTATTAATCTATCCAAAACATACGTAAAAAATTAATTGAGCTTCAACAAGTGTAAATTATCCGTGGTTATGCTAGGCAAACATGTTTGGTGAGCTTTTTTGTTAGTGTACGAGAGAAAAGTGTATCGCTCATTTTATGCGTAACACACTAACAGCAAAAAAAAAAGCTCAGACAACATGTTTGCTTAACATAACCACGGCATTACAAATTAAAGAAGAGCTTTGAGATCGATCTCACTTATGTTGACTAACTTGTCATGAGCTTGATCTAATTTTTATGCATACAATTCTCAGAGTCTGAGACTGAGAAAATTCTTGTGACTCACTGCTTGAGTTTGATCTTACCAGATCGATCTCCGAGAAGTATCTGATTTTTATGCATGAGACCCAATGTTTATTGTTTAATTCCATTTTTTTATTGAAATACAGTTTTAAAACCACTGTAAAAAACATTATAATGCCCATAATAATACACATAATTATGCCTGAAAATGTAAAATTTTTAAATGGAAGTGCCAAAATTCATATGGGAATGCTAAGTGTTGCCTAGCCACAAGACTATAAGGGCAGCCTACGTATTTGCACGGTTTTACGGTTTTTTTTTCATCCGTTGATGTTAACAATGTCTGGGCACTATAATTTGATATAAATTTGATTTATTAATATAATTCTTTTCACCTAAAACGGATTTGAAATAACTACGTGCTATTAACCCATTATGGACTGACCCATGTTCCCGTTGAGCTAGAATGATGAAACTTTCCAAAAATATTTAGTTTGGACTAACTTAAAACAACAAAAAAAAAAAAATCAAAAAATTAAAAAAAAAAAATTTAAGAAATATTAAAAATTAAAAAAAAAATTGAGTTGCCCGTTGAGATTTTTAACCATTTTAAGACCATTTTAAGCCAATATTCACAAGAATTTATACAAAACAACAAAAAATATACAAAAACGCATTTCCTTAAAGAGCAACGTTGTGTCAAGCCGCGGGAGCCACGTATGTCAGTCAAACTTCATAAAAAATCACAAATGTTATAAAGCCTTAGAAAGACGATTGTGTAAGAATTATATTTTAATTTATTATTTTTTAGATTTTTAGTGGTTTCAAATTAGAGATAAAAAAAAAATTTAAAATTCCCAAATTTCCCAAGCTTTGAATGTAAGTAAACGTAATTGTTCAGCCTTGAGCGAAAATGGGTCGATTAGATAAATTCTTAAAATTTTATGTATGACCTTCAGGTTAAGGAAAATATGCCGTTGCGTATACGCAACGCTGGAAAAAAATGGGTTAAGGCGTCAGCTGTTAATAAAACGTCAATTATAAAAACTTAAAAAAATCGGTTAGAAAATATTATGATATGCTGAAGAAAACATAAATATTTTTTAAAGTCTATTTTCAGAATATGTTGGAATTTATATTGTATGCAAACCTTTGTTGAACCATGCTTAAAAGAAAAAAAAAATAGAAAAATAGAAAAAAATATATATATACCTATGTATACATTTTCCCCTCAACTTTCATTTACAAGTTTGTTGCTCCGTTACTGTAATACTCCAAATAAATATAAATTTAATTATTTTAGGTAATCTAACACGTGCTCAAAAGACCTTTTTTTCTGACAAACTGCAAAAGTAGTTTTTCTTGTTATTTGGATGATTGTCTGAGGCATTCATTGATTAAAGTGAAATCGTCGTGTGGAAATATTAATAAAATTCCCAACTCATATTAATTTGTAGTCATAACACAGAGCATAATTTTTGCTCAGAAAAGTTGTTGTTAATGTTGTAGTTGAAAGAGAGGCAACCAGAAATGTGTAAAAACTCACTCTAACTAAAAAGTAATCAGTCGGTCAGCTCCATGATGTACACTATTAGCAAACGGCTGACACATTTTTTTTGTTGTTACGTACTTTTAAATGAGTTTGGCCAATTCTCAGTAGACCGCAATGAACAAGAAATGCAACGCAATGATTCGAGTTTTATTTTTTTCCTTGCCATTTTATGGTCACTCAAGCCTAGTTTTCAGTCATAAACTAGTTTGGCCTGCTTAGGCAGATGCAGTAAAAACCATCAGAGAAAAAAAAACAGCTATGAAAAGAACTTAACACTTTCAGTCACATAAATCGTAGCGTTGGGATACATATCTGAAACTTTACAAATAAGATAATTTGAGTTCACTTAAACAGGAAATACAAAATACAAAAGATATACAAAATTAAACAGATATTGTAGGTAGAACGACATATTTTTACAAATTTCAATTATAACTTCATGCCTCCAATTTTTCGTATTAACCATTTTTTTTTTATTCGGCTAAATAATATAATCTCGTGTCACGCGCCCAGCCTTAATAAAAAAAATGTTATGAGAAAATCAAAACTATATATTATTTAAATCATATTATTTTTTACGGAGCACACTACAATAAAACCACATTAGAAACAATTCCCCGTCACAGGAAAATTCAGTAATGTGCAAATAAATTTAGACCAATATATTGGACACAGTGACTGCAAGGGTTAATGTTGGTTTTTTTTTTTGCATCGAGATAAGAGGTCAGCGGTTTGTAGATGCTCCGATTACAGCCACTATTGAGCACAAAGCAGCTAGTTACGAAAATATGTCAGCTTATTAAGCCAACAAGTTAATAATATTAACAAATAAATAAAGCAACAGAGAGAAAAGATCAACCACTACTGAAAAAGGTATATAATGTTCTATTATTTGTTGAGCTTTTATGTCTCTTTTAGCCCCTCTATGTTATTTTATAACTTAATTGAATTAAATGTTCGCACCTGTTTGCCGCTTTCCGGCCATTGAATTTCGCATTTCTGGTTTATCTAACATGATGTTAGGGTTCATTCAACATTAATTTGGCGCATTGTTAGAGCTTACTAGAAAACTAGCGCACCTTGACCGGAGTTGTTGTGGGAAAACACTCGACGAGCGTTGGCAAAAAATTCTACCCTAAATTATGCTGGTTATAAATGGCTCATACAAACAAGAGTATTATTTTAGTTTTTGTTGCTATTGTTAATTTCGGACACTTAACTTTGTAGATAAATTTAGCTATTTTACGCTCATGAAGTTTTTCGTAGATACCAGTATTTGCTAAACATCAGTTGTTTCACACCTGTTAATAACAACTTTTAATGAGTTTAGTTCAATACAGCACAAGACCAAACAATCCAGCGGTTGATGGCCAAGCTTAGGAATTTCTTTAAACAATATATTTCTCATGAGTTCAGGTTACTTTGGCTTACTTAGTTAAACGTCACATAACTTAACTTCGTAAAACGTAACGTAGTTTACTTTACTTAGGTTAAGTCAACTTAACTTAACTTAACCTAACCTAACTTAACTTAACCTAACTTAACTTAACTTAACTTAACTTAACTTAACTTAAGTTAACTTAACTTAAGTTAACTTAACTTAACTTAACTTAACTTACCTTAACTTAACTTAACTTAACTTAACTTAACTTAACTTAACTTAACTTAACTTAACTTAACTTAACTTAACTTAACTTAACTTAACTTAACTGAACTTAACTTAACTTAACTAAACTTAACTTAACTTAACTTAACTTAACTTAACTTAACTTAACTTAACATAACTTAACTTAACTTAATTTAACTTAACGTAACTTAACTTAACTTCACATAACTTTACTTAGCTTAACTTAACTTAACTTAAGTTAACTTAACTTAACTTAATTTCACTTAACTTATCTTAACTTAACTTAACTTAACTTAACTTAACTTAACTTAACTTAACTTAACTTAACTTCACTTAACTTAACTTAACTTAATTTAACTTAACTTAACTTAACTTAACTTAACTTAACTTAACTTAACTTAATTTAACTTAACTTAACTTAACTTAACTTAACTTAACTTCACATAACTTTACTTAGCTTAACTTAACTTAACTTAACTTAACTTAACTTAACTTAACTTAACTTAACTTAACTTAACTTAACTTAACTTAACTTAACTTAACTTAACTTAACTTAACTTAACTTAACTTAACTTAACTTAACTTAACTTAACTTAACTTAACTTAACTTAACTTAACTTAACTTAACTTAACTTAACTTAACTTAACTTAACTTAACTTAACTTAACTTAACTTAACTTAACTTAACTTAACTTAACTTAACTTAACTTAACTTAACTTAACTTAGCTTAACTAGCTTAACTTAACTTAATTTCACTTAACTTAACTTAACTTAACTTAACTTAACTTCACTTAACTTAACTGAACTTAACTTAACTTAACTTAACTTTATTTAACTTAACTTAACTTAATTTAACATAAGTTAAGTGGCGTCCGTGGCGTAGTGGGTAGAGTGTGTGGCCCATACGCCAGAGTACCCTGGTTCGAATCCCACCTGCCACAGAAAGTTTTTTCAATTCAAATAATTTTTCTGTTCGGCCATCACCTCTCTGCAGAAAATAGCAAACCTCGTAGAGTAAAAACTGCCATAAAAAGCTTCTTGAGAACATAAGCCATTCCGAGTTGGTATAAAATATTTCACAACACGCATCACACAATTCGATCATAAAAAGCTCGGTCGAAGTCCTTTCAAGAGCTGAAACTACACTTTTTTTTTTTAATTGCAGTTTAACGCTCTAGTAGCAAAGATCAATTCATAACAACAAAAACAAAAAGAAAAACAACAATGAATACTATCTCTGTAGCAATCTGCTGTCAATCAATTGTTCAAGCAAAAGAAAAAATATTCTTTGTGGTTCAATTTTTATCATTAGGCTAAAATATTTTTATTTAGAAATCGAATTTGTACTCCTCAAAAACAAAAAAATAAATTTTTACTTGTAATAACTTAATGGTTGAAATATAAAAAAACAAAAATGTTTTAAACAATGACAAAGTGAACGCTTGCATACCTACAGAAAAAGTGTTTTAAATAATTTTAGGAGAACTATTAAAAATGTTCTCCTTAATATTCTAGTATAAATTCATCGATAAAAGAACTGTTTAAACTTTGTTTTAACGAATTCTGTTTGAACTTTTGGGAACTTTAAGTATGTAAAATGATTTCATGCAGTTAAATCAAACATACAAAGCATTTATTTTTAATTATGAAAACAGTATAATTAACTAATTTATAGTCATCTTTTCAACAGTATTTATTTATATAAAAGCTAAAGAAAACGCTAAGCGCGATATTAATATTCAAATAATATTCAATTTCTTTAACTGACCCATCTAAGCTCATCCAAGCTCTTTACACTGTCACGATAGAGCTAAACTCAATAGTTTGCCTGATCGAACTAACTACTGACTTGACTTGTTTCAACTTCAAGACCACTTAACTGTAAAATACGCACATTGTCGATATAAGCCACAACAACAACATTTAAAGTAAAACACCAACAAGCACAAAAACAAGACAATCAAAAGCTGCTAAAAGAGTTCTTAAGCAATACAAAGGAGACAAATTCCAGCTAAGCACGATAACACAGTTTGGCGCAAAACGTATACAAGCCAAAGAAAGAAGATCGAACATGGTCAAAACCATGCCGTGGCTGAACTTGGAACATGTACAAGGTAAATGGTTTGGCTAAACGAGTACGTATGCTGGTAACTGAAGCTACAGCTGACGATCAGTTGAAGACGGTATGTTGTGCAAGCAAGTTGTGCGCGGGTAACAAATAACGTGTAAATAAATATTGCTAAGATACAGTAGTAATAAGAAGAAAACGATAAAATAACCGTTAAAGAAGCAGTACATCAAGATAGTAGTCACAGCAGCAGCGACAGCAAAAAGCAGTAGATACGCGCGTACATCGTAAAAATCAAAAAATAAAACCACAAAAAAAAGAGGTAATAATTAGCAAAGATAAATGAAGAAAGAAATTAAAGAAAGCTGAGCAGAAGAACGCGCAGATGTAACAAAGAAATTCGAATAACGTTAGTTTGTTCGATCGCTGTTCGATCGATCGTATGTTCGATTAACTTACAGTAAAAACCACAAAAGAAAATTTTCTATACTGTCAGTTAAACTCTTAGCGGCAAAGTGAAGTGTTGTGCCTAGAGCATAGTTGACATAGTTTATAAGCTTGGATTAAAAAAAAAAAAAAAACTGAACTTGACTATCTTTTTCAAAGAATCACTTAAAGGTAAAGATCGTGAGAGCTTGAAATCGAGCTGTAGGAAAGAGCTTAAAAAAAATTTTAATAATATATATGTATGTATGTTAATAATATATTCAACAAACATTTGTGCTGATTTTTGAAGAAGCTTTGGTATTGTGCTTACGGCTATACGGAAAAGGTGTGCTTATAAGGTGTGCTTCAAGTGATGCACTTGAAAACTGATTCGGGGACTCTTTTGCCATTTCTTCAGATGGAACGAAAAATTTTAACAAAATATTATTAAAACAGCAATTGTCTCGAAATTTATTTCTATAGTTTACTTAAACTCTGGTCTCCGCAATTTTTTTTTTTTTCTGTTACACATTTTCGAAAAATTGTTAACGTTTAAAACTTTTCTATTGATTCATAAATGAAGTTGTAGCGAAGAGTGAAAGTACTGTTTGTTTGAAACTGAATGTTTTCGGTTAGATGTTTTTTCTTTAATACATTTTTTTTTCAAACTTAAACGTTCACTGCGTTGTTTAACAAAAAAAAAAAAAAAAAAATTAATTAATTTTCTTTAATTGAATTGAATTTGAAGTTCAAGTTCTTTTTTTGATTATAAATGAGTTGATATTTTTAGATTCCAATTTTTATTTAAATGTGAAAATTGTTCACTCAGGCCTTAAATAAAATAAAACGGTTTGTTAAAGTTCTTAATTATTTATTTTACGTAGGTGGTTTTCTGTTAATTTTTGAAGAAAAAAAATAATCATGTTTTTGCTCATAAATGTATTTTAAATTATAATTTTTTTGTTTATAATTAAGTCTGCAAGCGAATAACATATGATTGTTTTTTTGCAAAAATACTTGCCTATGAATCATATATGATCCTTTTTTTTTTTGTTTGAGTTGCCAAATGAATTATAAATTAAATGTTGTCTTAAATCATAAATAATACCTCATTATGAACTCTGCCTTTGCATATTTTTGAAATAGCTAAAAAATACCGAATGAATTCAAATTTAAGGCTTGGCGAAAAGTGAGAGTTTTGCTTGAAAACTTTTAAAAATCAATAACTTTTATTTAAAAAATTTCGCTCGAACCACTCTTAATGTGATTTATTTTTTAATCAAAAATAGAGAATGTTTTTGCAGAAACGATCTCAGTAATTAAAAATATTACTTATAATATATAATTAATAATAATAATTATACTTTTTTTTGTTTTTAAATAAATTTGCAACTGAAGAATAAATGTCTCGCAAGTTACTCAAAAATTGGCTCGTAAATTAGTTCTGAATTGAATCATAGATTACATTTTACGAACACTTCTTTAACTTAATTAATGTGCATGTTCAGGTGCACTACAAAAAACTATCTGGAATTTTTACTGGTCATTTTAATGGTCATTCTTCAATTTTCTAACTTGTGCGTTCTATTTTCTTTATTTAATCCTAAATTCAATACATTAAAGTGAAAGCTTTAAAATCTTTGTTTTTCTATAAAACCATTAAACATTACTTTGAAACTTTTTTCATTACTCGCTCTTTTTGGAAGTAAATTCATTTTGTATTTATTTTATCATTTTTGGGACTTACTCGCTTTTTTGGGATCTAATTAATTTGGTAGTTATTTTGATACTTTTTAAATGGGTCTTATTTCCATTTATTTATTATAATAATAAATTGTAATTTTTAAAGAATAAATATATGCCTTGTTCCATGGTAGAATAAGAGAAGGTATTTGCATTTCGGAGAGATAGACTGCCATAACTGTCAAACAGGTTTGAGAGCTCATAGAAAATCTGAAAGCTATGACAAAGCTTTAATTAAAAAAATGTAAGCAAAAAAGTGATTTTTGATGATAAGAAAGAGAGCACAGTCCGAAATGTGATTCTTGGTTCTTGAAACTTGATTCATTTCGTATAAGGCTGTGTGCTATTCGGAAACTTTTCACTCGTGGTAGGAAAGAAGTTACTGAGTTGAATACAATTTCTATCTGTTGAAATAAAATTGTCATTTTTGCTGTGCCAAAAGAACAATGAAATTTTGACAGCTAGAAATTTTGGCGTTTTAGATTTCGTTAGTGTATTTGCGCGAGAATTTAATTTATTTTGCAACATTGTTGATATAACTGAAAATGAACAGAATTTGCGAATATATTTTCCACTTTTGGTTGCTTTGCTGTCGGAAGCAAAAAGTTTTGAACTTCTGTATGACATTTTTTACAGAAAGGGGGAAGAGTAAGTACTGCTTTTGTTTTTTTGTTCCGGACAACTACCTAAAACATTATTCCTTTAAGGATATTACCTATATTCGGCCAAGAGGTTATTCCGAAACATTAAATGCCATTTTGAATGGAGACAATGCACGAACTTAAATGCATTTAAAAGTATCTGCTAGCTCTTTTCGCAAAATTGTGGAGCTTATTCCAGCGAAGCATCATGGATGGTCAATAGAGTATGAAGTGGTTTGCTATCGAGTAGCAAGTGACTTTATGAGATTGCGGACAGTATGCAATATAGTTCTACATATTACGTAGAACTTCCTTTGCTGTTTTGTTGGGATTTCCATTTTTTTTTTTTAATTCTTTGTGGTTTTTTAATTTATAATTAACTAAAATGTTTAGCTTTCATTAATTTCACTATAGTTTTTTTAAGCGCGAGCTTAGAAGTGTTTTTTTTTTTCTAATTATGCTTGTGTCAAAAATTCTCTTGCCGATTGTCAAAATTTATACTAGCCCCTGAGGCTACATAAATTTTTGACAATAATATTCACCTCGCAAGTGCCAACTATTCTTATTCAGACTGTCAAAATTTCATCATCCAAGTGAAAAGTTTCCGAATAGCACACAGCTTAAGAATAATTTCGAATTTCGTCAATAATCACTCGAGTTTTCAAAAAAAAAAAAAAAAAAAAATAAAAAAAATTTTCTCTTTTACAGAATGTTTTCGTCAATTTCTTTCATCTGAATTCCTTCCGTACAAGGGAGAGTCCATTCTAGAATTATTCAATTTTGAAAAGAATAATTATGTCCCTTGTACGAAATCCTTTCCTAATTTTCAAAATTACAAGGGAAAAGAATACAATGCCGTCCTAATACAATAAAACAACAGTCCTAATGCCAGACCAATCTCAATTATTAAAAATATATTTGCTAAAATCATGTGAATAACATTATTTGATAAATAAATTTGAATGCATCAACCCGCTCGGAACCACGTCTCGCCGCTCGTAATACCGGAGCGCAAGCACGCGACAACACCCAAGTTTTGCGAGAATTTCATTTTCCCTATTGGGATTTATTTCATTGCTTTGGAAGTTATTGCATTTCTCTCTCTTAAGACTTATTTAATTTATTTTGGGATTTATTTCTTTGGGACTTATTTCATTGGGACTTATTTCAGTGTGAGCTTTTTCATAGCGGCTCTCAAAACATTCCCAGCAAACCATAGTTGACGACTTTGTCGAAATTCCGACTACTTCGTAACTATTTCTAGCTGTCTTAAAGAAATTGTTACAATTTCGTTACGAAAATATCGAAACAGTTTCACTTTTTATAAGAATTCATATAGAATTTTGTTAAGCGACTGTTTGTACGATATATTGAAATGCGAACAGAGTGAAATTTCCTTTCTTTTGAACTGTCTGAACGAAAACGTAACTTTTTCGTAACATTTTCGTTAAGACTAGTTACGAAATCGTTACGAAATTTCGTTACGAAGTCGTGTCAACACCTTCATACGATATTCTTTACGATTTCGTAACGAAATCGGATTCCGGAATCGGAAAGATTGCGAAATGTATGCTACGATTTTGTTAGGGCTTATAATAAAAGCTGTGAATAATTTTGTTATAGCAACAAAATTAAATTTTTGATAAATTTATATTTTTCCGAATAAGATACGTTAACAAAAAACGTAAGAACCCAATAAACCCAACGAATTCGTTTCGAATTCGAGGTGAAACAGAGATCTCGGTTATTCATTTTGAAAACGAAGTTTGTTCTCGATTTGCTATTGAATCCGCGAGCGGGAGAAATGCGCACTTCATTCTCGAGACGAGTTTTTCAATATAATCGAATCACTTACGAAACGAGAAGTTACAAATTAAAAAAATTGTTTTCGAATTTTTTTAGCAATTCCTTTTCAAAACGAATTAATTTTTTTGATTAATACAGTTGGCAGACGATGTTCGAAATATTGGATCATTAAATAAATTCAGTGCATTTATATATGAATATTTGTTATATGAAATTATGCGTAAAAAAAACTCAAAGAAAAAACTAAATTCTTTACTCAAATTAGGCAAGTAGGCAAGCAGAGCAAAGCAAATGTGGGAACACTAAAAAAAAAAAAAATAAAACCAAATTAATTTTGCTGATTTTAAGGAAGGGTCATTTTCTTTTCAAGCATTCCATTAAGAAGGTGGTTTTCATTTTACCTCTTCTTAGAAATGTGATATTTTATATTTAAATGTATTCGCTATTTTAAAAATTCTCGTATTCATTTCGAGTTCGAATCGAATAAGAGATATCTGATCCGAGTTCTCGGTTTCGTTAGTAATTCGAAACTAACCCGAGTTCGTTTTGTGGTTTGTTGGGAAATGATTTAAGTGTTCATTTTTTATTATTACTCGAAAAATTGAGAAACATTAAATAAAAAAAAAAAAAAAATTTGCTTTCGGACGCAATTTTTTCAATTTGAGGGATAAAAAAAAATTTTCTCATTGCATATCATTGAAGTCCAACCATCGGATACACGTTATACGTGCATTTCAATGCACTCAAGATCCAGTATCATCGAGAAAATCGCAATTAAAAAAAAAAAAAAAATTAAATTTGCATTTTTGTTTTAGGATATTTCTGCAAAAATGAGCGGTAAATTGCAATTTTTCGAAATTTTATGCACCCCATTCGGAAGAGCGGCGTTCAAATAATAAAGTATGTGGCTTTTTTCAAATTGTATTAAATTTCATTTATCATGTTACACGAGGTTGAAAACCAAGGTAAAAATCAGAACATTTGGGTGTTAAAGAGATAATTATGTGACTGATCGCAATTTAGGCGAAATGAATAATAGCACAAATATTAATGTTGGGCGATTATTAATTTTTCAAATTTTGGACAAAAGTTCATGGTGAATAATCACCCGAAATTAAACTGCGCTAATCGCCCAAATCGAAATGAACAATCGCCCAAAATTTTTAGCCGAATTTTCGGCCGATTGCTCATTTGTCACTTTAGACAATTTTCTATTGGGTGATTATGCACACAGCCTCCGTACAAGAGCAAATCAGTTTTCATAAAAAGACACGATTCGGACCTTACAAGAATATTATGTCCGTTTCCGAAGTAGACATAAGGTCCATTGGCTTTGTATCCGTCCCAAGCGGACATAATGTAGATGGATCTTTATGTTTTTCACAAATACGGATAATTTATTTTTTCTTTAGCCACGACTACGTCTTAAGTGATTCATGCTAGAAGTCAATTTTTTAAAGACATTTTTTGGGACCAAATGCAACAATTTGTCGCACCAAATGCAACAATTCTGCTTATTCACATACTAATTTAACTAAAAATGAGGTTTGTCGGTGAATACATTTTTATACCCCAACCCGTACTGCGTAAGGGGTATATTAACTTTCTCATTGCGTTTGTAATGCCAATAAGGAGGCGTGGCAGTTATAGAAAAGTATATATATTTATGTCTGTCGACACCATTAAAGCCGTAATTTTAAAGCTATCGCTATAAAAAATAAAAGCTTTCTTAAAAAAAATAAAGATCAAGTTCAAAAATTAGCCAAATCGGATGAAAACCACGCCTACCTCCCATACATAGTGTCTTTATTTTTACAGTGAAATCTCTTGAAAATTCACAAAAATTAAGGAAATGCCTTCACATTTTGCATATAAGCTTTGATCTTCAATGTCAATACTGACTATGAAAAATCAGATGAAAACCACGCCTACTTCCCATGCAAAGTGTCCCTTTTATTAATGCAAAATCTCTTAAAAATCCACAAAAATTAAGGAAATGTCTTGAAATTTTGCACATGAGCTTTGATAATAAATATAAACCATCTCTATAATTTTTGCCATAATCTGATGAAACAACGCCTACTTCCCATACAAAGTGGCTTTATTTTAAACTAAAATCTATTCGAAATTTATTTATTTATTTATTTATTTAATACATTAGTACAATAAGAATAACTTCTTTTTGTTGTACAAAGGCGGTTTTCATAGCATTTAACAATTTGAAGCTGTACGATATTTAATATTACAATAAAAATTAAAATAACATAATACCTAATCATTAAGAGATAATATTATGAGATCAAATTAAAAGAAATTTAATTTATTAAAAATTTTTTTTTTTTGATAAATCAGAAAATGAAGAAGAAAAAGAAAAGAAAGAAAACATTATAAAAGTACAAATAGAAATCTGGTTTTTGATTTGTTTATAATTTTAATATTTAAGAAAAGTGATTTAAAACGGCCTGCCTAAAGCCACCCTTGCTATCCCTACATTTAATTACGCTTGGTAAACTATTCCATAATCTAATGGCATTAATGAAAAAAAGCCTGGTAGAGTTGAGGTACTTCCAATTTGGTATTATGATCATATTGCTTCTGGTTGACTGGCTAAATTGCAGTTTATCAAAGAGATACCAAGGAGTTTTTGAATAAATAAGTTTGTGTAAAAATATACAATTACGAGCATTAAGATAACTTAAACCAAGAATACTTTTCTTGAATTGTGTTATGTGATCAAATTTGAGAAGGTTATAGACATAACGAGTAGCATGGTTAAACGAAACTTGCAGTTTGTGTTCGGATCTCGAGTCTAGCTTACTATAAACGAGCTCAGAGTAAGTTATGATAGGAACGATAAGCTGTAAAACGAGCTTGCGTTTGGTTTCCACAGGAGTGAACTCTGCCGTCATTTTAAGATTACGGAAAACATAGTAGATGCTTCGTACCATGCTATTTATGTGATCTGTGCATGTTAGGGACGAATTAATATAAAAACCAAGGCTTTTCACATTGCTAACAAATTTAAGTGTCTCACCTCCTATAAACAAGCCAGGAATATCCTCAAAGAAAATTTTGTTTTTACTAATAGGTAGCACATGTGACTTGCCTGCGTTCAATTTAAGACCATTTTTTAAGGACCATTCACTTATGCTATTTAAATCTTCATTTAGCCTGCAACTTAAGTCCTCCAGGAGACCAGTTCTGCGAGAAAGGTGCAGTTGCACATCATCTGCATAGGAGGAGAGATAAGAGAGTATTAGCAGTTAAAACGTCAGTGATCTGGTCCGCCATAATAGCTTCACATACCTTCGATAGAGATGACAAGATACTTATAGGTCTAAAGTCATTGGGTTCGCACGCAGATGATTTTTTTGCGACAGGCATTACTTTTGCTATTTTCCAGAGCTGAGGAAAAGATGACGTTGTGAAACAATGGTTCACAATGTGCGTAAGCGGGCTAGCTATGTGGGTTAAAATTAGTTTGATAAACTTAATCGAGACACCATCGTCACCAATGTCATTCGATTTTATCTTCATTACTTGCTTACAGACCTCATGTTCAGAAACATTGGAAAACTGAAAGTTTTGTTGAACAGATACATTAGACAACTCATTAGAGCTACATACATTCAGACTATTATTTCGGAAAAAATCATTGAGAACATCAGGGTCTAGACTACATTCAGCTTCTGGATTGTTACCGATTCCAAGATTTTTTGAGGTTTCTCCAGAGTACTTTAGATGGTAGGGAAGCTTTCAATTTATTAGAGTAATGCTTTATTTTGGATTGCCTAGCTACTAGGACTGAGGCATTTCGTGCTGTCCTGTAGTTTTCCCATTTTTCAGTAGTAGGATTATTCTTCCAGATCCTGTGCAGTCTATTTCGTCGTTTAATTGCATTTTGGACACAGGATGTATACCAAGGACATGAGACATTTTTGATAACAACCGTTCTAGTGGGAACATGTCTTGCAAAAAGGTTGTTGAGGTTGTTATAGAAGGATGCCAATTTTTCGTCGACACTCGCACAGTACCAAATTTCATTCCAAGGGGTGAGACATGCATCATAGTTCAGGGCTTGAACGTCTATGGATTTGAAATCAGAGTAGGATATTGTTTTTGTGATAGCTACTTGTGATAGTTTTATGTCAAAGGTGCAAAAAATTATGTCATGGTCGGACAGAAAGTATATTTGATCAAACAAGAGCACAGATGTGCTATCAGAAACAATAAAGTAATCTAGAAGACTAGGGACATCATTTTTAGAGAAACGCGTGGGCATATGTTCATTCACAATTGACAAACCGACAGACGAAACATTATCACATAAAGATTTGGTTGTACTATCCAGACACAGAATGTTAACATTAAAGTCTCCACATATAACAAAAAAGTTATAGTCAATCATCACCTCAGAGAAATCCACAAAAGTTAAAGAAATGTCTTGAAATTTTGCACATGAGCTTTGGTACATAATATGAACCATATCTATGGTATTCGGAATATCGGATGAAAACCACGCCTACCTCGCATACAAAGTGATGTAATCAAAATAGGAAAACTTTCGTAAATATATAAAACTGAATGTCATCATGTCTGTCGTGGCTAAAGACTTCGAATATACTTGAGTTCGGTTGCGGAGGGGGGGAGAGGGTATTTAAGCTTCGGTACCCTGCCGAAGCTCCATTCCTTACTAGTTTCCATAAACATTTGTCAAAATTGTACTTCTCTCGTGAATCTCTCGAGACGTAGTCGAGCCCTATATTAACATGAAATAATCTTTAAAAAATGAGAAGCATTGATTTATCGGCTCAACTAAAAATGTTATGAACTTTTGCGATTTTTCTGAGTTTTTTTTTTATAATTAGAAACCAGACGCCAACGAAATAATTCTTTATCTATACGAGTATACAGGGCTTCTATTCCAACACTATTCACTTCTAATTTGTTGTTTTTCACTTCAAACTTACCTTTTTATAAGTAGAAAATTTGAGTTCCAAGTTTTATAAGCTGAGTTTGCTTAAATAAAAGTTGTATTTTAACTGATATAATATATATTCTGTTAAAATTAATATTCTAAAAAAGATGATAAAATATTTTTTATTTTATTTAGTATGTTATCCGAAGACTATAATGCTCACAAAACTATCATTTGAAAGTCTTTTTCGAAATATGTTCCTTTTTGCAGATCTATTTTTCAACTTTTGTATGGTGAACAAAAACAGTATAGTTCTTGTTTCCATTCGGAACTTTTCGAAAAAAATGTTCGTATTTGAGACACATTTAAGTCAAACTATTAATTCAATGTAATTAAAATGCTTTTACCGAAAATTAAATTTTTTCATTTGAAAAGGTTTTTAAATGAATTATATATAGACACTTTTTGTTTTGTTGTTTTACTAGGTCACTTCCGGAAAAAAGTTTAAGATAACAACTTTATTTTTGCAAATAAATGTGCAACTTCACAAAAGCTGCTTATTGCATTCCAACTTCTTCTCATGAATTCATCTGCCAATTTCATGCTATTTACTTTGTTGCTATAAAGTTATTTACAGTATTTGAAATTTCTATTTCTTTTCCTTTGCCTTGATTTTTCAATTATTTTCCTCAAGCTTAGCTGTGTTGTTTCCTGACTGTAGCTTATTTAAAAGCAGCTGTAGATACATTGACTGTATACAGCAAAACCATCTTCACTTTGTCTAACTACGTACGTATAGCGGAGGTAAAATGATAGCCAATTATTAATATTAACTCAAAAGTTCACATCGGTGCTTGTTGCCCGGTAGCTACTTGTAGTAGTCGTCGTCCGTGGTCGGTGGTCATAGTCAAAGTTTTGCTCTAATAGGATTTTCACACAATCAAAGTTGTTGATATTGGCAAAAGCAAGAGTTGCTGCCTTTGCTGCTACCTGCTTGGCTTTGGTTTAGCATTTAATCGTTTTAAAGGATATATAAGCACAAAAAACAACAACAATAATAGCAACAACATCAAGCAAACGTTGAGATATATTGCAGAAAATTGGAAAATTTAGTTATCGTCGAACACTCGCTAGTTTTTTTTTTTTTGCATTTTATATTGATTTAAGTTTTGTGAGTTTAGTTTTTGTGAGCAATGGAATAAGATTTAGTTAGCTGTGAAAGTCTTGATAGTGTTCTTCTTTAAATATATTCTGAGTAAACTCTTTCGTTCAATGTAAAAGCTGCAAATAATTGTTGGATGTCTTACTTGTGCAGGGAAACACTAAAGCGGCAAAAAAATTGTTGCATGGATTTCTGAATAAGTATGGAATACTCTCTAATTGTTTCATAATGATTGACAAAATGTAGATGCACTTATGACCAGACCAAATAAATGTCGAACTTATCAGCCATCTCGTAAGACGAACGATAGTGTTACAAACGTTCCTCCAAGGGAATGAGCTTACATTTTATATTTTTCCTTTTCAGCATCGTACCTTTTTAAAATTTCGTTTAAGAAAAAACTATTTATAATAAAAAGAAAAAAATATTGGGTGCTTTAAGTTAATATAATTAGGAATACATCAGATTTGTTTCTCCTCTCCGAGCGTGTTGAAGAAAAAAAAACAAATAACATATATTCTATACACAATATTTATTGCAAAAATATTTCTTGTCCATTATTAGTAGATTATTATTATTATTCTTATTTGTTATTGATTGCAGGAATACTATAAATAACGCGACTGTTGGCCAACTCTGGCTCAGAATTTTTACAAATATCAGATCTGTTCCCGTACGCAAAAGTTATTAAAAAGTTATGAAAGATTTTACTATTTTTTACAAGGACGCGTTAAAGTACTCCAAAAAGTAGAAAAAGAGAGCGATAATGGGTCTCATAAAAAAAGAAAGATACTTCTCGGATATCGATCTGGCGAGATCAAACTCAAGCAGTGAGTAACAAGAATTTTGTCAGTCTCAGACTGAGAATTCTATGCATAAAAACTAGATCAAGTTCATGATTAGTTACTCAACATAAATGAGATCGATCTCAAAGCCTTCCTTGAATTTGTAATGCCATCGTTATGCTAGGCAAACATGTTGGTTGAGTTTTTTTTGTTGTTAATTAATGTTTTAGTGCTTTATGCATACGAAAAAAAAGCTTATTTTTCATTTTATGCGTAAAACACTAAAACAAAAAAGCTCACCAAACATGTTTGCCTAGCATCAAGAATGATCAAAACCATGCCAGAATAAGAGAAGGTAGATACATTTCGGAGAGGCACACTGCCTTAACTGTAAAAATGAATTTGACAGCTCAAAAAAAAAAAATCTGAAAGCGATGAGAAAGCTTTAGTTGGAAAACATGTAAGCGAAAAAGTGATTTGTATTGATATTGACAGTTTTGGCTTTGAGAAAGAGAGCATAGCCCAAAATGCATCTACTTGCTTTTATTCTACTATGAAAGAAACAAGATTACGTGTTCCGCGACAAAGAGAGAGAGCATGACGTCACGCAGTGCTATTGTTTACATTCCCTGCATATATTTATATACTATTCCAGACTCTTCTATGTAATTTTAAAAGATATACTGCTATATTTTGTTTTTTTAAAATTGCGTTTGAGAAAAAGGAAACTTAAATTTGCTTGTACTGCAAAAAGTTTAAAACAAAATAATAAAGCATTGTATATATTGGATTGTTAAATGCCAAATCGACTGCGTTCAAGACTAAAATTTTGTATACTTATAAATATTAATTAATGAAAATATTTTCCAATAAACTTTTATTTTCACCCTTTGTTAACCTACCATCTAATGCAATGGGAAATCACCATGCAAAATATGAATACAACCGGTGAAGTAGTTTTTGACATGGTTCTCAAAATTAATTTAGAATTATTTTTTCATGTAAATATAACAAACATTGCTTCAAGATCAATAAGGTTATTATTAATTTCAAAACTCTACTTAAATCAAAAAACCAATACATGAATTTTGCTTGAATAGCAATATCTGCTCCAACCCCTTGAAAATTGTTATAGAGTCTTTTAATTAGAAAAGATATAAAATCATAAATATTTTCCAGGATTATCGAGCTGTAGGGGAAGTATTCAGTAATATGAATTGTAAGTTCACTTAATAGGTGACTCAACATTTAACTAGAAATTTCTCAGACAAGCGAGCTGCATCTCAGCATTATGCATACCGTTTTGAGAATTTAGCTTTAAGAATGAGCTTTAATTCAAGAATTTTCTTAATTTACGATTTGATGATGATTAAATTTTTTTTTTTTTTTTATTCTTATGACAACGAGTTGTTGCTAAAAAAAAATCGAATAAAGCATTTTCTCACTTTTATGCATCAGACCCAATGATTGGTCAAATTATTTCCTCTGCGAGACAAAAGTTTACATTTTGTAATAGAGAAATTTTATCGTGTAAAAATTGTTTCGAATGAGAAGAGTTTCAACTATTAAAAAATTACAAATTCTATTGTACCATTGTACGATTTAAAGATTCAGAGTCTTTGTTTAATCTTCCTTGCGTCATCTTAATATACAAAAGGCAAGCACAATGCTCTGCACCTAATATCACTCAAACTGTTATTATTTTTTGCGTTTATTACAGTTTCTTCCCAACATGTACTGTTAAGCCTGAAAGTATGCACAGAAAATTCAGTTGATACTTATCAGTGACATGCTTGCCTTTTATGTATGTGCACACCGCCTTGACTTTGAGAAATGGAATATAAAATTAATTTTTTTTTTAAAGTAGAAATTTACTTAGTATTTGAGTGATTAAAAAAAATGTGGAAATCGAAATAAGTTTAGAGTTTCCTAAGCGACGAGAACTATAATTTATTCTTTGCGTATCAATCAAGCACCGATTTCGTTTTTGACGTAAAATTACATCTTATAGCGCAGTTTGTATAGGGGGATTTCTCGCAAATTTTTTCAAAAACATGCAACATATTTTTGGCTATGAGAACGAGAACGAGAGCGCAGTCCAAAATGCATCTACCCTGTTTTAGTCTACCATGGTGATAAGCGTAGCGAAAGCATTTTGTGAGAGAAGTGAAAAAATCGCGCACAACTCATTTCATTTCACCATGGTCTACACTTACGATACCATTGGAACAGTATTTCGTTTTCATTTTTTAGGAAGAGAAAAATAAAGTAAAATATTGATGAATTTTGTGTCAAACATTGCATAGGTATTGGGTGGAAGCTTGCAATCAGAGCTGCCAGGTGGAGGAATTTTCCCTGTTTTTCTGTATTTTTTGACTAAAATGGGATGGCGAGGAAAACAGTGATCGAAACAAGGAAAATGTAGAGGTGGTAGTAGGCCATTTGAACATATTTTTAAACAACCTTGTTAAACCAAAATATGTCATATCTTAAATTAAATTCAATTAAAAAAGCTCGAAAACCTTCCCGGAAAACCTTAACCATTTTATTTTTATTTTTTTTATAGAACTAATTTTTATAAACAAATAAAATGATCATTGTTTCCGTCAGTCATATTTTTGAAGCGACAAAAATGTTCAGCTCTAATTCGAAAACAAATTCACCAAGATATTGACATTCAAATGTAACTCCTAGCAACATTTTTTTTCAAATCTTTGGGCAGTATTTTCTGTGTAGACGTTAAAAAATTATTTTTAACAATTGATTTTTTCCGAATTTTCAGAACACAGCAGTTATTAAAAAAAAAAAAAAAAAAATTATAAATGAAGATTTATAAAAATCGGTTTGAAATTGATATAAATATGGAAGGTTTAGGTGCCAATATTAATAAAAGGAGAATTTATAATATTATATTATATATTTTTCCACCGAAACCTATGATTGTTGGGCTGATCTTAGATATTTTTGCTGAAATTTCCTCTATTATAAATTAATAGTATTAATATTAGTTAAACTTGTTTTCTTTTTAAAAGCTTTTATATATTGATTTAAAAAAGGGGGACAAATCGAGGAAACTAAGTCTTAAAAACGAGGAAATCAATTATTTTGTATCCAAAAAAATGGAAATTTTTTCATCGACACCTGGCAACACAGCTTGCAATCGCAATCATAGTTTGTGTAATTTTTTCTCTCATGCTACCTTCATTTTTTTTTCGCTTCCTCTTCAATGCTCAAGATACTTATTGTCCGAACATGCATCACATTTGCGGAAACAATCTTAATTTAGCTACTTGCAACTGACCTACATTTTACATTGGATTCATTTTGACAACACTTCGAAGATAAGACACACACACACACACAAACACTTAAAGACAAAGAAGAAACACAGAGAAGATAATAAAAATATACAAACATGTTTGCTTGTATAGCATGTCAGCGTAGTTTCCTACATAGTTCCAACATCTAGCTGGAAGAGAATGAGATGGTAGTTGCAATCGCAGCAGACGCCAAACCTTAGTTTGATGTTTACTCACGTGCACCTGTGTGACAGTTTATGTGCATGTCTAGTTTATATTGTTGTTTTGGAGTTCTTCTCCAAGGTTTTTTTTTCTCAACTCTAAATATGGCGAGTAGCTTATGCGTTGCTCTTCTTAACTTCTAACGTTAAAGTTAGATTAACTAAAAACGTGCTTATGCACGAAATATGTTGTTCATAAAAGATAGCTTTTTTTTCAAATTAACAACTACCTATTTTTTTTTTTTTTTTTGTACTTGTACCTTTTCATAAGACTTGCTTACGATCTGTTGTGGCAACTTTGCGATCTATAGCATGTTGCCGCCAATAAAATGCATTAAGAATGCGCTGTTATCAACTTAGTGCAACATAAAAGACTTGGCAACAAACAGACAAACAACAACAACTAGTAGAGCATCACTGCTCACTGCTCTAATTTTGTTTTTTTTAAATAATGTAAAGTATACGCCTCGTTGCACACATTTTTCCAGAATTTATCATAGTTTTTCTTTAAGCACTACGACTTTTCTACTCTTGTTATTCTTTATTTTAATGCTTGTCTCCTCAGCTGCTACTGCTGCTGCTGTTATTTTTCTTTTTGTCATTGTTGTTGCTCATTGTTGTACTCGTCTTGTAGTTGCTGCATCTGGGCGCCTAGCCTTTCGGCTTGCTGCTGCAGGTGACATTCAAACAGTCTGCTTTATACTGCTTCTCTTATGTTGCATGTGCGTGTGTGTATGTTTAAATCTCATGTAAAATATTTGCTGCAGTGTGTTGAAATCCTCTTCGTCGTCTTAGATGATGCCGCAGCGTTGCAACCAATATTTTTTAACTGCTTCTGGAATAACTTGAAGCCGTCGAACGCTGCTCTTAACATGCTTTGTAATATTTTTTCTTCTTGTCGCAGCGTTACCACTCTACAGAAACACCACAAAATTAGTATAAAGAAAATAGTTTCAGTGCTTAAGAAGAAGAAAAGAAAACAACGTTGCTCAATCTTCAACGCCATCAGGATACAACAACATGATATTTTTAAAGACGCAAAATAAGTTGCACACTAGATGCTGCTACGAATATCAGGTGAACTACTTGAGGCCATATGCAGGTGTGTCTGCCTCGACAACAGCAAAGTGTGAGTGTGACAAACTTCACACAAACATACACAACACCTGTTTGGGTGCAGCTCTGCATTAAGTTGCATAAAACTTGCTTTAAGCTGCATGCGCAAAAAACTTTTCCAATAAACACAAAGCATCCCAAGAGTGGATATGCCAGGCTTTAGAGACGCTGTTGCTGGTGACATGGTGGCATCAGCTTTACTCTTGAAAGTGACTAACAAGTTGTCATTGTGTTTGTCAGTAAGCTTTTACTCTTATTCATTGATATGGTTGCCATATAATGAAAAATAAATGGATGTGGAAGTATCTCTTGAAAGCAATGTTGCATTTTTTTTTCTAAGAAAACAGCTTGTATATGAGCTTTTTATGCAATAATGAACTGTGTTGAGGTATTTATTTCCCCTTTTTGAATAAATTAAAGTGCATAACGATGTTATTTCTCCATTTATAAAGCACTAGTATCGCCTGTGGCCGAAATGCGACCATATTAAAATCGATTTTTCTTCTTTTTTTGCTGAAAGTATCAAATCATATCCTGAACAGAAAGAACGGTGTCTGATTCACTCTAGCATTTTACTCTTCCTCGAGTATGCTATAACAACGATGTTGAACAGAGCTGTGTCGCTATGCATTTTTTTGTTGCTTCTCATTGTCCCATTGGGGAAAAAGTTTTAACTTTCTTAATGAACGGTGTCCCAATGAGAGTGTTCCATTTAAATTATTTGGCATTTTTGAAAAATTTTTGAAATTTGCTAGCTTTGAAATTCTATTAATTCCAAATTGAAATATGTCTTCTTTCTAATGCAATAAATATGCGCTTCTATTGAGACACCTTCTTTAAATTTCGTATCAGCTGATCGAGTGTGTCCACAAAGTTAGAAAAGAATAAACAGCAACCACAAAGCTGTGTTGCAACTTTTGAGTTTTTTTTACTCTCGCATTATTTTCTCAACAGAGCTGTGTGGCTTGAACAGGGAGTGAAAAAAAAGTGAAAAAAGGCTTTGTGTTTTGTTGTTGTTCTCTGATGTGGTGGAAAAAAGATGTTTTAAATATTTTAATTTTTGCCTATCGACAAAACATTTGAATTAAAATTATATTGTGCACTTGGTATGAACCAGAGCTTTCAAATAATTTAAGTTTCATTCGAAAATTTTGACTTTAAAGTGGGCAAAAAATGTTTGTGTACAAGTATCAAGATAATATTTCCAAATATTAAACACAACAAAATTTTTCATATATAAACACTGCAATTGCATGTAAATTGAAATGACTGTTGATCACAACAATTTTTGTTTGGCAAAATAATATGGAATGCCAGTAAGAGAGAGAGAGAGAGAGAGAGAGAGAGAGAGAGAGAGAGAGAGAGAGAGAGAGAGAGAGAGAGAGAGAGAGAGAGAGCAACAACAGTACTTGTTTGCCGCATGTCTCACTAAGGATACTTGTCTGTCAAATTTTTGAACCTTCTGAGATTTTGAGAGTGAGAAACACTCTCTTTTCTCTTCTCACTCACTTTGATCTTTTTTTCTCACTCTCATTGATTTGTTCACGGTATGCTACACATATTTTCTGTTTGGCAATATGATTTCTTCTGTTTTCTGTTCAGAACCTGTTTTCTGCTAGTTGCCCAAATTGTTTTCGGAACGATTTCGGACCTTGAACATAGTTTGTCGGTTGCTTGCATGATACAATTATAAGGTAGACTCATATTTAAATGGCTGCTCAAACAACAAATTTTACAACAACAAAGTTGGGAGAACGCTAAATGTCAGATGAAAAAAGGCAACAACAACAATAAGAAAACTAAAATTCGACCAGTCGATGTTGACACACAGCTTCCTTTTTACTCCAACTTGAGCCTACCTTATAATTCTGCCATGGGTGGCTTGGAATTTTTAAATGAGAGAGTAGATCTCTCAAATTTCAGTCTGAAAGTGGAGCATGCACCTTTACAAAACATGTTTGCATAATTTTTTTTTTTTGTTTTTTGTGCTCTCGAGTAAGTCAGGCAGAGGATTCCAACTAGAGCCACGAGTATGAAGAAGCATACGTTTATTTAGAAATGCAATAATCACATAATAAATTTAATTTACTTCTTTTTCGTCACATCCGTGGTACAGTTTCATTACCTTATTTTTATTAAAAGTATTAAAAAAAATATAAGACAACATATGATGTCTGTGTAATATTATATGGGATGTAGATAAGGAAGTGGCTTAAAACATAGATTTGTGTATATAACTTTAGAATGGTTTGACATATTTGAAAATTTTCTTCACAGAAAATATTTTCTAAGCTAAGTAGAACTTTGTAAAAAATATAAAAATAGGATTTTAAAAAATTAAATTTTCATCAAAAAAATCATAGGAGGCTCATGATTTTCGATGATAGAAACAAAATTACAACAAAGGAATGTTTGGTCTATTTTTGAGAAAAAATTTAATATTTTAGAGGTTTTTTGAAAACAACATAAAAGTTAAATTTGTGAGATAACGGTAAATCTTCTTATTTCTCCAAAGTCATTTAATTAAAAATTCAGACAAAGAAAATTTGATGAAAATCGCTTAAAAATGCGTTGCACGGAAAAATCCACAGTTTTCGTGAAATCGCAATAGTTTCGCTGTCATATTAAAGGGATTTTTTTTTAAATACACTATCGAAAATTCGTAGTTTCTTAGTTCGTAGTCGAAAATATTAGCGAAAAAGTTTTCGCATACTGTTATTTTTCTCAACCAACGACTTTTCATACAAAAATCGTTTCACTAAAACATCTATAGTTTTCAAGATATCGCAATAATTTTTATGTCAAAATTCCGGAAATTTTTTAAAATTTACTTTTTGTAAGTAATTTTACCATCACAATATATATCCGCACTTGTTACATAAAAAAATACTTATTTTAGTGTAACCGCAAGAGATGGTGATACATTTCTCAAATTGTCTAAAATTCTTTGTTACTTCATGTTCTTCCCTTTCTTACAGTTTAGCTTTTATTTAATAAATGCTATTTTTATACTCATATTTCAGGTTGAAGGTCACCAAACTAAAATCCAATCTTATTGTGTAGCCATATCTTTCATTCGATACCTCATTCACCATTCTAACTTTTCGTAGTCCTGAGATTCCTAACAAAAATTAATATAAACTTTCAACGTTATTATTTCGGGTCAGAGATCATCAATTTAAAATCTATCAAAATTTGACCTCTTTGGTGCAGTACCTTTCGAATGATGTACGTTTCATTGCCCTTATTATAAAAAAAATATTAAAAAGTGTACGGCAACATTCGATGTTTGCTTATTAGTATATGGAATTTCTCAGCAACATTTGGAGCATTTAAAAAAGTCTATAAAGAATTTTATACTTCAATTTATCACTAGGGATAGGACTTGGGTCTACCACCATGATTCTCTGAATCAAAATAAGAAGCTAAAGAGTGGTGTGAGTCTTTTACATTGGCTTATAGGCGAGTTCTTGTTAAAAAATCTACATGACGTCATCAGTTACGTCATCAGTTTTCCGTAAAAAAATCCGGTTTGCAGAAAAAAAAACTAATTTTTCATCAAGACACCGCATCTGCTCACAAAAGTAAAAAAAACCACCGCTAAAATCAATGAACTAAAGTACGAATTGTTGAAACATCCACTTATTCGGCTGATATGGCTTTCTCTGACTTCTGGCTGTTCTCCCAACTCAAAAAATGCATGCGCGGAAAACGATTTTCAGCAAACGAAGAGGTGAACAGAAGGGTATTTTGGAAACCTTCCGAAATGCCACTACAGCGGTGGGAACCATAAATTAGAGCACCATTGGAACAAGTGTATTAAGCTTCTGCGAGAATACACTGAATAATGAAAAGAATTTCAAGGCATAAAATGATGTTTTTTATATCTATTCTAGAAACTTATTAAACAACCTAAATAGTATCTGATGAGCAGTAATAAGAATTAACACAAATGTCTTTTATTTTATAATTTCACTCAGCTTCTTGATAGTTTTGTGTATTTTTGTCTAAAATTTGTAGTTCTTCAACTTTCATTACAAATTGTTGGCAACTCTAACGTGTCAATTTGAGCTTGTCTTACCATATACAGATTATTCCACACAAAAGTGTCTGTAAAGCATCTCACGTAAAATATACATGTTTGTCGGTAACTCTCTGTTGTTTGGTTGTCTTTTTATGTATTTTCAAAGAACTTTTTACGAACATATGTTTGTATGTTAAGATAAGCAAAATCTTCGTTGAGAACCTGCAACTCCTTGAATTTGGGTTTTTTTTTTTCACTCGAACTTATTGAATTGCATTGGGAAAAGTTTTTAAGCTCTCTGCTAGAATTTGCAATTTAAATATTAATCAACACATTTCTATTGACAATCGAAGTGAATTGTGAATTACATTTAAAGTTTTACGAAACGATACCAACCTGAGTTAATCATGAATACTTTGAATACAATTAACTGTTTTGACAGCAGCTGAAATAAAGTTTTCAAGAATATAACTGTTATATTTTTAAGTCTGCACTAATCTTGTGAAACAATGTCAAATACATATGAACTGAATAATAAATTCGTTGATATTTTGGATTTTGTTGCAAAAAGCCGTTACTTTATGCTGATATGTATGGCCATAAATGTATCATTAAAGCATCTTCTGACATTCCACACAACTCTCAATGCGCTTATTTGTGTTTTTTCTTTGTGTGTTTTCTTCAAAACAAATACTTAGTAGGTCAAGTTTTCACCCATATTTACCAGAGTGTTAATTTTTTCCCCCACCTTTCGCTGCTGTCACTAATGCTGACTGCTTATTTGTAAACAAAACAAGTTTTAATCTGGGCATGCGTGCATACGTGTGCGTCTGCGTCCGCTTTCACTTGGTCTGGCTGGACTAAATTGTTGTCGCTAAGCTTTGCTTAAAAAGAACCAGTAACCGGCAACTGCAAATGCGCTATGCATACCATTTTAAATTGCTGTATTTTTTTATTATTTTTGGGATGTACTTCTTTTTTTCTTACACACTTCATTCTTATGTTGGCTTTGCTCAGACTACCAAAAGAATTTCTGTTCAAAGCATAGCTTACAATTTCGTTTTATACTGTTTTTTTTTTTAATTATGTATATGTGTTAGTTGTCCAACACGTTCTGTAAAATATCACTTTTCAATTAAACTCAAAAAAAAAAAAAAAAAAATAAGCAGTAGAAAGCTGTTTAAATGCAACTTCTGTTCAGTGTTGTATTTTCTGCAGCAAAACATTTTTTTTTATTTTCGTATTTGGGAAAAAGTAAAAGTTTCTTTTTTCAACTAGAATGCTTCTATCGAATTTATTATAATCGGAAAATTAATAAAATAAAATTTTTAATTTATATGATAAGTTTTTCAGATATTTAAAAAAAAATTGAATTTTGTGCGAAAGCTATAATTCTTGAAAGTTTTTTCATGATAACATTTCTTTTGCAAATTTTTAGTTCCCAAACGACTATAGGATTGAAATATCTTGGGAGTTATTATCAACCTTTAGCTGTCACTTAATATCAATTAGTCTCAACTGAGAAATCTTCTTGGAAAACGATGTATTAAGATTTGATATGATTTCACGAAGCCTGTAATTCAGAAACAAGACTTCGCCCAAGACCAAATTTTTGTACACAAATTGGAGCATTGAGAGATCTTACATACCCAAGAAAGTATGTCATTTTAATAGTTTCATTTGCTTAATTTTTGAATTGAAGCTTTTTACGTCTCGTTCTGTGATTTGCTTGAGTGAAATCTCAAAACCGACACTTATTTTACGACACTGTTTTTTTTTAAATCTTTTGCTTGCTACCATTACGACAAGAAAATCTAATATTAAGTATTCAAAATACTTTTTGGCCAGCATTGGTAATCGAACTCGTACCTCAACGATTCTTAGTTCTACACACTACCCACCAATCCAAACATCTCTCTTACGGACAGTTATTGATACAATATTAACTATAACTGTTGTTATGCTACAGCAGATCACAATAATACATTAAAAGATAGAAGCAAAATCATGCCACTTGTTTTGGGAGTAGGCGTGGTTTTCATTCTATTTTGTCATATATCATAGAGATGGTTTATATTGAATGTCAAACCTTATGTGCAAAATTTTTAAACATTTGTTTAATTTTTGCAGATTTTTAAGAGATTTTACGTTTAAAATAAAGCCACTTTGTATGGGAGGTAGGCGTGGCTTTCATGCGATTGTGCCAAATATCACAGTAATGGTCTATATTATATATCAAAGCCTCTGTGCAAGATTTCAAGACATTTCTTTAATTTGAGCAGATTTTGAAGAGATTTTAATTTTAAAATAAAGCCACTTTGTGTGGGAGGTAGGCGTGGTTTTCATCCGATTTTTTCAAATTTCATATCCAGAATTAATATTGAAGAGCAAAGCTCACGTGCCAAATTTCAAGGCATTTCTTTAATTTTTGTGGATTTTAAAAACATTTTGCGGTTAATATAAAGTCAATTTGTATGGGAGGTAGGCGTGGTTTTCATCCGATTTGGCCCATTTTCAAACTTGATCTTCCTTTTTTAAAAATAAACTTATATTTTGAATTTCATCGCGATAGCTATAAAATTAATATATACATTTTTCTAAACCTGCCACGCCTGCTTCTTGGCGTTACAAACGGAATAACAAAGTTAATATACCCCCTTACGCAGTACGCGTTGGGGTATAAAAATAAAAAAGTTGGCTGTACTAAAAAAATAATACATATTAGAAAAAAATGACAAATAATGATATTTCTATTAGTTATTCAGTAGATAATATCATTGTTTTCTAATAAGTATAATTTTTTTAGTGCAGCCAACTTTTTCACTTTTTGAGATAAGTGGATGTTTTTGATGTCATTGAAAAGAAAATTAAATAGGTGATAAAATTTATTGTTAGAATAAATTTCATTTATTAAACGAAATTCTGAGAAATTTGCACTAAAAGTTGAAATTTGTTAGTTTCAACCGATTGATTCATTTTCCCACGAGCACAGCTCGGTAAAGGTTAAGTTGGTGGGGTTTGTTGATTTACCGTTGGAAAGGTAATTTTATCACCCTTGCAATGAGTTATCAAAATAAGCTTTCTGTATGTTAGTTTTTTGGCTAGAAACAATAACGTGAATCAAAGTCGTGAACTATTGGGGGTTGGAATTAATTTTAAAGTTTTTTTTTCGGTTTTTGAGCATTTATTTAGAAACAACGGTACAATGTATATTATTCAAAGTATTGTCCATCGTTAGCTACAACATTTTCCCATCTTTCTGGCAGCATATGGACTCCGCGCCGGAAGAACGACTCGTCTTTTGAGGCAATCCACGAATCGACCCATTTTTTGGTATCCTCGTAAGAAGTGAAGCGCTGCTCAGCCAAGCCATGCGTCATCGATCTGAATAGGTGGTAGTCGGAAGGGGCTATGTCTGGGCTATAAGGCGGGTGGGGTAGCACATCCCAATTCAGCGCCTCCAACGTTTCCTTGATGGTTCTTGCAACATGTGGCCGTGCGTTGTCATGTTGAAAAACCACTTTGTCGTGTCTTTTGCCATATTCCGGCCGTTTAACCTTTAATGCTCGGCTCAATTGCATCAATTGTTGTTGGTAGCGTTCCCCAGTGATGGTTTCGTTAGGTTTTAGCAGCTCATAGTACACGACACCCTTCTGATCCCACCAAATACACAGCATAAGCTTGGCGCCATGAATATTCGGCTTGGCCGTCGATGTTGATGCATGGCCGGGTGGTCCCCACGATTTTTTTCGCTTAGGATTATCGTAATGGATCCACTTTTCATCGCCAGTGACAATACGATGCAAAAAACTCTTCCTTTTATGCCGTTGAAGCAGTTGTTCGCACATGCAAAATCGCCGTTCAACGTCTCTCGGCTTTAACTCGTACGGCACCCAATTTCCTTGCTTTTGAATCATTCCCATGGCCTTCAGGCATTTGTCGACCGTTGATAAGTCGACTCCCAATGATTCTGACAATTCTTGAAAGGTTTGACACGGGTCTTCATCGAGCAAAGCCTCCAATTCCTCATCTTCAAACTTTTTCGGCTGGCCCGGACGCTCTTTTTCTTCCGTATCAAAATCACCACTTTTAAACCGACGGAACCAGTACTCACAAGTAGAAATCGATGGAGCATAGTCCCCGTAAGCCTCAGTAAGCATGCGTTGTGCTTCAACCGCTTTTTTCTTCAAATGGAAGCACAAAAGTAAACCTTCCCGCAAATTGCGTTTTGTTGGAACGAAAGTCGACATGTTCACAGAGAAAAAAATATATGTTGTTTACACTTCAGTGGAATGACACATACTGAAAAATTAAGCTTAGACAATGTGCTTTGAAATGAATATAGTCACAGGTGTGCCCGATGCGATCTATTGATAGTTACGCCATCTCTTAGAAAATCTTTAAAACTAATTCCAACCCCCAATATTATTTAACCCTGTAGCTCCTAAGAATGTGAAAATAGACCCCTTCCCCCGCCCCCCTTCCGTACGATGTTTTGCTTAGCTCGATATAACCTTTCACCTCCGTAAATAGTTGTATAAGCATTGTTATATTTATTATTTTCCTAGTTGCAATGTCAATTGTGAGATCATCTTCAAAATAAACTTTAAGAGCCAATTGAGCCACTATCTGACCGGTATTATAACCGGACCGGACTTATTTGTGGGTTACTCGCTTTGTATGCGTATTGTATATAAATCTAATTTAAGTTTGACGTCTAAGTCTTAAAAACATTTATGACAGACACAAAGTTTCTCTTACAAACTCTATTGGGAAACCGTTCTCCATTAGTTTTTCGCCAAAACATCATAACTTAAATTAATCTAGCTATGCTAACAGTTGTTTTATTAAAAGTACAGCAACAACCTATTACTTATTTCCACGTTCATTATAGATTTTTCATTTCTAGCATGTCCCCGCAGTCTCTATGGAAAATAATTTCTCAACAAAAATTTCAAACTAACCTATAAACATAAAAACACTCAAACACTCAATTTAGTGTTTATACAATAAAAGCCCTTAAAATATAATGACCCACAAAGGTTGCACGGTAAATATTAGTAGAAAGAGATGAGGTTAATTCGCAACTCTATGGACTCGGTTGTTGGCATGATATTTATTTTTATTTTTTCTATTCTTATGTGTTTGTCGGTAACGAAACTTATAGCTTTCGAATGTAGCTGACTCCATTCACATACCATGTATAACATGAAATGGCATATTTATGAAATGATATGCTTATTATTAACATAGCTTTATAAATTTAAATGCCAAAATCAAAATTGGTTGAGATGATAGCTACGCGATGACTACGAATATGAAGAGAGTTCAATGACCTGAGAATGATTATTAATGTTTGTAATTTTTCTTATTCTTATTTTACTTAAGCATTTCGAAAACTAACTTTTATATTATGTTAGTGCAGTACAATATTTTACTAATTTCATATTAAACAAGAATTCATAGTTTTAGATTTTAGGGAAATTCATCATTTATAATATAACTAAAGAGATTTTATTTATATATTATATATTATTTACAATATCTTTTATCCAAAGCTAAAAAAAAAAAATCTTAAATATATCAGTAAGATTATGAGATTTATTGAGCACTTCAATTATTATTGCCTGCAAGATTATGTCAGACAGCTAAACCATTCATTCCACATTTCTACAACACAAAAATTAAAGTTGATTAAGAGATGTCACATCCTCATTTTAACTTTAAATGATTTAAAATTTTTAATAATGAATTTATCTCATTTTATCTTTAATATTTTTCTATTGTATTGTATTAGTGAATGATTTTTTCATACCAAGTTTCCATACTATATAGCAAATAGCTCAAAAGCTATACCATTTAAAAAATTCGCATTGTATGGATGTAACACGCTCCTTCTTTCAAAGTATGAAATGCTGAGTTTTAAAGTTCTTTAATAAGCTTAAAAGCTTCAAAAGCTTATCCAAATTCAACAATATTTTTCGGAGTAATTTTAACAGTGAGGGTTGCACCATGATACAATAACCCAGGTAGAAGTGACAGTCCTTGGCATACCATAACTTGTCAAAAAAAAATGCCAAGGAAGAGAGAGCTCAATATTAGCTGTGTTTAATACACATTCAGCCTTACTAAAAAACTGATATTAAACTTTAGCGTCAGCTTATGCTAAAAATCTTTTTAGAGCTGGCACTAATTAGAGCCAGCACTTAATTTTTTTTTTGGTATGGCTGATTGGCTGCATTCAGCGGAAAATTTGCTAATTAGCTGTTTCACGACTTTTGGGCTGAATAGTATGTAGCATAAAGCGCTCATACATGTTCCCTGACCGGTTGTCGAGTTTAGTTCAATCTAAGAGAGTAGAATTAAATTTGAGAACAGTGGCAAAAGTGCGGAAAAGACTTCTAGTTAGTTTCAAGCAAAAAAAAAAAACAGCTGATTGCCTTTAAAACATAAACAGCGGTTACCATTTCAGCGAGCGAAATTATTTTATGATGCTTCGCTACTTGGAGCTCTTTTGGATAGAATGCAGCCATTGTCGAGTATAGTTCAATCTGAGCGAGTAAAATTCAATTTGAGAACAGTGTCAAAAGTGCGGAAAAGACTCCTCGCTAGTTTAAAGCAAAAAAAAAAAAACAGCTGAATGCCTTTCAAACATAAACAGCGCAAATTTTAACTTGTTACAAATATTTATAATATTTTTTTATTGCTATTTATTTATGTTTATTTAATTAGTTTAAATGAATTGATATTTTACAGTTAATAAATTTATTTTTGATCTCTCAACATAAGCAAACAACAAATGAAAAATGGACATTTGCTAGTAAACTCACTTTTCCTTTATTATTTTAAATTTGAGATTTAAGTTCAGATTCATTTTTGGTTTGGGTACATGGAGCAGCTTTATCTGGGTGTTGCGGTAAAATTTAAGTTAGACCAATTATAAAATTCGATAAGTCCAATAGAAATACTTACATTTAAAAATGCTTGCCGATATGCTCCAACTATTTCCTAATCTGCTTTTAGAAAACGAAGTCTTGATTATGAGTTCCGGGTCTTAAATTTAGAGTTTGCTTATCTCTTCAGTAATTCAGAAGAAGATGTAGAAATAGAATATTACTGCAAAACAGTTTATTCAATCAGAAGTGTTGACTAATCTTTGACATTTTCTTTTATGGGAAAATTAATTTTAATTTAATTTTGGCCTGACCTAGTTCGTCAGCAAATGTTCATCGCTTTTTTTCTCAAATAATTTTAAATAAAACAAAAATCGGAAGCATTTTGAACACAAAAACGTTGATTTAAGAGGAAAGAATTCGTCTTGTTTAATTCGGACATAAAGAAGAATTAACAAAAAAATACAATAATACAACACAATACACATTTAATTGAATCTTAAAATTTTTTAACCTTATTAATATATATATTTAATTTGATAATAATAAATAATAACATCAATAAATTTTTAAACGTGTTATTTAATTTTTCATTTAAACCTATATGTTTTATACGCGCTTATGAATAAAGAAAATTTTATTGTATGTAGTACTGATTTGTATTGAATGACGATTTTGACGATTTTCATGGTGTGAAAACTACTTTTTATACCCAAAGCGTACTGCGTAAGGGCTATATTAGCTTAGTCATTCCGGTTGTAACGCCAAATAGGAGGCGTGGCAGGTATAGAGAAATATATATATTTTTGATCAGCATCCTCTCCTGAGGACACACGGAAATCGTGTGTCCGTCTGTTTGTTCGTCTGTCGACACGATTACAGCCGCAATTTTAAAGCTATCGCGATGGAATTCAAAATATAAGTTTATATTTAAAAAGGGAAGATTAAGTTCGAAAGTGGGCAAAACCGGATGAAAACCACGCCTACCTCCCATACAAAGTCCCATACAAACCTTATATTAACCGTAAAATGTCTTTAAAATCCACAAAAATAAAAGAAATGCCTTGAAATTTGGCAGGTGAGCTTTGCTTTTTAGTCTTAATCCAGGCTATGAAATTTGAAAAAATCCGATGAAAACCACGTCTACCTTTATACAAATTGGCTTTATTTTAAGGTTAAATTTTTTTAAAATCCACAAAAATCAAATAAATATCTTGAAATTTTGCACTTTAGCTTTGATATATAACAGGAACCATCTCCATGATATTTGGCAAAATCGGATCAAAACCACTCCTTCTTCCCATACAAAGTGACGTCATCAAAATAGGAAAACTTTCGGTAATATACAAACCTGAATGTCATCGTGTATGTCGTGGCTAAAGACTTGGAATATACTTCAATATGGCCGCGGGGGGGTATTTTAGCTTCGGTACCCTGCCGAAGCTCCACCCTTACTAGTTTTTCATATTAAGCCTGCTCGAGAGAGTTATTTTATGCTTGTTCTTCTTATCTCTTTTGAGTTAGAAAAATATGGAAAAACATTCTAGCAGCTTGTTAGTTACTACAATCGAGTACCTAACCTAGCGGCCACACGTGCAAGTGCATCTTTGAAAAACTTAATACATCCAAACATTTTTTTTAACATACTCACATTTTCGGACTTGCAGCCTACTTGCAAGGAAATTTCCTAGGCAGTGCAAGTAGATGTCAGAAAATGGGAAAAAAGTGATGTTTTTGTTGTGTTTTTGCAGATTTTTCCGGAATATGTAACATTAGTTACATATTTTCCTCGTTTTCTAACTTCTTCACTTCAAGCAATACCGCAATTGCAGGGAGAACCTTCGCTTTCGACATTTTTAAATGATAAAGTAGTTAAAACATAAAAATTGTTGAAAATGTTAAAGTGCAGCAATAGAACAACTTTAGCAGCAGTAGTATTAATGGTGACCGCTCAGGGAACATATTGTGTCAGCGCTTTATGCTACATACCATTCAGCCCGAAAGTTGTTCAACAGCTACGTAGCAAATTTTCTGCTGAATGCAGCCAATGTTTGTATGTTCATTTGCTTCACTCTTAGCTGTGTTGCATGAAGTATTTGTAATAACATTCCTGTCAATCTATCAACCGTGTTTATGACAAACACTAAAAATGTTTTTTGTTGCTTACTTCAACTAAAATAATTTCAAATAAGCACTTAATTTTCCGGCAAAAAATTGTTTTGGTAGCCCTGCAGTCTAAGTAATCCGATTACCAGTCTAGAAGTTGCGATTCAACTCAACAATTTTTTTTATTTTTCTATTTTTTTTTTTTTTTTTTTGTGAAACAAATGTGTGAAACAAGTTTTTTTAGTGATTGAGAGTATTTATTTTTTATTTAATTCCGGAATTTTCAATGTTATTGTTATTATTATTAATTTTGCTAAAACTTCGCCTAAGCTGAGGCACGAACCGTGGTTTCGAAAATTACAGTTAAACCATTTCTCACTGAGCTATTGATCGTCTTAACAATTAGGAATCAAAAAATCTTTATGAATTGCGCATAGTTTTGTAGTTGTTTGAAAGCGTTGATAAATTTACGTGATGTCATGACTTCTTTTGTTAAGCAATACAATTATTTACCATAATATATTGAAGTGTTCATGAGCAGTACATTGAATTAATTTTCTTGGAGTGGTTTGTTTTAAAACTAGATATTTAAATTAGATATTTTAATTGATTGATTAATATCTTTATTTAAAATTACAATATGAATCAAAGTAAAACTAGTTTGAAAACACAATTATTACTACTTGCAATTATCAAGCATGTATTTGAAATATTTATTGTTTCTTACAAATGTAAATCAACGTCAGTATTTGAGTGTATTAACAAAAAAAAAAACTTTAACAAAACTCACCTTTATATATAGTATACAGGAAACTGCGCCTATTATAGAAATAATAAAAAAAAACACTCAATTGAATTGTTAAATTCTTCGACTTTTCTGCAGCCTGACGACGTCTGAAATTTAAGCGCCATATTATTACCATAATTGCTGTAATACAAACACACATACTTGCACACATAAGCCAGAAACGTGCCACCTACATAAATGACACTAGCTGCTGTTCTACGATGTCATTTTAAGGTGTGTGTGTATGTGTGTGTGTGTGTGTGTGTGTGACTTTCTTTCAAATGTTCATGTGTGCGCGTGTATGTTTGTGCTTGCCTTTATTTCCATTAAATTGGCTTAAAATAAAAAGAGCAAAAAACGACAACAATAAAAAATAATAATAAAAAAAAAGTTGTGCTTTTGTTGTTTTATACTCTTATTCGACTGCGCTATCAAGCAATACCACGCACCCATCAGTAGACCATTTCCACCAACTGTCAACGCATGGTGTTGCACACAAATTGGCACTATTTGCTTGTGTATTTTTAATTTATTTTTTCCCAAACGTATTTATTTTTTACCCATATGTATTTATTTTTAACTGATAGGTTTTTTCTTTGTTTGGTTCACTTATTTTTACCCATGGACGTACAATAATTTTAACGTTTACGTGTTGTTTTTTTTTTTTTTCCTTGGTATGAAACTCACGTTTTATTATGTTGCTGAATGCAGAAGGCGTTGCTCTAGAATGAGCAAATGATAGGGGAGTGAAAACCCAACAAAAGTTAGGGTTGACGCTGAACAGTGTCATTATAACAGTTATCATTATGAGCCATTTTTCTAGATATTTATATTAATTTATTAAATTGCACACACTCTGTAAAAATAAGGTATACCATATATATTGAAAAGAAAGAAATTTAAAGTCTGTCAACAATACAGTTGACAATATATAAGAAACTCTATTAAGACCCCTTGATGGGATCTTACTCTTATGTTAAAAACTTAACATAACTGCAACAGTTATATTGTGTTAACAGCACAAGTTTTAACTTTAGCTATTGTAAAATTTTTCATATGTTATTTTTATTGTTTTTAATTCCTTTTTTCATTTTTTTTTTTTTCTTTGCAGCACAATGAAGTTTGTCATCTTGCTTTGCTTTTTGAGCGTACTATTACTCCAGTGTGAATCCTCACCGGTGCACTTAATTGAAAGTCAGGTAGATCAGTCACGTGCTATCTCACGTCAACAAGCGACGGCAGTTAATGATGTAGCGCCTGTAGCATCCTCAAATGCCGACGATGATGATGATGATGATGAAGATGACGATGATGATGAGCCAGATCTAGGAGATCTAGTCGATGATGATGATGGTATGGTTGAAATTTTACATGTATTAGTTATTTAACAGTAGCCGTTGTTCAAATAGCACTCGATGTAAAATTAATATAGCATACATCTAGGCTGCACAATTAATGGCAATGACATTGGATATATTATGTTGCTGATCTACACTGCAATTGTAGATTGTTGTAAGCGATTACAATGTAAACTCTCACTTCTGTCTCTATCACTTTTCTTGTATGTAGTTTAAAAGTTATATAACGTTGTGAAGAACAACTTTTATCTATGTAGATTTTTGAAATTGACTATTTTATGTCATTGTATGGAGATAATCTAGCTCTATTTTACGTTAGTATTTGTTCTATTGTATAACTTCATAATATTTGAATCACAGCTTAAAATATACTGCAATTCATGCAGTTTATATTAACTGTATAATTAATTATGAACTTTTTTTTGTTCTACTGAAAATTTTTCAACAAATTGAGATACAATAAGTGTGCACAAGACCGACGATATGTGAAAAGATACTAAGAATCGAGTCATCGTTTAGGAGAAAATGTAACTATTCCAGGAATTTTTGTATTTCCTAGTTTTTTTTTTTTAATTTTTTCTTTTTTAAAGGTAAGTCAATTAAGCACATAAGTCAAATGTTACAGTTTTGTGTGCATGATGTGTGATGAATATTTATTTAAATTTTTTTTCCAAATTTAGAAAAATTCATGTTCGCAAAACCACATTAGTTCGCAGATGAAACTCGAAAAATGGCTACTCCAAATTATTCTCGCCATGTTTTGAATTATATGAGATTACAATAAAACAAGTTGAGATCTTACTGTCTTCACGGATAGATTGCATTGACTGAGAAGTATTATTTTGATCTCCAAGCAAGTACCGTTAACGACCCGAACAATATCTGAAGTAAAAATCACACACACACCAAATCATGACACACTGGAGCGATAAGGGTTAAGTTCCCACTTTTCCAGACCGTCACTTTCATGGGTGTAGACATGAGTTGGTGCAGGGGGGAGATGATGGGAGCACGAAATTATTGTGTTCATGTGCCTGATAAACAAATAAAGTGTCAGCCATATTTTTAAGCAATACAAAAAAAAACTAAACTTTATTATATATTAATAAATATGCTTTTTAATCATAAGAAAAATGCTTGAATTTCTTAATTTAAGGCCGGCGATACATTTAGAGGAGAGTTACAACAGTTGCAGCGCAAGAGACTTCTTTTCACACAGCCGGCATTCTGCTGGCTTCTAGGTTGACCCAATAAATTTTTTTTTTTAATTTTAAAAAGTTATGAAAATATCTTCTATCTGAATAAAACTGATTTTTAAAATAGCCTTTTAAAATCTTCTTATTCAAAATTTATAACAAAAAATAAGTAAAACATGCAATTTTCTTTTTCAAAGTACGTAAAAATTTTAAAAAAAGTCTTTTTTTTAAATTCTGTCTCATTCAGATAGAAGATATTTTCATTACATTTTAGAATTAAAAAATATTTATTTTTTCGGGTCAACCTAGGAGCCAGCAGAATGCCCGCAGTGCAAAAAGAGTTTGTTTTTAAAAGAAAACTAAATTTTTTTTTTTTGAAAATTTGAAAATTTTAAAACTCTAAGCAAATTTCTTCTAATAAAAACCATCACCTCAATATCACTCTTTTTTACTCTCCTCTAAATGTATCGCCGGCCTTAATACTAAAATTTTTACTTTTCTAATGTTTAGGGGGAAACTGCACCTCCCCCTGCTCTACCCTTGCTACGCCCATGGTCCCTTTTAAAGGACGTCGGGCATGGAATACCTTTGATCTAACAAAAAACACGCTTATTGTAAAAATTAAAAACAAAAAACAATGTTTTTATTTTCAACGTGTGAGCATTTCTGCAAAAATAATTATTTTTTATTAGTATCGCGGTAGTGTTGCAATGTGATAAGCCATGAAGCAGTCTTTTGGATGAAGTGGACATTGGCATATTTTAACAAGTATCTTACTTTCATGCCACAGTGATCACAACGGCACACTGGGGCCGCCCCATATAAGCAAGTGCTCAAAATTCTGAAACCATTTTCTTGCCATTAAACTCGCTTGATCTATATTTTTACAGTAAATTCTTGACAACTTAACCCATTGATGACCAAGTTTTGAAATATTGGTAATTTATTTTTTTATAAAATCTTATGCCAGGCTCATTTGATTACATTATAATGCAAATTATAAAAGATTTAATGCATTCACGACCTTGACTTAGCCCATTGTTGACCATGATTTACAACCATTTAATTTTTTTAATATCTTACACCAAGCAAATATAATTGTATTTCCATACGAATTTGAAACGATTTAACCTGTCAACTGGTTACTTTAGCAAACTAAAGACCAGAATAACATTAATTAAGCACAAAAATTTATTTTTAAAACTTTCACTTCAATATCAAAGTTATTTATTAAAATTTTATATGAAAAAAAGTTAGTTTAGCTTACAATATGGATAAAAAAATTTGACATTTCAATATGAAACATTATAAGTTTGCAATTTAAAAACGTTCACAAAATCAAGCATAAAAAATATGAAAAAGCAAGCAAAATAATGTTACTATTATGTATGCGGCCGTGACTTAGTGAGTAGAGTGTGTGGTTCATACGCCAGAGAACCCAGGTTCGAGTCCCCATCTGACACAGAATGTTTTTTTAATTGAATTCATTTTTCTGTTCGGCCGTTACCTCTCTACAGACAATGGCAAGCCTCAGCCATGAAAAGCTTCTTAAGAACACAAGCCGTTCGGAATCGACATAAAACATGTAGGTCCAGTTCTCGATCATTTGTGTTTAAACATTTAACAACACACACAACACAATTGATCATCAGAAGCTCGGTCAAAGTCAAGTCAAGGGCTGAAATGGCAATTTCGTTTTTTTTTTTTTTTTGTTTTTATGTATGTAACTCACTAGTATAAAAGCCCGTCCTACGACGGGTTGGAAGCATTAAAGCTCTAACTGTAGGTAATTATTTTTTGCCATTATTACAGTGCTTTTACAAAATACTTTTCTAAGAAATGTTCAACCTGAAAGTATGTACATCAAAGTATCAAAAAAGTTGAAGTTGTTTTTTTAATGTCGTACCCCCTCAATTTTTTCGTATGATATTGAAATAAATGCACAATAAATTGGGTGTACTTGAAGAATATAAGGCACTAATTGAAGAATATAAGCCACTTTTATTTAAATAAAAAAATCATTTTTAAAAATTTAGTTTTTATCACATTTTGCCCCAGTGTGCGACGTTCCACAGTGGTCCGCGGACCACTTCGCCACGGACGTTTTTTTTATTATAACGCAAAAACTTCATATAAAAAAATCCTAAATGCGCTAAAAGTGGTCAGTCAAATGACTTCCATTCACAAATTAAACTATTTTGATCTCTCTGCAACGTCTCACTCTCACTGTTTTCTGACAGTTTCCAATGAAAGCAACAACCCAAGGTTCATTAATATAGGTTAAGTCACTTGAGGGAAGCTCGGTCGAACTCTCAGAATGGATGAAAGGAAATCAAAAAAAAAAAAAAACCCGAATCTGCACAATTTTTAGCTAACAGCTAATTTGACAGTTCGAGCAAATGCGAAAAAAGAGTGCTTTTCCCTCAAGTGACTTAACCTATAATAATGAACCTTGGCAACAACCCTGGTTGAATTATAAGGTTGTCGCAACGGAGAGAGCTAGTACCCATAATTGTTAAATCGAAGTTGATAGCTTATAGAAAATCTGTAAATGCTCTCTTTTTTCACCTGTTTTCTTTCGTATACATTCGCAAAATTTGCTGATTTTGACAATTGCGACTATTAGTATTCAACCTTATGATAAAAACACTATAATTCAACCTTGGAAACAACAAAAACAACTTCGATACAATAATTTCGATCACGAAACAAAACACATTTTTTTCTTTTATCTTACAGCTCAGGACTGCATTTATATGTATCTCACTTTTCGTCTTGTACGAGGTTCATCTATTTTGTATGTTCTGCTGTGCTAGCTGAGCAGAAAAATAGAAGAGTAGAGCGCAACATGAAGTTTATTAATACTCACGCAACACAAATGCGTGAAAGAAAACGATCAAGCAGTTCGTGGCATTGGGGATGATTTCTTAAAGAGCTTAACACTTTAATTAAATAGACTTATAATGTGCTGTAGCAGAAGTGTGACATTTAAAAACTTGTTTCATAAAAATCGATTCAGTACTTTTGAAGTTTACCTGGAAAGAAAAATGTTCACTTCAATTTTATTTAATAGTAAACATACACGCGGAAAAATACCTAAGGCGTATTGCGTACTACAGAAATGGGTTACTATTTTTGTATAAAGCCTAAGAAATTTTGTGTAAATTTGTAAAATATGCCAAAGATACTTGGGCAAAAGCAAATTGTTGGTTTTGCAATCTTTTCTCTTATTGCTACTCTTTCTGCCATACGCGGTCATTATTTGCTTTCTTTTTCTTGTCATTTGTACTAACGTGCATGTATTTCGCAGTAATTTATTCGTTACAATGACGAAACAAATAGAACATAAAACAGCTTAGTGGATTACAGCGAGAATCATGCAAGCCTACTGATGAGCTGACATTATTATTATTGACATTATTGGCATAAAAATTGTTATTAAACAGAAAAACAAAAAAGTGAAAAAAGTGTCAAACATAATTGAAAATATAAAAAAAAAAACGAATCATAAGAAAACGAAAGCGCTTGTTGCAAAGACCTTTGGAAATCTTCAGTAGTTTAAGTATGACTGACCTAAGGTTATGATAGCCACGTTCCTTTTTTAATATTACCTAAAATCTACGGCAACCCATTTTAGCAGAAGGCCTTCAACAGAACACACAAGTTTTAACATAAATTGCCTAATGGCAAAATAATGCGATTGCCAAAATTTCCTTTGTTGCATTATATAAATACTCCATTCCATTTTATAAAAGTCCATATTATACCCGAAACTTTTATAATGTTACACCTTTTTTTTCTCCGTGTGTAGATATAGATACAATAGTATACATGACAAATTTACTGTGTGTTATAATATGAAGATGCACGCTTATGCAGATGACATTCAAATACATTTTTCTAACTGAATCGGCCTAATTGAGGATTTGTGTTGTAGATCTAATGAAAATGGTATTGTAAAAATATCTTAGTTTTTAAAATTTAAACTTTGAAGATCCAACAATAATTCAATATTTTTGTATACATATAATTTTTGTTTTTAAAAAGAATTTCGTAGTGATTAGATTAGAATCGATAAATTTACGGTGTTAATGTAAGAGAAAAAAAACTTTAGGTTCCCAAGGACACTTCTACTCTTTATTTGTAATTTCTTTTTATTAAAAAATACTCTTTAAGAACTTTATTGTTCTAATTTATTGTAAATTCTATGTTTTAGCTATTATGTATGTCTATAAAACTTTTAACTGAATAATCTTTTAAGAGTATTAAATTTTTTATGTAATTTTCCTTTAAATTATTAGAATTGTTGTTTTTTCTATGTACTTTAAGAGTGTATTTGTTAACCTCAATACACTTTTTTTTAGATATTTTTATTTTTGCACTTTGACCACCATTTTAAAACTATTCTCTAGAGTAACTTCCGAATGATTTTGCAATTTTGCACAATCATCAAAGAAAACTGTTCTTTGCTCCTGCACCATTTTTCGGATATATTTCTTGACTTTTCAGTAACTTTGCAGTATCACCAGAAAACTTCACACACCAACCACAAACGTGCACCAACTTTTTAAATTACAAAAATTTTAACCATAATATACGTATAATAACACTTTATTTTTTTTCTTCTTTTTTTTTTGTGCTTCGCATAAATATAACAGTTCTATTTATTTCGGGGCTTTCAGATGACGATGACGATGATGAGGAGGACGATGATGATGAGGAAGATGATACACCACAAGGACAAGCTGCACCAGCAGCAGGCGCTGCCAGCGATGATGATGAAGAAGATGATGATGACGACGATTATTTGGACAGATTATTTGACGATATTTTAGGAGGTTAGTTTGAGGCCACAAATTATATTAGTTTTTATATTTTATGCAAAATTCATTTCCAGATGAGGATGATGAGGACGATGATGATGACGATGTCGTTAGACCAGTGGCAGCCAATCCAGTACAGAGTCCTGTTGTACCCGCAGCACCTATTGAAGACTTGGCACCCGCAGCGTCCAACTCTGCTGTGAGCTCCGGCATTTCCGATGGCGTTGATCTACCTTTAGCTGAATCAGCAAATGCTGTTGAACCCATAGCTGCTGGCAATACGGCTGCAGATGAGATTACAAGCAACAACAACGAAGGTGAACAAAATGTTTTTTACGATGAGGAAACTAGTAGCAATTTTATAGACGATAGTTTCAGTAGTAGTATAAGTAGTGATATTAGTAATAATGTTGCTGGTAGTATTAGCAGCAGCAGCAGTAGTAGTGATAGTCTCAAAAAAAGTAGTAGTTTTGGTAGCAAAGACACCAGAGTTGAGCGAACGAATCCAAAGTATCAAAATCAGAATCTGAAGTCGGCATCGTCTTCGACACATATATCGACAGAAAGTAATAAATTGGTCGGTGTGACTGGTTATAGTTCACCGGTATCAATTGTAGATAGTTCAGTAGCAGCAGCAGCAGCAGTCGCTGCACCATTGACTGGGACAGCGACCGATGCTGATGTTGACAATGTTGAGGAAGACGATGAAGACGACGATTATTATGATGATGAAGAAAATGTTGATTATGATGATGATGATGATGATGATGATGAAGAAGTTGATGATGGTGTAGATGATATTGCAGGTGCGCTAACGAGTGATGACGATGAAGAGGAGGAAGCCGACGACGATGAGGATGATGATGACGATGATGATATTATTGGTGATGATGTCATCGAGGCGAGACGTCAAGCACGTGAGTCAAAAACAACTACAACAACCACTAATAACAAAAAACAAGCAACAGCAAAAAAAGCCAAAAAACCAACAACAACAGCAACAAAAAGTGCCCTAAAAAGTAAAAAAGCGCTAAAGCAATAAAGCTACACAGCAAAAAAAAAAACACACACACTTAATTTTAAAGATTCAAAGAAACTCTAAACTTGAAATACGTAAAACTAGCTAAAATTTTCTTTCATTCTTTAATCCTTAAGATTAGACTAAGCAACAGACTGAGAGACAAATAACAAAACAACAAAGGCAACTCTGTCGTTGTTGATAGTTTGATGCTAGTCAAACTACACTGCAAAAATACTTAAAAAACTAAAGCTCAATAAAAATACACTCAATTTAGTTGCACCAAATTTTCAATCACTTGACAAACAGAAACTTGCACTCACTTAAAGTAAATTGCACTCTTCTCTCAAAAGACTGTAAAAAATTTGATACAAGTAATTTTACAAAGCTTTCAGCACTTAAATTAAAATTGTTTTTTTCCAAACTGAAACTAAAGCAAATTAAAAAAAAAAAAGCACAAATGTTGTCAAAAAAATTCCGGCGCACAAGCAAAATCCATGCAAGAGTCACAAATGGGAGCGTTAAAATTGAAAGCAGTCGCTTCGTTTCGTTGTGAGCTAGTTGCATTGATTTTGCTTTAATTATAAAAAAAACCAAAATATACTAAATTGAAATACAAATTTCAAAATAATTTTAGCACTTAGTTAAATTTATTTATTTATTTTTTATATATCTATTTTTAACGTGTAATAATTTATTTATTTATTTATTTATATATTTAAAACAACAAATTGCTAAATTGTAGTTGTTACGTTTGTAGTAGTTTTAGTTGTAATACTGTCTATTTTGGCTCTTAATACGTTGTATGTACTTTTCCAATACTTTTTCTACACTACTACTACTATTTTTCTTTCAAATACACTATTTTTAACTTTTCATTTTTTTTCGCACTGTTCAATTTTTAAGTTAATAAATTAAATACTTCAAAAATATCAAAATAACAACTGTTTGTTGGTGTTGGATGCCTACAAAAGAAAAACAAAAACAAAAAAAAAAAAAAACGCTTGAAAAATGGTATCCATGATATGCATATCTAAAAATACATGCTCGAAAAATTAAAAATATTGATGTTTGTCTAAAAAATCAGCAGAACTTACGGCCAAAATTTTACATAAATTTCAATTTTAAAAAAAATCAAAGCCATACATGAACAAATACACGCCGCAAATAAAATACATTTAGTAGCAGCAATGAAAATAGTAGTAGCTGCTTACAACAAAAATAAAAAAAAAAGGAAGAAATAAATAAAAACATGCAACATATATTCTATATTTTTGTAATTTGCCACGAAAAACAATAACAACAGACAATAACAAAAACAGCAACAATATTTTTGTTCATATTTCATGTGCATTATTTTGTTAACGTATTTATACAAATTGTTAAAAGCTATCCACACAGCCAACAGCATTCAAATCAACAAAAACACACACACACAAAAACACAAAAAACAAAAGCATACATTTGAAGATTAAATTAAATATGAAACTTTTTCCAACAAAAATATCAAATATGCGTTTTATTTCTATATCATTTCAATTGGTTCTTTTGTGCAGTGTATAATAATAGATTTTTTTTTATTTGGCCAGCATTGCATTTTTTGAATTTATGTGCACTTTTTCAAGCGTTTGTTTGTATTACAGCCTGTTGTTTTAACTTCATTCACTTGCACTTACTTTCTCTCTCTCTCTTTCTATCTTTTTCTCTGTCTTCTTTCACAAGTGAACGGAAATAAACGTTACGATATTTTAGTGTACCATAGATTGCATGAGTCGTCATTATGTAGCGTATATGTTATGTGCACGTAGGCAAGCACATACACTACACTAACAAACACATTATCTTTCTTTCATTACCTTTCGACAGAAAAACATACAATAATGTTTGCGTAGTAATTAATCAATATAAACGGCATACGGTAACTCTTATCGTATGTAACAATATATGGGCCATGGTGGGTCACTGGTATTTTTATTGTCGGGAAATAATCGTTTTCAGTATCGTTCTAAATAAGTTCTCAATAATTAAAACTATAATATTATCGAGAAAATACCGTTCTCGATATCGTTAACGATAACACATCGATAATTTAGACGGTCAAACTAAGGAGGAATAATCGCCCTCGATAGATAAAAGGATAAAAGTGTAGCTCTCTGTATCGTTTTTCTTAAAACCGCTAAACATACGGTTATTTTAGTGTAGCTTACGATATGGAATGCTAATGTTTGTGCTAATTTTGAAGTGATCATAGTGTATTATTTGTATTTGTGTTCAAGTGCACATACTTTACATACACAAAGTTATGAGTGAAATCATCTACGGTACACAAAATGAATGAACTGTTCTCTAAATCTGCGTTACATAATCTTAAGATACGCTACGTTGACATATCTGTGGCGACATTGAATAACAACTAAATCCAAAATATCGTAAGAAACGATATTATAATTGCAGTAACTACGATCAATTTTCTGAACTATATGAACCGTTAAACCAACGAAATATGTGAAGACATAAGTGATTATCTATTCTGTGCAAAAATTGGATTTCTCCATCCTTGCAAAGATTGGCAATAAAGAAAATGCCATATCGCTTTTTTACGATATTTTGAGTTAAGTCGTTATTCCTTGTGAACACAGATATATTTTCGTTCACTTTCTTTTACACTTCTATTACACTTTATTCAAAGCTTTTTATTTTGGCTTATTCTATGTTAATTTTTTGTATTGATATTTTATGCATGACTTTTTATTCTAATTTTGTAAAAATTATAATCAGGTTGTTTTGATTCATTGATCTTAAAGGATGCAGAAAAATTCTTAATACACATTTAGCCCGTTCACAGTTTGATTACGTAGGTTGTTATACTTACGATTTGTTATTTTAACGCCAACTTAAGCAAGCGTATTTTGCTTTATTGTTGTTTTCCGTGCAAACGCTAATACGCAGACACGCGTAAATAAAAGTAGCCCTTGGCCGTGTTTCTTGAGCCTCGTATTTTTATGCCGTATTTTTTTTTTTTTTTGTTTTTCATGTTTTTCGAAACAAAATTTGAAGCTCAAAAATAATAAATTTTGATAAAAACTGTCAGCGGCTTTTCATATATTGACAATTTCATTGACAAATTTTGGTTTTTGAGCTTAAAAATTTGTTTTGAAATTAAAAACTTACAACAAACATACGACAGTCACATACCGAGGTGCTCACAGTATCAAAAATAACATATGCTATAAATACGGTTTGTAAATATACGTTTAAACTGTGAATAGCCTGATTGAGTTTATTTTGAATTTACTTTGAAAATTCACAAAAATTGGACTCGAAATCTCATTATTAATATGTAACTATTTTGTGTAAATTTCGTTGATAATATTTTATATGAAGATGCACACCGAATGACAAAAATTGCTAAATTTTTGTATCTCCCTTTTTCGTAAATTTTAAAGAGAATGTATAATAATAGAATTGTCAATATTATTGTTACGCAAGCGCATTTATTGTGATTACTATCAAACCTATATTGTTGACGCGATTTTCATAAATAACCAATGGAAAGGTTTTGCTCTGTAGATGTGCAGTACGGTCTTATTATACCCCAACGCGTACTGCGTAATATTGTATTAACCCCTTAATATATTAGTATTTGTCATTATGATTGTAACGCCAATATGGAGGGGTGGCAGGTATATAAAAGCAGTGACGAAAGTATGGGGAAAGTCCGCGGGTCCGGACCCACCCAAAGTCATCAAAAACATTACCAAATCATCTCAAATCACGAGTAAACATACATATACATTGCAAAAATTCTTCTTTTTCTCAAGAAAATTCTCAAAATTTGATATGTTTCAATAATTTATTCTTCTAAATTGGTCAAAAGTGAAGGTCAAAAATCCAAAAGTGTTTCTGAATCATGCACGCAGTAAAAATCATGAAAGGTGCTGGTAAGAGCATGAAGAATCACGCAATTTCAGTTTAATGTCTCATAAACTAAGGCAGTCACAAAGCAAAAACTGTTATTATATATTATTTTTTTACGTAAAGGATATTAAAAATGGTTTTAAATCAGATTGGTCGCCCATTTCCTTGCAACACAAAATGTCTTATAAAGAGTTAATCAAGCTACCATTCAACAATAAAAATCTCTTAGAAAGAATTAATCAATAGTATAATCAAAAAAAAAAATATATAAATTATTACCAATAATTTAAATTGTTAAATAGTTCAAATTGGATTTTTTATCCCAAAACTCATCCGATTGTAAATATTTTTTTTAATTGTCTACATACCATTTACTAAACCCTTACTTATTCCCGTTTTACTTATCGCCTGAAAACTGAATAGTTTAATTTTCGCAAATTCTAATAATAGCATTCGATTCACTGGTAAATTTTACATGTGAAATGGTTGGTTGACCAAGTTTATTTAGAACTAATTTCAATATCCTTTAAATAATCAAACTATTTTAGTTTTTGACTATAAAAATATTCTAACAAAATGACAGTTGTTGCTTTGAGCTGCCTTAGTTTTTGAGATATAAAACTAAAATTTCGTGATTTGTCGTTCTCTTACCTCCACCTTTCATTACTTCTATAGTATTATTAACATGGCAATTAAGAGGCCAACTTATTTTTCTTTGATGATTTGACTAGCACCAACCTAGCAGAAAACTCGCTCGGGCCTCTAATAGAACTGTCAATATTATTGTTACGCAAGCGCATTTATTGTGATTACTATCTATCCTATATTATTGACGCGATTTTCATAAATAACCAATGGAAAGGTTTTGCTCTGTAGATGTACAGTACGGTCTTATTATACCCCAACGCGTACTGCGTAATATTGTATTAACCCCTTAATATATTAGTATTTGTCCTTATGATTGTAACGCCAATATGGATTGGGGGCAGGTATATAAAAGCAGTGACGAAAGTATGGGGAAAGTCCGCGGGTCCGGACCCACCCAAAGTCATCAAAAACATTACCAAATCATCTCAAATCACGAGTAAACATATATATACATTGCAAAAATTCTTCTTTTTCTCAAGAAAGTTCTCAAAATTTGATATGTTTCAATAATTTATTCTTCAAAAATCCAAAAGTGTTTCTGAATCATGCACCCAGTAAAAATCATGAAAGGTGGTGGTAAGAGCATGAAGAATCACGCAATTTCAGTTTAATGTCTCATAAACTAAGGCAGTCACAAAGCAAAAACTGTTATTATATATTATTTTTTTACGTAAAGGATATTAAAAATGGTTTTAAATCAGATTGGTCGACCATTTCCTTGCAACACAAAATGTATTATAAAGAGTTAATCAAGCTACCACTCAACACTGAAAATCTCTTATAAAGAGTTAATCAATAATATAATCAAAAAAAAAAAATATAAATTATTACCAATAATTTAAATTGTTAAATAGTTCAAATTGGATTTTTTATCCCAAAACTCATCCGATTGTAAATATTTTTTTTAATTGTCTACATACCATTTACTAAACCCTTACTTATTCCCGTTTTACTTATCGCCTGAAAACTGAAGAGTTTAATTTTCGCAAATTCTAATAATAGCATTCGATTCACTGGTAAATTTTACATGTGAAATGGTTGACCAAGTTTATTTAGAACTAATTTCAATATCCTTTAAATAATCAAACTATTTTAGTTTTTGACTATAAAAATATTCTAACAAAATTACAGTTGTTGCTTTGAGCTGCCTTAGTTTTTGAGATATTAAACTAAAAGTTCGTGATTCGTCATTCTCTTACCTCCACTTTTCATAACTTCTATAGTATTATTAATATGGCAATTAAGAGGCCAACTTATTTTTATTTGATGATTTGACTAGCACCCATCTAGCATAAAACTCGCTTGGGCCTCTAATAGCCAGACTAGAATTCAGGACTGAATTCGAAACATACTCATAACTCCATTATTCAGTTCAGATTTCAAGGCTGAAATTTAAATATAATTCAGGCTTCCTTTTTACAGACCCGTATTCTAAAATGAAATTAAACAAAAAATCAATCCCCTTTTACTTTATTATCAATTGATATTCAGACTAGAAATTATGAATAAAAATTTAAAAAAGTTATACCAAATTTCAGGTCTAAAGACGCGGACACTTGTATGAGAAAATCAGGTGTGTTTTTAAGGAAATACCAGGCCTCGACCTTCCTGATCAGGCTGGAATTCAAGCCTGACAGGCATGAAATTTTCTGCTGGGCAGGTTCGATCCTCACAGCACAGACGGCAGTCCATATTGTTTTATTTTTTGTTAAATATATTTCTTATTTACAAATATTTAAAAGAAGAAATTGTGAAGAAACCTGTTAGGAATCAGTTGGTTTTTCCTGCACCGTGCTCGCATTGAACCAAGCACCATACGGCTACAAGTTCAACAAGCTACCTTTGCACCATTGCCTGTCTTGTTTTAAGGCTAACAATATATGAACAAAGCCGAAAAAAGGCATTATATACATACTTAACTTAACATTCTTAACTTAGAAAATAACATAGTGAAGAAAATTGGCGCTTTTTTTCAACTACACCCGAAATAAAAATCGCTGGTTCAGTAACGCTGATTATGTTTTTGAATTTCAAACATTTTAGTACAAAACAATTATTTTAGCCTTGTACTGATCGTCTTTCAATGAGATTTCACTTAAGATAATTTTACAAAATATAGATTATAACTTGATGAGTTGGAAATCCATTTTTGCCAAAAGAGCACTTATCACCATCGACATATATGTAAATATAAAACAGATTTGACATACCAAAGCGTCTTTTTTTATACCTTTTCGACGTTTAAAATAATTTAGGCTGTAAAACTGACATTCGGCGTTACAACCCTGGTACTCTCGTATTCAAAAGAACATTTTTTGATGGTATTTCTTTTTTTAAGGACGCCCCAGAACTAAAAGCAATCCACGCCACTGCAGAAAAGTTTATATATTTTTGATCAGCATCACCACCTGTCTGTCTGTCGACACCATTACCGCCGTAATTTAAAAGCTATCGTGATGATATTCAAAAGATAGGCTTTCGTAAAAATTAAGATCTAGTTCGAAATTGAGCTAAATCGAATAAAAGCCACGCCTACCTCCAATACATAGGTATTTTATTTTTACAGTAAATTCTCTTAAAAATCCAAAAAAAATTAAAGAAATGCCTTCGAATTCTGCAAGTAAGTTTTAATATTCAATACAAATTCTTACTATTGGAAAAATCGGATGAAAACCACGCCTACCTCCCATACAAATTGGCTTTTTTTAAACATAAAACCTCTTAAATAAAAATCCACAAAAATTAAAGAAATGTCATGAAAATTTCCACATAAGCTTTGATATTTGATATAAACCATATCTATAATATTTGGCAAAATCGGATGAAAACCACGCCTACCTCACATAAAAAGTGACGTCATCAAAATAGAAAAACTTAAGTACATATACAGGGTCTCCCGCAATTGAGTGCAACTATTTACGGAGCTGAAAGGTTATGTCGAGCTGAGCAAAAAATCGTATGGGAGGGGGAGTTGTATTTTCACATTCCTAGGAGCTACAGTTTTAATGAGTATTTCACGACTTTGATTCACGTTATTGCTTCTAGCAGAAAAACGAACATACATAAAACTTATTTAAAATGGATCCCCCTCCCCCTCCCGTACGATTTTTTGCTCAGCTCGACATAACATTTCAGCTCTGTAAATAGTTGCACTCAATTGCGGGACACCCTGTATAAAACTAAATTACATCGTGTCTGTCTTGGCTAAAGACTTCGAATAGTTATGTTTGAAAAAATGTTATGGTTTCTAACGAAAGAATGTTCATATTCAAACCTAATCCTATCAATAACTTTTGTGAGTGCCTTTTACTTAAAAATCTAATGTGTCGTTACAGTTAATAATCTAAGTTCGGAATTTGTTGTTATGCTGAACTTGTTACACTGGTATAAAGCAGAATCTTACAATTTCTTACATCCTTCAACGACAAATCAGCTCTTTTCCTTCACTAACTTCTTTGACATTATTTTTCACTGTTCTTATAAGTTTTTGTTTCTTTTTCTCCTGCTAATGAACTTTATGTTTTTCATGGTTTATCATTGAACTGTAACTAATTTCATTAGATTTCCAAAAAAAAATGAAGACTATAGCTAACGTGAGAAAACAGCATATCAGGGTGCGGCACATGTAACTCCACTCTATTCAATGTTGCACATTTTAAGTTGGCAAAACAAATTAATGGCTAATTGAAAAAGTTTTGCCACCCCTCCTTTTACACCATTTTACACAACTTCAGCTACACCTTGGCACTACACTTCAGCTTTACGAATGTATTGCAAAGTTTATTTTGCTTCAAATAACAGTGGAGACTTAATGTAACTTACGAATATTGAAGGATATTCAGTCAGTTTGTCTTCTGTGTAGATTAGATAAAATGTCAGTCATTAACAGGGTCGAGATTTATTCAAATGTGCAGCTGCAGGTTAAATCTTATTCAGGATTATATCTGCTTTTTTACCAGATATTCTTGCATATTTGCTAGAAGTTATTTCGTAAACTTAAATTTTGGCATATTAAGCCATTTAAAATGCAACCATTTTTTTAATGCCAGTTTTTTTGAAAAAATATAAATAACAAAAAATTTAACTAAAAGTTCTCAGTACTCAACTCTAGCAAATAAAAAAACTAAAAAAAAGTTTACATTAACTTCAATAACAGCAGCTAAATCACATTTAAAACCTCTATAAAAGACATCATCATAATTTTAAAGCTCCCAAAGTAGGTACCTGGTACGGCTATATAATGGTAGGCACCAACTTGGGTTGAGCCATCAAAAGAACCAACATGCAAAAAACATATTAATTTCACATTTTAACATTTTAACATGGCGCAAATATATGAAGTGATACAACAACAACAAAATAACTTTGCAACAACAACAACAACGACAAATTTCATACAATATAATTCAAAATAGTATTAAAAGCTACAACTTACTATAGTTCAAGTGCTGCAGCAGCTCTCATGACAACAAACATAAACATTAACAAATATCTACAAACATATTCATTGCTATGTACAGTGGGCTAGAGACAGATATTAAGTGTTCAGAAGTCGATTGTGGAATTAAAAAAAAAGAAACATGTGATTGAGGCTCATTTCATGAGATTTCACAAAAAAACAAAAATGTCGCCACACCATCTAGAAAAAAAAAATTGACAAAAATCTATTAACACCAATGACTTCAAAAACATAGCATTTTTTAACAGTTTGTTTTCTTTTAAATCTACGTCTGAAATAGGTACTGCCTTAATTTATAAATAGTTCGACGAGAAAAAAACTGTTATTTTTAATGGTATAAAATTTAAATTTGTCAAAAACTCTAAAAATTTTTTTTTAAAAAATACTTAAATGATTACAAAAATATAAAATTTTTCGATTTTGATCACATAGTTTCATGAGATGATGCTTACAAATTATTACTGGCTACGTATTAAATAACAGTTTGTTAAATTTAAAAGTATTGCGAATTCTCTGTCGAACTGTATTTAGACATATATTTTTGTCAATTTTGTCCTAAAGACTTTTTTTATGTCATCTCATGGAATGATCCTTATGTAAGATATAGAGTAAAGGCAGCGGCTTAAATCTACTTTAATGAACCTGCTGAATTTCAACGGATTACTTGGGTGTACTAATTAATAGGTGTACTAAAAATTTTATTGTCCTTTGCTCCCAAAATATACCATTATCTACAAAACGTGCATCAAGCCTTTTTTCTCCTATTAGAAGAAGCTATATGTGCATCAGTAACAAAGATCTGTAAATAATGGGTTTGTGATTGTATTGGTCAGCTGAGGGTAATTTCCAAAGTAATTTCTTTTGTAGAACTCTAATCCGTGCACAAAATTGCCAGATCATGTCAGAACATTGAGATATTTGAGGTTATGTGCACAAAAAAGAGCTATTTTTAAGGTTAGATAAAAGCAACACAGCACTTTTAAAATTATTTTCTACTTAATTTATTATAAATTACTATTCTTTCCCTTCAAAATAAGCCCTCGAATGAAGACGCACGATGATTTTTTTCAAAAATTATGTCCATTTTACGATGGCATCCATAAAGAAAAATAGGCGGTTCATATTTAATTACATTACTCTAGTAATTTGATCAAAAGATTAAATAATTGTTAAAAACATATGACGGTGTTTTTTCAAAAGGTTTAAGAATTTTTACAAAATATGTTGTTTTTGTTATCAATCGAATCCATTAGCATTTCTGTGACTATCCTAAAAATTCTGAAAAACTCATTGTGACTATAATATAATCCTTTATTTTCATAAAATACCTCTTAAAAAATGTAAGATGTCCAAATCAGTGTTTGAAATCTTTCAGTTTTTTCAAGGCTCTTGCTTTAACTTGTGCTTTCGAATAATCAAATAGTCGCAGCATAAGCAGACGTAGAGAACTAGTTTCAATAGTTTGCAAAGTGATTCGGCAGACGACAACTTCGGCAGTCATCGTGTTGTTTTCAGTCGTAAAATGTTCGCAAAATTGAAAGTCAAAGCAGCAGCAGTTGTTCAACTTTCGTAAGTCGACTCAGCATCAGTTTTTCAACAATCGTAGCAGACTGTTTAGCGCTTATGATTTTTGCTTATTATTTCTTACTTTTGTTTGATCGCTCGCTTTATTAAATTTTTTTTTAGTTTTGTTATGATTATGATTGCATTATTATTATAATTGTACAAAAGTTGGAAAGAATAAGCAGAAATTAAAGGCGAAAACGACTGTTTAAAAACTTATGCTACTTCGACTTACGAAAGTTCAACAACTGCTGCTGCTTCGAATTTTGTTATTTTTCAACGGTTTCAGTCAATCAAAACGACGACAGCTGAAGTTATCGACTGCGGAAGCACTCTGTAAACTATTGAAACTAGTTTTCTGCTTCTGCCTATGCTGCGACTGTTTGATTTTTTTAAAGCACAAGTTGAAGCAGTCGATATGCTTTGAAGTTATGAAAACAGTTATTGCTTAAAAAATCAATAATTTTACGGCTTTTGCTATTTTGACTGCAGCAATTCAATCACTGGTCAAAATTATTTATAAAAGACATCAAGAAGCTTCAATAAATGTTCCAACATACCCAGTATTGCCTAAATTTTTTGCACTAAAGCACTTTACCTTTTAGAAATGGTTGCAAAAAATTTTTTTTATTTAACTTTAACTTTTACTTAACAAGTGTCTTTTTGTAAATATTTATTTATTTCTCAACATAGTTGCACTCCCCTCAACATTTCTTTGATGGCAATGCGCTTGGTATAGCGATTTCTTAACATTTCGATGTCCTTTCTGTAGCACGAAGCGTCCAAACTTCCAAAATACGCCTCAGCTGCTGTGATAACTTCCTCATTCGATCTGAATCGATTTCCCTGTAAGCACCGCTTGAGGTTTGCGAATAAATTTGCTGAATAAGTTTGCTGGGGGCAAAGTCTGTGGCCGGTGGGTGAGCAACCAATACGATTCGTGGATTGGTCCTATTTGGCCAACGCTTTCAAGGACGCGTGTGACAATGTGTTTTCGTGATGTTCCCGAACTGTTTTTCTTCGCCAAATGGAGCGGGTTTTTTTTATTTCGTCATTCAGCTTGTTCTTCTCTTCAACAGGTAATCTATGAAGATTATGCCATGCACATCAAAAAAAAAAACCGAAGGTCATAACCTTCTCGGCAGAGCGTTAGTCTTTTGGCCGCTTTGGTAGGCTTTTCGTGGCTTTCCAGTCAATGTGGAGACTGCCTATTGGACTCAGGCGTATAGTAATGAACCCATGTTTCATTCCTCATCACAAAATGTTGAAAGAACTCCGCTCGATTACTCTGCAACAACGCGAAAACAGCCCATGAATTATCAGCAGCGCTGCTGTTTTTTGACACCCATCGCGCTGATAGCTTTTTCATCTTCAAAAGATGGTTGTATATCGCCCATTCTTTTGAGATATGCACGGCCCCAGCTGACTTGCTTCATTTTCATTCAAAACGATTTGATGCACCGGATTTAAAATATTCGCATTCGTAGCCCATTTTGGCCTTCCGGAGCAAGATGCGTCTTCGGTACTTATACAACCCATTTTTAATTCTCTAAAGCACCACAGATCTATTGTTTTCGAAGAAGCTGATATGGGATAACATTTCTGCAACCATTGCAAAGATTGTTCGGAATTTTTTCGCATTAAAAAGCATTGTTTGATTAAGAATATTTCCATTCTTTTTTTTTTAAGAAGGCGGAAGCAGCGTCACTCAAGTTACTGTAGCTCGTAAACGAATGAACGAAATGTCATGATACTACAGGTGTCAACTAGTGATAGAAGAGCCTCTCAAAATGAGTCATGTTGCTTTCTAGTGCTGCCACCCATTGAAGAATCGCGGAACTTTTCAGCACATGTAATATAACCGAAAAGTCAAACTTTTACTGTTTTCTTATAGATCCTTGTCATTACTGCGATTAGTTATCAATTGCGAATTGGGTATAAAGAGTTTCAGTGTATTTCAAAAGTTGTCGAAGATTTGATAGCTACTCCCAGATAAGTCTTTTTTTAAGTGAATATGAGATCTACTTTCGACATTGATTTTGAAAATTTGTGAAAGTGAGAAAGGGGAAATTACAAAAATGATAATGAGTATTGAACAAATTAAAAGAGGGAAAAAAGGGAATGGTTTTCTGAACGACGTGTAGTAACTTTATAATCAGAATATTTGTGAAAATATTTTGGAGTATTTGAAGGGCTTATTGAAAATATTATAAGCTATATGTTTTAAAAACTTACCAAAAAGTGTAAGTGTTCGACTTTTTCTTTTCTATTGCAATTTGCACGAAGTTGTTACATTCTTTTTTTATATTTTTTTATAATTCTTTTTTTGAACAAATATTCTGTAAAAACAAAAGCATTTTTTGCTTATAAAAGAAGTCATTCTTTAAAAATCTTAGATATGTCAGCTTACCTGTTAATTACACAAGCAGCAGTTCATTCAACATTTATTATTCAATTTTAAGCCTTACATGTGAACAGGTAAAGATTATTTGCCTTTACAATGAAAAACGATTTTTAAAAATGTTCGTAGATTCTTTGTAAATTTTTTTTAAAATTTTTTAATTGATTTTAATAGATTTCTACCTTGCTTATACTAGGAAGACGAACTGAAAAAACGGCACCCTGTATTAAAACTGCTTAAATTTGAAATACTTATCTGAAGTAAAAATTGACGTTCCCAAAATTAAGTCTTACATACATTCTCTAAATTTATAGTTGAGATTTTGTAGAAGAGCATTTTTTTTTTTAATAACTAAAGGGTATATTTTTATATTATTTCACAAATTAATCCATATAAAAACCACGCCTTCTGACCACTTACTAAAATTAAAAAATTAACTTCACCCCTAGCAGAATATAAATAAATTGTGATAATTTTATTTATTAAAATAGTTTTCAAAGAAAAAACATCAATAAAATCTTATAAAAACATTTATTGATAAATTCAACGAATGTGCAACGTATGGTATTAACATACAAATACCCATAAAATAAATATACAGGTAGCCTTGACAACTGGTTATTTTCTCAGAGCGCCAACAATCAATTGTTAAAATCAATTGTCAAAATCAAAACAAAATTTAACTTGTATCTGTTTTTTTTTTGCTTATTAATTTTTTTATTTTTCGTTGCGTTTTTCCGACAAATGATGGTCGGAAAAAGAACTATCACTCCCACGTATATATTATTATATCAAGACAATACCCTATTTCTGGGAAAGGTATAACGTAATTAATAAACACTAATTTTGATTTGATTTTGATTTTTGAGTTCATATCATCAACTTTCATCGATATCCTACAACTATTTCTCTATTGGTCACTGTCGAATATATATAGACTTTTGGCCACTTCTTTAAATTTCAAGCCCACTGTACTATTTATTTAAATTATAAATATTTAGCATGCATTCATAAGCCATATAGTATATATAACATCATACACACACATTCTCACTCACATAACACTTTAAAATATATATTTCCACTTAAGTATCTACCCAGCGAGCATGCGACATCAAAAAATAACAAAAAAAAAAAAAAAACAAAATAAAAATCCCATAAAACTACGCCATTTTTATGCTCATGAAGGATCATTAAAAATACAACCAAACATACATACATACATGCATACATCTGGCGGCCATACCAGGTTGTCCCGGGTTAAGGCTTTTAAATTAATAGACGCATAAAAAAATGGTTGCTTAAACATTGTTAATTAATCTGCAGCCTGCAGGCAGCAGGCGGCCCAGGTAATTAAACAGTGGCGCATACTTAAGACGTCATCATGGTTGTAGTAGTTGTAGGCTTTGATAGCAAGCATGCGGAACCTTAGCTTAGTACTAATTAACAGCAAGTTCCTTTTTATGTTTATTTGTGTAACTAACAACAACTTATTTTAGACCAATAAAAATAATGTTAATCCCTAGACTAACTTGCTTGCAACAACAGCTAAAACATTAGAATGTTAATAAAATAAAACAAAATTCATTCCCGGTATAGGCAACCTGAAGAACAACATCATCGACATGACATCCGATGCCTTCCAGGAACGTCACAATCACTTCATCGACGCAATTTTTGCGCGCATTAATCGCATCGTATCCGACAATTACGATCCTTTTGTGGTCAGACTCTCGACCCGTGGTGCAGCTGTCAAAGAAGCCACAAAAACAGCTGCCACTGGGGCAGGCTCAACAGCAACCAAGTTGAGTGCAGCGCCAGCAAAAAAACTGTATGTCACAAATTCAAATTTTCTAGCAACACAAAACAAAAACTTCATTTGTTTAACTTGTAGCAAAAACACCAAATCCGAACCCAGAGCAATCGTTGATGACTCCGCTGCTGAGAGCTTGATGAGGGCCGACAATGTAAACACTTCCTCCTCCTTCACCAAAGAACAAAATAAACAAGAAAAACTACCACAGCAAAAGTCCGATGAAAATCTAGTAAATGATAAAAATCTGTCAGCAGCACCCCTCGCCGAAATGCGCACCGTGTCCAGTGGTGCAGAATCAGAGGTGGTAGCTTCGGTCAAAGCGGCAGCTACTCAAACCACTAGCAATACAAAAAAATCCACATCACCAAAGACAACGCAGAGCAGCAGCAGCGGCAACAAACAATCGGGTAAAAAAGGTCAACGCAAAAACTCACCAACGAAAAACAGCAGCAGCAAGCAAAAGCTTAAACAAGGTGTAAAAAACAGCGGTAAGGATGCCACAATTGAGCGGCTGCAAAAGGCCGAAGGTAGCCTCTTTGGGCTATCCTCGCTGAAACGTGTCGGCAATGTTAAGGTTGTTGCTGATCCAGAGCGCCAAAACTCAACCATTAAGGCTAAATTCACATTGGGTCCGTTGATACTGCGCGTGGAGAAATCCTTTAAGCGTGGCAGTGTCACCAACGTTAAGTCGGCCACGGCACGTACTAACGAGATGATCGGACGCATAAAGTTTAGCGTTGTCAATGACCGTGCTACACTTATGTCTATCAAGGTGCAGCAGCCAAAACAGGTAGGTGGATTTTTTTCTTTGCCATGCTTTAGAAAATTTTTTAAAACTAAAATAAATATTAAATATAGATGTTTTTAATATTTTATGTTTAACTTTCTTTTTTCAATTTCACAATATAGGTCGAGGTCGAGAGCAAGGATAATCACGATCGCACACGCGAATTTGTCTGGCGTCGTACACCAAAAATTGCTCGCTTGGTGTCTGAAAAATTGAAGTTGGCCGCCGAATCTGCTTTTTCGCCACAGGGTGTCGAGGTTGTGCATCTGTGAGCACAAAGACACCATTAAAATTACACACACCCACACATTGAAATTTTAGTTTTTAGTAGATTAAAATTTAATTCAATTTGAAGCTATTTATTGTAAAACATTCAACTATTTTTAATAATTTATTAACTAAATAAAGAAATCTTTTGACAAATAAATAATATTTCCACTTGCGTGAATGAAAAAGTTTCCCAGGTTCACTTGAACAAAGTCTTTACAGTTGACAAAAACTGTAACTGCAAAAAACACTTTGGTGAAACAACTCTCGACAAAAAAAAATTTAAAATAAATTTGCAAAAATTACATTTTCACAAATTTTTTTTTTTTTTGTGTACCTACATTTCATTCTCAACATAAAAGACTAGATTTAATTTTTCAATTAAAATCATACATTATAGTTTTTTGAACTTCTGTTCACTTTGGTACATTATTTAAGGTTATCCAATCAGAAACATCATATTTATTTAAATGAAAAGTCCATTGTTCCAAATAACTATTTGCTGTATTAAAAACATGTTTCGCATCCTCTTCAAATATTAATATTTTTCTTGAATATAAACCACTTTCTTTTAATTGGTCTAAAAAAATATTTGTTTGGTTTCCAAAACATTTATTTTCAAACCTATCTTTTAAACCACCTTTAGTGTCATTTATTAGTTTTTACACTTCCATAATTGTATTGTGTTTTTTCACATTATTTTAATTTGTTTTTCAACCATGAAAGATTGGCAGTGAACAAATGACACATAAACTTCAGCTAAAGGAATGTGCTGTTCGTCATCAAAAAAAATTTGCACGTGGCTTCCACATTTGCAAGATTTTTTCTATAGCGGGTACTTATGAGAGCCACCAGCTTCTTCTATAAGAAAGAATTCATTTGCAAGTTCTGTCCGCATTGTCGCAAAATTCTTTAAGGCGGTCTTCTCATTCAAAACCCGTTTTTTGGACAGTTTTTAAAAAAATTCTTATTTGAAAACGCAAAGAATAATTGAAAACTTTTTTTATTTATTGTATTACAAAAGGTTCAAAGTCAATAAAAAAATTTTTTTTGTCTCGATACGTGGGCTGTTCAAAAAGTAATGAGACTTCAAAGTTGGTGGTGAAAAAAAAGGTGTCGTCACGTCGGCCACGATTCCGGGTCTCCGGAGCGTCTGAAATGAAAATAAAAAACGGGGTTATAATCAGTATATATGTAATTCTCTGGTGAACCTCAAGCTTAATTTTGTGATTTTTTTTGACAAAATGGCGGCCATTCAAAAAAAAAAATTTCAATTTCGGGTTTTTTTTTTGTAGTTTAGTGTAAAAAAAAAATAGTAAAAAATTTTTTAAAATTATGGTCGAGGTTTACCCGAGAATGGTGACAATTCTGCGTCGATTCCATTTTGTTTCATGAAAATCGGTTCAGTTGAACTGGAGATATCATGGCCGCCAGTTCGAAAAACGTGGGTTCGAGATAAACGCGTTCAAGTTTGAAGTAATTTTTTTGGGGAAAAAAAAAAATCAAAAATGTTTAAATGCAGTTTTAAAGAGCTGACAATTTTTACTTACAAATATTAGTCGGCGATGCCAGCTCCATACAGGCCACCTTCCTCTTTTTCGTAGAAACTGCTTTCTGCTGCCCTCTCTGCTCTGCGAGCCGTTCTGCCAGCTTTTGATGATGCCGCAGCTCGAGTCTCTGATCGGTTCAATCTGTCTTCATTGCGAGATAGTGCGTATTCGTATGCGTTTTTGCCAATCGCAATACCCATCAAACCCATAATTTTAAGTATGGGTATAAAACCGTCGTTGAAGAGGCACGTTGCAATGAAATTGGCCACTTCGATGGTGCGTGCGCCTGAGTTGATGTGTTTGGGCTGTTGAAGTGACCAAAGAACAGAATTGTAGGACTCATTGGAGTTCTGAGTTTCAGATCCAAGGCATCTTTCAAGCAAATTATCTGCCGACAGCGCTTCGTAAGCTGGTTTTATTACCTCCATCACCTTCTTGTCCATCAGACCTTGCTTCACAAAAAAGGCTGTATCTTCTAAAGTATTTCGAATTTCTAAAAATCCTTTTAGGGGCATATTCACAACTACTCAAGCTATAAATAAATGCAAAAAAAAAAGTTGAAAAAAAAAAGTTGCTCAATGAGAAGACCCCCTTAAGCCTTACATTAAATTCTTACATTAAATATAGAAAAAATATTTATATATTTTAATCACCACAGATTTCACATCGATTGACATCACATATGCCTGAAATTGGAGCTGTTGCACAGTGTGAGATTTTCTATGTCTATAGCAGTGTTTCCCAACCTTTTAATAGTGCCCAAAAATAATTTGAATATTTACTGGCGAGCCAACGATAAAGCTTTAATTTTAAATATTACATACATTATAAGTGAAGTTGATGACCTTAAAAAACATAAAAACATATATCAAAAAATTGCACTTGAATCTCATGCATTTGTCAGGCTCGTAGCCAGGATTTACCGAAATGAGTTTCATAAAAAATATATCGATATTTTTTGATATCAATGACTCAAAGGAATTTAGTTATGAATTCTTTAGTTATGAATAATTCTTATTCACAACCATTTAAGCGGTACTCTCCCATATTCTTCTAAAAATATATATCAAATATCAATTGCACTCCTTCACCCATCCGCTGCTGAATTCTGATTTAATTTATTCGTATGGTAGTGTTGCCAGAGCAAGTTAAAATTCTTGCATATTGTTTAATTAAAAATTTTGATCGTTCCTCGTTTTCGGATGTCGTCAAAATCAAGTTGAATAATGACAAAAGCCAGTTGTGCTTTGTAAATAGTACTCCTATGTTGTAAATTGTTGCACTAAGGAAAGGTATATAAACAGTAATTTTGTAAAAATGTTCCACACCATTGGAAATGTGACCTACAACGTAAATTCCTTTCAAACGATATTTTCTAGAAACTACTAGAAAAACTACCATCCGTAACCAACTCCTTAACATTAACAGACTCCTTAACATTAGCAAAATTTCTAAATTTAATTGACTTTTCGACAACATTCACAAGGTTTGAAAATTTTATTTTTAAAAATTTCTGTTGTCCCTAGAGGTTGAGATCCCGTGTAAAGCTAAAAAAAAAAACGAAAACTTACAATAAGCTCCGTGTATCAATTTGGAAACTGACAGGAAAATTAAAAGTTGGTGGAGCGGGGGGGAGGGGGGTAAATTTGTAATGTTTTGAAAACTTGAAATGAAATGAAATTGGACCGCTTTCTGCAATGCAAACGAAATACAATATTACATTATTATGATTTAGCTAAAATTGTAACCATTAAATAGTTGTAATATAGAATGGACACCGCACACATTGATCACTATACTATTCTGGCAGCGCTGCACTCAGTTGGTACATCAGCAAAGCAGTTCTAATGTCGCTTCGACTTGGGCGGTGTTATCTTCTTTACATAATTACTTGTATTTAATTTTGTAACATTGAATCAAAGTATTAAAGATTATCAAGAAGTTGCCATAATAAGGACGGAAATTAATAGAAGAAAAATTCATTAAAAACAAAGATTTACTTTCCTCCTATCTGGCCTTTTTTAATGGCGTTTTCTGCAGCTAATTAAGTGGAATCGTTTTAGTATTTTGGCACAATAAAATAATCCATAGAATAACACTTAACACAAATGATTTAAATTTTAGAAAACCACAATTAAAACAATTGTTAGAGGTAAATTTTTCCTCACTTTCATTTAATATTTTCCAACGCAATAGATTCTTCAATCACTGGTGATGGACAAGGCTCAATTGAATGTATCGAACTTTATTCGATATCTTAAGCGTGTTGCTGTTGCTGTTTATACTGTTACTGAAGAGAGACGTAGGAGCATTAAGTATGCTCATATAAGAAATGTCATATTAATGATTATAATTTATTTTTTTATACTTTCTGGACCCTAAGGGGGGGGGGAGGGGAGGGGTTTGGATTTTAACACCCAAAACTCCTCCCTTGTCTACGGGCCTGGCAATTGTATTCATTTGCAAAACTAAAAATAATAAATTAACTTATTATAAAATTAAGTTTAAACTACAAAATAACTCATAAAAAGTTAAAAATTATGAAAACTGAAATGAAATGTTTTAAGTAAGAAAATGTTTTTTGCTACAATTTCCGAGCTCTACTTATTATATACTAGCTTAAACCCGCCGCTTCGCCGGGTTTTCAAAAAGTTTTCATTCAAAAATTGATAGTGGCTTGATTTTTCGCTACCAAAACGATTTTTTATTGTTTAAGTAATACTACAAATTATTAACCTTAAGATTGTTATATCATCTGATAGGAAATCGAAAACCTAAATTTTGGATGTAATTTTTTTTACAACAAAAACAACTTTTATTAAATTTTTTGGCTTAAACTAAAAATTTTTGAACATTTTTTAAAAAAATTTTTAAAAATATTAATACTTTGGTTTAGTAAAAATTTCAACTTATGTTTGAAGGATATTTTAACAAACAACATTTTTCAAAAAAAATTATTGAAATCCATTGCAAACTGACTGAAATATTTGCCTTCAAAGCTAAAAGTGTGAATTTGAAGTCGTTTTTCTCTCATTCTCAGCTTATAATTAATACTAAAAAGATCTGGTACTAAAATTTTTCACAGTTTTCAAACTACATACATGATTTTGGTATCAAATTGAAGGAAATTTAAAAGCGTTGATTGATTTTGTTCTCGTTTAACGGAAGTGCAATTTAATCCATTAGGGCCGAAAGAAAACCATAAAAAACAGACATTTTTAGACTTGAAGCAACATTTTGGTGAAAACTATGTATGCCATTGAGCAGAAATAAGTTATTATTGCATGCTAATTTTACTTTTTTTAAAAAACTGGCACTAAAACTTTTGAAATATGCAGTATTTAATGAAAATTCGAGACGCATATGTTTCCATATAGTAACATTGGTTGTTAATGGGTTAAAATAAAGTATCCTATTGCACTCTCTGCTGACCTATAAATATGTGTACAAAATTTTATAAAAATCTGAGTTGTCGTATAAACGTGATGAGTGAACATAAAAAGTGGCTACAGATTTATTAATAGTATAGATAGATTACATATTATAATTATCTAACAAATACGTGCTACGCCTTCAAGCGATTTCTGTACTTTGGTGGTGGATAAGAGAAGCAATGCCTTTTCTTCCTCTTTCGAAATAATTGGTTTGTGTATTAGTTGCGCCCAAAATTCCGCCAGCGAAACATTATTTATTGAATTATTATTGAATTGAATTATTATTGAATTGCTCTAATAAAATTTGATTTTCTTTCAACTACTAGAGAAGTCCTTCTTGAAATTTAGGAATATCGTCGCCAACTTGCTCCACATTCACGTCAAATGGATTTCGAACCCAGCTTTGCTTACGAGGTTCAATGTTTTCAGGTATTTATCTGTTGATTTCCATTTCAAGCTTACTTACTTAGGTGGCCGTAACAACCCGTGTCCGGGTTTCGGCCAACCTCATCAGCTCTCGCCAGCCGCCTCTACTTTGCGCGCGTCTTCTCCAATCGGATACACCAAGTGTGGTTAGGGCTTCCTCGGCCTGGTTCGTCCATCGGAGGCATGATCTCCCTCGTCGTCGTTGACCAGCGACCCTCGCCTCGAGCACTTTTTTCGCTGGAGCTTCTTCGTCCATACGATGGACATGACCCAGCCAGCGTAGTCGCTGCACAGTTATACGCCGAACTACGTCAATGTCTGCGTAGAGCTCTTACAGCTCGTGGATCATTCGGATGCGATAGTCATCGCCGACTCGAACAGGACCGAAGATTTTGCGAAGAACTTTTCTCTCGAACACCCCCAGAGCGGCTGCGTCAGTTTGCGAAACGACCCATGCCTCAGAGCCATAAAACAGCACAGGTAGAACGAGCGTCTTGTAGAGTGTTACTTTTGTAGATCGAGAGAGGGCTCTGGAACTTAGTTGCTTACTGAGCCCGTAGTAGCACCTATTAGCAATTATTGTTCTTCGCTTTATCTCCAGGCTGATTTCGTTGTTGGTATTAATGGCGGTACCAAGGTATACGAACTCCTTGACTACTTCAAAATTATAGCTGCCGGATGAAACGTGGGAGTCTAAACGCCGCGCTCCCTTTTTTGTAGACATCATATACTTTGTTTTACCCTCATTTATTGTTAAGCCCACTTTGGCTGATTCCTTTTCGATAGCGGCGAAAGCAGCGGTAACATCTCTCTTAGTTCTGCCGACAATATCAATATCATCAGCGTACGCAAGGAGCTGGACACCTTTATAGAAAATGGTATAGAAAATGATTTTCGTGGGTTTTCTCCAGGATTTGTCGTTCCATTCAAGCCGTTCTAAATATTCTGTAAAAATTTCAACCAAATTGCAAAGAGAAATATTGTTGGAATCTTCAAGAAATTGATTCAGAAGTAGAAATGATGAAATTTTCTCTATGGAAAGCTTTAGCCGGAACAGATAAAAAATTGTACAATATTTTTTTTTAAGTGTTGCAATATCAATTCCTTCAAAATAATCATTTTGTTTCTGTTAAGTTTGTATAAAAGAAAGCAATTTATTTTTTACTCATTCGTACATTCTCAACCTCAACCAACATACATAAACTTTAAGAGCCACCCGAGGCTAAAACATTTACAATCTATTATTATCTGTGCATCCGAACAGCTCTTACCTTTTCACTTAGAGTCGCTTTCCATTCCATTAGAATGATTTTATATCGGAGCCTTTAGAATTCTATTTGATACAAAACTAAAAAGAAAAATAAACAGAAAACGTAAGGAATGACACTCATTAAATGAGCTAAAACACTAAGTGCCACACCTTAAATCCGACAATTCAGCGCACTTTTCTCCTCGAATGAATAAAAGTCCCTAAAGTAGCGCTCAGGCAGAAAATGTTAACAATTCACTTGCCAACTTCCTACCTGTCTACAGAGCATAGCAGTTTTTGTCATTCTAAAACAGTCGACACAAATACATTTATGTGTAATCATACTAACATGCATATCACACATATCACACATATGAACATGCATATTAGACATAATATCACACACATGAACATCCCAGCAAATAAGTGAGATTTCAAGATTGCGCTTTTATAGCCACACTCATTTTAGTATGTTCACCAAGTTCGAGTCTGAGAAAAGGCAACTAACCAACCAACCAACCAACCAACCATCCAACCAACCATTCCACTCATACATAGCTAGCTACACAAAACCTGTCACAAGGTTACATGAACTCGGCTAGACGATAACCGCAAGTTGAAGAATGGTTGGAAGCATGGATGGTTGAATGGATGGTTTTGTGAAAAATCATTGGCGTACAACAAAATCCTGCTTCAAAATAATGAATACCAAATAAGAGGCATCCAACATATGCTAGGCATACTTGCAACAGTACTATACAGTGCTATTGAGGAAAAAAAATATGCTGTAGATAACTCTAAAAAAAATTCCCCCTTTTAATGCAACGAATCGAAGAAAATTTGTATGCAATGGTTTTGGCTTTGTTAGGTTTTTTCACTTTTGAATGAATATCGTGTTAGTGTGTATTTATGTATGTGTATGTGTGTGTTGGGTTTCTACATTGTTGGTTAAGTTGTTTCCTCTGATAGAGCCTAAAATGTATCTATATGTGTATGATTTTTTTTAGTCATATGCGTCTGTCTGTCTGTCGACCCGTTCAAGTAGGTGGCACCCCACGTGATAGTTAAATGAAGCAGTCAGCTGAGTCGAGGACAAGTCAACATCTAGTCAACTTCCAACAATGACCTCGAGTGTTTCTGAGCTAGGCTCAATTTAAGCCTTAGCTTTTTACCAATGTATGTTCTTTCGAAATAAACATATTTCATGATAACACCTCATTGTATTTGTTGTACTGGGTAACATGAAATTTGCTACTTTTGTTCAGCCAAGTGTGAACACATCCGATAGATTTCATCCGCTTGGCTTGCAGTTGTAGACAAACGTCGACGACCGCTTTTTGTCCGAACACTTTCTTATTAAAGAATACCTCAATTGGGTGGCTTATTGTAAGCTTAGAAAATGTTGCAGGTGCTGATGCTGATGTTGTTACTGCTGTTGTTCTTAAAATTGCTTTTTGGCATTGATAAAGGGCGCATAGGATAGATAAAGTGTTTGGAAATCCAAGGTGCTTGCTTTAAAAATTAGAAGATTTCGTCTAAAGATGTCAATATTTGAAGAGTGTATCTTACTTCTTTACATTAATTCCTTCAAAAATTTTTTTTTAAATAACAATTTCAATCGATATTTCGATAATGCATTTGAGTACATGTAGCTAAGAAGCAGGAACTTCCTTAGAAACTGACTAATTTTAGAAAAAATTTAACGACTTTCTCCTTAGTTAAAACTTATGCATTATAGCTTTTGTATATAAAGCTCACACTTGAATTGTTGAACCTATGACGCAGCTGCACATTGGGCCTTAGCTTTGAGTTAAACAAATGTAAAAACACGACATGGAGTTCAATACAATTTTTCAAAAACTATTCCAAAAACTAAGATAAAAGTGACTAAACTTTAAATTTTCTGCAAATTTCGATGGTTTTTCACATACTCACCTTAGCTTAACAAGTTTCATTTGAATTTTGGTCCACTATTACTCAGTCACTTTTAATCCGATTTCAACAGATAAGGTGTCGTTGAAAATAATATCTTATATTCCTTAATGGGCGTTCTCTCTACAGTTCAGTTTAATGGATGCCGCAATATGAAAAAGCATAATTTTTCTTACAGCAAAACTGCACGAAGGAAAAAATTAAAGTAGTTTTCTTTGCTTAAATTATTCCAATTAGTTTAAAATTTTAAAACTACTATAATTTTCAATAATTTCAAATGTACTGAAACCAAAAACAGTTATGCAAAAATGCTTCCTTCTGAATAAGTGAAGGATTTAATTTTTTAATACTAAATTTTATTTTTATTTGATAGTATTTTTATCTTTAAGGTTCTTTTAAAAAGTTTGCATAGAAACTTTGGTCTTGATCAGCTCAGTAACATGATGAGTTCATTCAATTATTTTGATTTCAAAAGATGATTCTGTTGGAATTTTAATAGCATAGGAGTTATATAATAACATTTTAAATCATTTGCTCAGTTTCTCTCTTTTTGAGGAATTATTTGGTAAATTTGTTTGAAAAAATATTCATATATAAAACCTCCTTTATATCAAAAGCTTATGGATGAAATTCGAAACGTTACCATAGGTAGCAGTTAACAGAATATAAATGTTCTGCAATTAAATTTAAAAAAAAAAAAAGTTAAAAATAAAGATCTATTCAGAAGTTACGTAACATGTGTTTGGCCAATTTTTTACTCCCCCCCTCTCCCCTCCCCCCCCCCTTAGACGTAACGTAGCACTTTTATTTTTAAATTTTTTGAGTTTTTTATTATTTTAGCAGTTTGTTAGAAAAAAGCAAAGCATAAAAGTTATATTTAGTAAAAGTTTTATTATTGTGGAGATTACAAAGTAATTTTTATGTTGTTCTATTGTGTTTGACCAGCAATTGATGAAAAATTTGAGAAAAAAAACACAAATTAAAGCTTTTTTGATGTTAACAAGAATGCAAACTAGTTGCAATACTTTATAACAGTGACGGGCAGCTTTGCATACCTATACTCTCTCATCTTGAGTACATATTAATGAGCGCTTTAAAGCTCACACTGAAAACAAAGTAGTGCTAAAGCGCTTTTTGCAGAAATCTTATGATCCATATCATAATTTTTTTTTTTTTTGAGCTTTGATTTATATTGCAAAATTATATTTAGATGTGTAGTGGACGGACTATCAAAAACAAAGAGACCGAACGACGGACAATGTGAAGCACAGATTACAGAATGTGAATTACAAATACTACATGCAGACGGATATGTAAAAAGTCAGGCATGTAAATAGTGAAAAGTGGCAATATTTTTTAATCAAAATCAATATTATGTGGACATGCCGCTTTTAAATCATTAATTAATTTCTTACAAGCATTCCCTACAATGACTTTTTATTGGCCATGTAAACTATTATGTCCTTTAATGCTATTTTCACATTATTTTTTTATGACACACCATGGCGCCATGCTGTTAGTTTCCAAAAAATAAAAGATGTTGTTCATACAAACTTCCAAACATAAAATTTTATCCAGTGTAAGATAAAAAGATAAAAGATATTCGAGAACTTTTCATGGCAGTTTTTACTCTCTGAGGTTTGCCCTTGTCTGCAGAGAGGTGACGGCCGAACAGAAAAAAAAAAATTCAATTGAAAAAGCATTCTGTGTCAGATGGAATTTGAACATGGGCTCTATCGCAAACAAAGCACGCACCTCAACCAGTTTGCCACGGCCGTCTATGTCTATCTTATTTAAGGTGAGTCATTCCTTTAAATTCAACAGATCCCATAATAATTTTTTAGGACTTTATGATATATGGCCTCAGAAAATAAAGACTCAAGCTCTTGAAAGTATTGCGTTAGAAGTAAATACACATAAATCACGATTTTCTTAACTTTTTCTCATAAACTTTAGAAGTTTAAGCTACTATTTTCCTCATTCCGCCGCAGTTATCAGTTTATTTTCATTGGTATGTATCAGAAAAAGTTGCACACAACTTTAAATAGTATAAAAAAGTAGGTTTCTGGATGTGTAGGAATGGATGTTGGGTTAATTTCTTTCGGAAGGTTTTAGTGTATGATACATTTATATTAAATTGAAAAAAATTTACAATTAACTTTTTTACATGTAACGATATTACCTCAAAATGAGATAAAGCTATCAGAAAACATCTTTAATTTATAATTTCAAAAGTAATTAAAACGAAGACTGAATGGCAAAAATTATTTTTGTTAGCTCCAGAGTATAAGTATTATATATTAGTATTATCAACAAAATAAACAAAAACACATTTCCAGGTCCACCCTAGTCACACACAGCTTCTATAATTCTAACATCGGGATTTAAGTCAGCGACCTTTTAGTTCTGCCAGCGCATGTACAAAATGTTTAAAAAACTAAACATTTTCGAGGTCCCCCTAGCGTCAAAAAGATTCTGAAATGCTAACATCAAATTCAAAATCAGCGACTGTCTACTTCTGCCACCGCATGTACAAAGTGTGTAAAACAAAAAAAAATTTTCAGGGTCCACCCTAGTGTCACATAAATTTTTTAAAATTCCAACATCAGATTCTAAGTCAAAGCCCATCTAATTCTGCCACGTGCAAAATGTAGCAAGCCGAAACATTTTCAGGGTCCACCCTTGTGTTACATAAAATTTTTAAAATTCTTACTTTAGGTCTAAATCAGCGACCTTCTTATTCTGCCTGCGCATTTACAAAATGTTTAAAAAACAAAACATTTTCGGGGTCCACCCTAGTGTCAAAAAGTTTTTGAAATTTTAACACAAAATTCAAAATCAGCGACTATCTAATACTGCCATGTGCAAAATGTAGTAAACAAAAACACTTTCAGGGTACACCCCCTAGTGTCAAAAAATTTTTCAAAGTCTTATTCAGCGATCCTCTAATTCTGCCATCGCATGCACCTACCATATCTTGTGAGTTTATCGCAAAACAAAATGTCAACTATTTCATGATTTTTGGCACTAATAACCGAACAAATTTCATTTCAGAAAATAACTGTTATTAGTCAACCAATTAAATGTTTTCCTCAAAAAAAAAATTTATGCGGCAACCAAAAAAAAAAAATGTTTTTAAAAATAAAAGTTATTCATAACGTATTTTTTTATGGCTTAAAATTGCCCAACTTTTTCTGCTGTGAAATATAGAATAACAACTATTTTCGGTCCCTGATTTTTCTTTAGTTTCTTTATCACTTTCAATCTACCATATAATAAAAAAACAAATGTTTCAAAACGTTCAGAAAAGGCTTATCTGAAGTATTTCTCAAAACTCTTTGTAACATAAAGTTATTGCTCAAAATCAACTGTTTTTTGAAAAAATTTTTGAAATTTTTAACCATTTTTCCATCTTAGAAATAAGAATTCTTTGCGCAGTTTTCATTTACTTTGAATCGCATTTCAGCTTTAGACATCTTAATGAGTCCAAATACCTGATACCAGTTTCCAGATACCAGTCAAATGCATCAACTGTTTTTATTATTAAATAAATTTATTTTGGTTACTTTTTCAAATATCTGGCCCTGTGTGCATAGTGTTAGTTCATGTAAAAATGTATTGCATATGTGTAATATATGTTTGTTATACACATACATATCTGCATAGCTTTGTTGGCTCAAACATATGTAATATGCTTGTAACTGATAAGGTATATTGTGTGCAAGTGGTGGGTATGGGTCGAACATTCAAGAACATAAAAATCATAAGAAAGGCGTTTTTGACATCAGCTATGTGTGCTTTACACTCAGCTGTTGTGAGATAATAAAAAGAATTCAGTACATCAACGTTATGTTAACACTTAAGCTTCAAACACATACATATAATCACAATTACATAGAAGTGTTTGCAGAAAAAAACCAAGTGTTACAATTCGTTCCTTCTTCGGTATTTTCAAATTTTTTTTCCAATTTTTTTTTTATTTTAATACGCAATCTGTTGTGTCTCTTATAGCTGGTACAATTTAGGGATGTTCATGTCGAAGTCGAATTTAGTCGAAAACCAACTTTTGATTGATAATTTTCGACTTTTTTTCGTACTCGACTTTCCAATACAGAAAGTAATCGACAATCGACTTTTACTATTGTCTGTTACTTGCGACTTTTGAAACAAAAAACTGCCTGCATTTCTTTATTCATTCCAGACGTTCGAAATTTTTTGTTTGTTTCTTTATTCTGTTTGGATAATCCGTTATATTCCTTTTATTTTTCATTATACGCACGGAATACTCCGAGAGCGTTATTTTTCTACCATCAACCGAAGTAGTTTAAAAGAAATATTCCCTATGATTGAGGTTATACAAAAATATATATATTCAATTGCTTGAAGTAAAATGTTACTTAATGAAAATGGCAAAATTGTTCTAGTGCATTTGCATTATTGCATATTTATTTGCAAATTTTTAACTAGTTTGGTTTGTTGCAACTTCGGTGCCGTCGGAAAGGTTGTTTTTGTTAAAATATCAAAATATACTTTGCGTTTCATACTTTGTTTAAAACATTATTTGTCAATCATATAGAAATTTATTTGTTGTTAGTTGAAAAATTTTATTTCTTCACTTCGCTCAAAACTTTTCTTCAATAAACTTGAATATTTAAAATATAAACTTTAATCTTTTGTTTCTGTACTTTTTGAATGGCTTGACGACTTACAATAGTTTTTTTTTTTTTTTTTTTAAGTAAACCAACGCTCAGGGGATGCCCCCTTTAAATGCGAAAGCATTGCGTTAATTCGGAAGACGGGTGATAGTTAGTTGGAGGGTGGAAAGATGGAGTAGTGACGGTGAAGATTTGCTTTAAACTTACACAGATCAAAACTGCCGGGGAACACGCTCACAGGGAGATTATTCCACAATCTTACCGTGCGACTAAAAAACCAATTATCTCGGTAATGCTTGGATTGATTGGGCACCGATGCAATGGTAAAGGGATGGGCATGAAAAGCTGCCCGAGTAGATCTAGGAAATACACGAACTTGTGGCGTCAGGCCATGTACCTCCCTTGAACATTTCCCATGGTAGAACCTATACAAAAGGCTTAGGCAACCAACATTACGCCGATGCCCAAGAGAACTGAGAGGAGATACAATGTTTTCATATCCTATCATATATATCGCACGTCTTTGAATTCGGAACAGAAGCTCCAGATAAGATCTCGAAGCTCCTGCCCAAATGTGTAAATTGTTCTTAATTTTAGGCCTTATATAACAGGTATAGATCATTCGAAGATCAGATGGGGTGAAGTATCGCTTGCACCGTTTTAAGAAACCTAGGCACTTGGCCGCTTCTTTCGACACATGGAAAATGTGATCATTCCAACGAAGGTCTGATTGTATCGACATGCTCAGAACGCCAAGAGCATCTGACTCCAAAAAAACTACACCATTCATATTCTCATGCTGGTCTCATCGAATTAAGAAACATCTCAACTTATTAGAGTTGGCGGAGATATGTGGTGCCCTTAATTGTGCATATTATACACAAAAATATGTTTTATTTAGCTTATAACTATTAAATATTTAATAACTAAAATTTTAATGTTTTGCCTTATTTTTATATTTTGTGAATGAACTGAAGTACCTTGTATTTTGTATTTGTTATCAATAAAATAAAATTTTTCATTTTGAGTCATTGATTTTTTAACTTCAAAGCAAACACGGTATCCAAAAAATTTTAAAAAGACAAACAATCGACTTTTAAATTTTCAAAATGAGTCGATTCTATATTTTTTAACGGTAAAAAAGACTCGAAGTCGACCTTTGCTGGCAGTTGCACATCTCTACGCTGAAGCATTGTATCAAGATTTGAACTAAAATATTCTAAGATACGTATAAGTGTAAATTCATTATCATTCAATTCTACTCGTATATCACCTTTTTTATAATAAAATCTAAGCTTTCATCAAATCTTTTATTATCAAAACCTTTAAAATAACCAAAATATGAACTTAGTATATAAAAAAAAAAACACTTCAATCAATTTCAAAACGCTCTCGTGTACAACATTCAGCCGCAGAGCTACGAGTAAAGCTAAAAAAAGTGCTTCATAATTAAGAAACGAAACACGTTTACATAAAAAAGTCCTTTTCACTTTATCATCAGAACTGAATTTCAATTGAACTTTTGAAATATCTAAAAATTCATATTCATAAAATAAAACTAAAAATAACCATTGACTCAAACACTAATACTAGTTTTTCTTTTTTTGCCTTTGAATGAAATCTCTATTGAAGTACTCTATCGAATCTATCGACTTTTCAAAATTTTGCTGCGTAAATAAAAAAAAAAAAAAACAAAAGTGCCTAATAAAATATTTGTATACAAATTGAGACCTGAACAAACAGACAAAAATAAATGCACAAAAGGATCGCATAGTTCAAACATGGAAATATATATGTTGCTACATCACGTGATTCAGAACCAATACAGGCTTAAGTATTTGAAGCTTTTTTGAAAGAACTTCAACTGCAGATAGAATTGAACAGAGCCTGGATAGTTAGATAGTGAAAAAATTCAATTGTTAATGCTTTGAATTGTGATGAGGTCAGCGTATTGTGTGACGTGAATATTAAAGTAACAGAAAATATCACGCCGCAATACACCAAATAAAAGAATCTCATTTGAAAAAAAAAAATGCGCATGTAGTAAATAAGTACAAGTACTATTTATGAATACTTGGGTTGATAAGAGTGGCTGCTGAACAAGTTTAGCCTAACAATATTTCTTGTGTGCTATAAAAGCCAACTACAAAATCAGGTCAACTGCATGTATAGTGTTGTTTAAGTTGTTGAAGGAAAAAAAAAAATCATATAATAGCCATAAAAATCTTTACTTATCATAATTCAACAAGTTGTAGACAGCAAGATTTACATTCTGCCCAAAAAAATACCAGGAATTGTTAAATAGAACACAAAATTTCGCTTTTCAGCCTCGCAAAAAAAAAAATCGATTTTAGGGCTCAGAGGTCAGACCATTTTTTTTTATGTTTTTTGGGTCGCTGAATACCCCACCCCACCATTTTTCACAACTTTAAAAAAAATTGCCGATATTCTCACACAAAAAAATATACTCTACTTTCGGGTGAGAGTATCAGTTTTTTATGAAAAAATGGTGAGGTGATAGGGTTAAATAGACTTCGGATTCTTATTGAGCGACCCAAAAAATGTGTAAAAAATATCTTCTGACCTCCGGGCCCGAAAGTTGACTGTTTTTTGTGTGGTTATACATTTTCCAGAATCGACTTTAGTTCTTGCCGCGAATTCTCTTTAATATCTTCTAACTCTTTAATGTGTTTTGGAAGGTGAAAAAAGTCAGCCGAAGCCATATAAGCTGAATACAGTGGAATGATATTTGTTAAGCCATATAAGCTGAATACAGTGGAATGATATTTGTTAGTTTTTGGCCAGAAATTCGTTCACATTGATAGACTTGTGAGTAATCTTTCAGAATTATACGTTTTGATTCGTGAGATACAGAAAGTTCAGCGGCTATCTCTCTCAAACTTAATTGACGTTACCATTTCTGTTACCATAATACCCTACCAGAGTGAGACAAATTTTTCACTACATCTCAACCGATTTTAAATGCTCTGTATGAACTTTAAATGCACTGTACCACTTAGTGGCGCCTGTGGCACACTGGTTAAGGCCAGCGTGGATGGTAGGCAATAAAACCCAGTTTCGAATCCGACCTGACACAAAATATTTAGCAATTGAATTAATTTTTCTGATAGGCCGTTACCTGTATGAAGGCAATGGCAAACCTCACAGAGTAAAAAACTGACATGCAAGGCTGTTTGAGAACCTCCCTAGTAGCACAAACAGTATTTATAGCTTCTTTTACAAGCCTTTTAAAGACAAGTACAAAGACAAGAAAATATATTTATAAGCTCATAATACGGGCTTATAAGGCCAATTTGGCGTATGGGATATAAAGACGTGTTTCTCTCCGTGGTGCATTTTATAAGACTCGGTACACCTAGAAAAAAAGCAATAGTTAAATCACCTAAGTCATCTTGGGTAAAGAGAATTGTATGGGAATTATAAACTTATGCTTATTCACCTAATCAATTTATTGTTTATTACATTGCTTTGAAAGTACATACTTCGATACCTTGCCAAAAAAAAAAAAATTTTATTCACCTAAGCCTAAAATCTAAAAATACAAAATTATAAAACAACTAGCATCGATGGCTTAAGCATAGTTTTGAGCTATTTTCTGCAAAAAAAACACAGCTGCGTCATTAGACACACGAGAGAAGGATAGATTTCATAATTAAATTTTTTTTTTTTTAACTAAACCAACGCTCAGGGGATGCCCCTTTAAATGCGAAAGCATTGCGTTAATTCGGAAGACGGGTGATAGTTAGTTGGAGGGTGGAAAGATGCCCAGAACGTCAAGAAAATCTGACTCCAAAAGATCCACACCATGCATATTCAAGGGAGCTAAGGGACAGTTCATCCGCTTGTGGGTTAACAGGCAACACTGGGTCTTGTTTTCATTAAACTCTACTCTATTAGCAAGACCCCACTCGGAGATTTTTTTCAAGTCATTAAGAAGTGTGTCATTCATATTTTGCCTCTTACTCTCAATCTCCAAAGAACTCGGGCGTTTTTTGAAAAAATATGAATGACAAATGCTGCTGTCGTCCGCAAACGAATGAATTGGGTTATGAGTCAACGACAGAAGGTCGTTGATAAAAACCAGAAACAAGTTGGCGATAGAACTGAACCCTGCGGTACTCCTGCGTTGATGGCGTGTTCATTGGACGAAATGCCGTCGATTACGACACGAATAGTTATCCTTAAGAAAGCACGTGATCCACCGAGCAAAGCTTCCACCGACACCGTATGCAATTAGTTTGGAGACGAGTGCTTTATGCCACACTCGATCAAACGCCAAACGCCTTTGAAATATCCAGAGCAACAACCCTGCTCTTACCGAACAGGTGAACGCATTGGTTCCATTTTTCTGTAAGGAACGCCATAAGGTCACCAGTAGACCGAGCCCTACGAAAACCATATTGACGGTCACTTAGCAATTCGTTGTGCTTCAGATAGTTCATTAGGTGGAAGTTTATTACGCTCTCCATAACTTTGGAAAGCGTAGAGCATATCGCAATGGGTCGGTAGCTTGCAGGATTCGTGGTATCGCTCCAGGTATCGGCTGGACATTTGCGACCTTCCAACAAGATGGAAATACTCCTGTCCTGTATGAGATGTTGAAAAGGTTGCGCAAAGGCCGATTTTTTGGTGGTATGCCATCAGGACCAGAGGCTTTGTTTATGTTAAGATTTGCAAGGACTCTTTTGACTGCTCTCGTTCGGAAATATATCTCCTTCATTGAAGAAGAACTAGTCCCAACAAAGGGCAGTAACTGACTGCTATCCGAGATTGTGGAATTGTGAGCAAACAATCCAGCCAACAGGTTCGCTTTATCAACCGAGTCAGTGAAGATTTGGTAATCTTTTAAAAGAGTCGGAATCGACGAAGACGTTTGATTTTTAACAAATGACCAAAAGTGTTTGCTCCCTTTAGGGCAGAGAAGAACCTGTTCTCTAATGCGAGTTTCGTGAAGAAACTTTTGGCGTTTTAAAATTGCGTTACAGCGATTCCTAGCCTCGATGCGAAGTTCTGATAGGCTTCCTCTTTGAACCTGACTGCAATCCTGCGAGTCTCATTAAACCATGAGTGGTCTTTAGGTTTAATGCTTTTCTTCTTATTGGGGATAAAAAACCGCATACCCAATAAAATAATTTCTTGTACCATGACAGCCGCGGCATTCACATTTCTATCAGCGAAACATAATGTCCAATTGAAGTTGCGATAAAAATTATTTAATGCATTTGAATTTGTTCTTTTATAAAACTCTTTTATAAAACGAAAAGTGCTTTTCGGGGCTTTAGGCGTAAAGGTGCGAAGGTCAGAATATGAAAAAACATCGGAGATGGTACAATGGTCCGAATTACCAAGAGGTGCATTGACACTCACATCATATTTTTCATGATGAGAAGTCAGAAAAAGGTCTAAGATATTATGGCTTTGTAAATCATTTCGTGGGTTTCATGTTGGTTGCTTCACTAGTTGAATCAATTGGTATGATTTAGCAAAAAGCTCAACATATTGTCCTTCAGGTGTGGTGTGGCTTGAGTGACATAACCAAGCCGAGTTGTGGACATTGAAATCGCCGGCAACAACGATTTCGCTGTCAGGAAAAACCCCAAATGTGCGTAATCGAATCAGAGAGAGAGTCCAATTTATTAAAAGTGCTTTCTTTTCCTAAATTCGGACATCTATACGAACGAACTCTGAACCTCACCCACATGGAGCTGAATTCCGGATCGGTGACGCTCAGACCCCGCTCGAACTGGTATGCCACATCTATTCTTATAAAAACAGCGATGCCCCTATGCGAAGAAAACAATGGCAGTAAGTGATACCCAGGAATATGAAAATCCAGTGGATCTGAGTTATTTTATTTATATTATTTATTTGAGGCCCATAAAGAGCACAATATGCATAGACCGAGAAGAAATTCGCTCTCAGTCCACGGATATTGCAAAAGTCTATGCGAAAATGTCCCGAAATTTAGGCACAATGCAAGTCTCAAGCAAATAAGGGTAATAAGGTACTTCCACAAAAAAGATTAAATGATTAATGGTTTTTTTTTTGTAATAAAACCACTTACAAATTCAAAAATAACATAAAGTAAATTAAAAAACACACGTTAATATTCACACCAGTAAATTTTATTACATTTCATCAAAAAAAAAAAAAAAAAAAATTTCCTTGTCCGCCGTGCGGAATCGAACCTGGAACTTTTGGTTCCAGTCCATCGATCCAAGCAGCCTTGCTACTATTTGCTGACATAACTGCAGCTATGTTAACAGATGACGTATTAACAGATGCAGGATGTCGCAGTATTCTTTTGATAGCCATACAACAAAAATCTAGTAATATATTGTTGTGTTATGCTGCAGCATAGCTTCAGTTGTAATTAATATTGAATAAATCACTCCGCGAAACGAAGGACCTTGGCTCAATGCGTAGTGTAGTGACTTCATGCACAGTGGTGTCGGTTGGTGTGGGTTCGAATCTCAACGGCATGCGAAGGTAAAATTTTTGTATATGATATTTAATTTAATTTAATATTCTTGTCAAGCATCAAGAAAAGCCGAGAAGTCATAAATTTCTAAAAAAAAAACGGTGTTGTTGATAAGAGAGAAATTTGTGTTGTTGCCGATTTCAGTCAAGCAAATCACAGAACAAGAGGCGGCAGCTACAAAAAAAAGGAAAAACTCGAAAAAAAGTTATATATTTGAAATTTAATTTTTTTAAAAAGTAGTTTTTAAAAAATTACCAAATACTTGGTTAATTTATCACCCAAATGAAAATTGGCAAGTCAACATGTAAAACTTTGGCGTTTTGATGAAGTACTTGGAAGGCTGAAAACTGCCAAAGCCATCTTATAAATTATACTAGGTTTTTTTTTTCAATTTAACATATGCTTTTTACTTTAAGAGGTCTTTCAAAGACATCTTAAAATATAATTAAAAAAATATTATGAGAATGTCCCCCTACATTTTTCTTGATTTATTTTTTAGTCGCTTCTGTTTTTTTATAAGAATTTAAATTAATTTAATTTTATTAAATATATATAATATTTATTTCTACTACCTATTAAAGTCTGGTGTTAATTATAAGATACTTCTGATCGTCAACTTTGATAAAACAATTTAAAGATAAAATTAAAATAATTTAAATAAGTTTCCCTACCTAACAAATACCCGCAGCCTTCGGAATTTTTGTGCAATTAAAACTTGTTTAAAATTAGTCATGTGTCTTGCTCGTAGGCAGAAGAAACAAAAAACTCATGACATAAATTAATTTTGCTACTATACTCATGGTAAAATATTGATTAATTCTCATCCCACCGTGTGAAGTTCAACAGATTGTTGAAAGTGTTTTTTTTAGAAAAAGGTTAAAGTTATTTATTTCATTTTAGCGTAGTAGTAACTTTCGGCAATTTTTAACCCAAAGTGACACATGAAAAATAAGTTTTCATAAAAAACTTAAATTTGAATGATGATTATGATGATTTGAGTTCCATCAACGACAGCTGGGTAATGACATTCATCAGCTACAAGTTGAATATTTTGCAAAACATAAATATATATTATAAGAAAACTCCAACATTTTTCATCCCGAAACCGCTATTTTTATGCGCTGCTATTAAACTAATGCAACTCAGTTCATACTTGGCCTTCAATTTTTTTTTTCCTTTTTTTTTTTTGCAAATCCTCTTTTATGATTAAACTAAAAATAAGAAAAAAAAGCAAACTGTTGCAAGCATCCAGAAAAATATTAACAAAAAACGATAGGCTACATTAAAAAACTTCCTAAAAATCTTTGAAGAAACTTTTGTTGTGCGTTGCTCTTGCCCGCCAGGCTTATTTATGCTGCGTATGAGTAGCTATGGTTCCTTTTTTTCGACAATTTCTTCACAATTGGCTGCTTGCAGATGGCCAAGTGTACAAATTACACTCCTTTAAGCTGCTGCTGCTGCTGCTTCAGACTTAATAGATTGTTTTTCCCCAAACGATAACAAGTTGTTGCCAATGCGCCACCCAGCCTGCCAACAGGCAATCAGGTTACCACCTGCCCAGCACCACTTCGCTTGTCATTCCATGTTTTTCTATTTAACTCAAAGTGCTTCACAGCAATGAATTTGCTTCCTGTGTCCTACCACCACAGGACAAATAGGTCCGGTCTTCATGGCGCGAGCGCCAACCTGTAGCTTCATTGCCTGGAAACTTTGGCAATCATGTAGCAACGTTGGTGCGACCCACGCTTATGCTCCACTTTATAAGATAGGAATAAAGTTTTTGCTCTTTGCCAGTGTTGCCTGGGGAATCGATTTTGATTTATGACCAACTTCGGAGAAATATTTTAATGTATCCTTTTTCAGCACGCGCAAAAGTATTAAAGACGGCAACAGTTTTCTGTTAAGTGGAAAACTTGGGCTCAAAACAATTTATTTTGACTTAGAGCAGAATATTGCACGCCTGAATTTAAAATACAAATACCTTAAAAAATTATTCAAAATAATTAAGGAAATATCGAATGAAATTTCGCTATAATGTCAACGAAAAAAAGACTCTCAAATTAGTTCCAAATTTCTAAGAATCAAATGGTTTCAAGAAACAAATTCTACAAATTAGGAAATTAAATTCGTACCTCAGCTCAAAACTAAAGTATGACCAAGCAAATTAGAGCCACTTTTATGTGGAAAACTTTTCGACCAGAACACACAGCAATAGTTAGAACAAAACAACAACAACAACAACACCATCCTTAAAGTGGCACACAATCAAAAACGTTTGTTGGTAATATCCTTATTTTGTGTTCAAAACTTCCCGCCTGTTCTATGCAAAACTTTCCATTTAGTTTTGGTTATTTCCTTTTTTTTTTTTCCTTTCTTTTTCACTTTTTATAAAAACTTAAGCAAGTTACTTTATTTGTATGCAAAATAAGAATGAAACTTTATAAAATAAAAATACGAATTAAACATGTAAATTTTAAAAAGTTGTGAATATTTTATGTTTTATTGTACTAAACTATACAAACAAGTGAGTGAGTGGCTGAGTTAAGTGTGTCAATCCGGTACAGAACTACAGTAGCAAAAGATGTGTTGTATGAACAAGTTAAATTTTATAGAAGAATTGCTTGTTGGATAACAAACGCAAGCATATATTTGTGGTAATGAAAAGCAATGCTGAATATTTGATGCAAGTATCTTTAAGTGTCCCTTAAAAACTGAAGTTAAATTTTTGATGGCTCAGCCTCTTAATTTCTTCGTATGCTGTGTAACTAGGACCACGGGAACCCGTGCCGACATGTATCGGTACATGTCAGTACTTGGCGATCTGGGAAAAAGTGCTAATTTGTTTCAAAAAATCTAAAAACCTTTTGCAAAAATGCAAATTTTACAAAAGCTGGTTAACAGCTTATTTTCCATTTAATATTTCCTTGATGTAAGCTATCAAACATGAAAATTGGACAAAAACTACCAGAGTTGTTTTTGTTTCTTTTTAACCGACTTCAAAAAGGAGGAGGTTCTCAAGTTCGTCGGTTTTCTGTTTTCTTTTTTTTTTTTTACCCACATATGCCTGATTGCCAAAATTTTTTGTGAAAAGATAGATATCATAAGCATGGAGGTGCCCGTAAAAAGGTGGGTGGTATTCGAGAACTGGGCGTGGCATTACTATATCTCGCAATACTAGATACTACTCTATCTCGAATAATATTCACACTAGGGTACTGCAATTTAGTGTAGTGGTAGGCACAATTATTACAAATTACGGGCAAGAAAATGGGCGTTATTTGACAAATTGGCGTGGCAATTTTAGAAAAAGAGTGTATCTTGAATAATTTTGATGCTAGAGTACTGCAATTTAGTATAGGGGTAGACATTATTATTCGAGTTATGGTCAATAAAGTGGGCGTTATTCGACAAATGGGCGTGGCAATACTAGAAAAACACTGTATCTCGAATAATATTGACACTAGTGTACTGCAATTTTATGTAGGGGTAGACACAGTTTATAAAAATGACGGTCAATAAAATGGGCGTTGGTTGATAAATGGGCGTGGCAATATTAGAAAAAGAGTGTATCTCGAATAATATTGATACTATGGTACTGCAATTGGGTATAGGGGTAGGCATTATTAGAAAAAATTACGGTCAATAAAGTGGGCGGAATTCAACTACTGGGCGTGGCAATATTAGAATAACATCTCGAATAATATTGACACTAGTGTACTGCAATTTAGTGTAGGAATAGACACAGTTAATAAAAATTGCGGTCAAGAAAATGGGCGTTATTTGACAAATTGGCATGGCAATGTTACAAAAAGAGTGTTTTCTCGAGTTATATTGATACTATGGTACTGCAAGTTGGTAAACAAGTAGGCATTATTAGTACAAATTACGGTCAATAAAGTGGGTGGAATTCGACTACTGGACGTGGCAATATTAGAAAAACAGTGTTGCTCGAATAATATTGACACTAGGGCACTGGAATTTATTGTAGTATAGGGTTAGGCAGAATTATTAAAAATTACGGTCAATAAAGTAGGCGCAATTCGACAAATGGGCGTGGCAATACTAGATAAACACTATCTCAGTTAATATTGACGCTGGGGTACTGAAATGAAGTAAAGGGGTAGGCACAATTATTACTAATAACGCTCAAGAAAGTGGGCGCTTATTTAAAAATAGGGCGTGGCAATATTAGAAAAACACTATACGTGTTGACAAAAAACACGTGAGACCTGATTTAAATTTAAGGGACAGATATTTGAAATAACCAACAAACTTTCAGAATGTAATAGAACAATTTTGTTTAAGAACAATTGTATTTATGTAGTTTCTACACTTTTTTCGAAAATTTATCATATTCTCTAAAAAGGAAGAAATAAAAACAAATAAAAAAAAAACACCTACAAAATCACTACAAATTAAAAAATAATTTTAAAATTTCCCTTTTAATTTCTTGGTCATATTTGACAATTTATTTAAGCATATTATTACATTGGAAAACTTATTATTTGCATTTTTTTCTAATTTGTTTTACAATCATAAAAATATTAGTTTTTTTATGAATACAAAAGCTTTGAATACGCCGACCTTAAAAGCTTTTCTATTCATAAAGAAGTTAATATTTTTATGATTGTAAAACAAATTAGGAAAAAATTCAGATAATAATTTTCCAATGTAATAATATGCTTAAATAAATTGTCAAATATGACCAATAAATTAAAAGGAAAATTTTAAAATTATTTTTTACTTTGTAGTGATTTTGTAATCGGTTCTTTTTTTAAAGTTTTTTTGTTTTTATTGTATTAAAAAAATCCGGAAAAATACAAAATTGAAAAAACTTTAAAGAAATCTTGTGGAAATATTTTCTGAAGCTATACCTAATGCAGATGCAAAAAATTGTTTAATTATTTATGTTGAATAACCTGGACATTATGAATTATTTTGCTAGAAGTGCACCTAATTGAAAATTTTGAGTTTGAGTATTTTAACGAAAAACACCCCAAAAACAAAAAAAAAATGTTTTAAAAAACAATAGCTTGGGTGGTTTAATCATAATCTTCAGCTGTTTCTGCAAAAAAATGAGAAAAACGGGAAAAAAAATTATAACTGTTGAAACGCTCCTTTTTTTAAAGAAATACTTAAAATGCCCTTTTCTAGCATTTCGATTACAAAAAAAAAAAAAAAAATCGAAAAACATATTTCGCACTCGGAGTAATTTAAATAATTATAAAAATATATTTATCTTTTTTCATTCGAAAAATTTTTGAGTTCCAGGGTTGCCAACATACCGTTTTTTCATTCCGTTTTTTTAGGTTGGATTTAGGTTTTTTACGGAAAAGTGCCTAAAAGTAAAAAAATGTTCTTATTATTGACCACATCGGCCCTAGTTTCATTCTTGTATCCCTAAACCATACGAAAACTAAATTTCTGCTCATTGCATGGAGCACGGCAACTCATGCCGACATTTATCGAAACATGTTCATGAAATTTACGTAAAAGCCACATGCCAAAATGAGTTAAAATTTAGTTTTCGTGTGTAAGGACCTAATAATAATAAATCAGGGATTAGCCGAAGCGGACCACAGTGGGTCCCTTTTCGTCCCCATAGGACAAGGATGCTACCGCTCGGAGTCCTCTTACGTGAGCATGCTCCTTACATAAGCATCCTTTGTCACCTCAAGCATATCCTTGTAGGTCAGTTGACCAATCTCGGCTTTGCCAATAAATGGACGTCCAAGCATAACCTACACGCATCGTCCTCGGTCAGAGTCATCTTCCTGAGATGGTACATGTAGGGACCGTGTCCTGTGGCCAGTGCAGTAAGCCAGCTTAAAGTCCTTCGACTGTAACGAATAACTTTTGTAGCCTCACTACGAGACCACTTCACGGCCGCCTTCCACTGCCTACAATTAACAGCTTCTTCCCACCTTGTACGGTGTTACGAGTCCGTCCATTGCTTAATAAGGCCTGCCACCATGTTGTCGTCTATGGCGATACGTCGCTCTGGTCCACAGAGCTCATCTGCTGATCCTTCTCTCGCTAAAGAATCAACATTTTCATTCTGTTCTATGCCAGAATGTCCTCTCACCCACATAAGTGTGAGCTCATTTGTCTGAGCGCACCTATTGAGTTTGGTAACACACTCTATGGCCAGCCTGGAAGTGACGTCTGTACGCTGCATGCACCCCAATCACCGACTGATTGTCAAGGGCAATGACAATTTTCTTGTCATTGACCCGGTCATCTATCAGGTGGTCCAGTGCATGCACCACACAGACACAATCCTCCCTAACCTCAGTACACAGGATAGGTTCAACACATCTGAGTAAACGCCTGCCCCGGCTCTGCCATTCATCAGATTTCTTCACAGACGTCTCCATCTGTTACGAGTATAAGAGTTTTATAACATTTTTCTGTTATCCTTACTCTCTGCCTTGCTTCTATAGACATACTCGCCTCCCTGACATCTCTATATACAATATCAAGGATGCGCATATGCCCATGTAGGGTCGTTGATCCATGCCACGTAGCATTTCGCAACATCCTGAGGGCTGCTAGCGTCGCCGATTTCTTTATTTCTAAATCCAAAGGCAGCATACCTAACAGAGCCTCCATTGCGCTTGTTGGAGTGGTGCGCATTGCACCTGTTATTCCAACACACGCCAGCCGTTGGACTCTGTCCAATCTCTTCTTAATAGTTTTCTGGCTGACTTTTGTCCACCAAATTACCGAAGCATACGTGATGACATGTCTAACCATCCACCCAACCCGGTGTAAGGCCTAAGTGAATAAAATTCAGTGAGCGCAATGAATGAAAATGAAAGGCTTTTCCTACACATGAATTGTTAGTTGGTACCAAAAGTATTTTTATTACCACTTCCGAGAGTTCTTTGAAAAAGTTGTTGCCTACTCCATGCACATATTTAACGAGAAGTCAGCAATATTTTTTGGGACGTTGATATGAAAATAACTATTCCAATCAACAAGTCAGTTTATTCCTCTGATTTTCATGTTTTCTTGTGGAGACTGTCGGATCCGAAAAACTTTTAAAAATTTCAGGACACAAAATCTTAAATTATATTAAATCTTCAATGTTTTTTGGCAACAGAATAGCCATGTTAATCAGTAGTTGGCACAAGTATTGAAAAAGAAGGCAGTTTGAAATTCTAATTCAATCATTGCTCATTGCTTCAATAATTTGGTTAAGCATGCTTTCATAACTAGCTCTTTGAACTAATTTATTGAACTAATACGCACTACTTACATCTATAGGAATACTTTGAAAAGATAAGTTAAGTTAGTTCGTAGCTTGAAGAATTGGAATTTAAACTGTTTCCTTGCGAATAAAGTATGAGAGACGGAACAATTGACGGAAAAAATATAAGTAAGCAAAGGAGTTATTTTGTACTTTAATATTGTGGTACCACTGTTACTATACGAATTATGAATTAAGGACTGAAAAATTCTTTGCTTTTTTTTTTAGGGGATCCGCCAAAATATCGCAAAAAAATATATAAAACCGCCAATTTTTCGCCACTTCGCCAGAGCAAAATTTCCCGCGCCAAAGTGGTTGTTCAAACGGTCAGTTTGCGCCAATTCATCGCCATATCTGGCAACAGTCAAACACACCAGGCCTGTAGCCAGGATTTACCTTAGGAGGGGTTTTGATAAAAAAATATATAAGTAGATACCAGTAAAAAACTAAACGCAGGGATATGGAAATTTTTCTAAGCAAATCCGTTTTTTCCTGAGACTACTCGTGAATATGCCCGTTTAAAAATGACCATTAGAGAGATGACAAGAGTTTTTTGAATTTTTTTATCAAATTAGTTTCGAGTGCTAAGTTTTTGATTTTTGCCTATGGTTTTTATAAAAATTGTGCAAATTGAGAATATGTTGTTGCATTTTAAAAAGTATAATTTCGAAAATTAGCACAAAAAGTAAAAATGTCTATGACAAAATTTTACTAATACAACAATATTAGTTTGAAAGATAAAAATATGATTTCTTGCAGTTTATTAAAATCGAAATTAAAATTATCTATGAAAAATAAAGATTTTTTTAAAAAGTTCACCTGTTGAAGCTTAATTCGCAACTTTTACGGGACATTTTACATAAACCGGAGAACAAAAAAATTTTATTCCTTAGATTTATTTTTTTTTTTTTTTGCTATCTTACGCTTTTATTGATCCCCAGCTTGTGTACAAGTATTTGGACCTGTGTGAACCCTAGGTTGAGTTATCATTAAAGGCCAAAATATTATTGCTCTCGAAGACGATTTCAACAATTGGAATTATATTCAGTTATCATTAAAGGCCAAAATATTATTGCTCTCGAAGACGATTTCAACAATTGGAATTATATTCAAAAGAAAATATTTTAAAATCTTTAGAAATTGAACAGTTCCATTTCCTCATAAAAAATTGATATCATGACTGACAAAATCATTCAATTATAATAACAATTACTGTTAATTTTTTTTTAATTAAAATTTTTTGAGCAGAAGAATCGACTCCGATAAAAGTCATATTTAAATCTCAGATTATTTTCAAAAGCCGTAATTCGAAAAAACTGGTTTTTGCATAGCACCAATATCGTATACCCAATATACTATTTAAGTTATTGCATCAAAATAAGTATTTCTTTGAAAACCACACTCCTTAGCTGGATAAATTTTTATTAAAACTTTTTCTTGAATATTAAAGAATTTAATCAGTTGTTGGCTTAAATTTAAGCTATTTGCAAATTGAAAAATTAAAAAGAATTTTGAAATTCTAATTTACTTTTTAATATTTTGACATAATAAAAAATTATTTAAAAATGCCGAAGTATGAAAAACTGAAATTGCTATTTTTTCTTATGAGAATTTGGTAACATGAGAGTATACAATTTTTTAATCGTCCTTTTTCGAAAAAAAGGATATTTAGATTTTAGGCGATTTTTCGAAACCTGTAATTTTGAAAAGCATTTTTGTGCCAAGTTTGATATTTTACATGTTTTATATACCAAGAAAACAAGAAAATAGAATGGGCAAACTTTTTGGTCATCCGCTTTACGTGGAATACCACATAATGTGTTAAATTTCAAGGTTAAGTTTTTTGCATTATACAGCTTTTACAAATTTTTTAAAAAAAATCTATTGAAACAAATGCTTTGTCAAAGGTTTTGGGTCCAATAAGCTTAGATATTGCCTAAAAAGTGTCAACCTTATTTTCTAAAATTTACGGAATTATATTCGTTCTAGCTATAATGTCAAATATATATTTTTCTGGATATCAGGGTCTTTTTGAGCATCAAAATCCACAGTTGAAAGCGGTTCTTTAATATATGTACAAACTCCTTGCAGCTAAATTCCAATATAATGATTATGACTTGTATAAGCAAAGTTGATCGTTCATTTGGCCACACACACTTTTCATTAATTAAGCGAAGTTTTTTAAAGTGGCTTTGAAAATGTTTAAACTTTTGCATCTCCAAGTAAGTTAACATAATTATCTCAGTTGTGTTATTTGTGTTATTTTTTTTTAAGGGGGAAGAGGGGTTTGAACACCTTTAAATTCCCCCTTGGCTACGGGCCTGAAACACACAAAAAAAAACAAAATTTTTACTGTACTGTGCCAGCTGAGTATAAAAAAAGAAAAGTAAAGAGCCACATGGAGTTTATTGAAACTCTCAGAACACAAGAGCGTGAAAAGAAAACGAGCAATACGTAGCACAGGAGATGATTTTAAAAAAACTTAACATTTTAATTAAGTATACATTTTATTGAATTTTTGAAAAAAATACCCCTTTTGCTACTTTAGCACAAATATGATATTCAAAAAATTATATCATAAAAATCGGTGCAGTACTTTTGGAGTTTTAAAAATTTGCACTTCAATTTTAAATAATAGTATAGATTTCTTTGTTGATGGTATTTTGCTGCACATAGGAAAAACGTAACGCTTAAGTTATAATTTAACGCTCGATTTCACTCGTTATACAATTTTCATACCGCGGGCTATACATGAAATCGTTTCTAAAGGAGGAAACTCCACAAAATATACAACTTTTATTTCGAATTACATTCGGAGTTGAAGAAAAAGCGTACGGAACTTTGTTCCTGACCGGGGTCCCTCGACCGCAATACTTTGGTTTTTGTGATAGACATTTGTTAAACTGAAGTTTTTTTTTAAGGGGGTCCTCTGGTAAATTTTTTCATTCATATTTCTATTGCTCAGATACTCAAAAACATTTTCCCAAAAGGATTTTTCAAAATTCGAAATAGTTTAGGAGATACAGGCATTTTTGTGTAGGTATGTTTTCGTCAAAATAACGAATCAGCAAAGTTGTTTATTTGCCTGCAGTCATTAGTCGAAAATTCATAACATAAAATTCATAACAGAAAATTCAAAACATGCATGTTTTGATTTAGGGGTTGAAATGATTTTGAGCCCAGGTGTTCACATGAAAGAAGCAAACGAACGAGATTCAGTTTATTTTCGAACGCTGAAAGCTACGCGTGCGCGATAACTGCTGTTGTAAAATAAAAGAAAAATCCTTTTGTGTTTTTTTTTTTTGCTATGGATAAAAAAAGCCACCCAAACGCGCCGCGTAAGTACGCGTATCGAACAAAAAAGAGGCATTTCCGTGGAAACCAGCACTCCCAAGTAGAGGACACCGACTTTGCCAGCACATCGGACAAAAAATTGAAGAAAACGCAAGACAATGAAGTCATCATCGAAAACAACCTCCAGTTCTGTTTCTTGGAATTTTTTTCATTTTTCCAAACGCTTGCTGCTCTGGTTATCTGCGCCCAATGTAAACAAAAAATTCGATTTGGAAAAACATGTATGCGTGGAGTCGGCTTCAAAGTGAGTCTGCAGTGCCAATGTAAAGCTACACAGTATATTAATTCTTCGCCGGTGGTCGGTAAATCTTTTGTTGGAAATCGCCGGTTGATATTTGCCATGAGTCACTGGCAAACTGACAGACAAAGTCATAAGCGAGCTGACTACTTACTATGGACTTGCTATTCGACGTAATAAGGACTCTGTGGAAAACATGAGAAAAGAAATATGGTCAACATATTATCACAAAAGTTCAAGTGATAGTAATCCACAACATATGTATTGCCCACCTGGTGAGTCCAGCTGGTGCGCCTATCAAAAGTCAGCAGCAGAAGGCTCATTAGCCTCATTTCACCACACGTACGCCCCACTTGATGGAAAGGTTCTGCAAGTAATGAAGCCCATATACGAAGCGTTATCATCCGACGATCTACTCAACCGATGCACTGGAGGTGAAACGCAAAATTGTAACGAATCGTTCAACTCGCTTTTGTGGACCTTTGCGCCGAAACATATCCACTGTGGTGCTACCACAGTCGAAATCGCAAATTTTCTGGCAACCTGCATTTTCAACGAAGGCTTCACAAGTATTTTAAAAATAATGTCAACAATGGGTATTGTCAGCGGCCCACAAGCCGAGATGTATGCTGAATCTCGCGACGGAAAACGACTTCAACGCTCAGAGCTAAAAACGTACGCATCATCGAAAGAGGGTCGCACAGCCCGCAGAGCCCAAAAAGCCATGGAAAACTCGTTTTATGAGATGGAGGAAGGCACACTTTATGGGGCTGGAATTGCCGATTAATATTCGTAAGTATTGTATTAAAAAAATATGTGTTAATGTCATTTGTGTGCCTCAAAATTGAAGTCAAAACTTTAAACGCGTTTTTCTCGAAACCATGTTTTTCAAAACTTTGCGCACGATAACTCAAACAGTTTTTGACCGATTTTGATATATGAGACATGAAACGACGCAGAATTTACGCCGCTATAGCCCCTACCTCAAACTTGCCGAAAAAATAATGTTTACTATTTTTTTTCTACACTAGACTACAAAAAAAAAGGTCGAAATTCGATTTTTCATTTTAAAAGTGGCGGCTCCCCCCCTAAAAAAATTTCGATTTTTGTTTCCGAGGTATGGGCTATAGGGACATTCATTCTCAGTAACTGAATATTTTTTTTTTTTTTTTCAGACGATGTTTACACTTGGAATCGTGCGCAATTTGGACCCACCTTTTTTCCGGAGAACCTCGTTACCAGGCCGAGAACTTTCTGAACGGTCCATAAATTCACTTTTTCAAAATTTTGTATTTTTTTCAATAAATTAAGCTACCCAAATCAAAAAACGGAACTAAAATATCTTTACTCGTTCTCTTTCCACAATATTTTGAAAAAAGGCTAAAATTTGGCATAGATTACCAGAGGACCCCCTTAACCTAAACTTTTCTGCAAAATTTTGAACTTATATACATTACATGATATATTCCAAAATACTCTATTTACAAAACCTTAGTAGTAGACTTCAGCACATTTAAGACACCGCTCATTATATAATATTATTTTTATCTAACTTAAAAAAATAAAAAGTTTTTTTTAGTTATATCTTCACTTCTTCCGCATTTACGCTTATAGGAAAACTATTTTTGCGAAATATTTTTTATTAACTATTAAAACTATCCTATCCTGAAGAAAGTTTACAAAAATTAAGAAGCAATACAAACATTTTAAACTTTTACCATTTTGACTTCTTTTATCAACAAAGCGGCAAAATTTTAATATTTTTGTTTTTAGTTTTCATTAACTGTAATGATTTGAGTTATATGTAAATATAAGAGATATATAAAGTTATTTTTATTTTTTGACCACTTACATTTTTTTCAATCTTGGCCAGCTGCTTTTAGTTTTAGACCAGTGTGCGACGTGTTAATTTATGTTTGTGTTGCAGCAAAGACCGTTGATCCAAGAGATGAAACTTTGGAAGCATGAACTTATAAGCACTTCATCAACATCATCAACATCATCATTCAACATCATTCAACAACATCCACTGAGAGAAAAAAAAACAGAAAACACCCCTTTATATAACTTAATTATGCTATTTCATTACAATATAATGAATATATGAAATTTCATTATTTATGCATTAAAATAGCCCACAACTATTAACAAATAAGTCAATTACTGTCGAAAGAACAATTATAACAGCAACTTAATTAAGTATGTCAGTGAGATACGACGATGACTTAGTTAAGCTATAAAAATAGACAAGTTCATAAAAATTGCTTTTGGTTGCCGGTTTGCATAATATAATAGTGAGCAACTCCTGCAGTAATATGAAAGGCAATAATCAAATTAATGAGTTTTCTATATATGTATATATAAAAAAAAAAAAAATAGTTTCGAAAACAGAAATCGATATACGTACAAAATAGCATTATTATAGCGTATCATAAAAGCAAATTTTCGAAACACAGACACATAAAAAATAAAACGTATGCTAGAAAAAGTTGTTGTTTGGCTCTTGAAACTTGCTTAACTAAAAGTATTGAGCACTGCCAATGCAAAGTTCGCACTTTTAACAATATTTGTTACATAATTTATTCGTAGTCGATAAAGTCTGGATGGCGAAAATAATGCTTCTAAAGGCAAAAATTTAAATGAGTTTGAAAGTATTTTATGTTTATTAATATTACTGTTATGTTGATTAATATTGAAATTTGCTGTTACACTTAAATTTAAAGTTGAGTCGATGTGGTTAATTTAATTTAATTTGAGAACAAGCTGATAGTCCAGGAATGATATTTAAAAATAAAGTTTGTTTTCAAGATATCGTTAACAACTTAATACTCATAATGAGTAAGTCAAAAGTCACCGGCGCTGCCGGTGTCAATCTTGGCACCGCCATTAATACCAACAACGAAATCAGCCTGGAGATAAAGCGAAGAACAATTATTGCTAATAGGTGCTACTACGGGCTCAGTAAGCAACTAAGCTCCAGAGCACTCTCTCGATCGACAAAACTAATACTCTACAATACGCTTGTTCTACCTGTGCTGCTTTATGGTGCTAAGGCATGGGTAGTTTCGCAAACTGACGCAGCCGCTCTGGGGGTGTTCGAGAGAAAATTTCTTCGCAAACTCTTCGGTCCTGTTCGAGTCGGCGATGACTATCGCATCCGAATGAACTACGAGCTGTATGAGCTCTACGAAGACATTGACGTAGTTCGGCGTATAACTGTGCAGCGACTACGCTGGCTGGGTCATGTCCATCGTATGGACGACGAAAAAGGTGCTCGAGGCGAGGGTCGCTGGTCAACGACGACGAGGGAGACCATGCCTCCGATGGATGGACCAGGCTGAGGAAGCCCTAACCGCGCATGGTGTATCCGATTGGAGAAGGCACGCGCAAAGCAGAGGCGCCTGGCAAGAGCTGATGAGGTCGGCCGAACCCCGGACACGGGTTGTTACGGTTGTTAAAATTAATTGATCCATAAAAACGAAAGCTGGTTGCTCGACTTAAATTTCAGAAAAGGTTCTAAAAATTTTTTAGGCCTTTAGTCTGACAGGGAAGAGATGCTTATGAAATAGTTTCTTCATATTAAAAAAAATTTATGTTTTTCTGTTCAAAACGTTAAGAATTTTTTTTTATATAAAACAGTTATTTGCAGTCGTAAATTCTTTTTACTAGCGTACATTTCAATTAGTTGTTTATTCAAATTTTTTTAACAATCTGACTCATCAACTTTTTGTTTAAAACCTATAAGAAATTAAAATTTTGAAATTTTGCTGAATTGTGGGTCAAATATCTCAGGTGGCACTAATGTTAAAAAAAAATATAAAATTACTCATAATAAAGAGCATAATAGCATTATTTTGTAATTCAAATTCTAAGTTTGACATTTGCTTCATTTGGTACATAGTATGTACATAAGGGTGGCCGTTATATGTGTTCTTGAATTTCATTGATGGATGGTTAGTGATCGGATCCAAATGCCAAATAAACTACTCTGTAATTTTTGCTCTGATTTTTAAATTGTCTCCCTATTTGCCCATTTGTTCACGCCCATACCAAACCATAATCTCATACTATATTCTTTATAACAAACGCCCACGAAATTGTCCGAATGGCCCGCAATTCAACTGATCATAAGAAGCTTGGTCAAAGCCCTTTCAAGGGCTGAGATGGCCATTTCGTTTTTTTGTTTTTTTTTTTTGGATTGGAGTAATCTAAAGAATAGCAAAGAAAGCAATACATCTTACAGGGTGCTTTTTTATGAACGTTGTTGGTATTTCTTAGACACTATTGTTAACTTTATAAAGCGACGCAGTAAAAACCCTCGTAAAACAACGACTCGGGTCAAGAATATAAACTTGAACTGCGCAATACCTGTTAGAAAACTTTGTCATACTAATGACAAGCATTTTTTCTTGCTTGCAAGTTCTAAAGATAATTTGATTTAATTCAAGCAACGTGATGCAGCAAACATAAATATTTATTTTAAATTTCACTGACTTCTTTTGTTTTTTCCACAGCTATATTTTAATTTGTTGCGGCTAACATTAAAGCATTTAACTAAATAATTTTATTAATTTTTTGTCGACGGTATTTGCAGCTGTTTTTAAATATTTTTAAAAAGCAGTTTTTCTTAATAACTTTTTGTTTATCTTCCAACTGCATTTATCTAAACATTGTTGTCGTGAGCGACGCCAACATTTTGAGAAAACTTATATTTCACATAAGTCATGATAATGATGTTGTTGATGACGAGTCATAATGATTTAAATGAAGCCTGCCTGGGTGCTTGCCTAGTTGCTCTGTATCTAACCTTGAATATTTAATGCCGCAATAGAGAAAAATGCATGAGTATTTCACAAGAAAAAAAAAAATTATTCATATTTTATTTTAATTCATTTTAAATTCATTTCAGTTGAACCAACTTAAAAGTAAGCGAGTTGCAGCTGCAGCAACAAAGAGCGAGTTTTTTTTTGTAATGAAATGCAGGAAGTTTGTGAGCAACTCTTGAGGCAATATTTCTTGAAATTGAAGTAAATAAAAACTAAATTTTTCTTTGAAAACTTGCGATTAAATAACATACGAGTATAAATAAGGATATTCACTGTAATTTACCATGCATATATCCTTATTTGATAAATAAAGTATGCATTTCAAGGGAATCTGAAATTTAATCAAAAAATTTCTAGAACTTAACTTTGAGTAAAGAGCAGAATCAGATTTAAGTTAAATTTAGTTATGCAGAAAAATGTGATTTTTAAAAACTTGCTTATGCTGATGATATTGGTTACTCTAATACAACATTTACATTTATTTTTTCTATGCTTATGTAGACAGAAAATAGGTTTGTTTTGCTTAATGTACACCGAAAAAAAAACAATAGGTAAATCACCTAAGTCGGCTTGGGTAAAGAGAATTGTATGGGAATTATAAACTAATGCTTATTTGCCTAAGCAATTTATTATTTAATACATTGCTTTGAAAGCACATACTTCTATACCTTGCAAAAAAAAAAAAATATTTGATTCACTTAAACTCAAAATCAAAAAATACAAAATTAAAAAACAACTAGCATGGATGGCTTAAGCATAGCCTTGAGCTATTTTCAGAAAAAAAAAAAAAAAAAACCCCAGCTGCGTCATTAGACACAGGAGAACAGGATAGATTTGATAATTTAATGGTTAGTTTTTTAATAAAACCACCGCTAAATTCAAAAATATTATAAAGTAAATTACAAAACACACGTTAATATTCACACCAGTAAACTTTATTACATTTCATCAACAAAAAGAAAAGAAAAAAAGAAAACAAAAATTTATTTGCCCGCCGTGCGGAATCGAACCCTGGAACTTTTGGTGCCAGTCCACCGCTCTACCAACTGATTATAGCAGCCTTGCTGCTGTTTTCTGACAAAACTGCAGCTACGTTTATTCACCTAAGCAATTTATTGTTTAATACATTGCTTTGAAAGCAAATACTTTGATACCCTGCCAAAAACAAATTTTTGATTCACATATGTTAACAGATGCTGTACCCTGTAGGAAAATCAACTAATTTAAAAGTAGTTGAAAAAGTAGTTTTTTGTCAACCACAACTAGTTGGAATTCTGACTTTTTTCCATAAAACGAACTAACATATTTTGTATGGTGATGCCCGCTAAATAAGTCAATTGACTTTCGTCTGCATGTATTTTCAACTACTTGTTTAATTTGTTATATTTAAATTATTTTTTTAATAACTTTAAAATAACCAATTGAAAACTAGTTATTCAGGCATGTTCTGAAATCCGATTCATCTCGGAATCCGATTTAATTTCAATGAAATGTTATTGGAAATAAGTCCCATTCCGATATGAATCGGATTTCAGAACATGCCAAAATATTCCACTTACTGAAGATGCATTTAAAAGCATAAAAATTTTAAATTTCTATACATCAAGGAGATCATTTATTTGACTGTTTAAAAAAAAAATCCTAAAATTCATTACGTGAATGCATAACGCATATTAAAAAATTAAATAAAATAAGTCTTTCAAGCTTTCAGTCTTTAACAAAATTAAAATTTTAAACTTAAGATTATTCGTTTTTAAGTAGTATATCAATTACTTCATATGTATATAATGCAATAAAAACTATTTAGAATTGAAGTGGATGCCACCTTAATATAATTCAAAGTAGTTCATATACTAGTTTATTTTAAACTAGTTTTTTAATTAGTTGTTTTAAAAAACAAGTTTGTTTGTTCCTATATGTGATATGATATATCACATATAGGATATATATGATAACTTCAGCATAGCTTCAGTTGTAATTAATATTGAATAAATCACTCAGCGTAACGAAGGAGTTTGGCTCGAAGCGTAGTGGCATCGAATCTCAACGGCATGCGAAGGTAAGACTTTTGTATTTGATATTTAATTTAATTTAATGTTCTTATTATATTAACGTCAAGCAGCAAGAAAAACCGAGAAGTCATTAATTTCTAAGAAAAAAACGGTGCTGATAAAAGAAGAATTTGTGTTGCCAATTTCAGTCGAGCAAATCACAGAATGAGAGGGCGGCAGCTTCAAAAAAAAAAAAAGGAAAATAAAAGAAAACCGAAACCCGAAAAAAGTAATATTTTCAAAATTCAATTTTTTTTTTTTAAAGTTGTGGTTAAAAAAATTACCAAATACTTGGTTGTAAAAATTGGCAAGTCAACATGTTAAACTTGGCGTTTTGATAAAGTACTTGGGTGTCTGAAAACTGCCAAAACTATCTTCAAAATTATACTAGGCTTTTTTCAATTTAACATAAGCTTTTTTCACGGTGTAGGTAGAACCGACCTTTTGTTATGACTGATTTTTTTTAATACACGAAGTGAACATTGTTTATGGCTAAAAATAAGCCCGTGCACATGGCAGGGGTTTTGGGGGTTCGAAACCCCCTGGAGGGTTTTGAACTATACATTTGAAATTGACTGAAAACTCTGGTTATGAAAAATTTCTAAAAAGCAAAGCTTAATTAATTATGATTTAATATAATTCATATTAGTTGAGGCTTTTTGCATGAGAATTCCTCCGACGTTTGAATGAATGAAGTAAAACTTTGTCGAAGGCGAATTTTTAAATTAAATATCACCAGCCCTATCGAAGCTCTTGATATCTAAAATACAACTACTTTTGCTATATAGCCCCTTTTATTCACCAAAACAAATATTTTTCTACACTTTCAGAATCAATAACTAACTGCTCAAGGTGTTCATTCACTTCCTTCTACGAGAAAAAAAAAATATCAAGAACATCACCGTATTTGTTGACCTCTATATGAGAACCTCACCTTAAGGACACACTATTCAGTTATTACAGTTTATCAAATTACAGAAAAATTGTGTAAAGTTTTAAGAATTCAATTCAGTTAAATTATGCGCCACTGATTTTGTACACGACATCCCACTACATATTATATATATACATATACAGCTGCTGTCAAGATAATAGCAGCGCATTAGAGTAAAAAGTTTAAACCGGAAAAAAAAATTACTTTTCTTTGAAATCATGTACTTTTTTCTTGTAAATGTAAAGAATATATGCTACTATTTATTCTTCAACTGCAAATAAACCCGAAAAATTGTGTATTTTTTAAATATTACATCAAAAACTTTTATTTTTCCAAATTTAGCGGTCAAAAAATAGCAGAGTGAACAGAAACTTAAAATAAATTCATTTAAATTCATTTAACTAAACATTGGTCTTACGAAAAACGTAAAAAATATATAGCACAGAAAAAATAATGTACTTAGTACTTCGTTGCTCAACCTTTGTTGCGTAAAACAGCTTCGCAGCGACGCTTCTTTGAAGTCATTAAGTGTTGGCATCCATAGCCGTCCATAGCTCGTTATTATTTTTTGGTTTTGCTCCGGCCACCTCCTTTTTTATGTCGCACCACAAATTTTCAATTGGATTGAGGTCCGGCGACTGCGCAGGCCACTCCATCAGGTCGATATTGTTATCCTGGAACCGACTTTTTGCCAGCCGACTGGTATGCTTCGGATCATTATCTTGTTGAAATGTCCATTTCAGCGGCATTTCGTACTCTGCGTAAGGAAGCATAACATTTTGCAAGATATGGACATATTGGGTGGCATCCATTATATTTTGGATCCAGTGTATTGGCCCAACTCCGTAGTAGGAAAAACACGCCCAAACCATTACACTTGATCCGCCATGTTTTACTGTTTTGGTTGTATATTGTGGATCATATTCTTTGTTTTGCGGACGTCTCACATACTGTCGGAATTCAGTACCACCATATAACACAATTTTGGACTCATCCGACCATAATATATTCCTTCATTTTTCGGTCGGCCATGAAATGTGCGATTTCGCAAAAGTCCAATCTTTTTGCAACATGTATTTTTTTTAAAGTGGGACCTTTCTTGGATTCCGTGCGTACAACTTGTATTCGCGTAGTACTCTGCGAACAGTTTCCACACTGATGTTTGGACAAATACTGTCTCGTATTTCTGTAGCAGGCACAAAGGGGCTTCTGGCACTCTCATTTTTGATCATCCGCTTAGTTGTGTTTGACACAACAGACTTTCTTCCTCTTGTTTCATCTTTTGGTTTGTATTTTAATGCGTTTCTAATCATTTTTGCTGAACAGCCTAACCAGCTCTGTACTTCCCTGTACATGTTTTTCCTTCCAATATTAATTTTTTTATCAGTCCACGTGTTTCATCGGTGCAGTGCTTTGCGCAACCCACTTTTTAAAAATTACCATATTAAAATAATAAATATTATTAAAAAACACTGTAATTTAAATATATTCTTACTTTTTAATTGTTGCGATTAAAAAAATTAGGAGTTTTTATGATTTTTTGGAATTTAAAATTTTGCTGCTATTATTCTGACTGGCCAAAATGTCGACTATTATCACAATGTGCTTTTTTTTTCTTTAACACGTGCATCAACTTTACCAAAATTTTTTCATATTTTGTTTTGCACTCACTTTCCATAACGGTTAATACAGTGGTGGAATTAAAAATAAGTCCGCGTTAAAAAATAATTGCAACTAAAATTTAATGTTGGGAAGGCTGCTAGTATTTTGATCGCAACTGTATATTAATATATGGATACGTTTTTTTTAATAAATGTTAAAGTTTTTTTTTCGTTTTTTGCAAACATAGTTGCACATATTTTAACATATCTTGGATACAACTAATCCAATTTTTATAATTAAGCCTATCAAATTCAGCCAAATAAGATGTTTGTTCTACATATTTTTGCACAATCAAAAGAAATATTTCAAAAAAATTATTTTTTCATACAAAAATGCAAGTCAAAAATGTTTTCAAAAACTGATAAAAAAATCGAAAACTACTAAAAGAGGTAAATTCTTTATTTTGATCTTAAAAATGCATTTTAAATAGAAAAAAAAAAAAACTACAACCGAAAGCAATTCATGCAAAAATAAGAGCAGGATATGATTTTGAGTGAAGTTACAAGAATTCGACATTTTACTGTTATTCACATTTTTTATCAAATTTTACATTCATTGAATTTTTTAAAAAGTAGTTCTTTTGTTCATAAATCTTCAAAATAGTTCTTGGCTCTCTTTTGCCTTCTGTAGTTTTGCGGACTTGTTTCTCTTATGAGAAACCAAATATAATCCCCATCATGTTCTCATTCCAGGTTCCTTGATAGCGTTGTTCCATGTTTTTCATTTGCAACGTTCGCCGTGTTCATAACTTACTTCGCCAAGATTATGGGGAAAGAAATCCAAATGTGAGTGCAGAAATCGAGTTTTTAATGACCTATTTGCACCTGATGTTAAAGAAAAACAGAACAATTTTTTTAAAGAAGTGTTAAAGTGTTATATTAAAAAAGTCTATACAAATTTTTGCATAATTTATAAGCATGTCAAGATTGATTTCTGTATATTCCAGACACCTATTGTTTCCTAAAAAGTCAGAAACAACCAACCGAAACGAGTTCCTGGCATATTTTTCTTCAGAAGATAAGAACGCTTGGAATTCTTCGCTACAGAGGAATTTTTTAATTTGTGGGCCATCGATCACCTTACGTGATTGTATGCCCAATATCGAGTAATATTGCTAGGTGGTATTTCAAAGTACTGCTCATATTTCCTTGCAGCAAATTTGTAAAAAGATGGCTCTTTTTGTTGATCATATATTCCTGTTTAGAGACCTCAAACCTCTAAGAAAAATATAGTGGGATGTCGTGTACAGAACTTTTTTCTTATTTTGGCGCATAGTGTTATCAATTCATTTACCGATGTGCAATAACATTGTTTTAAATAGACTGTGGTTTCATCTGGAAAAAAAAATTATTGTTGTTTTTTTGTTTTTACGACTTGCCATCGTAAATCTTACAATGGACATTTAGTAAATTTTATGAGCTTACACATTGCAAATATTGCAGTTTGTCCTTACAGACGAATGCTTCCTGAATAACACAGTACAAGTTCAAGTTATTTTTGATCAATTCTTACGGTTTAGTTGTTTTTTGCTTTGTATTTGTTCATAGTATTTTGCTTATTTTTACACTTAAATTCTCTCTATATTTACACGAAGACGTTCTTGATCTTTGATTGCAGGCGTTTTATCATCCAGTACAAACTCATCCATCTTATTAATCTTATTTGATGCTCTATTTGTTCATGCTGTCAACGTACATGCCACACCTCTTGAGACCTTGCTGCTAGCTACTTAATTCTGCTGTCATTACTGACCAATACAATTCTAGTCATGTTCTGGCACTCAATAGTTGCTGATAAAAATAGCACAACCAAAACAAAAACCCAAAAAAACAAAAAATACCAGCCCAAAAGTGTTCCCAAACAATTTTAAGTGGTTTTCATGCACTTTATGGGGCTTTTCTTTTTTGTATTGAGCTAGCTCAGAGTTAAGTTGAGTTGAGATGCTAACCAATTCAGGCAGTCAGGCTGGCAGCAAATTCAAAAGAAGAAAAAAAATAATACATGGCTAAGAACTCTTCCTATGTACATATGTGTGTGTGTATATGGTATATTTGTATAATTTTACGTATGTCATCGTCTTTGTTATTTAATGTTTATATGTATGTAAGTGTGTAAGGATGTGCTTAGTTTGTTTGTGTTTTTCTTGTACTGTTTGTAAATGCTAAGCAAATATTTATAAAAAAATTTTCTGTGTTTGCTTTCCTTTTGTTTTTATTATTGTTTTACTTTCTAATTTTGTGTTCAGAAAAATTTTAAATTTCTATTTTTTAAGATTCTTAAGCTAGTCAATGGCTTACACAATACTAACAGCAGCAGAAAAGACAACCAGCTTTAAATTTTAATGCGATTTGCTAATAACTTCATTAAGGGGATGGTTTTGGAGACATGAATAATTTTGATGTATTTATTTTATATACATATTATAAGTTGACTTCTTAAGTATATTTGAAAAAAAAATTCAAAATTATCGATAAATAAATTCGTGGTAGCGTTTCTCCAGAGGCGCCTCGAAAAAAAAATGTTTTGCGGTGAACACGATTAGAGGTTAGCGGATCTTCAAAAAAAAAAAAACAATCAAAATTAGTTTACAAGGTTATATGTTTCCCGAGGTAATACCGAAGAGTTTTTTTAAATATTTTTTTTTTTTTGTAGCGTTTTGAAGTCAAAATTTGCAGTTAAATTAAAATTATAAAATTTACTGTGAAGCATAAAGGCTAGGGAAGGGAACTATATTTTTTCACCAGTTTTTACCAGTACCAGCTTAAAAGTAACTCTTACAAGACACCTTCTACCAACAGAGCGAACTAGACTAAAAATTTTTTCCTAACATATATCATTCATTTTAGACAAAACAAAGTACAAAATCAGGTTCCTTAATAATTGCACGGAGAGAATTAAAAAATATGAAGTAATATAACGAAGCTTGCGAAATAAATTTTCCTTGGGCAAAGGAAACAAACGGGGTTTTTGTAGAAACCAAGTGCTCTTGGAATCAGACTTGAAACCGACAAATATTTCGCTTAGGTGTCATCGAACATTCTCGGTTTTTGTGACACTTAAAAGAGGCACGAAAACCGATTCATTCATACATCCGTAAAATTTAAATCCATGGCACCTAAGCGAATTATTAATCAGTTTTAATTCTGATTCCAAGAGCACTTGGTTTCTACAAAAACCCTGAAAAATTTAAAAACGCAGCTCGACTTTTTTTTATTTGAGATATCGCACATATGATTTTTTCTTCACAGATTTGGATCCAGCTTGAACATGTTTCGATTTATCAAGTTTGTCAAGAAACTGGAAAATTCAAAAATTGTGACCTTTTTCTAAAATTGATACATCGAGAACGACTCGATATAAAAAGAAAATAATTTATCAAGATGACCTCAATAAATTAATCGTGCTAAAACAAATTTTTCAAGAAAAATTTTTCGAAAATGCAGGACTTTTCAAAATGTTCCATATGCTTTTTTGTATTTTATAAAGTATTGCCAGATTTTTTTCCAATAAAACGTGAAAAAAGTAAATGTTTTTATGAAAAAACGGGATCTTTAAATATTTAACATGACAATTGAAAAAAGGGTTATATTATTAAAATGAAATTTTTTATTAAATAAAAAATATTTGAGAAAGGTAAACGAGTCTTAAATTCAAGTCAATTAAGTTCATCACCTTATGTAGTAAATTAGAAAAATAAACACATTTGTATGAAGTAAAAAGTGTCGGGTTTTATCATAATTTTACGCATAGTAAAATAGGATTTAAAGGTTTGATACTTTTAGAATAGACGAAAGGATTCAATAGATGCTAAAATGAAATGAAATATATGTAATAATTCGTTTTTATGTATTGAACCAAACTACAATATTTCTCCATTATTTAATACAATACTGCCTAATTTGAATTAAATAATTCTTTAAAAGACCCTGTTTTTGAATTTATTGATTACCCGTGCATCTAGAAAGTAGTTATTTTCAAGTTAAAGAATGTTGACAATTGCAACTTTGAATTAAAAAGTTTTCAAAATTAAGTTTAAGGAAAACGATTTGATTCAATCACCGCAAAACTAGATGGGTCTTCGAAAACTTGGTTCATGTTGTTGGAAAATTATCATTGAATTTGTATTAATAACGTATTTTAATAGCCCAATACTTTTTTGTTGGGTACAAATTATTCTTGTTTTGCGGTTTATCTGGGTTGTTTCGACTGAATTGTAAAAAAAAGTGGAAAATTGAAGATCATTTTCTTTTAAATTCCATTGTATTTTTTCTCAAAATCAGGTTAATGATTAAATTGAAATGTTTCGTGACCAAAATCTTAATTTTAAATGTAATTCAAAAGTTCTCTTATCACGCTTTTAAGCTGAAAAAATCAAATTGCATGAAGATAAAATGTTATCAGAAGCAGTGTTCGAAGAGTGAAACGTATACTCTAGGTATACTCTAGGATAGCTTTTTTAAATATAATTTTGTTGCCTAAATATTCAAATTAACTTCTCCTAGTGCCTAGTGCCTAGCTCATAAGTTTGTTTATGTAATTTATTCATAAATAAATATTTTTAATAATAATAGTAATAATAATAATAATAATAATAATAATAATAATTATAATAATAATAATAATAATAATAATAATAATAATAATAATAATAATAATAATAATAATAATAATAATAATAATAATAATAATAATAATAAAAATAATAATAATAATAATAATAATAATAATAATAATAATAATAATAATAATAATAATAATAATAATAATAATAATAATAATAATAATAATAATAATAATAATAATAATAATAATAATAATAATAATAATAATAATAATAATAATAATAATAATAATAATAATAATAATAATAATAATAATAATAATAATAATAATAATAATAATAATAATAATAATAATAATAATAAAAATAATAATAATAATAATAATACTAATAATAATAATAATAATAATAATAATAATAATAATAATAAGAATAATAATAATAATAATAATAATAATAATAATAATAATAATAATAATAATAATAATAATAATAATAATAATAATAATAATAATAATAATAATAATAATAATAATAATAATAATAATAATAATCTAAATAAAAATAATAAAAACTCGTCGTATACAACACAATGATATCAAGAAAAATATTACGAGTGTGTACCTACAGAGAACGAAGGACTTACTCCGCTCTAAGCTCAATGGAAAAAACATGATAAAAGCAATAAACACCTTTGCCATACCTGTCCTAACGTATACGTTCGGTATTATTAAGTGGACCAAAACGGACCTCGAGGAGCTGCAAAGATCAACACGACGACTAATGTCGAAGTATAGGATCCATCATCCTATTTCTTCTCTTGAGAGAACTACGCTTCCTAGACATCTTGGAGGACGTGGACTGATTGATATTAGCCACATGTGCAGGAAACAAACAATAGATCTCCGTAGATACTTCTGTAACCAAAGTAATAATTTACATAAGTCGGTAGTAAATAGCGATGACAGCTACACCCCCTTGAACCTAAAAAATAACAGCGAAAATGACTATGAGACTAACTCTGCTTATACCATCCGTAAGCTTCAGGAGTGGAAGATGAAGGAGATACATGGCAGGCATACCTACATGCTGCAACAACCCCACATAGACTTGGAAATGTCAAACGCTTGGCTTACAAATGCCGATATCTTCGCCGAAACAGAAGCGTTCATGATCGCGATTCAAGAACAAGTCATCGCAACAAAAAACTATTGTAAATATGTGTTAAAATACCACATAGAGGAGGATAAATGTAGAAAGTGCTGCCAGCAGTCAGAGACAATACAGCACATTACCGGCGCATGCACGTGCCTAGCCGCTACAGAATATCTAAAGAGACACAACCAAGTAGCAACAATTGTACACCAGGCACTGGGCTTAAAGTACGGGCTTGTTAATGTAGAACTGCCGTACTACAAATACAATCCCGCAGCTGTCCTAGAAAATAATACATCGAAGCTCTATTGGGACCGGACTGTGCTGACTGACCATTTAGTTGGAAATAACAGACCAGACATAATCTTAATAAAGAAGCAAGCCAAGGAAACTTTTCTTATAGATATTGGCATCCCAAATAGCCACAATCTGGAAAGCTACTACCGGGAGAGGAAAACAAATATCAAAGTCTTGCAGAGGAAATAAAACAAATCTGGCGACAGGAAATGGTAAAAGTGCTACCGATAGTTATATCCTCCACTGGAATAGCACCGAAAAACTTCATACGAAATCTGACCGTGATGGGTATTAAAAGAAAAGCCATAACTATACAGAAATCTGTAATATTATCAACAACAGCGATAGTTCGCTCAACAATAAACAGTGCATAACCTTAAAATAAATAACAAACAATAAAACAAATAACACAGCAACAGTGCTGAAGTGACTTGCAGGTCGACTGCCGTCATGTTCAGCTTAAATGGACTCCCCCTCGCGCGGTATGGGGAGGGGGAAGAGGCGTGGGAATAATAATAATAATAATAATAATAATAATAATAATAATAATAATAATAATAATAATAATAATAATACTAATAATAATAATAATAATAATAATAATAATAATAATAATAATAATAATAATAATAATAATAATAATAAAAATAATAATAATAATAATAATAATAATAATAATAATAATAATAATAATAATAATAATAACAATAATAATAATAATAATAATAATAATAATAATAATAATAATAATAATAATAATAATAATAATAATAATAATAATAATAATAATAATAATAATAATAATAATAATAATAATAATAATAATAATAATAATAATAATAATAATAATAATAATAATAATAATAATAATAATAATAATAATAATAATAATAATAATAATAATAATAATAATAATAATAATAATAATAATAATAATAATAATAATAATAATAATAATAATAATAATAATAATAATAATAATAATAATAATAATAATAATAATAATAATAATAATAATAAATAATAATAATAATAATAATAATAATAATACTAATAATAAAAATCATAATAATAATAATAATAATAATAATAATAATAATAATAATAATAATAATAATAATAATAATAATAATAATAATAATAATAATAATAATAATAATAATAATAATAATAATAATATTAATAATAATAATAATAATAATAATAATAATAATAATAATAATAATAATAATAATAATAATAATAATACTAATAATAAAAATCATAATAATAATAATAATAATAATAATAAAGTCTTAGTCATATTGTTGAATTAGTGACTAATTAAAAAAAACTCAAAAAATGCTATTATTTCAAAAAAAAAGTGCAAACAATACAATGCATAAAATCTCGCTTGTATTTTCTAAATCTGAAAAATTACTAAAACAAAACATGTTTTTCCCCACAAACTGACATTTCAGTCAAGGAGAATATATTTGTGGGAAAAGCAAACTTTTTTTCACTCATTTTTTTCTTTCGACAACTTTAAATTATACAAATTTGTACACTATTTTGCTCAAAATATGTGGATACTTTTTCTAAAATCAATTTAAGTTTTTCATCACTGCGCCACGATCGCCTTTATATCAGTCTCTACATATTGTTGTGATGCAAATTTCTCCTCCCCTACTCTCCAGCACCCAAGGAAAAATACTGGCTACGTGCCTGCTGGACATCATTTTACTAATTTACTGTATCTGTATTCACAGCTAATTCTCTACTCACTACTTCTTATTCATCTTTCACATACTCCATCTTCGTTTCAATTCTCTGCAATGCTTAGTCCCAGCAATATTTCGTTTAAGTCACACTTTACAGCAAAATTCAATCTTGCCTCTTTTCACTGCCATACATTCACCGATTAAGCCATTTTGTTGTCGCAACACATAAATAAATAAATAAATGAACTCTATTTAACAATGTGTACAGAATCCAAGATAAAATGTGACATTAATAACTTGATGTTTGTTTTTCCCGTCGAATCGAGTCAATTCGTCAGCTTGTCAGAGGTCATATATTTAGTTCATATTTACAACGTGGCTTATTATGTTTCATAATAAAAATAAATTGTTTAATATATCTATAAGACATATATATATGTATAGCGTCAGTTAAGGTCATGAGCTGGATTAACTTTGAACAGTTACTGGATTCCTTCACTTTTTTGAACTTAACGACTTGATTACATACAATAACACATTCATCTTCCTTTATGGTTAAGATAACACATTATTTTTAGCACATAAATAGTAGAAACAAACTTTCCCAGCTGTAATACGTATTTCAAACAAAACAAAATCTTTTTTATTATTGATCTTGTTGTTTTTATGTATGTCAATTTACAGTAGAATCGTATAAAAATGATAGCTTTGAGCAAATATAAAGAAGATAGAAGGTGTCAGGTGGATTTTGAAAATAATCGATTTTTTTAATGGGCTAGAAATATTTGGCAAGAAACATTACATATAATTTATGCGAAAGCAACCAGATTACGTATTTGATTTTGTATATATTATTAAAAAAAAAAAACAATAACTCGCATAATAATAGCTCATGAGTAAATGTGCGAGTGGTCGCCATAAAGGATAGAAATTAAATCAATAATTCAACCCGTTGCCATTAAAGAACCAAACTTTAACCCCACCATACCATTATCCTTATTCATTTTTGTTTTTTAACCTTGTGTCTATTCTTATTTTTATCTGCATCTTCACCATTAATTTTTAACCTTTATCTTATCAAAAGTATGTCGTGTTTTTTTTTTAATTCAATGCACCCTCTTTTGAGTGGATCTGTTCATGCTCAGTATCTAAAGCGAGAGTTGCGAATTATTTGTTTTATATACTCTAAGTTAAGGACATATACTAAATTTGTTCTTACAAGATTAAACAGAACCAAAAATTAATGAGTTTTTTGAAAATTACGCCCATATTTAAAAATAAGGCGTGACATGCTAGTTTCCCAAAAAATACCTTGTCTGAAACAAATAGAATCCAATTTAGGGAATTTATTTTTGAAAATACTACTTTTTTATATATAAATTTGTATACACCACTTGGTCGTTACAAGCTGTTCACTTAAATTAAATAACTTTTCATTGAACCACAAAAAAACATTTGTTAATTTATATGAACTTTTTTTACAGCCAAATAACCGTTTCTTTAAATTACGAAAATAGTTCTAATATTCAAGGACCATATTCATTGAACTAATGTAGAGAGTTCATAAACTCAAGGAATAGATACAATTCATTGTACCAAAGGACTGATAAATACATTGAATTATATTAAAAAATTATTGGCTTTGAAGTTTCTGAATAAACACTGTTTACATGACAGTTCTCCTTTAAATTCAAGGATAAAAGAACTTTTTCCAAAAATTGGATTTCACATCATGCTTATTATAATAGCGGTATTCACGATGTTGGGCAACTGGTCTGACAGATGGTTTCAAGGGCTGATTAGCTATAAACAACAACAAAATACATTTGATGTAAATTAGCTAAACATTAGCTCTACACACCCAAGCCCTTGAGTAGATTTGAGTAGCTAATCCACCACAAAAAATGCAACTCTGTACCTGACGTTTGTTTACAATTCACTTTGATTTTTGATTTCACTGCGTTAAAAAGTTTATTTTTTTCCCAAAAAAAGAAAAAATATATTCAGCCACAGGCAAAGAAAAAACAAAGAAAACTTGAAAAGCATTAAAAAAGTGGTCAGGTACAGAGGTCATACAAATTTGCAGTTCATAATTCAGGAAGGAAACTTAAAAGCATGTGCGAAATATATTTGCAGAAATTTGTATACGAGTATATTTCACAAAATTTAGCATTTTATAAAAGCCAACAGCGCAGATATTTTATAACAAATTGTTTCAAGCAACCAACAAAGATGCTATGGTTGGATTTTGATAAAGTGGAAGGTGCAAAATTTGAAGCGTTTGTTTCAGAAATACATTAACTGGAAGAAGTCAACTGGCGCTGATTTGATGGATGATGAAGACTGCGCAGGTATAAAAGGCATATTTGGAAGCTTCTGATACGTCATCGAAAGCACCTTTTAACTGCAACATTAGAATTGCCACCAACTGCATCATCATCAGCATCAACATATCATAAATGAAGAAAATCGTACAAAAGTCCTCAATACAGCAATTAAATGCCTTACAATTGGGAAAAATTCAGTTTTATGAAATGAAAACATAAATAGAAAATCGAAAAATAGAAAATCAGAGAATCGAATTTGAAGAGGGCAAAGCGGAGTGAGAATTAAAACTACAAGAATACGACCAAAACAAAATTTTTAAATAAACAAACTGCAATTGGAAAAAGAGGAGAGAATAGCTAAATATGATATAGAACTAAAGTGCAAAACACAACTGTGTTAATGGTTTCAACTAAAACAAGAATAACTTTCAGCAGAAAGCGAATATCGTTTTTTTTTTTTTTTTTTTGATACGAAATGAAGTTACTTTTTTTTTTGGGTAATTTAATTTTTAAAACTGTAAACTGTATTACTTCATAAAGTTTGGAAAAACATGGCTTATTTAAAATGTTGCAGCTGATGAAAGCATATTCAAATACAAATTTATACACTCCGTGTAAAGGTTAGCGCAGGATCGCTATGTCGTATCTCGTGCCGGGCATAAAGTGAAGTGGCAGGATCGCGATGTAATGTTACGCGTTTGATTCTTATTGAATTTTGAAGAAGGGTCTGCCTAATAACGTGCCAACGCTTTAAAACGCTTCAGGCCCTAATTCAAATTTTTTAGTTTTAAATCAAAATGTTATCACCCTTTTCGCGAAAAAGGAATAATTTTATATTTGATTATAAGATTAAAGATACTGCCTTGAGTCGTGTAGACACCGTCAAAGACCTAGGTATATGCATGGATTCTAAGCTGTCGTTTAACATTCATATTTATAATATTTGTAAAAAAGCATCTTCAATGCTTGGTTTTGTAAAACGCTGGGCCAAAGAATTTAATAGCATGATTACAACTACAACGTTGTATTATGCAATCGTGCGTCCTCACTTAGAGTATGCAAGTCAAGTTTGGTCCCCAAGTTACAATGTGCATGTTGATCGAATAGAAAGAATCCAAAAACGTTTTGTTCAGTTTGCTCTAAGGGGCTTAAGTGGAACTGACATATTAGACCTTCCTCCTTATGAGGATCGTTTAAAACTATTAAAAATGCAGTCTTTAGGTGATCGAAGGAAATCGGCAGATATCTTATATTTACACCAGCTCATAACAGGTGTATTCGATTCTCCAGAACTTCTTTTTCACATATATTTTAACACTAACCGTAGAAGCAGTAGAAACGCTAACAACTTAATTTATTTGCCATTTAGTAGAACAAATTATATGGCTACTGCTCCTTTAAGTCGCATAAGTTCCTTTGTTAACAATTGTAGCGTTTTTGATGTTAATTTTGTCAAAAGGTCAACTCAAAAGTAGATTAAAATTAGTTGTGTAATTAGATCTATGTATACGCATGGTTAGTTGTTACGTCTTGTGTTGTCCCTGAGCCCAACCCATTTATTGGTGGGTAAATTTTTCCCAGATTAACTTGTTTGTGGTCACGGGTATCCATAACATTGATATTTTCAATGATTACTGGGTAGTGGCTTTAGATGGGCTAATGCTGAGGAAGTGCGATATAGCTGTAGTAGCTGAACTCTCTTGTTATTGCATGTTACAATAAAATGTTGGTACTCTACTTCTGAGTACCCTACAGCAGAAAATTATGCTCGTCAACGGCACAAAATGTCTGGCAGCAAAAATCCTTAGCGCTCCTTTTTTTAAAACAATTGATGGCAAAAAATTAAATACATTTTAAGCAGACCCACACTTTTGGCGATATGTAGTATAAGGAAGGAGCCGCCAAAATCTATAAAAAAATGTTCTTAAATTGGAATTTATACTTGTTTATGGACAAACCATCAGGTTATCAGGAGAATTAGTTGTAACAAATAACAATAATACCAATATAGATGAAACGCTTCAAACATTAAGGAAACATTTTTCACTGGTATGGTCGAAAGTTATCCATCACAATAACGATAAGAATTATGGCCGTATTTTGTAAAACGCAAACGAACACGTCACTTGGGTTTCTTTTGACTGGCCATAAATTTAAATTAAAATTTAAAAGAAAGAGACTTTGTTTTACTTCATATGAAAAAAGAACTTCAAGACAAAAAAAAAAACCAAGTGAGATGATCGCTTGCGTTTTACAAAATACGGCTATTATATTCCAAAAACACACTTGCGAATACGTTTTTGATAAAGTTAACCAAAGTTGAAGCTTGCAACAACCCATCGAGGGACCAATCAAAACTATTTCAAAACATAAAAACTCGTTTAAAATACGACAGATACGAAAATACAGTTAAATCAGTTTCTATCGATCTTTTAAAACCTGCGTTCACATCTAAATCATACTCACAACAAGTAGTACCTTATGATCCTTGAGTAACTTTTAAAATTATTTAATTTTTTTTCAATAAATTTGTTTCATGTTTATTTCACCGGAAGGGGAGTAAAATAATTATTAATTTTTACTGTAGATATAAATACTTTTTATTTTTTTTTTTTTTCAAATTGTTTGCAAATTATAACTTCAATAATATTTGATTCAGAATTTTTCAATTTTCAGAAATTGAAAAATGTTGGTCGAGTTCATTTGAATGTTTTAAATAAAATTTTTATACGAAAGAATTAAAAAGGCATTCTTATTTAAAAAACTAACCGAAGCTTAAGTAGGATAGTTCTCTGATTTACTCTTTGTATTAATGAACGGGTAAAATTTTTTTGGATCTGTGGAAAAGTGAATTTGAATACATAGAATAATAAGATATATATAAAACTCATGCAGTTGTTTACAAAGATTAGAAAACAGCTTGTAGGCGTAAGGGTATCTCTTGAAGTCAACAGAAAGCTAGAAATTAAATATGTATGCCAAGGCTTATTTCTTTTTATCCGAAGTGAACATTCCGACCAGGGTGGCGAAGACGAAAAATGTTTCTACCTTTTTTGCTATAGAAAAACCTAAGAGCATTATCGATGTCTTCGTAAGAATTTTCAAAAATGTAAAATATAGGTATATGAAATATAATAAACTATAGTTTTTCCGAAATCAGTGTTTCGAAAGTTAAAACAGTACAAGTGAAGCGAGTGTGCTTTTGTTATTATTATTGTAGGATAAGGTAAGCGATAGAAGTGGATGGTAGTGATCTAATATTGAGAGCTAATAATTTATGTGGTACTTACTTTATTCCAAAAACAAGACATTACTAAAATATAATTAAATAAATTTCTATATACTAAACATTGACAGCTAATTTTTGCTGTACCAAACTCTTATGTGAAACTTGAATTTTTCGGAAATATGAACAAAAGTTGCTCACATGTGCATATTGTCTATCATCCAACAAGGCTATTGTATTTTATTTACTGTTCTAACCCTACAATTACAGATTAATACGGATTTTTTCTTTTAAGAAAGATTATTTTGCTTAAAATAACTAAATTTACCAATGGATTCCTCATAAAATTCTTTACCTATTCTTTACCCTACGGAAACTTAATTTATCTTTTTGCTGTTGCTGAGTTATTAGTAATCAAAAACTGTTGGTGCGAGTTCGCACTAGAGTATATTGTGAAATTTTATTCTATGGTTAATGAATGGAACAATGGTTTTAAAATTTTAATAAATATTGTGGGAAAGCAGATGGGCTCGCCTGAGACTACAAAAAGTCTCGAGAAGCCCCACTTACATGACTCTGAAGTCTTCCATTAAAGATAATGAAAATCAAGATTATCATCAATACAATTTTTTTATTAATTTTGAGCTATCATATATAAATCTTCTGATAACAATCTCGTTTTGTTGTGTATCCTTAGCTTAAATGCCTCCTTAAAAATAGTGTCGCCCTGGGCGGACTACCCCTCTTAGCAGCAAGGCTCTGACATGCACTTAAAACAATATTGCTATTAAATTCAAAGAGTATTAAAAATTGTTGGTTTGTCAATAAAAAGTTTTATCTATTGATACCATTTATTTCTGCGATTACTTATAGAAACCATAGTTGACGACTTTGTCGAAATTCCGACTAATTCGTAACTATTTCGAGCTGTCTTAAAGAAATCGTTACAATTTCGTTAAGGGGGTCTTCTCATTGAGCAACTTTTTTTTTTCAACTTTTTTTTTTTGCATTTATTTATAGCTTCGGTAGTTGTGAATATGCCCCTAAAAGGATTTTTAGAAATTCGAAATACCTTAGAAGATACAGCCTTTTTTGTGAAGCAAGGTCTGATGGACAAGAAGGTGATGGAGGTAATAAAACCAGCTTACGAAGCGCTGTCGGCAGATAATTTGCTTGAAAGATGCCTTGGATCTGAAACTCAGAATTCCAATGAGTCCTACAATTCTGTTCTTTGGTCACTTCAACAGCCCAAACACATCAACTCAGGCGCACGCACCATCGAAGTGGCCAATTTCATTGCAACGTGCCTCTTCAACGACGCTTTTATACCCATACTTAAAATTATGGGTTTGATGGGTATTGCGATTGGCAAAAACGCATACGAATACGCACTATCTCGCAATGAAGACAGATTGAACCGATCAGAGACTCGAGCTGCGGCATCATCAAAAGCTGGCAGAACGGCTCGCAGAGCAGAGAGGGCAGCAGAAAGCAGTTTCTACGAAAAAGAGGAAGGTGGCCTGTATGGAGCTGGCATCGCCGACTAATATTTGTAAGTAAAAATTGTCAGCTCTTTAAAACTGCATTTAAACATTTTTGATTTTTTATTTTTTTTTTCCAAAAAAATACTTCAAACTTTAAACGCGTTTATCTCGAACCCACGTTTTTCGAAATGGCGGCCATGATATCTCCAGTTCAACTGAATCGATTTTCATGAAACAAAATGGAATCGACGCAGAATTGTCACCATTCTCGGGTGAACCTCGACCATAATTTTAAAAAATTTTTTACTATTTTTTTTTTACACTAAACTACAAAAAAAAAACCCGAAATTGAAATTTTTTTTTTGAATGGCCGCCATTTTGTCAACAAAAATCACAAAATTAAGCTTGAGGTTCACCCGAGAATTACATCTATACTGATTATAGCCCCGTTTTTTTTTCGTTTCAGACGCTCCGGAGACCCGGAATCGTGGCCGCCGTGACGACACATTTTTTTTTCACCACCAACTTTGAAGTCTCATTACTTTTTGAACAGCCCACGTATCGAGGCAAAAAAAAATTTTTTATTTACTTTGAACCTTTTGTAATACAATAAATAAAAAAGTTTTCAATTATTCTTTGCGTTTTCAAATAAGAATTTTTTTAAAAAGGGTCCAAAAAACGGGTTTTGAATGAGAAGACCGCCTTAAGCAAATATCGGACCAGTTTCAATTTTTATACGAATTTATGTAGAATTTCGTTATGCGAATGTTTGTACGACACATTGAAATGATAATTTCCTTTCTTTCGAATTGTCTGAACGAAATCGTAAGGTTTTCGTAACATTTTCGTTAAGACTCTTTACGAAATCGTTACGCTATTTCGTTACGAAGTCATGCCATCCCCTTCATATGATTTTCGTTACGATTTCGCAGTATCACAATTTCCTTCACATGATTTTCGTTACGATTTCGCAAGAAGAAGATCAATCTTTCCGATTTCGAAATCCGATCTCGTTGCGAAATTTTTTCGTTACGAAAAAATTACGATTTCGTTCAGACAGTTTGAAAGAAAGGAAATTTTACTCGGTTTGCATATCAATATGTCGTACAAAAAGTCGCATAACGAACTTCTATATAAATTCGTATAGAAATTCGTTTAAAATTGTAACGATTTCTTTAAGACAGCTCGAAATACTTACGAATTGGTCGGAATTTCGACAAAACCGTCAACTATGGTTTGCTCGGAAATTTTACATATAAATATGTTGAAAACTTTTCTCATATCTACAGTTTAAATTTGGAAATCAAACCAAATGTAATGATTTTCATTGGTTTTTATATCCCAAATATTGACGAACATGCCAGTGTATATTATTTAACGTTATGCCAATATATGGCCTTGCAATATGGCTGCCAGGTAAAACGTTCAAATAGCTTAATTGTTGCACAAATTATTATGCAGCATAAAATTCATTTGTGAGCAAAAACTTTTAAGAATAATTTTAAAAAAACAGCATGCATACAACAAAAAGCTATATGTGCAGCACAAAAAGTAAAAAATTATTAAATGAATCTTTTATTCCGAAAATAAAGTCAGAAAGAAAAATAATTTAGAATATTGCACATTGATGACAACGTATATAAAGTCACTGTAGCACTATATATATTTTTTATTGGTATATTTTATATATGTTTTATATGTGTTTGTTCGTATACGACAAACGACCCACCTCCCATGCATAAAGCTCTGTATAGTTCCTTGCTAGTCTATACAGGCGAACCATTGTTTGAAGGTATGTGTGTACATCTGCTATCGCCAGAAATGGCTGTTAAACGACACTCAAATCGCGGCACAAAAAAATGAATTATTCATGAATAACATGAATGTGAAACAGAAAGCAGAGCAAAAGCATCATTGCCAGAAACTTAAGCAGACTTCTGTGCATCAGGTTTTAATGTTTAAGTATAAAAATATATCTGAGCAATTAATGGTGAATGGACGCAAATACGACATAATCGGTGATTAATTTTTAATCAATTCCACAAATAGTTCATGAATAAAAACAAAAAAAATTTATGAGATGACAACTTAATGAACTTGAAACATGCTTTTCAGACCACTTATTTTGTCCCTAAATGGCTGGAAATATATATATTCTTTTTTATTTTGAGAAAAACGTAGACAAGCATATAAAGTGATTCAAGAATATTTAATTTCTTTAGTACGCTCAGAGTGTGCAAAGATTACCAAAAGTTTGCTTACAAGGATTTTGGTTTCAGTTAAAACAATGTGTTAAAAAAAAAAACTTTAAGAAACTTCCGTATTTTTTTGTCACTTAGACCTTTAGAAACGGAATTGTTCTGAGACTATTTTATTAAACCTTTATTAATCAAAGGCAATCTCTATTTATCTAACTCTTACGAAATTAAATCAAAGCCCTCATATTACCTATTGCTTATTATTGCTGGGTCATTCAACGCTGTTAGTTAATTTTTATTAACGAGACATAAAAAATTATCTCTTAAGTTCTGAAGTTAGGAATCCTTACTTTGCAAATGTCCGATATCAGTGATATTTTTAAGAAACTAAGGACAAATCTTGTTGGGCGATTGAAACATTTTTACATGAAAAAGTCACAAAACCAATAAATAAATAAAGATAAGAAATTAATGGAAACCTTTATTATTATCTGATTTAAAAAGGTGAGAGTAAGGCAGAAACTTCTGAAACAAAAATAAATTGTTGTACTTGGCTTTTTTCAAAGGCACTATTTTTTGGGCTTTTTGGTTCTTTAAAATTTGATAGTAACTCATAGTAACATAGTAACTTATAACTTATAGTAACTCTAAGAGTTGAATTTCGACAAAATGATAGGCTGTACCAAAGGTAAGGCTGCTGATTTATTATTATTATTATTATTATTATTTGATATACCAGTGCTACAAGGTGAAAACCTTATGATTAATGCACTGGCATCATTGATTTGTTTTTTTTTTTTTTTTTTAATATGACAATAAATTTGATGTTTACAATAAAAATTCATTACTAAGAGTAATACAAATTTGAATGCAATTAAATATAAGTAATATTAAATAGTGAATATAATATAAAAAAAAGGAAAAATAAAATAAAAATAAAAGATAAAAATAATTCCTCTTCCAGCGAGGTAATGACAAAACAGGAAATTTAATTTAATTTTAATTTGTAACATTTTTAAAACTTTTATGTTTATTAATTTTTTAGAAGAAAGAGAAGATGAATTTAGCGAAAGAGAAAAAAAAAAAAAAAAAAAAAAAAAAAAATTAAAACTGATTAAAAAGATTATTGCAACGATGAAAGATGATTGAATAAAATTTTTTTGAATTGCACGGCGTTTTGTATTGGTCTAATAAAAGTAGGTAAGGAGTTCCAAAGACGAATTGCGTATATATAAAATTGCCTTTCAGATGTTAGATAGAAGTGACGCAGTTGTATTAACGTATAGGACCGATTGGAACGTGAAGCAGTGATACGATTGTGCAAGTAAGCTGGTTCACCAGAGTATAGCACTTTATGCAGCAGGAGTAACGTTCGGAATTTAAGAATGTTCTCAAGGGTCATGTTGCAGATTTTTATTACGTAATGGGATACATGATCTGTACGTTTTAATCCAAAAACATATCTAGCTATGTTGTTAAATACAACATTTAGTTTTTGCTTACTAACTGAGTCACAATTGGCAAAAATTTCGCAAGCATAAAGAAGCGTATGGAGGATGTATGCTTTAGCGATAAGAAGTCTTATTTTGGGTGGTGTAAAATGTTGTGAAACCCTCAGTACCCTTAGCATTCCGTAGACCTTGCCTATTGTAGTGCCAATGTGTGTATTCCAAGTCAATGTCCTATTAAAGATTACTCCAAGGTTTTTGTTGACTCAACGAAGTTAATTGAGGCGTTATCCAAAATGATTTTAGAAAATTCCGACACATCGATTGGTTTTCTAGAGATAACTATACATTTCGACTTTTTTGGGTTAAGACACAAGCCATTTTGACTTGCCCAAGTTTTTATGCGTGCTAGATCGTTGTTGATGGTAGATATACAATCAGAAATACAGTCCGGCTTACAGCTTAAATACAATTGGACGTCATCAGCGTACATATGGACTTTGCAATTTTTAAGAACCGTGGGTAAGTCGTTAGCATAGATGGAAAACAGGACAGGCCCAAGAACTGAGCCCTGAGGTACTCCCCTGTTGACAGTTAAGAATTCTGATGTTTTGTTCTTGACAGATACAGCTTGGGATCGATTAGAGAGATATGACCTGAACAGGTTTACTGCTGTATGAGAAAAGTTAAACATGTTACTTAATTTGGTACAAAGGATGCCATGATCGACTGTATCGAAGGCCTTAGAGTGATCAAGAAGAATTAAAAAGCTAATTTTTTTATCATCTAAGCCTGCTCTAATCTCTTCAGCTACATCTATTAGCGCTGTAACGCAACTCCTCTTTGCCCTAAATCCAGACTGCCTTTCGCTTAGTAACTTTTTATCGGAGATAAATTCGCTAACTTGCCGATTTAAAATCACTTCAATTGCCTTAGCCAAGAAAGGCAATATGGCAACGGGTCGATATTCATTGCATGTTTTAGGTATTGGAATGATTTTAGCTTGTTTCCAACATTTCGGAAAGATAGAAGTAGTGAGAATAGTATTAAAGGGGTAAGTTATGTATGGTAACAAGATTGGTAATAGAATTTTCAGAAAGAGTGGGTGAACTTCATCGAAACCAACGGCGTTTGATTTTATTGACAGAAGACTAGACAGTACTTCACTCTGGTCAACACAACGAAACGAAAAAGCAGTATCTGAACCTAAGACAACGGACGAAGAATCATTTCTACTAGCGTAAGCATTCTCATCAACTGTAGGCATGGGCAAGTTTACAAAATTTTTATTTAGGTCATCCACATCGATACTCACATCGACAGCAGACTGATTTTTTTACCTCAAAGAAAAAAATAGGCGTGAAAAAATTATATTCCATACCGTAATCAAAGCATATTTCTCAACTAACTATTTTTGTCCTTATCATTATTTTTATCAATTCTCCGCTATATTATCAAAATCGTATATATTCTTGAAAAGTCTGGAGTAGGCGTGTCATGCTCAATTTTCGCTGTGTCATTTTTTAGAAGACAGTGCTCCCTGAACCTATATAAAATTTTTTTGAACTAGGTTGTAGAAATAAAGCCCACTTTTATTGAAGAAGGCATGTCACGCTTATATATTTTAGCAATCCTTTGTCTAAAGCCAAATTCTATCTTATTTGTGCTGTTATGAACCTCGTTATAGAGTAGTTAAGAGTAATTTGATGTTGTGTCCGGCTACATTCGGTTACGCTCTTTGTGTGGGCGTGTTACAAACCAAGTTCCATCCTCTTCATCATCGTTTCCTCGAGCTCCTAGGCGGAGCATAGGTCCTCAAAGTATCTCAAACTTGAGCCTGTGGAACTCTTTTGTTAGTTGTTCCAGTTGTCCGTCACCATTCAGCTTTCTCACGTTCCAAGTGGCAATTTTGGTTCTCGTTTTAAAACCGATGGGGTTAGGTTTTGTGGAGGATTCAGCTATAAATTGATTAAAACTTGAATTTTGCACATCCAAAAATGATGTGCATGCTGCCGAAGCAGGGGTATTTACTGCGACGCAGGTACCCCTTGAAGAGTATATCATAACGTTTTTATTCATGTTTATCGCAATTATTTGATAGGTTTTCGCGCGATGGTTATAAGTCCGAAGCGGGAACTTAACAGGTCCTATCGACCTTTAAAGGGCTGATTACCCAATCATTAGGTAGCGTAGCGCTACGCTGCCAACTGTCACGTAAAAATCTCTTTAATGAGAAATGTGTACAAGTCGTGACCGAAATCGTCGGGACGTAGCGCAGAAGTCTGTAGAAAATAGATTTCTACGCCAAACTACGTTTTTTGACAATTCGACAACTGCGAGTCAAGCGAACAATTTTGTTTAATTTCAAATTTGTAAAATTTAAAATTATATAAAAAGTATGCAGTCTTTCATTGACGTGGATAATTTAGATAATGCTTGTAGAAAAATGCGGGTACCTTTATGACAAATTTTCTGTGGGCTACAAATCGGCGCCTTCAAAACGTTGCACTACGATTTCGGTATTCGTTCCGCCTCGAGACAAAGTCTCGCTATGCTACGTCCCGTTACGCCAACACACGTCACGCTTAGCTAATTAAATCTTAACGGTTCAGTACATTCAGCCTTCTCACGTTAGCTCGCTTCCGAACGCATGTAGGTAGGCTACCCAGGGAACACCTGGCCATAAGGGCCGAAGGTGGTGAGCTGCTTTATTCATTCAGAGAGAAGGAATCACTTCTGGCCACTCCCAAGTGAATGGCGGTCAGAAGCTTTACACAAAAAGGCGAACCTAGGTGCACCTCCTATGAACAAAGTTGTCACCCAATCCTCTTAGTGAAAATAAAATAATTATAACAGCATTCTTAAGTTTAATTTTCTGTTAGTACCAGTAACGCGAAGTGAGAGGGCGTGTTACAATTCAAGTTTGAAACAATTTCCAGCCTTTTAGTTTAACAAAACTCTAAGATTAATTTCCGGTTGCTTTCTCAAAGTTTTGGTTACGTTCAACAATCTTCATTTACATAAAAATTTTTTAAAGCAATCTTAAGATTCATTGCCGGTTACAGTCGTTTACTTTTGGTTACTTCCATTAAGTTTTTATAAAGTTTTTTTTTTCATTAAAGCGCTTTTAAGTTTTTTATTCGGTTTTTAAGTGGACGTGCTATAATCGATATTTAAACTTGCAACTTCTTTCGGTTGCGCCTACTGCATGCAAGATGATGGGAACTGACATAATCTACAGGATGTTTTTTTTTTTTTTTGGAATGCAGAAAATGAATTGAAAAAAGATACTGAGATTACATAACTTTAAACTGAAAATTGGATATATTAGAACGATAAGTGTATGCCATTAGTGTTTTAATATCATTTTAGGCATGTTGATGGTAACGTTCCCAGCGTCGTTACTTTTAAAGAATTAAAGACCAATCTGATTTCACCAGCCCATAAAGCGCACCAAGCAGTGATTTTTGTAGTTGTAATGATGCCATGAGAATCTTTCGTGGATTTTCTTGACTCCACATGCGGCAATTTTGCTTATTGACACGCCTATTGAATCAAAAATGAGCCTCATCCCTAAGCAGAATATTGTGATGAAAGAGTGAGTTGACTTTCCACTGACCGAGCGTATGAAGCAAACGATGATCAATCGGCTTGAATTTTTGCATTTATAAGGTCGTAAGCCGAGATATTTAAGAAACATTTTCCATGCATTGGATGCATATAGCTCCAATTTGGGTCCTCCTAAATACTACTTTCTACAGCTGCAATTGTTTCTTTGGTGGGCACTGTTTAGCGTATGCGTTGTTCTTAAAATGAACCATAGCTATTCAAATTAGTCGCTCGGATGGACGATTATGTATAGCATAAAATGAACGTAGCGCATGGTAACGTTCCCTAACTGAACCACGATTTGTGAAACAAATTTGTTAGCTTTATTCTGCCATTAGACAATTCCTGATAAAATGACAAACCAAACTGAGTGCAAATGACAATAGCGTGTTAGATCTGAACATTTTATGACTGTTTAATCTCTGCTGGAAAATTAAACCTCTAAAAAACACCCTTTACCCTTGTCACAAATTTTCTAATTGTAGCATTTAATGTATACCAAAATATAATCCTTTCAATATTATTAAAAAATAAAAAGAATTAAAGAACCTAGTGTGAGATGAAATTGCATTATTGTAGTATCAATGTGTACGGAAATATAGTCTGATGCATATAGTACAAGCGTTTTTTTTTTATTTTCTGATACTTGCGACTGCTTTCAATTACGTCCATTCATGGAAGATAAAAGAGACTGACATAATTTACTCTTGCGTCAAATTTCGACATTTTAGCATAGATGTGTTTCCATTAACGGAATTTTTTAAAAGTTTCGACTGCAAAAGTAGTAATAGATTTAGTAATATGGATTTAGTAATGGAATTTGCGTTGAGATGAACCTTCCAACTAGTCTAAATTTGTCAAAATCGGCCAAGTGGACTATATGGAATTTGTGCTTGAAATTTGTACAGTTTTTATGACGCTTTCCTTTCAACTTTTGCAAAACTACCCCCATATATCCATACCCCCCCATATATACATACCCCCCATATACACGTCAAATTATTTGAATATCTACATATTTCAAAATTTTGATTCACTTTTCGAACTTTTTAATTTGTATATTCATGATTTATTTGATACATGATATATATAATTTGTATATAACATACATCCAAAAAAGTTGAAATTTTAAACGTTAATTGGAGTAAGTAGTGAGAATAGTATATAGGAAATGTCTACCACATTCTTTTGAAAATTTAATCTAAATAGGTTGCATAAATTAAGTTAAAAGTTTACATTTTAAGCCCAAAAGTTGAAAAAAGAAACGAAATGTTACATTTTTCAAAATCACTTTTTTTACTTTTTATTTAGGTTAATTTTCACGTTTTTGAACAACATTTGAACAAAGAACTTCAAACTTCGCTTGGAAACGAAAACCTCAACCCAAATAATTGTAAAATTAAACAAAAAAGCTGAATAATTCGTTCAAAAACAAAACCGCAACTTAAAGAATTGAAGAAGTAAGCTTATATAGTTAAAGAAACTTGTTCGAAATTAGAAACTCACCATGAGTATTTGAAGAAGTAAGCTTACAAAGACGGCACAAATAGTTAGTTCGAAAACAGAACCTCGACCTCAATAGTTAAAACCGCTAACTTCTAAAGTTGAAAAGTAAACAAACTCGACCCGTCTGTTGAAATAATATTTTGAATTAAGGAATACAAAAAATCATCAAATTAAATATTTGGAAATATTGAAATAATTTTTGTTTTGACTAGTAAATGAAAATGAAAAACTCTCTTAGGTTTAAATTATTAGTAAATACATGTGTATTGATTTTATTCAAATAATGATTTAACATTTCCACATTTCAAGTTGATAAAATAGTTTTAATAAAAACTTTTTAAAAAAAAAAAGCAACCGACTACGAAATCACTACAAAGTAAAAAATAATTTTAAAAATACTTGGTTAATTTCTTGGTCATATTTGATAATTTTTTTAAACATATTATTATATATGAAATCTTATTATTTGAATTTTAGGAATTATCAATGTACATACATTTAAAAAAAAAAAAAAAAACAGAGAAAACGACGAACTTGAGAACCTCCTCCTTTTTGAAGTCGGTTAAAAAGGAAAAATGTTGATTTCAACCACAAAAACGTCTATAAAGTTGAAAATTTTTTCCCGAATTTTTAGACGTGTACTCAAGGACAATTTCTTGGAGTTGCGATATTACGATTTGACGTTCTTCAGTGATAGTTCCCTTTCTGGGTGTCATTTATGGATTGGTCACCTCTCTAACACTTTCGAAAATTAAATAGGCTGATATTTTATCGACAAAACTCAAGCATAAAATTGACTTTCTAGACTATTCATAAAATATTTCTATTGAGAAGTATGAATTTCACTGTGAGCCCATGTAACTCCGCCAGGTCTAGCTTGCGCCTGGCTGTCCCAAGCCAGGATAAAGGAGGAGGGTTGTTTGTAGGGTACGTCCTGCAAACGTAAACACTGATAGGGCCAACCAAAAGCTCGGGGTGGCGCCCATCTTGGTAGCAGGTCATATTCGGCATATCCATATGAAACAAGCCTGCGAAGGTATTGAAGCAATTGACCTTAAAACTTGTTAGTACGGTGACAGTCTTTACCTGTCAAATGGGGTAGACCCTATCTATCCACCGCACTGAGACCTTAATTGGGCGTATTAAAACAGATGTGAAGTGTCGGCATGCGTGCATCAAAGTGTCGGCTCTTCGGCTTTCCGAAGTCGATTGCTAGTCAAGACTTTGACTCGCACCCTCAAACTGGCACGGCAGTCACTGAGGGAAGTGTTGAAATAGTTGTGTAAGCTAAGGGTTCTCATACTTCTCATACTAAGGGTTCTCAAATCTCTATGTCTGGATGTTGAAATCCGAACGGCCAGAGTAAGAGTGGCAATTGCAAAGGTCCTCCAGAGTAGGTACCAGTCATGAGCAATAGTTTCCAGCTGAGTCGGCAACTGCAAATTGTTAGAATAGCCTTTAAGTGCTCATTGAGCACAGTCATGTGTAAGAATGCACTTTTTCATAATTGCATTTGTGTATTCTTGGTCTTTCTGCGGGGATGTTGTGGATCCTCATTTGACGGGATCGAGTTGCCCAGATGACTGTCGTGGGCTGGCCCTTCGGGGAGTCTCGTACTGGTTATGGTTGTGTGAATGCTACACAGGTCTAGATTGACCGGCGGGGTCGCGCAATGGTACGACCGGGCTGGTATATCCGTCTTAATATGCAAGAGATTCGGTCGGTCTCGTCTCCACCAGTAGATGGTTGGAAGTACGTCGCTACGGAAGTCTAAATTGGTACTGCTATTACGGGCAGTATGTAATTTATTACCTAATGCTCCTAATCAGCAGGGCACTGGGTGATGCTTTGTGTTTGTGAAGCAGCTTCCATGTTCGTGATGCCACACCGGATGCCCCGTATGTTTTACTTGTTTAAAACATAAACGGGTCCGTGTTGTGGTACAACACAAAGTTCATGGCTGTCTGTTTCATGAACTATTACCCTAGGTTTTGGATAACCCAAGTTGCTTAAGCCTAACGGCAGGCGCACTTGTTAATCGTAACCTCATCTGTGAGTCAGTGTCAATATTTTCAAATTCCCTGTAAATACATATATTTCGTATTAATGCAGAAGTTGTGAAGGAATATGGCGAGTTGCAGAACTGTATGATTTTAAAAATATTTCTGTTCTATCACTTAACATAAAGTTATTGCGTCTTTCCTTAGTGCTCGTAGAGATCTATTAAACAACTGTGACAACAGCGACTGAAGTGTCAAAACAAAATTAAAATAATTTGTTTAAAAAGAATATTTATCAAAAAATTAAATATATTCATATAAAGTAAATTACTGTTGAGGACTCTTGACGGTTTTTTTTTTATTTTTATAATATTTACAAAATATTTTATTACTCTTAATCCAACCTGCTGTCATTCATCTCCGTTTCATCTAAGTAGCGATCTGTGTTTATTTAACACTTCATACTCAACGTTTTTGCGTGTTGTTCAAAATTTGATGGATGACAAAAGTGTTTCAATGGGACAAGCTGACATGCAGCTTCTATCGTATACTTTATCCTTATCAACACTTCAATTTTTTTGTTAGAGCATCGGACATGTGAACCACTCGCCATTTGCTCTTTAAATATGCTCTGAGAATGGCGTTTGACGTACTTACTTCAATTTGAATGTCATCAAGGGCGGAGTCGGGATAAAATGCAGAATAAATTCCATTTGGATAAAAATATTCGAAACGGTTGAATGCATGCCCGATAAACATACATACATATGTGGGAAAACATGGATGGTATGATGTATAAAAACATGTATGACGTTTTTCATTTTGCGATGTTTTTGTTCTTTCGTTGTACGAGTTTTCGTTGCTATTGAATATCGACGTATTTTTCCAAGTGATTTATTACACCGTGTTTATTTTAACTTTTTGACCACACGCTGCGAAATTTGATGAACTTTTTTGTCGAATATGGGATGGCAGGAGGGTGGTTATATTTTATAGCAGGAACCTTAAACAAATATATTTATAAACATTTTTATTCTTGATGACATATTTTTTCTAGGAATCACCAAACAAGGCACAGATGGAATGTGTACAGATAAATGTGTATCATCATTATGCGGCTGGAAAATATTTTTATGTTTTCTTAAAGGATATAATAAAACAAAAAAATTAAAAAGAGCGTAAATCCGGACAACATATAAATCTCTGTGACTGACAATTATCTTCATATAAAAGAAGCAACAGCAAAAATATTGTTGTACAAAACCAAAACCTTAATGATTACCATGTTTTTCTGTCTGTATATAATTAGTTCTGCTCCATTTTGTGTGTGTAGCTTGATGGCCACAAAAAGCACCACTTGAGTACAGAATTAATGCCCTTTAATCAGCTCAATTAACACTTAATAAAATAAGCAAATATTTTTTTTTTGTGTTCATTCTTTTTTCAACTCGTTCAAATATTTTCAAACGTGCCGACTAACTCTACTCGGTGCTGCAACCCGTTATCTATAAAGATCAGCGCCCACTGTTTGCCCCTTCTTGCACTCACTCACTTATACATACATAGTTCGTGTGTTAATTTCACTTTTATGGCCATTGATGTGACCAGTCCCAAAGTAGAACCGCAGTCACGGTGTTCATGTGCAGCGCTTAACTTGTGCTTGTTTCAACATTAACAAAAATAACAACAACAACAAAAAACAACATGTCGTTGTTGTTGTTGTTGTTGGTCGCACAATTGCAAAAGGACTCACACCGCCATATACACATAAGCACAAGCATACACACACACACACACATTATACTCATACATATGCACAGCAAACAGCGGAAGCCGTGCCTAAAAGGCCACCAGGACAATAAATTTTCAAAACAACACTACGACGTCCCTGTTCAAAGTAGGACACACTAAATTCGCCGCAGTTTTGTTGGTCAAGATATTTTTGGTTATAAAAGCAAAATAGTTCAGTAAAAGACATGCGCGCTCTTTATTCGATTTGAAATTGTCTCTCATAATTTTCTCTCAATATTAGTTTGACTCAATATTGACCTGCAATGTAAATGAAATTTCTCTCTGAGTTTTTCTGAGTATTATTGACCTAGTCGCTGGTTTGAGTTATTTTAGAAATTCTTGGAGCAACTCCATCATTCTGCTATAAATAAGGCTTTGATAATATAGAACAATTATGATAACGAGTATCTAATTGAGTGTATAGATAGGAACAGCTTCTTTACAGCAGCCAATATGCGCTTGAGTTTATATACGCAAAGGTACTCGTATGAAAGCTTAAGCATTTTTAAGATATACTTTGTTTAAATGACGAAAACTTTTTGATTCCAACGTAAACTAATGTATACAAAAAACACAATTTTTTTTTTTTTGAGATCTGTTTCTAAAATAAAATAATTTTCAGCATTTAAATTTTAACGTTATTTCAAAATTGACGTTTATATCTTATTTACTCAAATTTACTTTGTTTAACTAACAATAAATTTTTGATGCAGACATTTTTTAATTTTTTTTTTTTTTTTCTTGCTCTCATACGATTTACATATTTTTAAAGCACTAATTTGAAACAACTATATTCAAAATTTTTTGAACTTTTTTCTGCATTTAAATTTAAACTATATTTTTAATCCTTTGAAATTTACGCTTGAATCTTCATTTGTCTTTTAACCCATAAAACGTATTGAGGCGAATTCAATTCAGAAACGTAAACAGAGAAGCTCCTTGTTTTCTCTCTCAGCTGACAGTATATATACGCAATAGAGCATTTAAATAGAGCTCAACATGAATTTCAGAGAGCCGAAAACGCTCACATATTGTTTTGAGTCAAACGGAAAATGTAGTTTTCAGAATAGTTGCTCATTTCCAAAATAGCACTTTAGTTTCAATTACTTTGAAAGCATTTTCAACTAAGTAAATAGTTACATTTAAAATTAAATCATCTCTTTAAGAAAAGTTCTTTAAAACTTTCTATCAAATAAGAATTTTAAGTTTTCAAATTGAACGGCTTAAGTGCTCTGATTACGAATTTGAAAATAACACTGTTCTACAAAAAAAATTTTTTTAATATACAAGAGTTACCACTAATATTTTACATTTTGTCGATCCATAGGATGATATTCTGTGTATTCAGAATGTTTTCATCACTTCGATTTTTTCACCAATGGTCATTTTAAGAAGTCACTTCGAATTTTCGTACCTTGCCTTACTTAGTGTATCATAACTTTGCTTCTGTTCACCAAAATTTTATTTTGTATTAAGGATAATAAAAAAGGATAATGTTGTGTTCCATTTTTGCTTAAATGTTTTAAATCGTTTAATTTTTTACAAAGTTATAGGCTCTTACATTAACAAACGAAACATTTTTTTTATAACTTGCTTTTTGCTTATAAAAATATTCAAAAAAATTCTTCTGACATGATTTTTATTATCTATAAAGGCCAGGGTATTCGATTTAAATTGCTTGTAAAAAACCTAAAATCGGAAATCAAATAATTTAGTTTTGGACGATAACAACAATGAACAACAATATTTTTATATAGGTTTTTTGTATAACCAATACTCAGAGAAATACTAGATCTGCCGCTTTGTTAGAACGCTTCTAATATGAAGCGGTAAGCGGCAGCAATAATATATGTATTTATAAAAAGCAGCTGAATGTGGTCACCACATCTTAGTTACTGAAGTGGCTGAGTTTCTAGCCTTAGAACATTAGCGCAATTTTATAGTCTCACTATAGACATTTTTGTCAATTTTCGTATCAGTTGTCAAAGAGTTTTTATATTTTTTTTATCTACGGTTTTCGTAAAGCTATTAGCCAAAACGTCACAGTGAATAATTTTAAGATTTTTTAATAATGACTTCATTAAAATGAGCGATAAATGGGAAAATATTTTCTTCATATATAGTGTGTTTACATAGTCACGATTTACAATTGTTAAAATGCCAAACAGTATTATAAGGATCCAGAATGCAACAGTGAAACTTTCTACAAAATTATGTAAACATTAAATTTGGAAGAACTAAACAAACGAATGTGTTTCAGTCATTCACTGGGGACGCTGAGTGCAGTTATTTAGTTTATTGTAACGATGTGAATTCAATATTCGCTAAATTTCGTCTGGAGTATGAAATATAATAAATATATATTTTATAATAACAAAATAATTGCCCATGAATGGAGTCTTTTTATTGATGACACCAAAAGTAAAAATGAGATTTTTCTTAATATACTTGTATACATGAATATATCACAAAATGTTATTTAGGCTTAAAAGGTGTCATTTTGAACAATAAACAATATACCAAAGTGTTCTAATGGCTTATGCAGCTGATTGTTTTGATGAAAAGAAGATTATTTATATTCACATTTCGATTTTTTTCCCGCCCACAGAACTTGGATCAATTCATTGACGAGCATGGTGAAAGATTCCACCAAGAAATTTCAAAAATAAAAACAAGTTACGTAGAGAAAGCAAAATTCACATGCTATTGTTAGTCTCTTCAACGCGAAACCCGCGATTATTGATATAAGAGGAAAAGATCGTCTAAGAATTTTTACACAAAAAACTAGTAAATTAAAATTCAAATATATTGTAAAACTTTATTCATAACATGTAACAAAAAAAAAAAAAAAATGTTGAATCATATTATCATTATTGACTCTAATATTTCTAAATCGATATTTTTAAATAAATAAAATCTGAAAATATGTTAAATCGTGCTTTCATCAATAACTTTATTATTAGTTAACTTATTGAGATTTTTTTCTAATGAGTTCAAAAATTAAAACCTTTGTCATTTAAAGAAAAAAATGAACAAAATTAAGTCAGTACATTTTTTTTGGTTTTTTTACCATTAGAAAATGTACAAATAAAAAATAAAAATATACGTTGAATGTTTAGCGTTTTTTATTTTGAAATGGATTGACATATTTCTATTTTTTTAAATAAGACTACAAAACTGCAAGTCTTTACTTTGTTATAATATAAAGGTTTTTAAAATCAGTTGAGCAGAAGCAAAGTTATGATAAGCCAAATAAGGTAAATTACAAATATTTTAAGGAACTCATTTATGAGGTCCTTGACGAAAAATTCGAAGTGATACAAAAATTCTGTAAATGCAGAAAGTGATCATATATAACCACTTAACGAAATTTTTCTGTTGGAGGTCTTGTGCAGTTTTCGTGTACAGCAGTGTAATTTTTTCAATATGTATTTCATATCTTGTTTTTATCAATTTCGTCATAAGGTTGGAGGGACACTTCAAGTGATATTTTTGGAATAAGGAGTCTTCCTATGTGGCGAAGTTTCTGCTAAGAAAACACCATCTTATACAGAAAATCTGTATTTATTTTGGTCATCTAGTAATGCTACAAGGATATGAAACAGTGATAAGTGGAAATAATTGAGAAAATAATGTTTTTCCAAATATCGATCGTTTCATTTAACTGGTCGTAAAGTTTTGAAGGTCTAAAAATATGAAATAGGCTGACTTCCTTAACGTCTTTTGACAAAGCATCAGTGTGTTTTTTCTTGGAATTGGTGCTTTGTAGATTCACCAAAACTACTCAACTGGATTATTATTTTCAAGCACTCTTGAGTTGCGCAGTTTTGGTGAATCTACAAAGCACTAATTCTAAGAAAAAGTACACAGATGCTTTGTCAAAAGACGTTTAGGAAGTCAGACAGACTTACTTTTTGATGCAAGGCCATTTCTTCAAAAAGAGTATGATAATTTTGTGTTGCCATTTCCCAATTAATTATTTTTTTATTTTTTTATTTAGTTCTCAGAATTTTTGAGGTTTACAATGGATGTTATTTAAAATTTTTTTTAAGCAGTATTGTATTGTATAGTATTGTCTAAATTAAGATAACAAAATAATATCCCATCACAAACTTTTATAAAATTTGTAAGCAAGCTCAATTTTTAAGGGCAGTTATCAAAAATAGGCGAAAAGTGTCAAGAATATTGTTGATCTTATCAGAAAAATTAAAAAAAAATGTCTCTCTCTCAGAAAAATATTATTACAAAATGAATAACCCAAAATGTATGCAAATTAGTATTAAGTCGGCAGCAAAATATTTAAAAACATCAGAAGCATTTGTGAGAAAGTGTATTAAGGGTTATAAAGAATGCTGTTATGTCAATGATGAGTCAGATATAGGAACCAAACAAAACGCATCCCGTAAGGACAATAAAGTGATTTATGAATTGCTTCGGTGAAACTCCACAATAACTCTGAAGAACAGAAAAGAAAAATTTCCAGAAAAGAAATTTAAGTTTTAATTGGTTTTTAGACGCACGTTTCGGTTGATCATACTGTATGTCGGGAAGAAAGATGCCTAGCTCTACAAATTATTAAGACTCTGGTGATGACAGAAGCTGTTCAAATGGTGGCGGCAAAATACATACCAGAACTCAAAGCTGTACTCACTGTACGTAATCATACATCTAATTAGTGCAAATTTTCAAAGACTAGATGTCATTCATGTGGAAAAATCCGTAATTTGTTTTTGTTTGGTGTTATACATATATCTGATTCAGATGAATCGGATTCTTCTTATAAATTTGATTATTTCATTTGTAATATTTTAAGTGCAAAATCAGCTGGGGTCTAATTGATTTCGATAGAAATTGATAGTCAGAATAGAGTTGGCATGTGATACTGGTACTCCAGGTACAATGCTACCATTTAAGCATACATTATGCACTGTTCCGATGTAAGCTACAATGGAGATGAAATTGAGATATTTTAAAGTCCAATGGCGATTGGTGAATTTGTGGTGACTTTAATGACACATAAAATATATTTTTGATTGATTTTAAACATCCTTTGCCAAGAATTGACAAAATTCACGATTCTCTGGTAGATGGTGAGATGCTTCGAATTCGAAGCTTGATATGTGAAGCGCTTACAATTAGTTGATTTTAGATGAAAAATCTGAGTTATTTTGTAGTTGGAGCACACACAGAAGAAAAAATGAAATGGCCATTTCAGCCCTTGAAAGGACTTTGACCAAGATTCTTATGATACTTTTTACTCTCTGAGATTTGCCATTGTCTGCAGAGAGGTGACGGCCGAACAAAAAAATTAATTGAACTGAAAAAACTTTCTGTGTCAGGTGGGACTCGAAACAGGGTTCTCTGGCGTATGGGCCACACACTCTACACACTGCGCCACGGCCGCCACATGAATCACACACATAGGCACCTCAAAAGTGCAATTTTACCATTTGATATAAAAACTTAAAATTGTGTTTACCAACGGAAGTCTGCTCCCGGGAGGAAATCGTGCTTGAAAATCGTCGTGTAAACGTGAGAGATTGAGCTGGTGAGCTTGAAATATCGACTGGATCTGCGCTCACCATTTTATATGATGTTTTAGAATTGTCGCTCTGGAGATACTGTAAATGGACGATACGAACATTCAACGCATCGTTACTGGTGATGCGACTTAGGTGTACAAGTAACACATTAAAACAGTATTAGTTTTTGCACCACGATAATACAGCAGCTCACACATCACGCATTGTACGTAATAATTTGACCATAAATAATGTCAATATCGTGTAACAAGCTCTCTGTGAACAATGAACAATATCTCTGTGTAACAATTCACAGAGGCAGCTAAAAGCCATTCCGAAATCTGCCTACCAAAAATGCCATCAATTGAGAAAACGTTGGCATATGTGTATCGCCTCCGAAGGTGATTTAAAACTTTTATTAAACCCCTTCTTTGATATCACGTTGTCCAATTCCCGTTCCAGTTCTATATCAAATATTTGGCTTGCATGGGCGGAGCTACACCCCTTTGTCCAATACTCGCCTCAGTTTTCTATTGGAAGAATATCACCAAGTGGTAAGACGATTCTGAGTTCAATGCTCTGTGGCTTTTACTTCCATAGCTATTCTTTGCCGAAGATTTGGCTTGTATGGCTAGAGCCACTTCCCGTTTTCCAATGTCCCTGCCCGTTATAAAGTAGAAAGATCTGGCGAATTAGTAGCTCCAACTGATTTTTCCGCTAGACACAATACTTATTTTTAAAGATTTTATACCCCAACGCGTACTGCGTAAGGGATATAGTTACTTTGTCATTCCGTTTGTACCGTCAATAAGAAGGCGTGACAGGTATAGAAAAGTATATGTATTTTTGATCAGCATCACCACCTGAGTCCATTTCCGTGAGTACGTCTGTCTTTCCATAAGATCAAGTAAGAAAATGAGCCAAATCGGATGAAAACCACGCCTACCTCCCAAACAGAGTGACTTTATTTTTGTAGTAAAATCTCTTAAAAATCCATAAAAATTAAAGAAATTCCTTGAAATTTTGCACGTAAGCTTTGATCTTTAATATAAATTCCTGACTATGAAATTTGGAAAAATCGCATAAAAACCACGCCTACCTCTCACACAAGATGACTTCATGAAAATAGAAAAACTTTCATAAATATATAAAACTGAATGTAATCGTGTCTGTCGTGGCTATAGACTTCGAATATACTTCAATATGGCCGCGGTGCGGGGAAGGATATTTTTTAGCTTCTGTACATTTCTGAAGCTTCATTCATTACAAGTTTTAATTTTCAATGAATAACACAAGCTTATACAAAAAGACAGATCTGCTGTCTCATAGAAATCATTGCTCTTATCCGAATATTTCAAGCATACATTTTTTTGTAAGCGTAAGTCGCTGGATCAGCAATGAAAATTACTTGCGCACCGAGGAAATTGGTGGCAGAGTCGCAGTCGTAAACGATTCTGCCGAAAGGGCAATAAATTTGATCACAAGATTCAATGAAAAAGTTACCAGTACAGAAAGTGAAAAGCATATGATTCTGATTCGATTCTTATTCGAGTCATAGAAGCACACTAACCACTTTGTTCTTACAGAGCAACGAAAATGGACTTCAATGCAAATTTGCAGAAACCAGAATAAGAAAAAGTCAAATATACGACTTCACAGAAAAAATATTTTTAGCCAAATATATTCCAATTCTACTTATTTTTAACTATAAAACTTACCTTTAATTGTACGGAATTGTAATAATCATTGTACGGAACGAATGATTTTGAAAAATGATGGGTAAAAGTAATAAATTTATAGTTTGGGAAGTGTTCTCGACTTGAATTTCGAAAATGAGTTCAGTGGCCAATTTTACATAAGCATAAGATACTGACTAAAACTTTAAGAATCTTAAAATAAAAACAAATTTAAATTTTTGAGGTTTTTTTTAACAAATTCGATTTGGAATGATTGAAATAGTACCCTCCGAAATCACATTTTTACGAGTTAATCATTCAGTTTTTGCAATTTCCTTGTAATTTCAAAGGTATTTTGTCAATAATTTCAAATCGAATTTTTTAAAAATATATAAGCTACTAAAAAATGAATGCCAATATATTATATTACGTAAAATCAGCCACTTAACTAATTTTCGAAATATATATATGTCAAATATTTGATGGTAAATTATATATACATAAGAAAGGGATGCGATACAATTAAGGTTTTTTACTACACTAAGTATGGACTGATGGACCATGAGGTATTCCGATAAGGAAAGATGGGTCGTCAGCTGGAAAAGGTTGGGAACCACTGCTTTATCACATACCCAAAAAACATTCCAATCTGCGAGTGACACCTAGGAACTTTCCTTGATAGAAGTAAGCAAAAATATTTTTGTCAGCAGAAATTTTACTTTATTTTTTCATTTCTTTATTATATAAGTGCGCACTTGGCAACCATAAAAATTGAGTAGAAACGAGCTCAAAACTCGTAAGAACCGCCTCTCTTCGTTCTAAGTTTGCAATGTCGCCAACGTAAACAAGCCACACGATGTTGGGGCACACACGAATGCAAAAGTATAACGTCAGGAAAAAGAATTCAGTATCGACGCGAATGCCGTAGAGCTCAGTAGCAAAACTGTAGAATACGCCTAAAACGTAAAAAAATACTTTACGGCTGCTAACAAGCGTAACGTAAAGCAAATCCGAATCAGTGCATTTATTGATAAGTGTGCGTGTGTGTGTTAAAGTGAGTGTGTAACGTAAAGCTTTACGCTTTCCACACGGAAGTCATAATAAATAAATTTGGTATGTTGAACGCATAAAGCACGTAAAACGTATCACTTGCAACGCAATCTACGACGACGTAGCGTCGTTCGACAGATAATCGTGCAAGATAATGTGAAGAAAATATACAGTTTAAATAAGAAGAATCCGGATAAGAAGAACATAAACTGGACTTTTGTGTCCGGTCTGAACTAAAAAAGTGATGGTGTTTTGATAGGAAAAAATGTTATATTAAAAACGGATTGCGAGCATACGAAATTCCAAGGATAACCGAGAGTTGAGCGCGTAAACAGAAACGAGGTGTTTATTTTACGATTTTAAAATATATGGTGACTTGATGTTGTAGTAAATTCGTTTTTGATGATGGTGATTGTGTGAGGTGTGATTGTGTGATAATAATGATAACGAAAGTATTAAGAATCTAGCACAAGAACTTCTTAAGTCATCACAGTGTGTTGATCATAGGGAATATTATTGAACAACCTGATTTCAAAATATATCTAACCTTGATGAGGTGTGCATGCTGAAGGATATAAAAGTGGTTGCTAATCATCATCTTGTGTTGATGATAATATTGTTGAAAAACATTTTCAGGTTGTTGTAGGTCATGGGCAAGATGATGCTTATAGTTTTGTATAATTATTATGATATTGCTCTTGTATTAGTGCATGTCTGTTGTTGTCGTTATTCTGTGTTTCATTTGGTGCTACACTTATACGATTTCAATCTTTCAATGTTTTGACTACTTTGATGTTTTTTGTTTTTCCCTTCAGAACAGTCGAAAGTCGAAAAGTTGCTTACAAACATGTTTATTTAAATATTTCTGTTGACAGCCGCGTCTATCATTCACACAGTTAACATTAAAAGTGCGTGTGTGCCAAGAAAAAAATGGCTGTAATTTAATACATTCTTACAAATTGCGCAAAAAAAATTATTAAGAACGATATATAAATATAAATAACACGCATGCTATGAAGTAATATAAAATTAAATAGTATTTATAATAAATGTTTACAAGCATGAGTTTAAATTTAGAAACAATAATAAAAGAATGTCATATATTTGAGCGGGAACTCATAGAGATACCTCTAAAGAGAATAAAATTCAGGACAGTGATTATGGTATGTCAAAACGTTCTCGAAAACATTAAAAAATAATTACTGTGTCATAGAGTTTAAATCGTAATAATAAGCGTATTTTTTTAAAACTTAACCAACACTCAGGTGATGCCCCCCATAAACGTGAAAGCATTGTGTTGATTCGGAAGATGGGTGATAGTTAGTTGAAAGGTGAAAAGATGGAGTAGTGTCGGTGAAGATTTGATTCAAATTTATGTAGCTGGAAAACACGCTCGCAGGGAGATTGTTCCACAATTTTACTGAGCGACTGAAAAACGATTTATCTCGTTATACGTATTGCGAGATTTTATTGGGCAAAGAGGCAAAGGTAAAGGGATGGGCTTGGAGAGCTGCCCGAGTGGACTTAAGAAACACACGAGCTGGTGGTGTCAGTCAGGGATGATATTTGGGGGCTTTTAGGGCTTTATTGGGCCCTTTTTCATTTCAAAAGCCCTGAGGCCCCTGTTATTCATTTTAGGCCCTTTTGGAAAATTCTACAAAAAAAAAAAAATCTGAATTTTTTAAAAGAAAAGAATATGATTGGTTAAAGTATATGATTTCAATATGCCAAAGAAAAATCGCCGAAAAAATAAAATGAAAAATCCCCCAAACGAAAAGAATAAAAATTTTTTACTCAATAAAAACGAAAAAATGTCCAAAATTTTTTTGGAAAAATGTTCCAAAATGCAATTCAGCGGCGTTGTAGTGCTTGACAGAAATAAAATAAAACAAACAATATCCGCCGTCACGAAGGGTATAATTTTTCGGGTATAATTTAGTAGTAAATTAATATTCCCCTGTAAAAATATCTGCAAAGATTTCATTAATTTTATTTGTTTTTTGATGTAATTTATGAACAAGGGTTGTATGGACATTATGTACGGATAAGGTTCAGATGGTGTTTTTTTTATGATAAAATGATTTGCTCTTTTACGTAATAATGTTTTTTACCTTCCCTACAAGGGCGAACCATTTTATCGTAACGAATTTAAAATTTCCTAACTTTTCGGTAAACAAAAATTCGGGCGTTTTTTAATTTGGCAAAAATGCCCGATTTTTTTCGGTCCTAAATTCCAAGCTTATTTTCGGGCCTTCCTTTTTAAGTATTTGCAAAAAATATCCTAATTTAATTGGTATAAACACCCGAAAAAATTACATAATCGGTAGAAATTTCGGTCATTGTTTTTGGACGAATTAAGCCCGATTTTGTATGGAAAATTTTGGGTTTTTTTGTAATTTTTTTTCGTTCGTAATTTCTGGAAGCCAATTGTAAGCTATCTATGATTTATTTTGTAAATAGAAATATTTGGAGAAAGAAAAAAAATTATCTTTTAGCGATCATGAAAAGGTAAGACGACCGCGGGGGGAGAGAGGTGACGGATAGCCCTCGACTGATTTTAGTTAATTATTTGAAATTTTAAAAAACATGATAATCGAGTGATAAAAATAAAAAAGAGCTATAATTACCATTTCACTAGTGGTCAATGTGAACTATCAGTTAAAAACAGAAATCGAAATTGCATCCAAAAAAGTAGGTGATTTTTGTATAAAAAAACCCTCAGCAAAAGTCGAATTTTTTCGGTGATTTTTCTTTTGAATATCCCATTCATTTTTTTTTCATTCACCCCAATTTTGTATGAAAAATGTTGGGTGTTTCATTTCTTATGTTAATTTTTATTGTTTGTATTTTATGTAAAGGCGATATTTCCTCTCGCCTTTAAAAATGTTCTCAGTAAAACAAGTTTTGTTATATACAGCCATTGTCCCATTAAGAGCATACTTTTTAGTAATTTCAACAAGTTTACTTTATTTCCCAAGTTGAGTTTAGATGAAAAGAGTGAACCCTAGTCCCGCTTCATTAAATAAACTTCTTGCAAGACTTAACAGAGAGTCTGCATTAAATTGCTTATTTAGTTCTGCCATTCTACGACTATTTCAAGATGGAAATATCTGGTGTGTTGTTTTTGTGGAAAGCTTTACAATTTTTATTTATCAAATTTAGGATTGACTTATCAGAATAATGTTTTTGTTAAAAATTTTCTTGTAGAAACACTTTATCTATAGATTATATTTGGCGTCTTTTTAACGTTTACAAACACAGCGTGAAATAAAATCTTTTTGAAAGTATAACCTTAAACCATATCACTTTCACCGAAAACTTTTGATTTAAGATGGAAGTGATTTCATTTAATCATTTTAATAACAGTTCTAAATGAGTCATCATCATCATCATCATCATGCGTGGAGCGTGCATTTTCTGCCTTAAAATTAGTTAAAATTAGTAAAACTTTGGTGCAACCGTAACCTTAGATCCACATTTTGCTTTTAATTTTTGCCTTAAAAAATAAAAATCAAATCTTACAAGTTATTTAGTGTTCAAAAATTATCGTTTAGATTTTGTTTTTCATTTTTGCCTTAACAAATAAAAAGCAGCAATAATTATTACTTTTTGCTCAAATTTTTAAAAGTCAAAATATAATTATTATTTTTTGCTTTTTATTATAAAATGCAAAATTGGTACGGTTTCTGATGTTGAGTTACAATTTTTTAAATCTTAAAGCCCTATTAATGTCAAATTGGCCCTATTTTTATATGAATTTTGGCCCTTTTACAGTAAAGCCAATATCATCCCTGGTGTCAGTCCATGTTTCTCCCTTGATTAAAAGCCTTCACAACTTCCCATGGTAGTACCAGACGGCTAAGGCAAGTAATAAAGCGTCGATACCCAAGAGAGTTGAGGGTCGATGCCCTATCAAATATATGGCACGTAGTTTGTTTGCAAAAATTCCAAAAATATTTCTCTTAATATGAGTGATACTTAATTTCAAAAAAAGTTCGTAATATTATTAAAAGTACATTAAAAACATGTTGAAAATAAAATCATTATTTTAAGCTTGGTAACTGTTCTTCGTAATTTTCCATTTCCATAACAATTTGCGACACAATGTATATATACATTGTCATGTTTCGAAGATTTTTAGTTTGTGAAGATTTCACTACGAGTTTCAAGAAGTTTTACAATAATTTCATTATCAATATTAAGTAATAATAGGTCTGTTCACGTTCTTTACTTGCAGGGAGAGAGCAAAAGAAGAATTGAGAGAAGAAGTGTCACAATGAGAAAAATAGTAAGAAAGTACGTGAACAGAAAACTAGTAAAAACTTTCAAAGTAACAGCTGCACGAACGACTTGACACCATTTTTGAAAAATAAAAAAAAAAAAAATTTTTAATTCGAGTTCTTTTAAAATATTTGAAAATTTTCAATTTTGAAAATAGAGCCATATCAAATAAATTTAAATTGTTCGTCAAAGACTTTTAAGCAGAAATGTTTCTTCTTCCGTTCAATTTAATAGAAAATCCACAAGAAACAACTTTTGACGGCTTGTTTTTTTTTTTTTTTTTTGACAAACAATTTTTTTCGTTAGCTGCAAGTTCTTGCAAGTAGAAATTTTGCCTGCAGAAACTTATAGCTACTTTTTCTCTCTCACTTTTTTGTGCTCTCGTTGTTTTCTCTCTTTGCAAGTATTAACAGTGAAAACTTGTAGTAATTTGGTATAATTAGTAAAAATTTTTTGTTAGTGAACAAACAAAATATTATCTATATTATCAAAAAATTAAACGTCTGGACTCGCATGAATTGAAATAAATTCACAAAGTCAATCGAGTTGACATTTGCGGTCGGCTCATGAAACGTGACAAAAGCGAACCATTCTCAAGTCGATGAGTAGTAACAAAAAATGGATTGTCTACAACAATGTCAACACAAAAATAAGTTCGTCCAAGAATGATGAAGAGCTGGAGAGGCAAGCAAAAGCAAAACATTCATTAGAATAAGGTTATGCTAACAATCTGGTAAGATTGCAAGGGAAATGTCTACTACGAGCTACTTTCGCAGAATTGAACCATAAATTGTGACTTCTACGATGGGCAACTACAGAAATTGAGCGATACTATCTAACAGAAACGTTCTGAGATGGTCAATCAAAAGGGGGTGGGCCTTTGAATGCGATGTTTCGTCCCATCCGCCTCTTTTCAATTGCAAATCCAAAAAAAAAACCGAAGAATGTTTTATTTTGTTGAAAAAAAAAACTAGCGCAACCGTCATAGACACAGAAAACAATTTACTCTCTTGTCCATTTTTTTCAAAGATTTTCACGCTTTGAGATACACGAAATTTATGTACGAAAAAGTTCTCCATCTACCTTTCAGCATCTGTATACCTTTGCTATGCAATTACTAATTGCTTACTTAAGAGTCAGTCCTAATGAACTGATCCAAAAAAAAAAAAACGAAAGTAGGTTGCAAGTGGACTAAGAGCTCCATTGTTTTTCGTGAAGTTGTTGGTAACTTCATAGGCCAACATATTGTATAAAGTTATATATAAGTAACTTGAAGAAACAATGTGAAGAGAATATAATTGTCTTTTGTTACTGATTATTGTCTTTGGGTGATTGAAAACAAGTATTATACTTTTATATTGGATTTTACTGTTGCAATTTCTTGCACTTCTTGGGACTGTCTTCGGTTGTGGATCAAACGTCCCAAAGCTTTTACCAAGGCAATTTTACGGTAACTTTCTTAAAAATCCACTTACTTTATGCTTACCGAAGTGTTTTCCAATCTGTAACTTTTTATATATTTGGCATTATCTGTTAAAAAAGTTATGGATCCTTCCAGCGGAGTATGAATTAATTAGAGGAGGATTAAAATTTAATTTTGTGTTGTGATTTGATATATTTTTATTTTAAGCATAACTCGAAAGGATTTGCCCCAATGTGAGAATTCTCGCAACATGTTTTAACAAAACATAACATATTCTCGATCAAAACTTGCCTCAGACTGCAATAACAATGTTTTCTATAATAAAGATTACTAGAAGCACATTGTTTCTCACAAAATTTACTTTAAGAAACAATGTGGCTAGCATCCCTACAAACATTTACAATCGCAGAAGAGTCAATCTCTAAGATGCGTACCAGAAGAGTCTCTGAAAGGAGCCTTAAGCGAATTGCGAAAAAGAGCCGCGAACGAATCGCATTAAAGGCTCGCTAGGGAATCTCTAAGAAGCGTCTTGGGGGGGAGGGGGGCCTTGAGTGATTCGTTAAACGACAACTTCGTCGATAACTTATTTCGAATGAATGGTTTGGAAATATTTCTTTCTATTAATTGTTTAAAACCTGCACCAATTTTGAACTATATTCTAAATTTCGCGAAGTGCTTATTTTGATGCAATTCAAAATTTTTGCATGATTCAAAAATATTCTTAAGATTTTTTCCATGTCAACTAAAATGTTTTAAGTAATTTGAAATTGTTATTGTCTTAATATGGAAAAATTTAGAATTCTGTGTAGTTTTTCATTAGCCTGAATCATCAAATAGCGATTCATCTTCCAACAAACATGTAGGCGATTCGCGAAAGAGTCGTTAGAAGATCAAACAGCTATTCGTCTTCCAAGATACATATGGGCGATTCGCGGAAGAGTCATCATAAGATCAACTAGCGATTCATCTTCTAACAAATATAAAGGCGAATCGCGAAAGAGTCGCAGGAAGATCAAATAGTAATTCATCTTCTTACAAACATATAGGCGATTCGCGAAAGAGTCGTTTGAAGTTCAAATAGCGATTCATATTTCAAAAAACATATAGGTGAATCGGGGAAGAGTCTTCAAAACCAATTTGTCTTCCAACGATCTTCGAAATGCTTATAGGGCATATCGAGTGCCTATCAGAGAACTGCAAAACTCACATAAAAATATTCATACGTAATCAACACTGTAAAAATCATGCCTCTGCGTTCAATCGATCAGACTTGCTCGAATGCATACACTCGCTGTTGAGTTAAATTCAATCAAACCATGTGCTTCGTATTGGCTCAGTGATTTTAATCAACGGACGTCTTCGGACACATATTTCATGCTTGTTCGTTGGGCTCAACAACGATTATTTTCATCAAGAATGAAACGCAAAAAGCAAAAATCAACACGTATGAGTTTGTTCGTGTGCAGACAGAGATAGAGAGAAAACGAGAACAAGAATAAGAAGGGTGAAGTTTTTATAACAATTGACTGCAAACAACTAAATTTAACTATTTCTTTGAGTTCTCATTTACGAAACATATATCCGTATACACTTCAACGCCAATACTCAAACATGTGAATTCAATCCGTCAATCAGCTCACACAAACGATGCCTTCAGCAGCATCATTCTATTTTATTCAAAGCCAATGCTCGTTCACTCAAACATGTGAGTTCGATCAGACGAACTCAAACTCAAACTGACACAAAAGACGCGTTCGCCAGTAGTGTGCTGATTTTATTCAACGCTGAACTTTGCTGAATGAGTTAAGTTGAGTAAGAATTCAAGTGAATGATTTAATCAAGCAAAAAGTGAGTTTTGCAGTTCTCTGGTGCCTATATTCATTTTCCTCTATCTGCAAAAGTAAAAATTTTTATGAGAGCGAAAAAACCGTTTCACCTTCCTATTTAACAGTTTCTACAATATTTTTAAAAGGTGTCCACAGACCACTGTGCATAAAGTTTTTTTCAATTTTTGCCCTAGCTTGATGGCAGATAGTGGGTTATGTTCAGAAAAAAAAGTTTCTATAAATGCAGATATAGGTATTTTTATAGTTGTAAAAAACGCCATGTTTGGTAAAAAATCAACAGTTAAAACTTTACGGTTTTTATTGTTGAGGTCTTCTTTTCAACAATTCGTATTTATCATGAAAAGAAAATTTAAAAGTCAAAGATACTGATATTTTTACATGGGAATGTCAAGTAAAGTTATGTTATTATATTATGTGTATTTGATTTTGTCACAAAAATTATGATATTCGGTTGGAATTACAGCTTCAAGTTGCTGTAGACGTTTCCACTTGTCCGATGCGATTAGAAATTGAGTTGTATGCAACTAGGCAGGTGACGTATGTGTTTTCAAAAATCAATCAATCTCAACACAGAATATTTAACAACCACAAATTTTGATGCCCATTTTCATACATTTCATACTCTTGGTAACAACTGCATTCAAATGAAACGTATTTAACTAACAAAATCGAAAATCCTTCGAAAAATCCTTTGTTATTGACATGGAGTCCATAGAAGACCATCTAAAATAAGAGCTGCACCAAGCCCTAAAACATTTGTGCTGGTGCAACTGAAAATTATTTGTATCAACATAAGAAAATGTTTAAAAATAAAACATAGAGTTTTTCAAAACTACTTGTTTTTAATGCAGACAGAGGCTTATGTCGTAAATAAACAATAAGCTTGTAGATGGAGGTTCAGTTGAATTTTCACTCTAATATTAAAACCATAGATGCAACCGAGGCCAGCCATCATTTTGGCATTAAGAAAAAAATATGCCCAAAATGCAAATAGAGGAAAATTAATATAGGCTCTCGATATATTTCTTGATATTCACAATGTTTCTGTGTTCGTTTTTCATGTATGTTCAAGAAGTATGAAAAAACTGTTTTCTTCCGAGCTAGATTCACTTTTAAGTAATTTTTAAAAAAGAAAATTTCTTTTGGATTACTTTTCAGTTTTTTATATGAAAATTATGCTTTATTTGAGAGCTGAAAACAAGCCTTTATTAGTATAAATAAAAACAAAATAAATCATGAATAAGTTTTCGGTTTTTATTTTCTCAGTTCTTTATAACAAGTTAAATTCGAATTAAGTTTTCAGTGCTGGTTTTTGTTTTTTGCTTAAGGGATGCTTTTAAAAATTAATCCCTGGTAGGTTCATATTTATTTAAAATTTATATAACTTAAATAAAAAAACTTAAAATCATAATAAAAATTTATGCATAATTCAGAAATCTTTATCCGTTTCAAAAGGTTTGTAGTCATCAAGAACTACAACCATTAAAACAACGGTTCAGGCAGGCAAACTGATGAGGAATCTTTTAGTTTTAGAAATGTCAATTAATTTGAGCAAAAACACAAACCTTTATGACTTGGCATAAATTGTAATTTTTAAGCTTTGTAATTTTAAACTTTAAGGTTTTATGTCAGCTATTGTTTAATTACATATTCTCAACAAATATTTCTTCAGCAACTAATTGATTTTTTAAAAAGTAGAGACTGTAAGACTGTAATTAAGAGAGTAATTAAAATAAAGCCTCATTTACGACAAAGTTTTTGGGTGTAACTCAGTAAAAGAACTCAACAGTTTCTGTACAGTAAACACTTTTGTCCTTTGCCCTGCCCTGCAATGCAGTAAAAACAGGCTCAATAAACTTTAAACAAAGTGCTTCCATTAAGTTTCATGTCACGCAAACATACCCCTCCCTCATTTATTACGGCTGATTTTCGAAAATAACTTAAGCACTTAAGTGTTAATCTAATTTAATCGAAGTTTTTAAGAGAAAATCGTTGCTCTGAGAATGTTAACAAAATAAGCAATTTTATAACACAGCAATTTTGTTTTAACGCTTAAAAAGCTTGAACTTTTTATTTTGCTTAAATCCAAAAAATGTTAGGTCTTTTTAGGTACATTTCAAAAATTTTTGTTTATTTTTTTTCATGACCAAAATAAGGCACTTTCTTAAGAATTTAGAAAATGTATAAACTTTAGCCACAACAACGACCCGTACAGGAAGGTTTGACAGTTTTGTGCCCAAAAAAAAAAAAAAACGTTTGAAAAAAAAAATGTTTGTGGCCTGTTATGTTGTAGCTGTCACTCGCATATCTTCAATAGGAGCTACGCCGTTCATCCCTAGCGTTACGACCTGTTTACCACCACAAACGAAAGTAATGACATATTTTTGCAAGAAATTTCAAATTGTTCCCCATGCCCCGTTCCCCCTCTTACTTTTTGTATAGTTTTTGACATTTGCTTTCAGCAAACTTTCTTGTAAACTTTTTCTTCCTTGACTTATGTAATTGTCACCAACATACATAAATTCCTGTTGTAGTGCTCAGCAAATATCTTACATATATGTAGCTCATGATGCATGGTTGTTCTCTGGTATCCAAAAATGTGCTCAGCAAGCTTACAAAATATTTTGAGTTTTTGTGTCAAAATATCTTGCAAGAATTAAAACTACAAACACATGATTTTTGTTTTTTACTTTATTCCATTTTATTTTCCCACATTTAATTTTATTTGTTTGGCTTGACGTTACTTTCACTCGCTTTTGTTTTGCTTGACTTTCGGTACATTTATCCTCAATGTCTTCGTATGTTGGCAGTGTGCGTTAGCTGGGTGTGACTTACATGCCAAGTTCTGTCATGTGCACGCCCACCCAACAACTTTGCAATCACTGTCGTGTGAGTGTTGTCAGGTGAGATGTGGTGGGATGATATGGGGTGTGGTGGAAGTTGTGTGTTTTTTTTTCTCTGGGTTTTATTTGGTATTTTCATGTCCATTTCACTTTTCAATTATTTTCTATTAATATTATTGTACAAAGCAGCTATTTGAAATAGCGTATTTATAAACCTTGGAACAATTTTAATAATAGATCACTTTATTGTTGATTCGTTGTAAACCACAATTTTTTTTTTTTGTTATTGCTACTAGCAAGTAATGGAAAGAAAAGAAACTAAAATAAACAAAAATATTTTTATGTTTCTTGTTGTTCCCAGTTGAGTATTTTGTTGGTTCTTATATGTATGTATAATGTCAGCCTTGTTGCATTTGGGATACGCTTAAAAAAGTAGAGCAAGAATATTGTTGGGTAGCAAATATCTTACAAACAGCTTTAATATTTTGTTTTTTTTTTCTAAAATCGAGGCCACCTAAGCTTAGCATATGATCTGTATGTGTATAGGAATAATTTAATCAGTACTTTTTTTTAATAAATTAATTAAACTCTAGCTACTCTAATAATACACAATTCAGATTATTTTTTTTTTTCATTTTCTACAATATTCCCTTCATTTAATTTGCTTTTTTTAAATAAAAACGTTACGTTCGAGATGTTTTATTATCAAAGATTTTGTACAAGTTATCAAAGTAGTTGTATAACATAAATTTTGGTTTGGCTTGCTGCATACATTGTCTAGAGTAAGTAAAAAGCTACAATCCTAAGCTAGAAAGCATTTGAATTATCAAACAACAAAAATTGTTTGGTAAATTTTCTAAAGTATCTAATATCGACCCTTGGAAATTTTGAATTGCAGGTTACCACCCCTTGAAAAATTGCTGAAAATGTAGAAAAACTCAAGTAGGAACACCTAATTTAGATAATTTTCTAAATATTCATTGAATTTAACATAAGATTTACCTCGATTTATTGCTCACTTTAATTGCATCAAGCAATGCATGAAAGTTCTTAATACTATATTAAAAAAATTGTTACGAAATATATAAAAATCACCGAAGATATTTTTACTCAACAACACTGGCAAAAAAGCAAAGGTATATATGACAGACCTGCTTCAGGTTGATTTTCTGTACATAACCTTGCATGAGAGGAAGGCGTACTTATGGTCCGATCACGCCCATTTCATACAAGCACTATAAAAAAAAGTCGCTTTACTAATACAGGAGAAAATAAGAAAAACCTTTCCAATACAACTTTAGGAGAACTTGTGAATACACTCATTTTATATATATATACACTCAAACCTCTTTTTACACGGTCTTTTTTTTGCACGATTTTGAAATAACACGGTCCATCAACTTTTTTTAACACGAATTTTCGGTTTTGCACGAGGAAAAAACATTTTTATCATCAACAATTTTAATGCTGTATTGTAAAAAAAAAAAAAAAAAAAAAAAAAAAAAAAAAAAAAATTAAGGGTGGTAAAATTTTAAAGGGCCGATGTTGAATGTGAAACCACACCTTCTCAATTTCAGACTAACTCAATTTGAACCATGGATACACAATCGAGCAACGCGTTAAAGTTATTCAGGCTTATTATGAAAATGGGCGTTCAAATCAAAATGCATATCGTCCACTTCGTGATTTTTTCGGTAAATTTAATCGTCCAAATCGTCCAAACAATCGGAAAAATCGTGCAAAAATTTGAGCAAACCGGGCCTATAGGAGATGTGAAAACACCAGTGCATGCTCGTACAGCTCGTACTGCAGAAAATATTGCTGCTGTTCGTAATAGTGTGGCTGAAGAGCCGTCCACCTCAACTCGTCGTCGTGCCCAACAATTGCACCTCTCACGCTCACATTATGCATAAAGACTTGCATTTACACGCTAACAAGGTGCAATTGACTCAAGAACTAAAGCCTCTTGACCATTTCAAGCATCGTCAATGGTCAGAATGGTGGCAAGAAATGGCAACAGTGGATGATCAATTTTGGAAGAAAATCATCTTCAGTGATGAGGCACATTTTTACCTCAGTGGATTCGTCAATAAGCAGAATTGCCACATTTGGGCGAGTGATAATACAAGAGTGATTGTCGAAAAACCAATGCACCCACAAAGAGTGACTGTTTGGTGTGGCTTATGGGCTGGCGGCATCATCGGGCCGTATCTTTTCCAAAATAAGGCCGGTCAGGCAGTTACTGCGAATGGTGCTTGCTATCGTGAGATGATAACGAACTTTTTATGGCCCGAATTGGAAGATATGAATGTGGACGATATGTGGTTTCAACAGGACGGTGCCACTTGCCACACAGCTAACGAAACAATGGCTCTTTTGCGCGACAAATTCAATGGCCGTGTTATCTCACGTGGTGGCGATGTCAATTGGCCGTCAAGCTCATGTGATTTGACACCGTTGAACTTCTTTCTTTGGGGTTATTTGAATGAAAAGGTGTACGTCGATAAGCCAGCAACAATTCAAGAGATAAAGGATGAGATAATTCGGTATAGAACCTCTTTTATGCCTCAGCGTCATCGAAAATTTGGACCATCGGATGGAGCTGTGCCGCCGAGGTCGTGGCGGCCATTTGGCCGATATTTTGTTCTACTCATAATTGAACCTAGAGTAGAACCTTTTGTTCTACTCATAATTAAATTGGTGGACAGAATCAAATGGACATGGTGTTAACCTAGTAAAGACCGAACTCGTTCTGTTCACAAGAAGAACGGTCGTTCCCTTGTTAACGGTCGAGTTAACGCAGTAACTCTGAAGCTTTCCACGGAAGCCAAATACCTTGGAATTATCCTTGATAACAAGCTGAGCTGGAAACGCAACACAGAGGAAAGAAGGAAAAAAGCACTGTGTGCTTTGTACGCTTGTCGGAGAACATTTGGCAGGAAATGGGGACTGCGACCGCACATAATCCACTGGATGTATACAGCGATCGTGAGACCCATTCTTGCCTACGGCTCTCTCGTATGGTGGACGATAACGCATAAAAAAAGCTACCTTAGCTTCCTAACAGGAGTTCAACGGTTAGCGTTCATAGGAATAACAGGAGCCATGAGATCTACGCGACAGGCGGGTCTAGATATGATGCTAAATCTTCTTTTCATAGAAGAGTTCCTTAAATGTTCGGCGACCAAGAGCGCGATTCGCCTCAACGAATTAAGAGCCTGGAAAAGTAGCACATTCGGACATGCATCTATTCTAAATCTCTTTGGAACCGAGGAATCAAAAAGAGCAACCGACTATATATATATATATATATATATATACTGGGTATATATATATACCCAGTGTGAGATTCGGTATAGAATGCACCACATCCATTCCCAGCAGACAAGAATGGGAAGAAGCGGCTGTAGAATCCTACGGCAATCTCCATTTATATACTGATGGTTCCAAAATGGAAAACGGAACTGGATCGGGTGTATACTGTGAAACGCTGCAAATCAAAGAGTGTTTCAAACTCCCGGATTACTGTATTGAAAAAGCTGCACAGGCCATTTACAGGAAAAATCTTACCCCCACAAGGGTAGTAACTTTTGTGGATAGCCAAGCGGCCTTCAAAGCACTGAACAGTAAAACGACGAAGGCTCGAACGGTGCAAAACTGTAAACTTGCACTGAACAGTATCTGCAATACCCACAATGTCACTCTCTGCTGGGTTCCCGGACACAGCAATATTGAAGGGAACGACGCAGCAGATGAACTGGCAAGGCGTGGAGTAACCGCAAGTACAAACAGAGCTGACACAGATATGCACATTCCAATAGGCGTCGTCAAAAGGAGTATAGAACTAAAAGCCAGAGATATTGCCAACACAAACTGGGCTTCCAGAGGTGACTGAAACATATCTCGAAGGCTTTGGCCTGAGCTAAATGAGAAAAGAACTAGAAGCCTTCTGCTTTTGGTCAAACGGGAAATCCGGATCCTTGTTGGAGTTCTAACGGGTCATTGCCCCATTGGGGTAATGGCCAATAGAATAGGTATAACAGCGCCAGACTTCTGTCGCAGCTGCAAAGACCCGGAGGAAATAGAAACAATAACTCACCTACTATGCGATTGTCCAAGTCTACAGAATCGTCGACTCCGACATATGGGGAACAGATTTTTCAAAGACTTGGAAGAGTTGGTGAACACACCACTGCTAGACATCTGGAGGTTCATAAAAAGCACAGGATGGTTTGAGGAACAAATCGGAACAATGGTTTAACTTGGTACCACAAATATAAAAAAAGGGATTCGCAATGGACCTATAGGCCCCCGCGGAAGCACCGATAACGGTGCACGACCCTTCTTACCTAACCTAACCTAATTGAACCATACCAATATTATCATAATAAAAAGAAATGACAATAATTTCCTAAATAATTTGTGCTTTATTCAAAATCAACATCGGCCCTTAAAATTTAACCACACTTACGAAACCTTTTGTATGTAAATTTGTATTAATTAAAATTTTTTTTAATAAAATTTCAGTATTCCTAGAAATATTATAACCGTTTCTTTTGCAAGGCCTGCAGAAACATTTGGAAAAGCACAAGTTTTAAAATTAGTTTGGAAAACATTTGTAAATAAGTTAGCTTACTTAACTGTTTATTGGGTATATGCAAGTGACTATGTGGGTGTATGTTGTATATTGCTGTTATTATTTTTTGATTAAAAAATATTACCAACATGCTGTTGTCTAAACAAAATTAATTCACAATCTCAAAAAAAAACAAAAAAAAAACAAAAAAGAACAGCACTTAATAAAAAAAGCTTTTTCGTAAATGCTGCTTTACTCTGCGTGAGTGTCTAAGTGTTTGGTTAAGAGTAACCGCCTTAAGCATCTTTTTTATTATTATTTCTAAGAATAAAATTTTGATCAGCAACAATTTTTCAATACCTGCTGTTTACGCACTTTGGTTATAAAAACGGAGTTGCTTCCTGACAATTCAATATTAAAGAAGCACACAAACATATACTTACACACCTGAGTTGGTCCTGCATCATACTTATTATTTTTTTTTTTTACTTGATATTTCTTCCATTTTTAGATGTGTGTAATTTTGTTAAATCAGGATTTAAGAATTCTGTCTGACATGTAAAATCTTTATATTTCAAGTAAAGTTGTTATCATAGGCAACAAATTATTTTAATAAACTGTTGTTTAGACTTAAGCAATTTTTTTTTCTTGGAATTGACTTTTTATACTAGGTACTGTATAAAAATATTTTAAGATATTTAAGAATAAATTTGCAATGCAATATTATTGCATACAAAATAATTGTAATGACTCTTGAATATCATTTTGTCCGCAATTAATATGTTCTTCGAAATATTGCGAGAAATTCCACTTAAATTTCAAATTAGAAAATATCGATTCCATTAGTAGAAAAATAAAAATGTTTATAAATAAATAAATTTTCTCCGAATTTAAAAATTATTGCAAGACTTTCCCTATAGAATGCATAACGCATCAAATTTCAAATGCAACGCACAAGATGAATAAAATTGAAATAAGAAATCTTTGAAAATCGCAAATTCCAGCAGCTAGATTCAACAAAGTATCTACGTGTTGCTGCTCGAATTCTAATGTCGATCAAATGCTTTCACGAGATGAATTTTGTGGAGAGATGCACAAATATGCACTAAAGCAAACTTGTGTGTGTGTGCATGGGTGTATACTCTAAATATGTGGCAAAAAAAACTGAAACATAATTTTCTACGCTTCAGGGTATTACTTTTGGTCAAATTTGGTAGAAATTCAAAGTTACACTGAACCAAAATCGTCAATGTCAGTCGGAGATTAGGTTACAACACTGTTAGAATGTCAAAATACAGCAATGGTCGCAACCTGCAAACAGACCAAAAGAACATTTGCTGCTTACAATATCAATGCTGTATTACACACTATGAAGCACGCAGAACTTCATGATGTAATGCAACTTTCCAATACTTTACACAGCACATGGCCACCTTAGAGCCCGAACAGAACCAAAGCGGATGGCGAACGACGGGCCTTTCTCAACGAAAATCGCTGAGAACCCGTCCAGAATAGGAGCGGTTGTCGGATGGCGGACCAGAGTTGCTTTTCGGTGTGAATGCTTAATTTTGGAGAAAATTATTTCATATTTTATTTTGAACTTACATGTCTGCAACACAGACATACAAAACAAAACGTCAACTCATGAAAAAAACTATGAAAATAACACTGAACACAGCTAATTCCTAGCAAAAATATGGCATTACTTACGCCACTCAGAAAGAGGTCCGCCAGCCGTCGGAGAAAAAAAAAATAGATTCTATGCTGACGTTTTTCCGTCGCGGAATTCTACGGCGATTTCATTTTTGGCAACTGCATACATTTTCATGCATTTTGTTGCACGGCGGGCCCGACAACCGTCATCCGCTTTGGTTCTGTTCGGGCTCTTAGAATCAATGAATTTTCAACACGCATTGTTCGGCGCAAAGTATCAAGTCTAGCTACTTCTTGCATCTGTAAATGCACGAGGAAATGAGTAAACTTACTACTTTCTCGATGTAGCGGTGTACTCAGATTCAGCATGCTTCTGAGAGTGGCAGCCTGCAAGCCTCTCCCCTACATATAAAATAAGAAAATTAATTTACTATATGATCTCTTGAGCGTACTTTGAAGGAACTTTGAAATGACCCTTGAAAGCCTTCTTATCATGAATTGCGTTGTGCGTACTATTAAAAATTTGCACACAAATGTTCATGAACGTCCGCAGAAATTTTTTTAAGGGGAGGCAAAGGGTCTGTATAGAAGATCACGTATTTGAGACTAGTTTGGTAGTGTTAATAAATAAAATTATATTTATCTCTTGATTTAGACTTCTAAACTTTTTTGTATTCAAAATATGTAAATTTAATTTTTTTTTATTTAATCATGTTTAAAAATAGTACTTTACTTTAATTAGCTTAGATACGTCGTCCAGGGGCAATGCCACTATATCAATGTACATATCGGTGACATCATGTTAGATTTGAGGTTTTTGTCCAAAAATTGATTTTGACGATTTCGAGTTTTTTAAATTTTGCACGTTGATAGTACTAAAAAAAAAAAAACGAAAATATTTGCATAATTTTTTTAAGAGACTTTTTTTCTTTTTTTGCAAGTTATACACAGTAAAAAGTTGGCATAAAATTAAAAATTTGTCATTCGGACATGTAGTATATTAACGATATCTTTAAAACCTTAAGTCCAACAAAAAAAAAAATGTTAAGATCATACTTTTAAGATCTTAAATTGATTTATTTGTAATGTACAGTTTTATAAAAAAAGTTAAAACTAAACATTTCATTGAGATTTAAATGTAATACTTCAATCGATTTTATATTCTACTACCTCTTTTTTAAGTTTTCCTCAAAAAGGTTAGAACTTTTCTTAAAAGCACATAAAAATGACGTATAGATAATAGAGCCCTGCATGAATATATTTATCAAGTGAGTGATTCTCTGCTGAAGCAGTCACTGCAAGCAAAGCTGCAAGCGAATAAATGTAAACAACAGGTCGTGTAGCGGAAAAAGATAACTTTTTATTTGTTCTTTGTTCTCTTTTCATACACTATTGCACTGAGGTGAGCTTGCGATCTACACGTTGTTTCAGTTTTTTGCTCAGTTAATAATCTACACGAATACTCAGGTATCTGCTGCAGTGACCTGAATAAGAGTTAATATGTTGGATTTACCCTGCAATAAATTTGTGTTATTTTTTGTTGCTGTATTCGCTACCATCCATACAAAAAACACAAACACTGTCGAACATAGCTTATATCGGCCGTAGCTGAACTCCTAGAGGGGCAAATATATGAGTTGATCCTATTATTTTTGTCTTTCAACATTTCTTCCGAACACACCTACCCCCTATTTGCCCCCCATCTTTGGGTTCCCATACAAAAAACACAAAAGCTGTCGAATATAGCGTACATCGGCCGTAGCTGAACTTCTAGAAGGGCAAATATATATATAATTTGGTCCTATTATTTTTGTCTTTCAACATTTCTCCCGAACACTCCTACCCCCCATCTGTCACCCTTCTTTGGGTCCCCATACAAAAAACACAAAAACTGTCGAAAATAGTTTATATCGGCCGTAGCTAAACTCCTAGAGGGGCCAAATATATGAGTTGGTCCTATTATTTTCTGCCCCTCAACATTTCTCCCCAACACACCTACCCCCTATCTACCACCCTGTTTTGGGTACCAATACAAAAAACATCTATTTTCTTCGAACGAACGAACGAATAAAAAAATATTCCCTACATATTCAGGGTATGAAAACTGATATTTTTGTTATTTTCTTATTGCTTTATTAGCTACCTGCTGCTGTTAGTAAAGCATCGTGCTCTTATTTATACTCTTCGTTTCTTATATCTGAATAAAACAAAGAGAGTGTATGAGCAGGTATGAGCAAAGCAGAAAAGCTATAGAGCAAATATTTTCTTCTACAATATATTCAGGGAGGCGAAAAAGCATTCTCATGCAGGGCTCTAATAGATAAGCATATATATTTAAGTATTAAAGGCTATAGTATAGTGTTCCTGAAGAGTTTCAGTTTAATTTTATAGGTAGTCTGATTCGACAGTCTAATCCTTAAAAACTAATCTTCGTGAAACTGACGACGTGAATTTTGAAAATTTGTGTCATGTTCGTAATTTTTAACTTAATCTACATTAAGTTACGACCTTATACAATTAAAATAATTATTGCAGGCGCGGATCCACGGGGGAAAAAGGGGGAAATTTCCCCCCCCCCAAAATCTCATAAATTTCATCAAAAAACTGAAATATGCATGTGTAACCAAGACAAAGCAAAATCAAATGGTACGTTTAAGGCTTAATCTACCCGTGCGCAATAGCCTTTAGAATTGCTAAATAATTAGTGTAGATGCTGGTCAATTGAAACAATTAATAGAAGATATTATTGGAAGATTTGCTAACTTGCTCGGAGAAAAAAGAGAAATGCTGGTTTTGAGATTAAAAGGTGAGCTTTGTCATTGGCAACAAAAATGGAAGGATCTAATATTATCTGGTGCTGGTAAACTACCTGGTTCTGCTTTTGAAGCTCTCCAATGCTGTGATAAGGACATTTATCCAACAATACAGAAGCTCCTCCAAATTTTCTGCACATTACCAGTGACCAATTCAAGCGCTGAACGTTCTTTTTCATCATTACGATGCATCAAAACCTGGCTCCAAACTACAATGCTTGAAAAAAGATTAGTTGGTTTAGCGTTGCTTCATATTCACTACGACATAGTTTTGAATCCAGAGGATGTAGTCGAAAGATTTTCCAAAATTGGTAAACATAGAATTTTACTATAAATTTTTACAAATAATTAATAAGTTATAATTATTTTTAAATATGAATTAAATCATATCTAAATTGATGTAAAAAATAATAGAAAATATGCATTATTTTACTTCAAATAAAAGTTTTAAAAAATATATCTATGTGAAAATTATTAAAAAATTTCTCCCCCCCCAAAATTCTTCTCTGGATCCGCCCCTGATTATTGTGTTATTAATTCAAGGTGGAAACTTGCAATAAAAATTAGTTAACTTATTTGAAACTATAAATCAAATAATAATAAATTAATTAATAAAAATAAATTATTTTCAGAGTAAAAATAAGCAAAATGTTAAAAAGTTGTAAGTAGTTGATTTTAAAATATTTCATAAGAAAAACTGCCAAAATATCCGAATTTTTTTTTTGCATATGTATTTTCTTTTAAATTTTATACTATTCTGTAAAAATAGCTCTTATTTTTTTATTTTTAATTTTGAAATTTTTTGAAACGTTTTACAAATTTTACAATATTAAGCGCAAAGGTTCGGAATAATACAAAATAAAAACAAAAAATTTAATTTCAACAATAAATTTAATATTAACAATTTTGAAATCGTTTAAAAATTGACAGCATTTAAAAAATATTGCTCCTGTAATAGGCAACACTTCAAAAATTTTTGTCAAATTTCTTTTATACATGTACGATTTGAAGTTTTAGCTTTCAGAGTTCATTTAATTATTACATAACATTTTTTTTTTTCAATTTTCTTAATGCTGTCCAAAATATTGCCAATTTTGTTGCCAATATTTCGAGCTCAATATTTCGATTATTGGTCTTTTTTTTTAAAAAAAACTTTTTCAAATTTAAGATAAATATAATTATTTAAAAAGTTTCATAAAAGTGCTGAAAAATACTTACTTTCTTATATAGTTTTGAATTTTTATTTATTTTATTTATTCCCACAGCTGCTAAGTGTTATCATGCACCGAAAATTCAATGAAATTCCATGAAGTTTTCCACTGGTCTACTGGTCCACTGGTTTTCCAGTAGTCTCGGGCATCATGGATGAATTGATCTTTGGTGATCTTAAAGAAACTTGCTGCAGAATATTCTTAAACGCGTCTGTCTTATATTCGTCAATAACAGACCTGTAGAATATTCTTTAACTCGACTGCATTGGGTTTGCAAGCAAAAAAAAAAAAAAAAAAAACACAGCAACAACGAAAACTCTGCGCTCTTTTATTTCTTGTCGAAAACTCTTCCACTTTCTGTCTTGTGTTCGTTCATGACTTCCCTATAAAGCTTAATTTTTGCTTATATTTCGCGGTAATTTTTTCATCAAAAGTTAAAATATATATCAATTTGTAAACATAGTTACTAATGGCCTGGATGACTGATATATCAAAGAATACAGATTGCAGAAAATGTGATCTAAAGAAGACAAAAAAAAAAAAAAAAAACAAAATGGCCATTTCAGCCCTTGAAAGGACTTTGATAAGCCGAACGGCTTATGTTCTCAAGAAGCTTTTCATGGCAGTTTTTACTCTCTGAGGCTTGCCATTGTCTGCAGAGAGGTGACGGCCGAACAGAAAAATTAATTCAATTGAAAAAACTTTCCGTGGCCAGGGTTCTCTGGCGTATGGGCCACACACTCTACCTACTGCGCCACGGCCGCCACCTAAAGAAGACATGTGCAATAAAATAAAATCAAAGAATAAATAAAAAAAAGGAAAAGAAAATATTTTTTCTTCACATTTCCGTTTTTTATTTGCTAACGAAACTTCCCCGACGATGTTATCTGGCACGAAAAATCTCAATGATTCTGTATTTCGATCTTGCTCGAATTTGGAACATTTATATGAGATTTTCATCAATGAAATTTATGGCCGAATAGGCATGTTTCGTCCATGAATAGGAAAAATCACGCATTATTTTCTTACGATTTCTTTATGAAGTGAACTACTGGGATCATATGTTTGTTGTTATATCCCGCCAGTATTGAATGTTACTAATTTCTCCATTCTTATTAGATACTTTACTAGTTCTATACGAACTAGCTTTTTTTTTTTTTACCCAAGGTAATGCATAAAAGCGTCAGTTCAATCAACTTCAAGCTTGTGCTGCACGCAGAGCAAAAATATGTTTATATATGTTTGGTTTCAAAAACAAAATATTTAGAGGGAACCACCTAATGATTAAGAACTTTCCTTCAATAGCATTATTTTTCGATATAAGAAGATATTAGTTGTGCCCCTACACAATGTACACATAATGCACACTAACTTCTACATTAAAATGCTTGTGACAAAATAGAATTGGGTATTTCTACCCAATAAAAATATATTTGCATCACTGTTAAACTCAAAAAGAACAGAACTCTGCAAAATTAAAACAAACAGAACTCCTTTCTTTTATGTGTTTCGTCTAGACATACATATATCTGTTTCTTTTGCACTTGCACGAAAAATAGCGGAAACCTAGTTGCTTTAGGCGCTTGCTTTTAACAGTTGCGCCAAACGTGTTGAAAAGTTTAGCTCTGGTGAAAAGTGTTTCTGAAAATCTTTGTTTAAATTAAGTGTTTGTGTTTTCAAATTAATAAAATAAAAAACGAAATAAAAAAAAAATAAGGCGGTTCAGCAGTAAAAATAGGTGAGTTTTGAAGCAACTTTGCTGATAAAGCGGATGCTTCGCTGGCAAAGTGGGTGCTCCAACCATATTATGTTTTCTTCAACTAGAAAATGTGTGCTTATAAAAATTAATGTAACGTCGGATAAACATTATATGTTTACTTCGCAACATAATTAAATCCGAGAAAAACTTATTTACTGTTTTCTAAACATATTTTGTTTGCTTCAAATCAACAATTACTTCTAAGCAAATATTTTGTAATCACAGTGAAAAACTTTTGGCATTTCTTTTGCTAAAATATGTTTCCAAGTAAATATAGTGTAATCATAGGTATATATATTATGTTGTTCTCAATTGCTTGCAATTAAATTATACATTCTCTAATTAATATATATTTGTCCGTGAATATTTAATGTTTTTCTTAACTAAATTATATTTCTAAGCAAACAAATAGTAATAGGCTAAAATAATATTGTTTTTAAATTCAAACAACAAGTGCTAAGGTACAATTAAATAATGTTAAGGTGCAAATATATATATTTGCATTAATAATAAAAAATTAATTAATCATATTATATGTGGAACCAATAATGATTACTTGTTTCCAAGAAACATGCAGAAACATATTATACTTCCTGCGAATTATGTTTGGGAAGGCCTATTATTTTTCAGAGTGTGCTTATTCCTTATGTTTCTGACGTCTTGATTTTGTAAGAATGACCATATAGTTCGAAATAATTTTTTCGATAAAATATGATGTTGAATAACACGAATAAAAGAATTCTGATGAAGAAAGTATGAAATAATTGACTTGAGAATACTTTCATAATGCCTACTTTTTTCCGTTTCTTCATCTCTCTGACTAGTGCGTAACATGCGATGGGTGTTAACATGTCACTAAAAATGTATTGCCTCCAAAACCGTTTGGATTTTTTCCCGCCAAGTTTTTGTGACTTTAGTGACGAAAACGGCAAACGTTTTTACCTAAATATCAAAATAATGGAGAATAGATATAAAAAAAAAACTCTCGATACCTCGAAAAAAAATCTTTTTTGATTTAAAAAAATAATCTAAAATTATTAAACTTCAAAAGTATGTTGCCTACACTTTTTTTTTAAACAAAATGTTCGTATAAGTAATATTAATAAAAAACAATTTAGAGTCTGAAAATCATAAACGAATTAATCTAGAAAAACAACCAGACACGGTTATCTTTTTTTAGCCGTACTTTCAGAATATATAATCTTGCTTTTATTATCACGATAAAGTTGAATTTTGTTGGACTGCGTTATGAGTAAAAGCATAGAAAAATATTGCGTTTCTTGCATTTATTTAAAAATATAATATTAAGGCAAATTGAATTACTAAATGAAATCTCTGCCCATTGTTTGAAAATTATTTTTTATTTTCACTGTAAAGTGTGTGTAAAATCTAATTTTAAACATTTATAATCGTCTTTAATTAAATTGATAGTTAAATTAAATAAAACTGCATCATAGGGCAAACTTATTCAAATAGTTTCAACGTAGTTGGTGATAACGAGTTGTTGATAATGAAATGCAATGCGTTGCTCTTTTCTTTGAATTTTTAATTTTTTTTTTTTGTTTTGTTTCATTTTCCTATTTGTGCAGCTAAAACAGGTGAATTCAACACAAGGTTGAATACTTTTGCATTGAAAAAGTTTCATAAAAGCTGGTCCTTGAATGTGTCACATATATTTAAATCAGCGGCGTAGCTTCGAGCTAGCAATGCCAGACACAGGATTTAAGAAGATAGTTTTTATTATATTTTACATGAACTCTTTTTCAAGAGCATAACATTAAATTTTAGTGTTACTGATTATAGATATATTTTATATGTGGTAAATTTTAATATAATTAAAAATGACTTAACTGCAAGAGTGGTCTTATATCCCCTGCACTGTGCTCGTTGTGTGTACCACTTTTTAAGTATGTTTGATGTTTCAGCGTGAAAAAGATATTTATTCAAATGCATACAAATCTTTCTTTTTTTACACACATTTCAAGTAACATATATAGAATATATACCTTCGTGTACTTTTAATGTTTTGTTTCCTTATGGGCTTTATAATAAATAAAAATAATCTGCAAAAAGAAACACAAAAAAATTCATAATTATTCGCATTGAGTGTACTTAGATTGTGAAAATCTGCACACAGTTCCACACTCGTCCTTTTATGCTAGCACTTTTTTTTCCCTTCTCCACGGGTTGTTTTGTAATTTAAAAACGTAGGAATGTTGAAATGTATCCATGTGTGTGGCATGCCGAATATGCATATGTTAGAAAAAAAACTTTCAAGGTTAGTATGCAAAAAAAAAAAAGAAATGGAAGAATTTAAAAGCATGCCAAACACTCAGACATGAAAGCTTCATCAGGAAATAAAAAGAAAAATATTTCAGACAAAAAAAGCAAAAGGAACCATACAAGTATGAATGTTTTACAGCAATAAAAATATGCTTAATTTTTATGCTTGTTTATATACAGAATACGTGCAAATATTTGAAATAAATAAATTATGAGTTTTTTTTTTTTAAATAAGCTCGCACAATTTGTGCAGATATTCCACACAACTTCATCCAAATACCAGGAAATCATGTTGGGATTAAACACGGTACTTTGTTATTGTATGGGTAGAGCCAGCATAATCCGCAACCACTGAACAATACTCAACGTTATTTTTACATTTGGCAGAACTGTCTGTTGCATGGTTTTGAGAAATAAGAATTATATGCTGTTATATAATATTTTTTATTGTTAAATTTTGCGAATGAGTTTTTGCAAAAAGATTCAACTGTTGAATTAATTTATTTATGGATCAGTCTTTGATTATTAATGTGAATTCACTGAAGATTGAACGATTTTTTATCATTTGAAGTGTATGAAAATAAAAATCAAATGTGGGCTAAAATAATTCAATGATTTGAGGCTTGATCATAAAATTGCCATGCAGTACATGCAAAGAAAAAAACCTTGACAAAAATTTTTGCTGACTCTATACAGACAAAAACATTTATGAACTTAACAGAGAAATTCGGCAATATGAAAAACATTGTTTGTATCGAAGGATTTCTAGGTTGAGTTGATAGATTTTTTTGTCAGTATATAGCCAACCAAAGATTCTATCAAGGGTTTTTATTTGTGTGGCCCGTAGCCAGAATTTTTCATGGGGAAGAATTTTGACAAAAAAGTCTATAAGTATCAGTAGAAAAATACAACAGAGATATGGGAACAAGCGAGCAAAATCGTTTATTTTTAAAATTATTTTTGAAAGTGCTTTACGTAAAGACCAAAAAGAGGTCATTATTGGGTTCATTGAATTTTTTTTTTTTAAGAAATAGTTTTGAGAACAAAATTTCTAATTTTTGCCTATAAGTTTTTGAGGAATGGTCTTAGTTAAGAAATTTTAAAAATTTTACTAATATAAAAATATATGTTTTAAACAAAAATAATTAAAAAGACAGAGGAAGTAAAAATTTTGTTTATTTCTAAATAATTATTTAAATTTTAGGTTATAAAATTAAAATATATTGCAGTTTATTAAAATCAAAATTAAGAAATTGCTGTCTGCAACAATTTACACATGGAGAGATCCACAAAATTTTATTCTTTCAATTTTGTTTCTTTTTGGCTATCTTACAGCTTTATTGTTCCTAGCTTGTGTACAGGATTTTGTAGTCAAAATGTGACTATTTACAGGAATAAAAATTTTACAGGAATTAAAAATTAAGTTCGAAATTTTTAAATTTTTTTGAGATCATAAAAAAAATAATTTAAAAAAATTTTAAGATCTACAAAATTTACTGAAAAAAATCATTAAATTTTCCATAAAAACCTCTGTAGTTTTTATAAAACATTTTCAACTGAGGAACTATTTTCGAAAAGAAACCATTTATAAATTTTTAGTGATTTTACTAAACCCGTATTTGGAAACTAAACTTCGCACAGGTCTTATATTTCATACACAATTTTTATAGTTTTATTAATATCACAAAATTAACTTTTATAAAAAGAATGAAATTGTATTAAAATATTATTAGAAATAGGACTAAAATTTAAAATATTTTCAAAAGTAAAAATAAAAAAAATTACAAAATAAATTTCTTAAAGTTAATAGTTTTAAAAATTAAAAGTTTTTTAAAAATATTTTTGCACATTTTTCTTATGAAAATTAAATTTTCTTATTCTTATAAAAAAAAAAAAAATTTTAAATCATCCAGCAACCCATAAAATTTACTGTATAAAGTGCATATTTATACATAAAAGTTACAGTACAAAAGTCATATTTAGATTTTTAGGTGATTTTTTGGAGTACCTACGTAAGTCGGAAACTATGCACAGAACCAAATTTTTGTATACAAGTTAAAAAGTTAAATATGTTCTAATATATCATAAAAATATATCAAAAAGGTTTTTTTAAATAGATTAAATTTTTAGTTGAACGCTTTATGTAAAATACTCCATAATTTTTTCGAGAAATACGTATTTTCTGCAACTTTTACAACTTTTCAAAATTTGCAAAAAATTAATCCATTCAAAAGAGTATTTTAACAAAGTGTAGGGTCCTAAAGCTTGCTTATTGCATAAAAAAATATCAACCTTATATTATAAAAATTATAAATTATATTCGTTAAACGAAACTAAATTGCCTACATTGTCTAAATTGCCGAAACTGAATTGTAAAGATACAGTAAAACTTAATTTTAAAAAAATGCTTTAATGAAAACTTTAGAGTTTTTTTCCAGTTTACGGTATTAAATAAGTCAATTTGGGAGAGGAAAAAAAAGAAGCTCTTTTGATGAGTTATTTATACAAAAGCAATATTTAAGTAAGGTATGCAATATTTGCTTGGTTAGCTTATACATATTTTTTTATTTTCATAATGATAAATTAATTTTTTTTGCATCATGATGACTAAAATAAAATTTATTGAAATATTTTTTCAATCGTTTTAATGTAGAAAAACAAAAATGCATTTCTGCATAATTATTAAAATTTTCATCATACTTTTTATATATTAATATGTTAAAAGCTTTTTTATTTTCTCATAAAAACCTCGTATATTGTTTGCTTTATATTTTATGAAAAACATTTAAATGGTTTTTTTTTAATAAATGTTTGAGTTAAGCTAGCTCTTGATATATTGCACACTAAAAGAGCTTTTTAATAAGTTTGCTTCAAACTAATACAAAACATACACAATAAAGTGTATGTGTAGTTGTGCATGTGTTTTTTTTTTTTTTTTTTTTGCTTTTAGAACTATCCGCAAAAATTAAAAAACTGCTAAAATTTATAGGTAAAAAACAAAGCTACGAAAATGCACTATCACAGTTGACACAGAAAACACATACTTACACACATACACACACACATTAAAACATCTATGAAATTTAAATTAATATCTACGCAAACATGCATTCAAAAATGTAACACTTCAATTTGAATTAGTTTAATTAAAGGTGACAGTAATGAAATTTTAGCTACCATTCAATTTAACACTGAAAAGCAAAAATACTGATCCACTTTAGCAAATTTCGTAAAAAGAAAACAGTTTGGTATTTTTCCATACATGTGGAAAAGTAGAAAATTAAGAGCAAATATAGAAAACCAATAACGCCAACAACAACTGTTCTACAGTTTATTAATAATTGATCAAATGCCTAACACGTGTGTCTGTCTGTTTGACTGTCTGTAACTGTGAAGGATTCGCACTCGAAAGTGCAACGACATTAAAGACAACGACGATGAGAATGACGGCTAGGATGACTACGACGACATGGATGTCAACATCAACGTTTGCTGGTTACTTAACATTGTATTGAGCATGACAATGATGAACTTTGTGGTGACAGTCATGTGAGAGTGGATGTACATATGAGAAAGTGTGTGTTTGTGCGCGCTTGAGTAATGAATAATTGAGTATGTATTAGTGACTGAGCGTATGAATGAGCGAGTGGCTGTAATGCTAAAAACATTGGCAGACATATGTACATACAAACTTCTGTGCATGAATAGAAAAATAATGGTTTTATGCGTTTCAGTGTTGTTCATGATGACAATGATGATGATTGATGTCGAAGTTAGCAAAAAAAAAAAAAAATTATTTATCTGTGTTGAGCTAGTTCCCCTTTTGACCCGATTTTAAGCACATTGATAAAAATCAAACGCGTTCCATTAATAACTGAAATGGTTTTAAGACTGAATCTAATCAAATTTAATATTTAAATAAAAATATGCAAGATATTGTATATAAATAAAAAAATTAAAAAAAAAAATGGAAACAAAAACCAAACCAAAAGAAATTAAATCAATTCTAATATTAAGAAATCGAGCAAAATAAAAATAAATTTAATGTAATTATTAATGTAATCATTTGAATTAATGTTTTTGTTAATGTTAATGTTAATGTTAATGTTAATGTTAATGTTAATGTTAATGTTAATGTTAATGTTAATGTTAATGTTAATGTTAATGTTAATGTTAATGTTAATGTTAATGTTAATGTTAATGTTAATGTTAATGTTAATGTTAATGTTAATGTTAATGTTAATGTTAATGTTAATGTTAATGTTAATGTTAATGTTAATGTTAATGTTAATGTTAATGTTAATGTTAATGTTAATGTTAATGTTAATGTTAATGTTAATGTTAATGTTAATGTTAATGTTAATGTTAATGTTAATGTTAATGTTAATGTTAATGTTAATGTTAATGTTAATGTTAATGTTAATGTTAATGTTAATGTTAATGTTAATGTTAATGTTAATGTTAATGTTAATGTTAATGTTAATGTTAATGTTAATGTTAATGTTAATGTTAATGTTAATGTTAATGTTAATGTTAATGTTAATGTTAATGTTAATGTTAATGTTAATGTTAATGTTAATGTTAATGTTAATGTAAATGTTAATGTTAATGTTAATGTTAATGTTAATATTAATGTTAATGTTAATGTTAATGTTAATGTTAATGTTAATGTTAATGTTAATGTTAATGTTAATGTTAATGTTAATGTTAATGTTAATGTTAATGTTAATGTTAATGTTAATGTTAATGGTAATGGTAATGTTAATGTTAATGTTAATGTTAATGTTAATGTTAATGTTAATGTTAATGTTAATGTTAATGTTAATGTTAATGTTAATCTTAATGTTAATGTTAATGTTAATGTTAATGTTAATGTTAATGTTAATGTTAATGTTAATGTTGAAGTTATAGATAGATATGAGAGAAATCAAATTAATGCTGTTCATTTATGTTGAAAGAATGTCTAACACATTATTTTTCTTTTCTTACAGAGTACAACTCAGCAAACTAAATCTTCTGGAATTTGAATTTTCCCAACACACACTTTGGAACTATTTTAATTACGTTCTTCGGCAAAAATGACCCGTAAATTTTTAACATAACGTATATTTTGATAATATAACCTTAAAGCTGAAACTTAGCCCAGAACTTTTCAAAATACTCAAACAAATTGAACTGATGTTACTAAAGGTTCTAATAAATTCAAGTTTTCATACTAACTGTGCTGTAAGAATGATGAACCGAAATTTTTATTAGCATATCGAGTGGTACACTTGACGTTTCTGTAATAATTAAGTGAAATCCATAATAATTAAAGCCGTGGTAAATATTTACGTAAGAAACTCACCTTGAATTTAAAGAAACACGTTTGTGAACTCACAACTTGTACTCATAATATTTAAAAAGTTAGAGCAGAGGGAAAAATTCACTTTGTTGGTATACATGGCGTATAAGCAACATTAAATTAAAAATTCGTTTTGCTTCGTTTACGCTTTGCTAAGTTTTTTAATGTGTTAAACTACTTTGACCTACTTCAACAACAAAATGAAATGACAAAATGAATGCATGAGCAACACTACAGCTAAGTAAAAAAAACTAATTAAATTAACGTAAAGTTTAAAAACAAAAAAATCAACAAAAAAATTAAAAATATTCGTGACAGTAAAAACAAAACATCAAACTTGAATGAAAGAAAGAACAATTTTTGCATTATCTGCAATGATTTGCGTGTTACAAGCATTTAAACAAGCTTTTTTATTGTAATTACTGCCAAAAAATATCTACATGTAACAATATCAAAAACAACAAACAACTGTTTCATATAAAATTTTTTGCTTTTTGCCTGACTTGAAAGAGATACAGCGCAGAAAATCAAGTACAAACAGTTAAATAAAAAGTTTACGCAGTTATATTTAAGTGTAACTCCTGTTGTTGCTTTCAATGCAGATTACTTGGATGAACATATAAATAACAAGTTAATTAAAGTAATTACTATTGCTGGAAATATTTTTGTAAAAGCAATAATTACATCAAACTTATTACAATAAAATGTTCACAAGTTAAAAGAATTCTATACCTTAGCCACAACTACATACAACGTCCTGAAAAAAAGTGAAAATCTACAAGCGAAAACGCAAGCAAAAACTGCTCATGATAAACATATGATTAAGACTTCAAACATTATATGTGTATTTGTGATTGATAAAATCAAACACATTAATCAATATATCAAACTTTATTACTAAAGCTACACTCAAATATTAATATATATTTTAAATTTAGTTTTTAATAAATTTTCTAAAAACAACTGACTAAATCCACATCATATTGGCTTGCGGCAAACAGTCACTGTCAGCAGCATTACCACACATTAGATACTGAAGGCGATAAACAAACAAATACTTCAGTGGTTGTGCAATTTTACTAAATAAATTTATATTGATTTCAATTCACAATCAACGTTAGCTTATTGCCACATATTTAGAGCACGTTGTTGAAATGCATGGATTAGTTTTAATAATTATAAATTGTTGTTGTTTAAGAGAATTATAAAAAAAGGCGACAAAACTAATGTAAAACATATTTCCAGCTATACACGTAACAAGTCAACGAGTTGTTTAAATTAGCAACTCGAGGTTTTTTTGTGGTTTTTTCTTTGATACCTACCTACCACTCAATAATAGTGTGAGTGTGTGAATTTCAGTAAAATACTGACTTGTCATGTGACTATTACAATAAACATATTTAAATGAAAATAATTGCGTCAACAACATGGTTCCTGCAGTGTGCTAGTTTTCGTCCTGATGAAATTGAAGTAATTGCTTAAAATAGTGGAAAAAGTTCTGACGAATATTATAACCAAAATTATTTAAATGAAATGATGAGATTATAATTAAAAAATACTACGAAGTTTTAAATAAGAATTAACTGAAAATTGTAACTATTAATATTGCCGGATTTCAGTCTTCATTTCTTCAATTTTCTTCAAGCGTATGCCGAGTGGACAGCATCAAGATGATCGCGTTTCTAACATTATTCTTCTATATGACAAGTAAGTGAATTTTATATGAATTTTTTTTTTATATTTTGATAATATATTTTGTTAAAATTAAGGCTAAAAAAGATATAAATATTTTAGAAGAAAGATTTGCTTTTAATATTAAATCAATAGTAAATTTGCATTTCGACTTAAATTTAGACTTAAATATTTAAGTAAAACGTTGTGAAATTAAGAAAGTAGACCTGCAATAATATGCAATAACACCTATAAATATCGCATATATGAAAAAAAATATAAAAAATTTAAACACGAGAGCGCTTAAAATCTCATAAAGAGATGTTTTATCTATGGATGTCGTGGGCTGAACGCGTTAAAGTGCATGGTCTGTATGCCAAAAAGCCGTGAAAGATGTAATCTCATCTATACGTAACACCCAAAAATTTTTCAAAAGAAATAATTTTTTTTGATCCGATGTCAACGCTCTGTAGATAATACCAAACTTCAGAGAATAAAAAACTGTCATTCAAAGCTTCTTAAGAACATGAGCATTAGCCATTTGGAGCCAGCATTCTGAACTTGTAGTTCCAATTCTTCATCACTTGTGTTCCAACATATCAGAACACATACAACCATATTCACCATAACAAGCTCGATCAAAGTCCTTTAAAGGACTGAAATGACAGGCCAATTCGTTTTTTGAAGTGAAAACTTCTTTAGGCGCGTAGAGCACATTTTGGAAGCGGAATCGCGTCAACACTCTTAACGTCAACAATGTTAACGTCAGCATTGTTATATCATCACCACTGTTAAGATTATCACTGTTAACATTTACACTGTTAAAGCTTGCAGTGTTAATGCCTGCCTAACAAAGTGCAAAAAATAATAGAACCAGCTCATATATTTGTCCTCTCTAGGGAACAATTCGGTAGAGACATTAACTATTATCGACAGTTATGATTTTTTTTTTTTATGGAGACCCCCAGAACGGTGGCAGATAGAGGACAGGTTCGTTCAAAAGAAATGTTGGACAATAATAGGTTCAGCTGATATATCACCCCTCTAAGGGTCAAATCGACAGAGATATGAACAATAATCGACAGTTCTTGTGTTCTTTATGGCAGTCGTGGTAGGAGGTAGTAGGGGAAGTGTTGAGGGACAAATAACAATAGTAGCACCTCACGTATTTTACCCCTCTATGGATCAATTCGAGAGAGATATGCACAATAATCAACAATTAGGTGTGTTCATATATTAAAATATTGAAGGGTACAAAATAATAGGAACAGCTCATATATTTGACCCCTGTTAGAGTGGAGTCAGAAGACATATTTTTATTTTTTTTTTTTATTTATATATTGTATACTAAGCCCTTAGGCTTTACAGTATTGCAAAATTTAACAATTCATAATAATATTAAAATTAATTTACAATTCAATTTATAAAAATAAAAACAAATTAAAAGGTATCATGTAAAAGTTGTCTGTATATTCTGAATAACAAATAGATCGATTGATTGGAGCAATGCTCTCAAGCTTCCACATATGCCAGGCAAGACGAACGACGTCTTGATCTGGATGATTAAGTTCTATTCTATTATATTTAGATATTTATAAACAAAGATTAAAGCAGAGCTAACACATTAAAGGCTAGACGGACGGGGTCTTGCTCTGGACAATCGTGTTTAATTATATTCAGCTTGAAAATGTTGACAAACATTGCCAGGAAAATATAAAATATCGTTTGGAGAGCATGATCCAAATCAGCGCCGGCACAAACCAATTTTTATATAAATCTCTCTGGCATGGTCAATTAAATTGGCATGTTGATTAGATTGATTAAGGAGGTCCAATAGGCTCAGGTTCATTCAGTTGTTTTATATCCATCATCATGTCAAAATGCTGATTTTTTGGAAGAGCATAATCAAATTTAGTGACAGTAATGCAGATAATCTATTATTATGTGTTTAATTGAGTACATGGATACATTTAAGGGGTTACATGACATTGGCAGTTTTTTGAAATCGAGTTTTTTTAATAATTTTGTATTTTAGTAAATATTCTTAAGATTCAAAAAAAAATTTTATGGAAAAATTCCTACGGGTTCAAAAGTTACAGCCGGATTAGTGAGAGCGCATTTTTAATTTTTGCGCTACCTGGTATATACTTGTTTTACTTGCTACCTGGCTTTTGGTTGTTATTTCGGACCTACTTGAAGGCTGAAGGGTGAAGCCCGCATTGCTAAGCGATTGCAAAAAACTATAAGAAACAGCACAACACAAGATATCGAAGGCAGGCATGGCAGATTGAAGGTAACCCTTTTTTTCTTTGTTCACAAACTTTGAACGCGTTTATCTCGAAACCATGTTTTTCGAACTGGTTGCGGCACTAGCGAGTTCATATTTTTACGAATTTTTTTTTTTTTTTATATTTTTAAACTTCATTCGCTTTCGTATGACACGAGCTTTTTTTTTAAATTTTTTTTCGATTTTTTATGAATTTTTAAAGTCAATTTTTTTTTTTTCGAAAAAATACACTTTCAAATTTGGAACATCACCAAAAATCGAAAAAAAAAAATTAAAAAAAGGTTGTGTCATACGATAACCAATTTTGTTAAGATTTAAAAAGTTAAGATAAAAAGTAATTTTTTTCCAGACCGGGCAATTTTTGCAACTCCCAGCGCTACAACCACGAGGCCCCGTTTTTTTCTCTGCTACCAGTTTGGAGCTCTATAAAACCATGTTGGAGTGAAAAATATATTTTTTTGAATTATTTTTCTTGTAATTTGTTCAATTCTCTACAATAATAAAAAAAAAGTTTTGGAAAAATGTTTGTTTTTGACTGAGTTATGAATTTTGAAAAAAGGTCTGTTTCTCTGCCGCGAATATCATGTCCCACCTTAAAGATGTAACCTCTGAGACCGAATTAAAGTCTCCGCAAGCGCTTCTTAGTAGTTCATTTTACAAATAATTAGTTCTACAAAAGTTCATAAAATGTAGCTCAAAAGACCTACCACACCGAGAAAAAATCTTATGTTAAATTGAAAAAAAACCTAGTATAATTTATAAGATGGCCTTGGCAGTTTTCAACCACCCAAATACTTTATCAAAACGCCTAACTTTTACATGTTGACTTGCTAATTTTTATTGGGTCATAAATTAGCCAAGTATTTGGTAACTTTTTATACACTACTTTTTAAAAAAAAAATTGAATTTCATATATATAACTTTTTTCGGGTTTTGGTTTTTTTTTATTTTCCTTTTTTTTGAAGCTGCCGCCCGCCCTCTCGTTCTGTGATTTGCTTGCCTGAAATCGGCAACAGCACAAATTTTTCTTTTATCAACACCGTTTTTTTCTTAGAAATTATTAATGACTTCTCGGCTTTTTTTGCTGATTGACCTATAAATAACGTATATATAACAAGAACATTAAATTACATTAAATATCATATACAAAAATTTTACCTTCGCATGCCGTTGAGATTCGAACCCACACCAATCCGATACCACCGTGTCTGAAGACACAACACTACGCTTCGAGCCAAACTTATTCGTTACGCTAAGTGATTTATTCAGTATTAATTACAACTGAATCTATGCTGCAGCTATCAACAGAATGCTGCGACATACTCACTTACTTACTTACTTACTTAGATGGCGCCTACAACCGTAAGTCGGTTTCCGCCTTTTGTAAGAAAGTGCGCCAGCCATTTCTGTTTTGCGCTTGCTGTCGCCAGTTGGAAGCTCCAAGTTTCGTTAGGTTGTCCTCCACTTGGTCCCAGCTCCAGGTCAAAAGCTTTTGACTTGGTCAAAAGCTCCAGGTTCGTTTCCGCACGGCGGGCAAAGAAATTTTTCTTTTCTTTTTGTTGATGAAATGTAATATAATTTACTGGTGTGAATATTAACGTGTGTTTTTTCTTTTATTTTATGTTATTTTTAATATAAAAGTGGTTTTATTACAAAAAAACCATTAAATTATCAAATCTATCCCTCTCTCGTGCGTCTAATGACGCAGCTGTGTTTTTTTCTTTGCAGAAAATAGCTCAAAACTTGCCTAAGCCATCCATGCTAGTTGTTTTTTAATTTGGTTTTTTTTTGGATTTTGGGCTTAGGTGAATCAAATATTTTTTCTTGGCAAGGTTTTAAAGTATGTGCTTTCAAAGCATTGTATTAAACAATAAATTGCTTGACTGAATAATCATAAGTTTATAATTCCCATACAATTCTCTTTACCCAAGCCAACTTAGGTGATTTACCTATTGTTTTTTTTTTCTCAGTGTACTCGTCGTCACCTACTGTGATAAAGGAAACGTGTTCTGTGGAAAAATACCAAAATTGCAATAAATTTTTTTTTTTAAACAAAAAAAAAAAAATAGTTATCACCTTTTGTGAGAAAAAAAATAAATAATCACCTTAGTCATATGCGACAAAATTAACAATATATAGGATAGTTCAAAAAATAAAAATGTTTACTTCGTTGACTCTAAAAAGAACTGTATTTAATTTTGAAACAATTGTATTTTATCCTTCCTTCTTGGAATTGTGCTCAACTATTTAAGCATATAATTGTTTCCGTTGTAATTGGGTACGTATTTAATAGTTATTTGATATAGACAAAATATGTGCTGAAATATATTGCTATAAACTAGAAAATGTTAGTACTTGATTTTTTTTTTTTTTTTGTTTTGTTTTTTAAAGTCAAAACTTGTCAAACTTTAATTTTCAACTGATTCTTAAACAAATAATAATTCTAAATCAACTATTTCGTGTTCTTTCATTTCACTGCACATTACCAAGTGCCACACTTTGTGCTCAATTGTGCCGTATTATTGTGGTCTTTTTTATATACATATATTTTTTTTTTTTTTACTTCTTCGCTAAAACCATTCTTTGGCTTTTAACCCATTAAATAGCTTTTGTGTTTTTGCTCTATATAAAGGCTATAATATTGTTTTATGTTTAGCATATTTTTTCTATTATTGTGTGTTTTCTATTCCTGTGCAGTAGCTATTTGTGAGTTCATCTGTTGTTGTGTCTACTTTATACAAGCTATACTCTATTGTCTGCTTGCCATTGTTGCCAGATAGTTTTCCCCCCAATGATAGTCATGCCAACGCTTTGGCATACAACAACAAGTGATCGTCCTTGTTGCATTCATTGTTGTTGGCTTTCATTAAAACCTTTACTGCCGCTGCCGCTACCGTTGTTGTCGTCATCCTGCCACAAAGTTAAACACGTTATGAATTCCCAAAACCACAATGCATCACCCAGTTGCTTCATTCGTTTGCTCGTTCCTAATCTAGACTTTCTAGTCTAGTTTTTATCCATTGTCTAGCATTGTTTTTTTGCATTGTTGCATTGCGTGTCATTGTTAGCTATGTGTTGCGGCTGTTGTTGCTTTTATCGTGAATGCATGAAATTTATGTTTGCTCAGTTCATCATCTATGATAAACCTTGTATTTGCATTTTTTGGCTGTTTTAAAACAATTCTAAGTTTTAGCTTTTTTATAATGTTAAAAAAATTTCAACATGACTGCATTTGTGTCAGCGTCAGCATTGTCATACTTTATTCTTGTCTCATATTACTTTCTTTTTTATTGTCTACCGACTAGTCCAGGTGCGTGTTTGCTAAAGAAGATGATGAATTTTAAGCATAAGAAAGTAGCAAACAAGTGATAAGAAGTAGAAGAAACAATGTTTATGCTCTTCTTCTGTTTCTATATTTTATGTTATTTTTTTGCATTGTTCTATTTTATGGCAACTGTTGCAGCACTGTTTCTAAGTAGCAGCAACTTTTTCGAGTAGCATTCATTGTAGTACATATAGCGCAGGACATAAAGATATTCTGTGATAAGCTATCGCCACAGTTGTTGTGATGAAAATAAATGCTGGCATTATTCTCATAAATCCAATTATTTTATTAACCATTCCAAATGCTAACTTCGTTCTACCAGCATTTTATCTGAAGCAGCAGCATTAATGGCTGGATTTAAAGAAACTTTATTGTGGCCAAAATACGTGCGTAAAATGCTTCATCACTTCACATTTGAAAGTAATTTATTCGCGTCTGTCTGGCTGTTAACACTGGCGAGGGCAGACAATGTGCCGAAATATGCCCAAACGCTTGGTCATTCATTCTACGTGCGAAGTTCATCAGTTAGTAATAAAATTAAATGAACAGGATTAAAGCACCCGTTGGCGTAAGGCACTTAAAGGATTGAATAAATTTAGCTTTTTAAGCGCATAAAGCAAAACTTTGCACAATGGGAAAAAAATATAGAAAAAACGCTCGCATCGCCCATTTTTAACGCTAGCATCTAAATTAGTGGAGCTCAAGTAATTGAACTGAAGGACAAGATAGTACATGTTTTTTTTTTTTGCAAAAGTGCAAAAGGCAAAGTTGATGCTGAAAACAAAAAATTCATATGGAGCCACGCGGGCCAAACGGGCTTCTGGCTGAGCATGTCTGATCTGTCTATTGTTAATAATAGATACTTGAGTTTTTTGTATTACTTACAAAAATTTTCAGGAAGACTGATGCAGCTTTTGTTTGCTTGCACCAGAGCCTGAGACCAGAACTGCATTGTAATGATTCCTTTTGGAATTAATTCCGCTTCAATTCCAATTCCTTGGAACTTGGAATTGGTAATTGGTCATCTCAATTCCTCAGCAATGGATTTGGAAAAAATCGTCAATTCCATTACAGGAATTGTTATTGTAGGTTGAAAACTTCAATAACTTTTTCATTAACTCAAAACACCTTTATTATGTATTATACGAGGACTGTTTGATAATTCAGTGAAAAATGAAACATGATTTTTACAGCGAAAAAACGTTTTATTTCTCAATATAGTCAAATTTTAGCTCAATACACTTCGTCCAACTTCCTCCAAATTTTTGATCCCATCCGAAAAAATACGTTTTCGGAAGGTCTTCAAAATATAGCTCTGTTTCGGTGATGAGCTTCTCTCTGGTGGTGAATCACTTTCCGTCGAGCCATTTCTTCAGTTTTGGAAACAGAAAATAGTCGCAGGGGGCCAAATCTGGAGAATAATCTGGATAAGGAAACAATTCGAACTTCAATTCATGAAATTTTGTCGTGGGAGCTGGGCATGTGTGAACGCGCGCATTGTCTTAATGGAACATCGCTTTTTTCCTCGCGAAATGGGAACGTTTTTCTTTCAAAGCGTCGTTGAAACGGACCAATTCGGCTGCATAGTATTCACCATTGATTGTTCTTTTCGGTGGAAGGTAATCAATGTAGATTATACCGTGTTCATCTCAAAATACTGTAGCTATAACCTTTCCGACCGATAGCACCGTCTTCGCCTTCTACGGAGCACGTCCGGTCGGTGAAGTCCGCTGTTTCGACTGTTCCTTTGTCTCTTGTGTGTAGTGATGGATCCATGTTTCGTCCACGGTTACTAATCGACGGAAAAAATCCTTCTTATCTGTGTTCAACATCGCCAAACGCTCTTTTGAATCACTTACACGATCTCGTTTATGGTCGAGAGAGAGAGAAAGCAGAGCGGCACCCATCTTGCGGATAATTTTGTTCCAAACGAGTCCGCAAAATGTTCCACACCCGTTCGTCTGAGATGCCTACGGCTTCAACAATCTCGGGCACTTTAACTCTGCGTTCGGCCAACACGATATCGTGTATTTTAGTGACCATTTCTTGTGTGGTGACCTTATTTGGGCGTTCAGAATGTTCGACGTCACTTGCGCTTGTACGACCGCATCGGAATTCAGTAAACCACTTGTAAACCATTCCAATGGATGGTGCAGAGTCCCCGTAGTATTAAACCAGCCTTTCCTTGGTTTGGCTGATGGTTCTTTTGTTAAAAAAATAATGCTTGATGAGCACATGAAATTCACTTTTTTCCATTTTCGCCCAAAATTCACAAGATCGTCTGCTGTCAATAGCTGCCAAACATATACTAAGCATCGCAGCGAGCTAAAATTTTGACAGTATTTTGTTGTATTGTATTTTGTTGACAGTTGTATTTGAAGTCACTACGCGAGAAATTAAAAAAATTTACTGAATTATCAAACGGCCCTCGTAAGGCTTTTTTCGGCTCGCTTTATTACAATAATACCCTTATTTTTACGTAAATATTTTTTAAATAAAATAAATTTTATCGTAACAAAACGAGTCGAAGGTTTCGTTAAATATACGAAAGCTTCGTTCCAAAAAAAAATTGAGTTCAAAAATATAATAACGAAAGTTTCGTAATATACATTAAAGTTTCTTTTATGTGGCGACCGTGGCGTAGTGGATAGAGTGTGTGACTCTTACGCCAGAGAACCTAGGCTCGAATCCTACATCTGACACAGAAAATTGTTTTGAATTGAATTCATTTTTCTGTTCGGCCGTCACCTCTCTGCAGACAATGGCAAACCTCAGAGAGTAAAAACTGCCCTGAAAAGCTTCTTGAGAACATAAGCTGTTGGGAGTCGGCATAAAACTTGTAGGTCCAGTTCTCAATCATTTGTGTTCAAACATTTCACAACACAATTGATCATAAGAAGCTCAGTCAAAGCCTTTTCAAGGGCTGAAATGGCCATTTCCCATTTTTTTTTATATGACGAAATGAATATTTATGAATTTTGTTTTTTTGTAAAATAATGCATGGATTATTTTGAGTGTAACTAGAAGAAACAATATACTCCCGTTAACCTGAAAATAGAACTGAACTTACTTATCAAAGTTGCCTTACATTCTGCTGAACAAATATATGATTTGTAAAATAAAGTGCACAATGCGTTGCCACATTTTCTGCAAACGCAAGGCGAATAACAAAATAAAAAAAAGAAGAAAAACAATAAAAAATAAATGACGAAAACAACAGCGACCATGAACTAACCTCTAAAAATGCGAAAAACTATTGTTTATGAGTCGCATTTTTGAGAGTATCTGCTATGGAGGATAACAGCAAAAACCACACAAGAACAATGTGATAGGATAACCAACAAACAAAGCCTGATTTATGATTTTCGCACGAAAACAACGCAAGCGCCAACACTAACGTTTCACTGCCAAAAAAACAAACGCCACTGAGACTAGAGTGACAACAAAGTACAACAAACACAACAACAACAACAGCATCATAAACAACACGACAACTAAAACATTTTTGCTGCACGTAAGTCGCAACCGCAAAACAGGATAAATTATAAGACCATCATGTTGAAACCTGGTCACCTCGTCGTCGCCAACGTGCTGTTTTGTTGCCAAAGTTATGATATTCGCAGAGCGCGTAGCTGTGATAAATATTTTAAGTGTTGCAGTTTGTATTTTGTTGTTGTTGTGTTAGTTTTTTGTCGTTTTACTCGTTCACACCAACATGCTTGGGGATTTCCCATATTTATGTTGCTATACGAGTTATTTTTTGTTTCCTTTTTTAACCCTTTTCATACGCTGCTTCCATTTTAAGCTATTCAATATGAGCGCGTGTCCTTGTTACAAAAAAAAAAAACTAAGTCACATGCACTGTGCTCTACCATTGGGTATACTTAATAAAAACAAAGGGTTCCGCTTTAAATTGTTTCTAGTTGCTGCTGATGTTGTTTTTGATAGTGTTGTTATTTTATAGAATTACACTTCGACAACTTTAAATTGTTTTAATAAACTTTGATTTGTGCAAAGAATCGGACGGAGTGAAGAGGAAATGACTTCAATTGTTGAACTAAAATTGCTGTTAAATTAATATTCTTTAATTTTATTAAATTATTAATATAAACTGTTCATAAAGTTACTATCTTGCACTGAATCAAATTGTTCTTCTTTAAATAAATAAATTCCATATATAAACGAATTTTATTAAATTTAATGAATAATTCATTGATCCCAATGAACAACTCATTAATTTGAATCAACAATATTCATTGGCTTAACGAACAAATTCTTCAAGTTTCATTTATTTTTAATGTAGTGTTCATACCTTGGAAGAATATGAACCTGAATATGAGCTCAACAAAATTTTTCTTTCATTTTTGTTGTTGCTACAAATTAATTTTCAAATCCAAAAAAAAAAAAATCGCCAAAAAAAAAACTGAAATGAAAAATCACCCAATGAAAAATGACTCAAAAATTAATGAAAAATTACCCAATGAAATTTGACCCAACAAACACGAAAAAAAGGCCTAAAATTTTTGGAAAAATGGCGCAACAACAATAAATGAATATTAACACCAAAAAAAAAAAAAATGCAAAAACAATTTTTTTGCATTATTCCTAAGAGAACAAGTTTGCCTTGTACAAAATGAGCAGAGTTTTTAAGGCCCATTTTTTTTTAATTTTTTCAAAAATCTCATACTCCATAAAAAAAATCCATAAAAAACATTTCGTAGGAGAAAAAATTTTAAAAATACCATCTTAGCTAAAAGTAAATTTTTCAAAATGTGCATTTGGAGCTAAAAAAGCTAATGGTGAAAAATTTCAAGCCGCTCTCATTTAGTTTAGAAGTTATAGATATTTGGTTATAGTTGGTAAAATGGACCAAAAAACGTTGATTTATTTTTTAATTTTCATATAAAAGTAAGAATTGCAACCAATTCAACGAGTCAATAACCATTAAAATTCATCAATTAATTTTGAAGATATATCTGGTCTTGTACTCAAAAACTTTTGAGGTATTACCAGTTTTTTAGGTCCGTTTGAAATATTTGTTGTTCCCTTTGAATTATTTTGTTTTGATTAAAACCCAAACAAATTTCATTGTGTGGTTATTCCGTTAAAGGGTGAACCACCCAAAAAAGCAAACATTTTTAATAAAGAATCCTCTTTAATTTTGGTTATTTCGTAAACGGGTGCAGCGTTAAGAAAAGCTCCGCAGGCGAAAATTTTGCATAAAAGCCGCGAGATTGTGAATAAAAATTTTTCATGTTTTGGTTATTTTGTGAATCAACACAAAAAATCGCTGCTGGCGATATAAAAAATCACCCAATTTTATTGTCCAAAATGTTCAAAATCACCCAAAATGAAAAATTATTTTTTTTTTTTTTGTTTTAAGATTTTTCTTTTGGGCGATTTTTCATAGCGCCATTCATTGTTGGATCACATTATTTTTTCTTCCATTTTATCCACGTTCTTGGTTCAGTGGGACTTTGGTATTAATTTCAGATTCTAACTTAAATTTCTACCAAATTTGACCAAAAGCAAGACACTGAAGCATGGCAAATTTTTATGTTTAATTTTTTTTTTTTTTAACCACATATTTTGTGTATACATCCATGCACACAAACATGCTTTCGTGCATTTTTGTGCATCTCACCACAAAATTCATCTCGTGAAAGCATTTGATCGACATAAGAGTTCGAGGAGCAACACGTAGCTACTTTGTTGAATCCAGCTAGCTACTGGCATTTGCGATTTTCAAAGATTTCTTATTTCAATTTTATTCATCTTGTGCATTGCATTCGGAATTTGATGCGTGATGCAGGTTACAAAGACATCTTTCAATGCTGCTTGCATTCTAAAGGAAAGTGTTGTAATATTTTTTGAATTTGGAGAAAATATTTTTATTTTTCCACTAATGGAATTCATATAAATGTGAAATTAAAGTTGAATTAAAGACAAAATAATATTCAAGATTCATAAAAATTGTTTTGTTTTCAATAATGTTGCATTACAAGCTTCTGCTTAAATATCTTATACAGTATATAGTATATTTTTATTCTTATACAGTATATTTTTATACAGTACCTAGTATAAGAAAACAATACAATAAAAAAATTGCTTATGTCTACACAACAGTTTATTTAATTTAATTTAATTTAATTTAATTTAATTTAATTTTTCACATATTCTAATAGCTTTACTAGAAATTTAAAGGTTTTGCATGTCAGACAGAATTTTTAAATCCTTGATTCAACAGAACTACACAGATCTAAAATGGAAGCAACATTAAGTGAAGAAATAACAATGATTCAGGATTGACTCAAGTGTGTGTGTGTGTGTGTGTGTGAGTGTGCTTCTTTAATATGTACCTTCAGGAAGTAACTTGCGTATTTTTAACCAAAGCGCTGAAATAGCAGGCATTGAAAGATTCTCGCTGATAACAGTTATATTCTTAGAAATATAATAAAAAATATGCTAACGGCGGTTACTTTTAACCAAACACTTAGGCACTCACGCAGAGTAAAGTAATAAGCTTTTTTTATTAAAAGCTATTTTTTCTTCTTCTTTTTTTAGATTATGTATTAATTTTGTTTAGAAAACAGCATGTTGGCAGTATTTTTTAATGAAAAAAAAACAAGCAGCAATGCGCAACATACACCCACATACTCACTTACACATACCCAAAAAAAAGTTAAGTAAGCTAACTTTTTAACAAATACTTTCCGAACTCATTTTATAATTTCTGATTTTCCAAATGTTTCGGCAGGCTTTTTAAAGAAAAAAAAAACAGTGGAAATATTTAAAGGATTACTATTATTTCGTTTTAAGAAAGTATTTTAATTAATACAAATTTGTATCCAGAAATTGTCGTATATATATAAATATATAAATAAACGCAGGCCACAGTGGTCCTGCCTTATTGGTGCTTATCAATAAAGAGCGATAGCACATTTTTGTTACTCCACCAAAAACTGTTGAACGCCGTTCAAACGACCACCTTGTGACATCAGTCTTTAAGACTGATGTTTTGTTTTGTTTTGCAGCCCAGCACATTAATATGTATCTCTATTTTCGCCTTGCGCGAGGCTCATCTTTTTTTATGTTGTGCTGTGCTAGCTAAGCATAAAAAGAGAAGAGTAGAGAGCAATATGGAGTTTATTGAAACTCTCGCAACATAGCACGTAAAAAGAAAACGATCCAGCATTTCGTGGCTTCATCGGTGTTGATTTTTTAGAAAACTTAGCACTTTAATTAAAGAAACTTACATTTCCAAATGGACAAAAATAACATTCTAAAACCTATTTCATAAAAATCGATTCAGTACTTTTGCAGTTAACCTGGAAACAGAAATTTAAACTTTAATTTTATACAATAGTATAAATGAAATTTTAAAACTTATTTCATAAAAATCGATCCAGTACTTTTGGAGCTTACCTGAAAACAAAAATTTTAGTTTCAATTAAATATACACTCCGTGTCAAAATTATAAACGCACTACATTGTTACTATTATGTTTTGTTGTGAGCATGAGAACTTTTTTCTAATTTTAATGTTAGACAATTGTATTAAGACCAATTGTTGTTTATAACGAAAAACAACAACAACATTCAAAGAGAAAATATATACACACGAATAATATCGCTGTTGCAAAATTATTAACGCACTTCATAAGAAAGGTATTGTTTTTTGCATACCTAATTTTATTGTTAATTTTCGTTTTTTTCCGTTGTTTTCTTTAACCTCAAAAATTCTGTTAGGTGTTGGGCCAAATAGCTCAAAGCTTGTTGCTCGCTGAAGTCGTCCCACACCGAAAAAGCAATAGGTAAATCACCTAAGTCGGCTTGGGTAAAGAGAATTGTATGGGAATCATAAACTTATGCCTATTCACCTAAGCAATTTATTGTTTAATACATAGCTTTGAAAGCACATACTTCGATACCTTGCCAAAAAAAATATTTGATTCACCTAAGCCCAAAATCCAAAAATACAAAATTAAAAAACAACTAGCATGGATGACTTAAGCATTATTTTGAGCTATTTTCTGTAAAAAAAAAAAACACAGCTGCGTCTTTAGACACACGAGAGAAGGATAGATTTGATAATTTAATGATTTTTTTTTTTTTTTAAATAAAACCACTCTTAAATTCAAAAACAACATAAAGTAAACTAAAAAACACACGTTAATATTCACACCAGTAAATTTTATTACATTTCATCAACAAACAGAAAAGACAAAAAATGTCTTTGCCCGCCGTCCAGAATCGAACCTGGAACTTTTGGTCCCAGTCCATCGCTCTACCCACTGATCCAAGCAGCCTTGCTACTATTTGCTCACATAACTGCAGCTACGTTAATTCACCTAAGTAATTTATTGTTTAATACATTGCTTTGAAAGCACATACTTCGATACCCTGCAAAAAAAATATTTGATTCACAGATGTTAACATATGCTGTATTAGCAGATGCATTATGTCGCAGTATTCTGTTGATAGCCATACTACAAAAATCTATTAACAGATTATTGTGTATGCTGCATCATAGCTTCAGTTGTAATTAATATTGAATAAATCAGTCCACGTAACGAAGGCGTTTGACTCAATGCGTAATGTAGTGACTTCATGCACAGTGGTTTCGGTTGGTTGTGAGTTCGAATCTCAAAGGCATGCGCGAAGGTAAAATTTTTGTATATGATATTTAATTTAATTTAATATTCTTATTATAATAGACGTCAAGCAGCAAGAAAAGCCGAGAAGTCATTAATTTCTAAGAAAAAGATGGTGTTACTGATAAAAAAAAAATTTGTGGTGTTGCCGATTTCAGTCAAGCAAATCACAGTACGAGAGGCGGCAGCTTAAAAAAAGGAAAACTAAAAAAAAAAAACCAAAACCCAAAAAAAAAGTTATATTTTTGAAATCCAGTTTTTTTTTTTTAAAAGTAGTGCATAAAAAATTACCAAATACTTGGTTAATTAATCACCCAAATGAAAATTGGCAAGTCAACATGTAAAACTTAGGCGTTTTGATAAAGTACTTGGGCGGCTGAAAGCTGCCAAAGCCATCATATAAATTATACAAGGTTTTTTTTCAATTTAATATAAGCTTTTTTCTCCGTGCAGGCTTGTAGAATAGCTTGTTGCAGCTCTGACTTCGTGGAATACTGGGTATTTTTTCCAAAAACAATGCAAACTGAAGAACCCCACACAATGTCAATGATATTGAGATCAGGAAAAAGTGGCCACTCAAGAACAGGAATGTTATGACTTCAAAAACAACATCAAGATGAGTCGCATGCTGCTCTTCGTAACGAACTACTACTATATGTATATTAAGGGCGCCTCAAAAAAAAAAGTGGTCCGGGTCACCTCCTGAAAACAAACTTTGGTTTATTCTATGATGATTCCCAAAATATTGCAACACTAGCTTTAGCCGTTCGTGAGCTGGAATGGTTTGAAATAACCTCTAAAAATCGCGTTTTTGATTAATACTATTTATACCACACTACCTTCGGTCAATAAAATTGTCACAAATAGTGCAAATCGATGAATTACATAGTTTTGTTTTTTTATTTTGTTTTAAATCTGCCCACACACTTAGTTATTGAGTTATTTGCAGTGATTTTTTCAATTTTTTTTAATGCAGTTTTTATAAAAATATATATAACTTCCCCATTTATAGCCTGATTTACCATTCCGTGGTATCATTGGAAAGGTACTGAATGCTGCTTTTCATTTCTGTCGTTAATTAACCCTTATAAGCACTTTTATAAAAATGCATTTTATTTTATTTTTATTTTTTTGTGATGGCCTTTGCCTCAATTCCTGAATTTGTTCAAATATAAGAGAAATAAAATTAAATCACGTAGATAAAGAATGCATTTTTTAAATGGACTTTGGAATAAAGTATAGGAAAATACTTTATTGTACTTAGACAAAACAGCTAAGAGTAAATTTTACCACAGTTCTTATAAGTAGTCACTCATGACTTTTACATGACTTTTAGGTTTGACAATGAGTTATATTATATTATATAAATGTGAGTTTTTGAATTGTGATCACTTAATTGTTCAAGTTATTCATAAAAAAAATGCTTTTCGTTTCTCGCGAGTTAAATAAAAATCAATTGCCAACAAAAAGTGATATAATAAAACATTTATTATTTTTGCGCGAAAAAAATAAAATAAAATAAACAAAAAATTGAAAAAATCACTGCAAATAACTCAATAACTAAGTATGTGGGCAGATTTAAAACAAAATAAAAAAACAAAACTATGTAATTCATCGATTTACACTATTTGTGACAATTTTTTTGACCGAAGGTAGTGTGGTATAAATAGTATTAATCAAAAACGCGATTTTTAGAGGTTATTTCAAACCATTCCAGCTCACGAACGGCTAAAGCTAGAGTTGCAATATTTTGGGAATCATCATAAAATAAACAAAAGTTTGTTTTCAGGAGGTGACCCGGACAACTTTTTTTTCCTCCATACAAGTTGAGGCGCCTTACTATATATGTTCAGTTATAAATCAGCTCAGTGTTGCCTAAAATTAAACGAATGACAGAAATATTTGTGCAGATTAAACATAAACATTTTATAGACGGCTAAGGACTCAGAATATACTTAATATCTATAGTTTTGGTTGTATTGCTATAATTGTTAAATGGGCGTGTTCGGGCCAGAACTGTGCCCAGTTCCCATTTAAGATTATAAGTTTTTCTTAATTTTTCCCCATTTTAGTGAAGTGATTTTGCTGAAATTGTGATTCTAATTCAACTTTATTGTACTCGTACTTGTACGATATGCAGAAAATGGGGTTAGTCGGCCTAGAACTGCCCACCTGTGCTGGTCCTACTACTTTCATACAAAGTGAAAGGTTATTCCACGTGAATGATTAAAAAAAAAACATTACTTTCTTAAATTTTCTATTTTTTGAGTCAGACTTTCTGAAAAAAAGTGTTTTTTCCAAAAATATATACCAGTTTTCGGTGCGTTTGAGTTATTTTTTTCAAAATTTTTCTATGTTTCAGTTTTTAAGTAACCGAAAATTTACAAAAACGTATTTTTATTATCTCTGTACTGTAACTTTTCCAAAAATTTATTAAAAAAACCAAAATTTTAGATTACTTCTTTTTTTATGTCTTGACCTTGAAACTCAAATTTCTCAAAAATAGGCCCAAGGTTTAAAAAACGGTTAACGCCATTAAATTCACCATCTTCAAATTATGTTGAAGTGATATGTCACAAGTTTCTTTGATTTTTGGACATGCAGTGTTATCAATTCTGTAAGTTTTTTAGAGATACTTCAAAGCTTTGTCTTGATAATTTTCTCATTTTTTGTTTTTTTTTATGGGTAAATAAGAATTTAGGTTTTAAACCGTCTAAAGCTCTATTTTACCCCTTGTACCCATAAAGCGAGAGTCTTGGGTTCAAACTCCCTCCCCCTCTGCCTGCGGGCCAGATAGGTGGCACGACTCCTTTAAAATGTCGCATATATTTGCAAAATATTTGGCAAATACTATATACGTCTCTTTCAAATTACAAAACTTTGTTGTTATTGTTTACAGATATATTTAGTTATTTGCTATTTTGAGCCGAGTGTCATTTTGTTGTCCTTTCGACTATTCAAAGTGGGTAACCACTGCACCACATTACATTTTTTTTTTGAAACGAAGCTTTTTACGCCTCGTTCTGTGAGTTGCTTTAGTGAAATGTCAAAAACGACACTTTTTAATTTCGACAGCGTTTTTTTTTTAGAAATTGATGTTTCTTTGTTCCATGCATCTATTATAAAAATTTTATTCAATATTTTGAATATATTAAATACAATTATAAATTATATTTCTATATTAAATATATTAAATTTTTTTCAATATATTAAAAATATTTCTTCGATCTCCCGCTGGGAATGGAACTCGCATCGTTGTGATTAGGAGTTCAATACACTATGCACTGATCCAAAAGACTCTGTTAAGCAAATTTGTTGATTTAATATCAAGTATGTATTACTAAAGCTATGTTGCAGTAGATCACAATAATCTCTTAATAGATAGAGGATTGCATATTGGCTATTCTACGTAAAATGTTCCATTTGCTACTACTTGCTACAAGCTGTCACCAGCATCGGAGTTTTAGTAAAGTGCAACCGAACTATGTTGCAGCAGATTGAAAGATCTACATATTAAAAGGATTGCGTATTGGCTTTTCTACATATCCAGCATGTGTTGCTTCTACTTGCTACATACATACAAGATGTCATCAGCATCGGCAAAAATTAACAATTGCCTACAAGTGCGTTGAAATAACAATGATTGTAGCACGGAATGGAATAAATAAAATATAATAAAACTTAATGGTGTGATTACTAACGTGTGTTTTTGAATTTACTTTGTTATTTTCAATTTTTTAATTTAAAAGCTATTTTATTAAAAAAAACACTAAATTAATAAATATATGAAACTGCAAAAAAAACTTCGCTTCTCTCGTGTGTCCAACGACGCACCTGTGCAAAAAAAATTTTTGAAGCGAAGCTTTTTACTCCTCGTTCTGTGATTTGCTTGGTGTGAAATCTGAAAAATTTTCGACAGATTTTTTCTTTGAAATTTGATGGTTTCTTCGTTGCTAGCGCTTATTACAAGAAAATTTAATACTTTAATATTAAATAATAAAAATATTTTTTGGCCCGCCCGTGGGGATCGAGCCCGCGTTCTCTTAACTGAGAGTCCAACACACTATCCACCAAGCCACAAAGTCTTGATGGAAATGGTTGTTAATTCAATATTAATTACAACAGAAGCTATGCTGCAGTAGATCGTCACCATCTATCAATAGATAGAGGATTGTGTATTTGATATGCTACAACGAACAAAAATTTGCTTTAATTTGCCACAAGGTGTCTCCAGCATCGGCGTGTTTGTATTGTGAATGCGTTTGCGGTGTTGTTGGCACGCAGAAAATTAGTAATGTCCACAAGTGCGTTTTAAAGTGTCATAAAATAGATGATATCAATAAATATGGAATTAACAAACGCATGCATGACGTCGGCAAGGTATCTAAAATGTTTGTTAAATTTTGTTTCGTGTGCGTTCTTTAATATATATTTAATATATCTGAGGCGACAAGGAATAACGACTAAACTCAAATATCGTAAAAAAATTATATTTTAATTGTACTAACTGCGACCTTTTTTCTGAAATATATGAACCGTTAAACCAATGAAATATGTGCAGACATAAGTGGTTATCTATTCTGTGCAAAAAATAGATTTCTTCATTGGATTGGTGATTGGCAATCAAGAAAATGCCATATCGCTTTTTTACGATATTTTGAGTTTAGTCGTTATTCCTTGTGGCCACAGATATATTTTTATCCTCGTTCTGTGATTTGCTTGGAGAGAAATCTGAAAAATTTTCGACAGATTTTTTCGCTAGGTAGTACGCTGTTGAAGGAAAAAATTTGTTCAGTGCAGCCAAGTTCACAACCATGTGTGGATAGTTAAAATTTAGAGTCGCTGGCATTATATGCCCGTATATGTAATTGGCGTGGAAATTTGACATTCAACAATAAAAAAATAAGCAGAATATGTTTTCTGTATATACTCGTATGTAATTTATCTTATGTTATTTTAAATTTTTGTGTTTAAAAGTTAATTTATTAAAAAGAAAAAAATTATTAAGCTATCAAATCTATCTAACTGCGAAGCAGCTTCGGTTCTCTCGTGTGTCCAACGACGCACCTATGTTTTTTGTTCTTTACGTACAAATTGATGCCGTAACTGTATAGTGTATGGTAACTGAAATAGTATTAGGGATAGTGAATCCTCAGCTGGAAAATATTTATCATACAACAACGAACTTGGGAAACTAGAGCAAATAAATATAGTTTTATGCATCGGTTTAAAGTTTTTAATGATGCTTTTAAATAAAATTTGGAAAAAAAAATGGGAGAGTAGTTTTACCATTAAGAGTTAATGATTAAAACTATGAATAAACATAAAAAATTATCTTCTTGGTATTAGAAAATGTTTGCAAATAAAATATTTTTTATTTGCTTATAATCATTATGGTCGCAACTGGTGTGTTTTCTCTTTATTTGGTTTTAATACCATTTGCTTCGGTACCGTACTCCACTAAAAAAGTCATAAATTTGCTTAAAGAGTCCTCTAAACACCAAACTTAAAAATAATAAACTCCCCTAATTTATTAACCGTCCGCTAAACGAAGTCTTAAATGCTGTATTTATAATGTAAATCGCGATTATTATGGCTTAAGTTGAGTTTAGTAAACGTTAAAATAATAAAAGGCTATTATTTTGAAAAGCGCTGCTCGCGGCTAGTGGAAGTGAGAATGCGACTGTGTGCTCGTTTGGGTGTGTGTGTGTGTGTGTGAGCCCCAGCTGTAAACTACACTAAAATAAACACCGCGAATAACGCACGAATATCGCGATTTTATTCTCTGCACGGTTCTAAGCGTTAACTTGCGAATTTTACAGCAACAACACTAAAAACGTTAAAATGCGCTGTTAAACACAAATGTTGCTGCAACAAATTCAAATTTTTTATGTTTGCTCTCAAATTATGATTTCTTTGAGTTTTTTTCCAACAAATGCATATTTCAATTTATGCTTATTTTCTCCGACGCACATATTTAGATTTTTATTTTTGCTTGTGTTCGGAGCTGTTGGTGTTTTTGCTGTTTAAATGGTATAATATTGCTGTATGCATGCTTTGTTGTCTTAACTTGCGACAAATAAAAATGTCAAAATGATTATAATTTATTTTATTATTGCTTGTAATTCAAATCCATGTTGTGTGCGCCTGCCGCTGGTGGGTGGTATTTTGTAGGCGGCTGCAAGCTTTTGAGGTCCTTGTTTAGCCAAAAGTGAACTTTATGGAACTTGTTTTGCTTGTCATGCAAAATTTGAAAATGTATAAATTATTTACGATATTTACGATACAAACATGAACACACACACAAACACACACATATGTAGCTACCCTATAGGAACAAACTAACTTGTTTTTAAAAACAACTAATTAAAAACTAATTTAAAATAAACCAGTATATGAACTACTTTTAATTATATTAAGGCGGCAACTACTCTGATGTTGACATGTTTTAACTGCAAATTTTTATTAGATTAAAAGTTTATATATATTTAACCATGTTACTTCATCAATTATTTTGTACTTTAGGACATCAGTAATAGTTTTCAATTGGTTATTTTAAAGTAATTAAAAAAATAATTTAAATATAACTAATTTAACAAGTAGTTGAAAATATATGCAGACGAAAGTCAATTGACTTATTTAGCGGACATCGCCATACAAAATAAGTTAGTTCGTTCTATGGAAAAAAGTCAGAATTTCAACTAGTTGTGGTTGACAAAAAACTACTTTATCAACTACTTTTAAATTAGTTGATTTTCCTGCAGGGTACGTATATACTTAAAACACAAAACATACATGCTTGAGTGTGCAACAGCAGCAGTAGCACTTGACAAACATAGTATATGTTTGTGTGTGTCTTTGTTTGTCTGGATAATTTATGAAATTTTAATAATTATTTCTTATGTTGTCGTAATTGTATGTCAACATTAATGTGTGTGTGTGTGTGTGTGTGAAATATTTATCTTAGGCGTTAAATAGCTTCAAGTGTGACAAGTGACTGAAAATGGTTTCTTTTACCGTTGGTTTAGGTTTTCAAATGTTGCTCCCATTTGCATTTAAATATCATAAATTGCCCTTTTATGTCAAAAATTCAAATTAAATCAAATTCTGTAAATGACAGCTATTTTAATAGAAAATTGAAAGCAGCTAGTTAAGCTCTGTTAACCGTAATTTTCTTATAAATAACACTTAAGTGCAAAGTGGCAAAGATTAAAGCTAATATTAATAATTTTTCATAAATATTATGATAAATTACAATTACATAATTTGACGTATGCATTTATATGCAGTGCGCCTAAAATGCTGCTTCCATAAATCAACTGTTCACAGTAGCATTAAAACTGGTAACGTTGGCAACTTATTAACTGCTATTTTGTCGTCTATAATATAATTCACTTTATATATATTATGTGCACTGCTTATTTTTTGTAAATAATTAATTTTGCATTATAGCCAAATATTTGCATTCATTATGGATTCAATTTTCATAGCATGAAAATAATTTTAATATATATACTAGCATATGTCGTGATATGTCAATTTTAACCTGAACATTAAAGTGTCATGTTCAGGTTGGCATAGATTACATTTATGACAACGTTTATGCACGAGTGTGGGTTTGCATAATGACAGTGAATTTTATATTAAAAAATTAATTCTCACAGCTTATGCATGGAAAAGTTCAATAAATTGTGGGGCCCTTCAGTGCCAAAAATTTGTATTGAACTTTACTTCTAATATACTTTTTAACATAAGTAAAGCTTAAAGCTAGTGCACTTTGCACACCTATTTTTTTAAAAGTATTTAGTTCTTCAAACTTGAAGGAAAATGCATAAAAAAGTCTTTTTTTAAATAAATAAAATTAAACCTAACACATTGCATAATTTTGGAGTTTTACTGGAAGTGAATATCAGTTTGCGTTCATAATTTTATGCCGATATCATTTATTTATAAAGAATTAACGCATTTTTAAGCTTAGAGTTCTTGGTGCCACGCTTCACTTATTAATCTCTATGATATATAATATTTGCCAGTGATTTTAAGACACCGGTTGCCAATTTTAAGACGCCTACTCTATACGTGCCGAGTTATCCATTTTCAAGTTTTAGAGTTGTATGGCATGTGCCACACCCCACTGCTTAATCTCAAAAAATTTTTTTTTGAGTGATTATTTCTATATAAATTTTTTCTTAATTTGAAGGCTGCAGCTTCTAAACGTTTGGAAGAAAAATTTGAAAGTTGTATAGTAGATGTGCTATTGTTCAAAAGTGATTATTTATGTTTTATGGCCAAAAATACAACTGAAATTAAACTCTGCGGTAAGGTAAAAACCATATCGAAATCCATTTACGGTTTCCAAAGATCATCAAATTCGTACAAAAATTGCTGCACTCAAAAATCTTATATTTGGCATTATTTACTCCCGTTCAGTGGCGTAGTTAGGATATTGAGCGCCCGGGAAATGTAATGATCTACCGCCCCCCGCCGCTTTACGCCATTTCTGCAGTTTTGAAACTTGCTGAATTTTATCCAGACGACTTGGACAACAAAGAGTTGTATATCGATGTCCAGCACGTTATACTTCTACTGCGAAAAGCTAAGAAAAATTTAGTAAAGGTGTAAATATTGCCTGAGTCTACAAGACAGCTTTGAAGATATTTCTTACTATACCTGTTTCCGTCGTATCCTACGATCATTCATCAACTTAAATTGGTCAAATCGTACTTGAGATCATATATGACTAGGCTGTCAAATCTTGCAATTCTATCAATAAAATGTAAAACTGCTGCAACTTTAAATTACCATGATATAATATATAAATTTGCGGCAATTAAAACAAGAATAGTAAACTTTTAAATTTATATTCTCATGGAAAAAACTACAAAATTTGCAGAGATAAAATAGTATTTCTATTGAATAGAAAATTTGTATTTCAATTGAGTTTGTCAATCTATTCTTATTTTTCTTTTTGTAATGAATACGTACCTTTCGATATTTTTTCAATAAACGAATTTTTTTTAAAAAAAAAATTTTTTGTACAATTTTTCGATCGTTTTGCCGCCCCAAACTGTTTCGCCCAGTACAACCGCAACCTTTGGCCCTCCTTACTACGCCACTGCTCCCGCTCTCAATTTTTGTAGACTACAGGCTCTATGTTTATGTGCACGAATTTTAAATTTTATAATTGTTTGGAAGTTGCCACGCCACATTGTGCAAAAGTAATTTTTTATAAGCAAAGACGCGCAACCGCATCGAAAAATTTTAGCCAGGTCACAATCATGGTAAAAACCACATAGCTCCAAAGTATATCGGTTACATAAGAAATTGCAACACAGAGAAATTTAACTTTACATACAGTGTGTATGATGCGGGGTGGCTCATAAGTCGCGATGGGGCTGTAGATACACTAGGCGGCAATTGAAAGTTAACGATTTCAAATGCTGAAAAAATAGTCCAGTATTGACTTGCTCTCTGTAAAGATCTCTTTAATAGTATTTACATCGAAGTGCCGTTACCTTTTCTCATTGAATACATATTATTTTTTAAAATTCTCTGCATCAAGCATTTAAACGATCGCTTAGTTTAGTCTGTGGCAAGTTTTGTTAAAAGCAATTTAATTTAAATAATTCAAAAAAGAAAATATATCGAGGTAATTAATTTTTTAAATTATCAACTTTGTGTCTTGTTAAAGTGTTCTTTCATTATTTGTTTTTTTTTTTGAAGTGAAAAATGAGAAAGTCCGAAGATATCAGAAAATTAAATGTTGAGGAGCGGAAAAAGTCGAATCGTATGGAAACATTGCAAAAAAATGTTCCATATCAAGGACAGGAGCCCGAAAAATCTACGAAAAATTTCAAACCACCAAATCATGTGCCACTCAGTGGGGAGGAGGTCGAAAACCAAAACTAACAATACACGAGGAGCGCATTCTAAAGCGTAAAGTGACAGCTAATCCTGAAATATCGGCTAGACAGCTTAAAGAATGCTTAGAATAAGAAGTTTCGGAGAGAACGGTGCAGAGAAAATTGAGAAGTTTTGGACTCAAAAATTTTGTGGCAAAGAAACGACCGTTTATTTCGAAGGCTAATCAAAAAAAACGCCTCGCTTTTGCTCTTCAGTATGTGAACATGCCGGAGTCGTACTGGAACAAAGTTATTTGGTCTGACGATTAAAAATTTCAATTAAAAAATGCAAAAAAACGTAAACGAGTGTGGTGTAGACCAGCAGATCGACTTAAGCCCAACATGGTGCAACCCACTGTTAAGCATGGAGGAGGTTCGCTAATGGTTTGGGGTTGTTTCTCTGTTTATGGCGTCGGCAATCTCGTAAAAATTGACACACGGATGACAGCTCATATTTACGTTAGTTTACTGCAAGCAAACCTTATTGAAAGTGCAGAAAAAATGAACTTGGGATCGTTTATCTTTCAACAAGATAACGACCCTAAGCACACATCACGTATTGCCACTCAGTATTTTGAAAATAATTCAATTGAAAAGCTTAACTGGCCAGCTCAATCTCCAGATTTGAACCCCATTGAGCAGCTGTGGTCAATATTGGATGGAAAAATACCAATGGAAAGTCGTACAAACATGACAACATTTTGGAAGGAAATGCAACATCAGTGGATCAATATCCCTCGAAATGTGATCCAAAATTTAGTTCAAAGCATGCCAAACCGCCTACGAGCAGTTATTCAAAATAAAGGTGGCAATACTAATTATTAAGTTTAAGATAAAAATAAAAAAGTTAACATTAAAAAATATTTTTTTTTATGATTAAAAAGAACGTGCACTTTCAATTGTCGCCTTATTTTTAAAAATTATGAGTTCTTACAAGTCTAAGTTATTTAATTCTACTTAAGAAACTTGTTTTTGTTTTATAATACCCTTCATAGTCAGTATAGTTAAAAAAAAGTTTGTGAACTTTTAATAAAAAATTGGATTAATGGCAAATATATAATCGTAAACTTTCATTTGTCGCCTAGTGTAGTTGATAAATGGAGTTTTTTTAGAAATAAAGAATGTTCTAGGGAGCTGCCAAACCAGTTGTCAAAGTGAACATATGTGTTTGACATTTTGTATTCAGTATACTTTACCAATTTACCATGCAAAAACTTACACCGAAACAACGTTTACATATCGTGGAAATTTATTTCCAAAATTCGCATTCTGTGCGGGAAACTTACAGAACATTTCGCACACATTACGGTGTGCATAATCATCCGTATGAACAGGTTATACGCAAAATGCATATTTATATCTACATTTACTCCTGTTCATACAATGTTCATCTAATACAAGAGCATATTATGCTTACCGAAGAAGCCATCTAGAGATGAGTGTGACCGAGGACCAAAAATTTATCGATTCGCCGCTGTTCTCAACTACTCGGCCTTTGCCCTTTCACTACGTGGAAGATTTTGTGCAAAAACCTGGACCTACACCCAGAGCTGGGTCGAAAAGTATTCATTACAATTCAATTCCAATTCCTTGGACTTAGGAATTGGTAATTCGCCATCTTAATTCCTCAGGAATGTAATTGGTGAAAATTCGTCAATTACATTAAAGTAATTGTTATTGGCAGGGTGCGGAAATTTGTTCGCAAACGATTAAAATACAATACTTCTCATTTTTAAAAATATTTAGATGAATTTGATTTTAAAAATAATTCTAATGAGAAACTGAAAGCAAAGATTTTGCAAAAACAACAACAATGTCAACGAACGTATATAATCGTTTGAAAAAAAAATCAGTTTGAACAGTTGTTTAAAGTGAGCGATTTTTAAGCATACTGAGCGAACGAATATTTCACCGAACGAATCATGAAAACAATTGTATTTTAATCGATCTCGAACGTTCGCTCAAAACTTATTTTGGACACTAGGAGGTCAATAAAAATGTAATTTTGCGCGTTAGACATATGCTGGCATGGGGGTCGCTGTTTTAAGATCGAATGTCAGAATTAAAAAACAGTTTGTGTTACTCAAGGGTGGGCCCAAAAATGTTTTTTTTTCAAACACTTTTTGTACATCTGCTGATTATTGATTATCTGAAGTAAAAGGGGTCGCTGATTTAAAATTTTATGTCAGAATTCAAACAATTTGGTTTAACAATAGGGTGGACCCTAAAAATGTATGTACACTTTCCACATGTGCTTGCAGTATCGAAAGTCGCGTATCAGTATCGATTTCGATTCTAATGTCAGAAGTACATACATTTTGTTTGACACTAGGGTGAACCCTTCAAGTGTGCTTTTTGAATGGGGTCAGAGGTCAAGCAATATTGTGCGATATTTAGTATAAATGCAATCACGTTAACATACATACTTCCAAATGAAAACATCTTTAACTCTGACTTCAGACTTAACCCTCATCCGGATTAGTTTTTTTTATACATAAAAGTATTAGCGTCATCAAATTGATGACACTTGTATCAATCAGTTATTTTCAAAAACAATAAATCAACAATAAATCTTTTTGTATGATTTGACTAAATGGGTCTTTATTTATGATTTTTATGCAAAAAAATTATATTTATTAATAACATTACATAGGTGTGATGTTAAATGAAAAAAAAAATTTAAAAAAAACGTAAAACAATCAAAATTAACGAAAAATATTATTTGAATTGGCCTTTTTTAATACAGTTCTGGCATAATAAGTAACAATGACTTGGACAAAGATGTTTTAAGCAATTATCACAACGTTTGCCGTGCATATTTCGATTCTCTGATCGTTTGCAATAATAGCATATTGCTCTTTTCTTTGTTTTCGGTGCATGTTGCAATGAAAATGATGTGTTTGCTGTTGTACCCGATGAACCTGATGGTAGTTCACTAGAAGAAGCTTCATTGGGAATATTTCTAATGTTATTTACAACAGCGATAGCATTGGGACCACGAGGCAAACTTTTGCGTCGTTCAATAAAAGGATAACACAATGACTGGCCAATCTCAATCAAAAACAAACGTCTGCGTTGATTTTTTTTTTGCAATATTCCATTCTGGATTCAATGCTTTATAAATAACAAAAGCTTTGGATGCTGATATGTCAAGTATATTACAAAACAGAGCAACAGGCCAACGATTCACCTTTCTTTTACATCGATACGTACCGACGAATTGATCTAATACATCCACTCCACCTTTTGTTTCATTATAGAATTTTATAATATCTGGTTTTTTTTGTTTATCTGTAACATCGACTCTAACAGTCGAATGATAAGTCGATAACAATGAAACAAAACGACGTTTTTTGGGGACATAAGACAACATACATGCCCGAAGATTATGGTCGAACACGAATGAAGTATGATACAATTCTTTCTTCTTCATATCAACTAATAATGGCGGAATTTCTTTACGATTCTTGCGAATTGTGCCTACCAAAGTCATCTGACGTTTTTTCAACTCAACAGCAAGATGATGTGAAGTGAAAAAATTGTCACATGTGATATTTCTTCCATTCAAACCTATGAAAAAAAAGAAAAATTTAAAATGTAAGTCCCAAAAATCTGATAGATTTATACCTTCAGTCATCTCAAGCACAACGCGTTCACCTTGATTTATTTCAGAAGAACAATTTCGATCTCGGCCAGTATAAACTTGAAGATTGTAAGCATAAAATGTTTCTGCATCAGCACAAATCCACAATTTGATTCCATATTTAGATGGCTTCGATGGTATATATTGTGTGAATGGCGATCTTCCACGAAATGGCAGCAATTGTTCATCTACTGTTACAAAATCACCTGGACAATATAACTTTTTGTTATTTTGCAACCATCTGTCGAAAATAAATCGAATTGGAGCAAGCTTATCTCTTTCTCGTTCTCTTTGCTCTTTATCGTCGAACCGTAAACATCGATTTATTTTTTTGAATTGCACCAACGACATGCAAGCCGCAAAAATTGGTCTACCATGCTTATCGTCCCACAGTTCACTCAAACATTCCCCATTTGAACGATAAACACCAGCTAATAAAAGAATACCATAGTATGCACGCATAGTTATAATATCAACACTTTCCCAATCATCTTTGTATAGACGAACACCATACAAATTGGTCATATCAACAATTGTTTTTTCAATCGGTTGTATCGTCAATAAAAATGCAGACACCGCATAAACAACAAATTTCGAAAAAAAAATTTCAAGAAAATATGGAAAAAATGCATTATTTACCTTGCCTTGAAGCAAAAGAAAGACTGGAAGAATTATTAGAACGAGCAATTGGCATTGGTTCAGTTGAATATTGTATTTGTTTGTCTTTTGACATCAATAAAATATTTTCATCTAACACTGCTGCTTCTCTTGTTTGTTGATCGAAAAAATCAATATCAGAATCATTATCATTAGAATCATAATTTTCATGGTGATCAGAACTAAATTCACTATCACTTGGTATATATTCTTCATCGTCATTACTGTCGAATAGATCACTTTCATCAGAATTCATTTTCGCTATTTTTTTATTATTTCCAACCAAAACGGATTTAGTGCACAATGTTATTAGTTGCTCTTAGGTCAAGAGATAAACAAAGACTAATCTAATAACAAAAAAAAGGCGCAAAAATAATAAATAACCCATCAAAAACTAACGGCACCTGTTAGAATACTGTGTCATCAATTTGATGACAAAATACTAATTAGGGAAATTTTTTGTACAACAAAAATGTGACATGTGCGCATACATACGATATCAGAAATTAAAAATGTACATACGATTTACCCATTGAGCCAAAATCTTAAAACGATTCGATGAAAAACAAAGTAGTTATAAACATTTAAATTCAAAAATGTCATCAATTTGATGACAAATCCGGATGAGGGTTAAGTCCTGTAATCCACTTATACTGCCAGCACACAAATATAGAATTTTTGAGACAAAAACATTTTAAGGGGTCCACCCTAATGCCAAAAAAGGTGATTTAAATTCAGTGACCTCTACAAAAAGAAAAAATTTAGAGGTTCACCCTAGTGTCAAAAAAAGTGCTGGCCAAATTCTTCTGGAAGCCGTAGATCAAACTTACCTTCATTTGTGCACTAGAAACCAACACAACTTATAAAAAAAAACCCATTAGTTATGATCCATAATGCACTCAGAATATGAGTCCAGGATACGATCGCAATCGATTAAAATATAATTTCCGTATTGTATTTTATGCCGAATAATATTTGTGCTGCTGCTGCGCAATACTTCTCACTCGTGAAAAACTCACTTTTTTACGATTGTTTGCTAGTGAACAATTGAGGTCTGCTGGCTTCGCTTTATTTATAGTTCGTGAGAAGTATTGAAAATAAGTTTTTTTATAGGAAACGATTATTGAGAAGTATTTTATTTTAATCGTTCTCCGCACTCTGGTTATTGGTAATTCGACACCTCAATTCCTCAGAAATGTAATTGACGAATTTTTCCAATTATATTCCTGAGAAATTGAGATGATCAACTACCAATTCCTAAATTCATGGAATTGGAATTGAGATGGAATTAATTCCAAAATGCATCATTACAACCCAGCTCTGCCTACACCCATATAAAATTCAACTAGTGCAGGAATTAAGGCCATCAGACCGTCGTTTACGTCGTGCGTTCGGTGAATGGGCTGAAAATCAATTGGAAGTTGAACCGTATTTTTACCGTGAAATCATATTTATTGATGAGGCACATTTCTGGCTTAATGGGTACATAAATAAGCAAAATTGCCATATTTGCATCCAGAAAAAGTTGCAGTCTGGTGTGCTTTCCATGCTGAAGGTATCATGGGTCCATAGTTTTTCAAAATTGAAGATAGAGCCAACGTTACCGTCGATGGCGAGTGCTACATGAAAATGATTCGGGACTTTTTGGTTCCCTACGTCAATATCAATATCATCTAAGTGCTAAACAGTTCCAGCAAAATGGTGCAATAGTTCGAAACTGTTTATGACGAACCATATCAAGAAATGAACCTGTCAATCGGGCGTGTGATTTTACTCCGTTAGACTACTTTTTGTGTGGGTACGCCAAGTTAGTGGTCTAGGCTGATAAGCCAGCTACGACTGACCATTTGTAAACCAACATTCGGCGGGTTTTTGGCGAGATACGGCCGGCTATGCTGGAAAAAGTTATGCAAAATTGGACCGACTGGGTTGTGGTTCATGAGACGCAATCGCGGCGGCCATATGCTCACAATTGTGTTCATTTGTTTGACTTTTATACAAATCTAAACGGCTGAACGGATTTCGCTCAAGCTTAAAACGTGTACTACTTAGTCCTAGATTAGGTTTTTGCGTACTTAGTTTTAAAAACGCCCCACTCAACCGCCCACAAATCAATAAAAATGAAATATTTCAGGCTGATTCTATTGTTTGAGATTAAAGTTTTGTAATTTAGTTAGTATGATTACTTTCGGCAATTGTATCAAAACTGGGTTTCCACACCCACTTTTTCTGCCCACAAATCAATGAAAATGATTCAGACGGTTTTGGTCGCATAAGACTGAAATTTGGTAATTAGGTTTGTATGCTCACCGTCGGCAAATGAACTAAAAATGGTTTTGGTGGCACTATAATTACGCCCACTTTTAAGAATTGATTAATACTACAAAACTTCTGGGCCGATTGCGCTGAAATATTGGCATTAGATTGTTTTCGAGCACGTGCTGATTTACTGGAAAAAATTATTGCAACACCTTCTTTCACCGCCCACAAATTAAAAGGTAAGGTTGCTGGAACGTCCTGATCCGTTCCGTGGCGAGGCCGCTGACAACTGGGTCCTGCTAGTGGCTTAGAAAATAGAACACTTCTTAATAGAAAACATCAATAGAAGTACCTGAGAAATGAAACATGAAATGATTTATTTAGTCAAAATTGATTCTAACACTTACATCCAACATTTCGATTTAAATTTACGCAATCACAATCAGACGCAAATATAATCAAAACACGAAATTCACTTTTTTCCATGTTTACAAAAATCTTCAAAGTTGTTTGCTTTCGATGAGTGTCAAAATAAAAATGAACTACATATCAGTCTGAATTTATTAAAAAATTAAAATCAACATGAAAAGGCTTATAAAATTTAACTACCCACGCTTTATTTTTTACCACTTTATATTATAAGTTCCAAATTTCAACCTTCAAAACCAGCATGTTTTATCCAGAAAAAGTCATAATAAAAAGCTAATAATAAAGAGCATAATAAAGAGCTGCAATTTGTGGAAACTAGTTAAGTTTCTTTTGAGTGCAAAATATATTAACTTAATTCCTAGAAAGCAGTTGAGCTAAATTAAGTTAGCTTACAAGTTAGGTCAAAGTGGACCAAATTGTGTATTGTTGTTTGTTGATTTTTTTTTTTTTCATTTTTTTGCACGTTTGAAATTTTTAGTAGAATTAAGCTTAATGAAGTCTTAGATCTTGCATAACTTTCTTAAAAGTTGCGAAAAGTTCAGGGTTAAAAATGAAGAAGTAGCATAAGTCACGTCGATTATAACTATCAAAACTTGTGTAACAAATGATTCCCTAAAGATCTTTACTTGCTATTTTATTTGACTTTTTTCAAAGCGTAAATTTAAGAATTCTGCAGAAATAACTTGATTTTCTCAAAGTTTTTGAGACGATGATGTTGATGCAGATGTTTTTGTTGATGTTGATGACGATGTTGTGTTGAAGTTGCTGTTGATGCAAAATATTCACTTAATGAAGATTGACACTTCTTCCACACTAAACCATTAAACTCAGCAATATTCTCGTCTTTTTCTTTAACGCCAACACGTCTTTGCCAGCATTTAACACAAAAATAAATTTAGCTCAAATTTACCGTCAGCAACAACAACATTTAAAGCGGTCCTCTAGCACAACAAGTTAGCTTTATTCATCCCACTAAAGTCTATCATTATGGCAAAAAGTTCCCTACAAATATATACTGACAGTCAATTTCTGGGCTGACATTTAGGTAATTGGAACTGTCAGCATCAAAACTCAAAAGATTTATTTATATTTTTTCTTTAGTATTTCATTCACAGGTTGAAGAAAACTTAATTATGTCCATACTGTGGCATTTATTACTGCGATAGCTGGTGAGCAAATGGGGAATACAATTTTGAAGGTTTTTTCCGGAACTTCAGCTTATAACAAGGCTTGCCAAAATCAAACATTTCATTGCATTTATAGTACCTTAAATTTCAAAAAAAAGTTTAATGTAATATTAAAATATTATTTTAGAATAGACGAGGTAGGGTGTAACAAAGGTGATTTCAAGAGAGCTGGCGACCTGCAAGCCAAAAAAGTGTCAAACTTTATTGTTCATGATATATGTTTGTTTTAAATGTTGTTTGGATTATATAAATTGTATGCAAAAGCAACAGAGAACACACAAGGGCGTAGGCACGATGAAAATTGAGAGCTTGTAGAAGGGGAGGGGAAAGGGGAAAGACCTTATAAAATGTTTTTATCATATCTTTCATTCGTACATTTTACGAGTCAATGCAAATAGTTAAAACTGAATTGTCTGATGTTTTTATATATAATAGAAAGCATAATAAAGGGAGATTTAGAATGGGAGAAAAAATTTTCATGCACAGTAGCGATCATAACAAATGCAACGTTCATACTATCATGATAATCATAATCATTATAAGAACTCAGTTATTTTTGAGTGTGTACATTTAAAGTAGAGATAATGCAAAAAATAACAGATCAATAGCTGCTTTTCCGTGGCACTGGATCAGATCAAATCTCAGTGGAACAGTTTTAGTTCAACTTTATTACAATTTGGTACCACTGGCGATGAAGTGCCAAAATACGAATGCGAGCAGTAAGACAAAAGCTAGTCAAAGAATAATTCAGATTTGCCAACTATGTTCGGTTTGAAAAAATTGCTTTAAGCTTGGCAGCATTTTAAGATTAGAAATAGAGCCAGGAAAATAGCTGGTTCTAATTTTTGTTTTGCATTGTAAGTAAAATAGAGCCACGCTCTAGATCAATGACCACGGGAATGCAGCTAAAATAAGTAAATGTTGAAAATTTAAATGTTCAAAATCAAAAACAACTTGGTTTTTTGTAATGATAATACAGCTCTGGATAATTTACTCGTTGCGTTTTGTATGCTTGCTGCTATATATCAAACAAATGCAAGCCATTCGATGAAATTAAGTAAATTTTATTGAATTAATTTTAAAATATGGACAAAAACTCAACAGAAACACTCTCAAACATCAAAGAATAATTAAATTTTTTTTTTTTATCAGAAATAAAACTCATTTCTTGAGAGTATTGATCCATGAAAACTGTTAGATTAATTCAAAAATCCAACTTGGCAAAGTTCAGTTTTTGTAATTGCTTGCTCCAACTCACAGATAGATGGCGCTGGCTGCTAACAATATGGCAGCTGTCGTGAGCTAAAAATGTCCCTATTCAGGAACTACTGATACTAAAACCTCCAATACAAACGGTAATAAAAAGCTTTGCTTCAAATAGGTTATTTTCATTTTTCTATAACGAAAAATAAAATAAATATGTTCATATTATGTAAGTATCTAAGTTCTTAAATTTCCATTTGAACACTATAAATTTGCAGAAAATATTAGGCACATACTAACCGGCTTGAATAAAATTATACAATATGCTTGTGACGTTTCCAGCTTTAGTTTGAAAGAAAAAGCTAAGACCATTCATTAAAAATGGATCACATATAGAAACTACTTACAAAGTCATCGAATAAATAAAAAACCCCGATTTAGGGGAGGACAGTTGCCCCCGTTCCTTTCCCTACCTACACCCTTGAGCACACGTCAATACTATTTGAATTGTCGATAAAAATGTGTACTTTTTGGGTACAGAACAAAAAACACAGTTTGCAATTTTCAATTTATTATTAAAAATATTGCACACTTTGTTTACCGAAGCAACTCACACTGGCCGCTGCCATAGGCCAATAATAATAAAGTCAAAGTCAAAAGTTTGGTACAAAATGTGTTTTCAATATATCCTATAAGAATAAGCTTTGCAAAATTATAATTGTTTTTGTTTAATTGTGGGGGCCGCAGTGGCGCAGTGGGTAGAGTGCGTGGCCCATTCGCCAGAGAACCCTGGTTCAAATCCCACCTGACTCAGAAAGCTTTTCAATTGAATTAAATTGACCTCTCTGCAGACAATGGCAAACCTCAGAGAGTAAAAACTGCCATGAAAAGTTTCTTAAGAACATAAGCCGTTCGGAGTCGGCATAAAACTTATAGGCCCAGTTCTCGATCATTTGTGTTCAAGCATTTCACAGCACGCACAACACAATTGATCATAAGAAGCTCAAAGTACTTTCAAGGGCTAAAATGGCATTTTGTTTTTTTTTTTTTTTTGTTTAGATAATTATAACTATACTCTTTAAGAATCGTTTCAAAAAGAGAGCACTTAATTAGTTGGTTTTGGCAGTAGAGGCAGGTTGAAAGTGAAGTGCAACTTTGAAACATTGAAAAAAAGGTATTTTTTGTCCGAACAAATCAAAAAGTATATTAAAATAAAAATTATTAGCTTTGCTTTTAAACAATTTAAATGTTCTTCACTTGTTGTGTAATTTTTTTAAAAATAATTAAAAAAGTACCTGTATTTTTTTTTAGTGTTTTATTGTCCATATACTTAAATTTCAGCTTAAGTTTTAGTTTTGTTTTCCATTGATGCCCCTATTGAAATTTTTTTTCTTAATATTTGTAAAGGTTTTAAGGTTTTCAGAATATGTTAATATCAGCTGCAGGTTTTTGCACGTTTTTGTGTTATCTCCCACATACCAAAGCAAGCTCGTTGTTTTTGCTTCCATTTTTTGCTGTGCAACTTTAACTTTCCGTGCAGTGTATTTGTTCAGTTTATTACCTTTTTGTGTTGGTGCTTTGTTGTAATGCTTGTAACAAAATGTGCTTATGTTCTTTTTTCTATTTGCTTCATTTCATTTTATTATTAAATGCATTGTTTTTAGTATAGGCTCATCCTATCAATGCGAATTTTCGAGCCTATATATTGTTGATATTTGGTGCTCAAGTTGCGGTACAAATACTGAAAAAGCTACAGAAGTATGCGATATCTTAAAAAAAATACTAAAAACGAGGGCTTTATTGTTGAACTAATCCCGTTAGAAAAATGCATAACATACAATTGCAAAAAATTGTTAGCGCTTTGGTAAAAATGTCATCGACGTCCTAAAGTAAGTTCCTTAGAGTTCTCTCGCTTATGGTGGGAACAATTTTAACAAAGCATCAATATTTGGTAATAAGAAGCTACTCAAACAGATGAATTTCAGTTTTACAAATATGCTTACCTTGTAGGCCTAAGTATTTGGGGCTATGAACCGAGGGTATTAGTTTATGAAACGAACGACCATCACTTATGTGTACACTCCATCAGCGGACCCGTTTGTGGCTCGCAACGCAAGAACACAGTCATAAAAATAAGGCGCTACCCACTGCCCTACTATTGGAAACATTACGACTCCAACATATCATACAATTGTATAACCATGAAACCGTACTGCTCCCAATAGCAGTACCAGTTTAACTACCAGTAGTGACGTACCTTCATTGTCATCTACTGTTGAAGACGAGACCTACCCAATCTCTTGCATACTAAGCAAGTATGCCAGCCCGGTCGTACCACTGCGTGACCCCGCCGGTCAATCTAGACCTGTGCAGCATAAACACAACCACAACCAGCACGAGTCTCCCCGAAGGGCCAACCCATGATAGTCACCTGGGCAATTCAGTCCCGCCAAAGAAGCTTCACAACATCCCAGCAACGAGACAAGAAATTCATGCATGCATAAGTTTTTGCAACTGGCCGAGCCCAGTTAGAGCACTTAATCGTGCTTGACCGGCAACTTCAATCCAGGCATGAATTTTAAATTCACTTGCCATGGAAGAAGTGCCTATTCGCCATGTTTACAGAACATAACAACGCATCGAATACCCTGTGTCTGTCACTTCGACACCTCAATTCATTCACCCAATTTATACAACCCTCAGTTGTGTCCTTGCCGTGGATAGATAGGGTCTTACTCATTGACGAGTATGACTATCCCCGTGCTAGCAAGTTTTCAGATCAAGTGCTATACCTCGCAGGCTTTATCCACATCGATATACCGAATGTGACCTGCTCCCAAGATGGGCGCGACCCCAAGCTCTTGGTTGGTCTGAAACTTTTTACGGGATGTGACGTTTTCCATTTCAAACCATCCTCCTTTATCCTGGCTTTGGACAGGCAGGTTTGCATCCGAAGACACCTCCACTGGCGGAGTTAAGATACACAAACAGTAAAATTCATATTGATCTCTTACCCAGCTACGATAACATGTTAAAAGAAAAATTAGAAAAGTTACCCAGACCAAATAACTGTTAACTATTCCCACGCTTAAGTTGAGCTGCAAAGTTTATTGGACCTTACCAGTACTCGAATACGAGAACTACAGAGTGATGTAATCAATCAAGTTTGTATGATTCAGTAAACAGAAAAATGGGGCTTTGATGGTAGTTCGGGTTAAAGCGAGTACAAGCAGAAAGTTGAAAGCAATAAATTGGAAGAGAGTATCTTATTTGTCGCAACATATGTCCCGCTCCAAGTTGTAACAAAGTCTAATAGGACTAATAGTACCAAAATATTTTTGAAAAATCCTGAACCATCGTCAACCCGCTACTGCCGCCCTATTAGGTTTCAATATAAAAAAGAGTCCACTCAATTGTACATCGATAAAGAAATGTATTTCAAGAAGCAAATTGAGAACTTAATGCCCACCGAATTCAATTCGGGTAAAAAGGCGATACACATTGAACATATTTTGCAACATACAAAGGTGGATGGAAAAGTATGTAATGCCTTAAAACTTCATCTGCAAACTGTTATATATGTAATGCGAAACCAACAAAGAAAACCATCATTAAAAAATGTTTTCAAAAAATTTTTCAAAAAGATCGCTATGAATTCGCAGTATCACCTCTACATGCATATATGTTTTGAATATATTTTTTGAATGGTGTACAGGTGGTCAATCACACCCATTTTATCATATCGTAGTTCTCACATTGTTATACAGCCGTAACCAAAACTTCACGTTTATATCTCAACTGGAAGTATTTTTGGCCGCTGACTCCATACAAGTCCGACCACTGTGGGTAATGACACTGCTAGAATATCGAAATATAGCAACCTGCAAACAGTGGCAATCTGCAAGCCTCATACAGCCCCAATACATTAGAATGAAGCATAAAAATCTCGAATTGAAGTTGACTTTTAGTAAAATTTGCCATTTTTGTACTGGCAAAAAAATTTCTAATGCTTCATTTCAACTACTAAATTTTTCGGTGATACAAAATATATTCAAGCATTAAATTTAATATGCTGTTTAAAAAACTAGCGTTAAACAATAGTAAACTGTTAATCACTCTGCTAATAATACACGCAATATACGCAAAACGTCAGGCAGAAATGAGCGATGGCTTAATGAGCAAACGGCAAGTGAACAAATCGTAATACATTCGAATGGAATCTCATATTTGTCATTACATTGGCACAAATACACCAATCTGCAAACACCCCAAAACACAAACACTTATTCACACTTAAACACATTCAAGCATGCAAGCATGCAATAATATCATCACAATTAACGCTTGACAAATGCTTTCAAATACATATAACTACTTTCTACAGCTCCCTTTGCTTCATTTTTCTTTCTCCAAGGGAATATAATGTTCAGGCCCTGGGACTAACATTGCTGTTTATTGGGGAAACCAGCTAACACTGTTGTTAAGAATCAGGCTTCTAAAGATGTTCATAAGAGTAGGTATAGGAATATACATTTTCCATGATCAAATTACCTATAAAGTCTTTAAGGCGCTGAGGCAAATTAATCTTTTATAGCATTATAATGAATAAAAACTAATTTAAAAAAAAAAGTAAGCTTTCTGACTATTTTGATGATGGTGGCTTTAGATTTGTTTCGGTATCTTTTCCTTAATGTTTTCTGAAAAGCAGAAAATCTTCTTAAAATGCAACTTGTGAGAAATGCATGGCTTGAAAAACTTAGAATATGGTAAAATTGACAAAATTAAAAATATTAAAAAAAATAAAATCGGGATATATGCTTTATTTGTAAACGCTTCTATTTTTCAATTCGCCTTTATCTCAAAAACCATTGACAGTTTGGAAAAAAAAAATGGTATGAATCATATTGAACCTCCCACTTGACAAGAAAAACTCCATTTAAAATTATAATTTGATTGAAATAATGTCGTAATATTTCACTTTTAAAGTATTCATAAAAAAAAGACGATCCTGGTAAATATAAAAAAAGAGTTGGCGCCCACCATGTCAATGTTTTTCAATAAAATTTTTGACTGTAGTCTACTTTAACTCATTAGTAACTAATGGGTATTTAAATACCCAAGAAAGAGTTGACACGTAAAAAATTTTTTTTATAGTAAATAGAAAGAATGGGTCTAAAAAAAAAGTGGAACAGTCTACTTTTACTTGGTTTACCTTTAGTTTGACAGGTGAAACATCACAGGTGAAAATCGGAGTTTTTTTGTGTCAAAAATTGCTCAGGAAAAGTGCTGTCAAAAATAGGAAAATGAAAAAAACGGAAACCGCGCACCTCTTCCAGATAGTCTGAGGAGTCTTCTATTGCAGCAAAAAAACCGACAGTGATTTTTCGACATTCCTGGAAATCTCACATGCAATCTCACCCATGGCATATCTTAGGTAAAATTTTTTATTTTGTCTATCAACTTCTATGGTCACCCAGGCACATATTATAGAACTGCATCAAAATCGTACGAGCCGATCTAAGGGTAGGCTTTAATGGATTAATGAACCTGCAGAATTTCAAGGGATTGCTTGGACCACAGGTGGGATAATGGCCTTTTTTTCAATACCATTATAATATATGAAAAAAATGCTACCTTGTAGGCATGATACATTTATAATTCTGTCATGCCTTGTACTAAGCAACTTTTTGAAATTGAAGCCGAATCATTAAACTAGCCCTGTTCCCTCTAATATATACATATATAGACAAAAAGTTCTGGTCGAATATCAAAACAAATTCTATAACAATATAATATGTTGTATTAATGGAAAATACAAACATAATATGGGGAAAAAATACAAAAGTAAAAAAAAACTGAAGCATGTGCAAACTTATGTTAAACAAAATTCCACACATCATGCAAACCACAAAAACGCCACCAGAAATTAAAAAAAAAAAAGTCAAAGTCATAAAAAATATTAACCAAAAATATTCCCACAGTGTTTAATTTATTTTGAAAAAATAAACAAAATATGTTTGGGAAATAGCACATGCTTAGGTATTTTTTTAGTTCGAAATAAATGCAATGCCAACTTTTTTAAGCAAGTGCTACTTTAATTTTTTTCACATTGAAGCCTAACATGTAATAAATTCTAAATTACTTTAAAGTGCCTTTAAAGAGCAAAAGTTTTCATTGACTTTAAGTTTGTTCCGAGATAACCAATTATTATATTTTGTTTTTTGAAGGATCAACTTTGATCCAAAATACATAGTTATTAAAATTTTTCGAATTTTGACATTTCACTTGTTGCTTAATTATTTGCAAGCTCAAACATCTTCAAATCCACCAAGTGTCCGGCTTTGTTGTCAACCAAGGTATTAATCTGCTCTAAATACAAATTTAAACGCATCAATTTGTTTTACTTCAAACAAAGAATGTTTAATTGTTTGTTTTTCACTTCGCACTTTGAGGTGGTGGTGTTAAGACAAAGTCCTCGGTGATGGCGTAAATTCTATTGAGTAACACAATTCTAGCCGGATTAAATTTTCACGCTCGCAACTTACTGGAATTTGCGCTATTTGTTCGTTTGTTTGTTTGATTGCTTTGAACATGGGCGTAGAGCGAAGGGTAGGAATGGGGAGGCATTTGCCTACCCCTAGAATGTATTACTGTGAATGTGCTAACACAGCAGCTTCCAGACTAAGAGAATTAGGAAATTGGATAGGTAATGCTTGCGGTTACACAATTATTCTGAAATTCTCTGTCCCCGACAAAACAGACTACTGTGTGCCTTGCTTAAATCTTGAAAAGAACTACGAAGTTCTCATCACTTCGCGGCTAGACTGGGCTAACAAAACCCCCCTTAAAACAAACGGCATAAAAATCTTTACAGATGAATCAAAACTTCGAGAACAAGTAGGGGGAGATATTTACTCCCAGGACTTTGAAACCGAAGCATCCCTTAGACTCCTTAATTATTGTAGTGCCTACCAAGCGGAGATGGTTGCAATTCATGAAACCGCTAAGATTCTGGGTCAAAAGGACCTTGAAGAAAAAATGTATTTTCATCTTCTCTGATAGCCAAGTAGCGCTCAAGGCACTGAACTTACATACTGATAACTCTAAAACTCACACTGAATGCCGCAGATCTCTTAACGAGATGGCAAGGCTATTCAGGATCCACCTCATATGGGTACCCAGACACAGGGATATCGAGAGCAATAACTTGGCAGACGAATTGGCAGACCTTATTAGTATACCCATAGCCTCCTATAAGCTCCAGTGCAGGAACAAATCCTTAAGTCTTGCACAAGAACGCTTGGAGCACCTTGATACATGTAGGACTGCTAAGCTGACGTGGCCTTCCTACGACTTAAAACGCACCAACTCACTGCTTGAATTAAGTAGGGTAAACCTGTCAAAAAATAGTTGGAATCCTTACGGGTCACTGTCTAATCGGAACGCATGCTCTTCGGTTAGGACTTATAGCAAATGATTATTGCAGAAGCAGCAGATGTGAGGTGGAAGTAGAAAATCTTCAGCATCTGCTCTGCGAATGTCCGGCCCTTGCTAAAAGGAGGATGGCAACTCTGGGTCCTCCCTCTCTAAACGTACTTGCCGAAGTCTCATGTCTGGAAATTAGGCATATTCTAAAATCCACTACCCGCACGAACTGGTTTGAGGAGGGAACTCTGTAGGGTTCAAAGAAGATTATGTGGTATCACAACAGGCCTGCACTGGCCTAGGTGTCAAGTCGGTTATCGACTTAACCACTTTAACCTGACCTAATCTTACCATAATCAAAGAATTATCAATTAAAAATTTAACTCAAAATTAAGAAAAAAGTATTAAAAAAAAAATAAAGAAAAGTTATATTAAATATTTATTCTTTTCTATAGGTCTACAGCTCAAAAATTACTTTAAAACAACAGTTTAAAGGTAATTAAATAGTTTGTTTAAGGTTTTGCACTGTAACTGTACCTAAATATATTATAACAAATAGCATATAATCTAAGAAAAAAAACCAAATTCTGTTAATCTCAAAAAATTAACTTAACCCTCATCGGTCCCTCGTATCAATTTGATACAATTTTTGTCTTTCAAGTTGAATACAAAAAAAAACTGCCCGATGGAAAGAACCGGTTTTTGGGAAAGTAGCCATGATTTTGCCTGTATAATCGGGCTAATGAGTTTTTAATGTTCGGGCATTTCTGGTTTTACCTAAGACGAAATAGTTACGAATCGGTCCCTCGTATCAACTTGATACAATACATCTGCCGATGGTTATTGCAGTTGTTTTTTGGGTTAGGCTCGTTTTATTTCATTTTTTTTTTGTTTTCAGTATGTTCTTGAACACACACGAATGAAGAATAAATTGAATTTATTTGAAGTTATAAGTGATTTTAGTGAATTTTGAAGTGATTTTTATTTGCCGCATACTTTCATTGCGTTATACATACATTCAATTGATTTAAAAAAAAATGGGAAAAAATCTACGTGAAAACCGTCAAAGAGACGAATATGATATGGATTCCGAATCTGGAAGTGAAGCAGAAGAATCTTCAGTAGATAGTCACGATGATTTCACAATGAAGGAAGAATGCGTTGCCGCAATGAACGAGCATTCTGATGAGTACGATGTTGAGCCACTGGAATAAAATGTGGCAGAAGAAATTGCCAGAAATGCAACAGCAAAATATTTGTGAAAAAATAAAAAAAAATTCAATATTCAACGGAGCCATTTGAAAATAACTGAAGAAATTCATATAGGCGCGCTGATAATATTGTTTCAGGTAAAAAACCTACACTTCTTGTTTTGTGCTTCATATTCAGTGTTTGCTTCTTTATGTTGTTGTTGTAGGACCAAAAGTAGTTGCAGCTGCTCATGTTGTAGATGCTTTGTCTGCGTTTGATTTGTTTCTGCGACCAATAGAAAATACTATATTGAATATGACGAATTTATATGGTTTGCGGAAATACAAAGAAGAATGGGAACAAATAGATATGGATACTCTACATGCGTACTTCGGATTGCTACTGCTTACTGGTGTGTATCGTTCGTATGGTGAATGTGTTACACAACTCTGGAATGAGAAAACCGGTCGACCAATATTTCGAGACACAATGTCACTGAAAATGTTCAAAAAAATTCATGGATATATCAGATTTGACGATAAAGAAGAACGTAATGCCAGTTTTGCTTCTGTCCGTGATAAATTGGCACCGATACGCACCATATATGAAAAATGGAACCATAATTTGCAAGTTGTATACATTCTAGGCAAAAATGTTACAGTAGATGAACAGCTAGTTCCATTTCGTGGACGCTGTCCGTTTCGACAATACATACCGTCGAAACCGGCTAAATACGCCATAAAGATTTAGATTTTGGCCGATTCAGCTACCTGGTATGTTTACAACACACAAATTTATGTTGGTAGCCGAGTTGTTTTGGATTTGGTAAATGGGCTGTCGGAGAGGCATATCACATGCGACAACTTCTTCACATCTTATGAACTGGCTGAAGAGTTACATAAACGCCGAATGACTATTCTGGGCACTATATGGAAAAATAGGACCGAAATTCCTCCAGTATTGTTGGATATGAGGAAAAAACCTGTGTATTCAAGCGTTATTGTATATGACCACAAATTACAAGCCATTTTACTGTCGTATGTGCCTCGGCGTTATAGATATGTTACACTGCTCAGTACATGGCACAATGCCGTCGTTATAAGTGAAAATACTGAGAAGAAACCGAATCTAATTCAGGATTATAACAAAACCAAGAGTGGCGTGGACACTATGGACCAGATGGAGGCTACCTACACCTGCAAAAGGAAGATAAATCGGTGGCCAAGGGCAGTATTTTGCAACGTGTTGGACGTGAGTGCATTGAATGCCTTTATAACGTATATTTCGCTATTTCCGGCTTGGAAAAACAACAAAACCAATAAAAATATACGTCGTCGAATATTTATTGAGGAGCTTGGAATGGCTCTTGTGCAAAAACACATAGAAAAGCGGAAATCTCAGCCTCGAAGGCTCAATATTGAAGCACTACCGGCGATTACCCATTTGCCAAATACTACGAAACGTGGCCGTTGCTACATATGTACATATAAAAACAATAAAAATTTGTATTCAAATCGTTTTGATAATTGTAAGAATTATGTTTGTAATGATCATCACTATGATATTTGCGAAAAATGCGCTAATAAAGGCACATAGCCACAAAAATAAGCATTTTTGACATTTTTCTCTTTCAAATTTGCATTACTTATAAATGAATTTTCTAAATTTAAATTTATGAAAACAATAACAAAACAAACAAAATATAATTATTTTCAGATCCAATTTCACATTTTGTTTTTATCTATTATTATGTTTGCATATTAATCAGTCGTCAAATTTAAAAATAATTACATTTTTTTCTCGAAATCAAGCCTATGTACATCTATTACATATACTACTCCTGCGTTTACTGTTAATTGGTTTTCACCCTTAAAAAATGTTGCTTCGACATCCTTTATTTTAATTTTTTATAAAAGCATAGCTACATTCAAGTTAAAATACTTCATTATTTTAAAGAGGTGTCTTTAAACTTTAGTCCCTGACTGTATTAATTTGTTCTGATACATAATAAAGGAAGTATTTTAACTGTACAGTCAAAGACGTTATATTCGGAAAAATGTCTACGTAATTACAGCTATATTTACAAAGAAACTGTAGGCAATCTACTACAGCAAAATAAACATAAATTTGTTGTCATTTTACATGACGTTCAAAGTTTTCAACCTGAATTTAGTTTGAAAATTTATAAGCAAGTTACAGAAAACTTTTTGTCCAAATAATATATTTATTCGAACATAGTAGCACACCTCAAAACACCTGCGGCTGACATCTACACTGTGGTTCGATAAATTGGTTAAAACTAATTAATCAAAAAGAAAATCAGTTCAATTTGCATCTTATTTTGAAATTTCATGACATTATTCAGATCAGTTTATTCTCAAAGAACGGTCGCATAACTTGAATGTGTATATGTATATTTAACAGCACAGTTTTAATATTCAATTCTACGTTAATTAATTTTCATAAAATAAAATTAGTCTTAACAATTAACATTTTTACTTCATTATAACTATCTTTTATTAACGTTTCGTGGTAAATATGAAATACTTTCATATTTTGTTATTTTTTTTTTTTTTGCTGCACATTATAACCTGTCGTTAACATACTGAAAACACTGAAAAGACATAAAACAAAAAAAAAAAAAAAATATAAAAAAGAGGAAAAAATATATCGAATTAATTAAACTGTCAGCATCATTTGTGTGGCAGTAAAGAAAATTAAAAAAATAAATAAATAAAGACAACAACAGCAACATGCAGGTTATTAAAAATAAATACAATACATATAGAATTACACGAAGATAAGAGATATCGACATAATGAAGTCGGTATTGAAAATATTACAATAATTTACAGTCAGTCAAGAAAAAAGTTGTACACTAAAAGAAATCAAATTAATTGAAAAATATTATGAAAAGTGTAAAGAAAATACATATTTATTATATATCAAAGTAAAGCTTGACATCCATACTATAACTTAAAGGTAAAATTTTTTTAATGCTTATATTTAGAGCAGAAAAAAAAACAAAACAAAACTATGCCAATTTAGTATGCCAAAAAAAAACTTGAACACTTAAAAAAACTTAAAATAATTCAATTAAAAACGAAATTTTGAACTTAATTAGTATTTTGTATGGTGGCCCTTAGCGTGTTTTTACTGCTAGGAGTCTATTTGGCATCGAGTGGACCAGTTTTTTCGTCACTTCTACAGGTATTGAATTCCATATATCCATAAGGGCGTTTTTGAGGGTTTGTTTGCTGGAAATGTTATATTCCTTTAATTTTGTTTTCATAAATGCCCACAGATGCTCTATAGGATTTAAATCCGGGCTCTGGGGAGGGTGGGGCAGTACTTTTTTAGTTTTATAAAGCAAAAATTCTTTAACGATATGGGCCGTGTGCTTGGGATCATTGTCTTGGACAAACACAAATCCATCCGTTAAACCCATTTTTTGGCAGATTCTACCAAATTATTATTTAGAATATTCAAATAATCCGTTTTGTTCATGTTTCCCTCAACAAAAACTAGATTTCCCACGCCATTTGCACCCATTGCACCCCAGAACATCACATTGCCACCTCCGTGTTTAACTGTATTTGTGACATTACGTCGATTTAATGATTCTCCTTTGCTTCTCCATACGTAACTTCGTCCGTCAGATGTAAATAAATTAAATTTTGACTCATCCGTAAACATAACTTTGTCCGAACGAATTGTCTTTGTGTATAAACTCGTAAGTATAGTCCAAGCGGTTTTTAATGTTTGTTTTAGACAAAAGTGGCTTTTTTCTAGGTGCGTGTGCATGCAGTCCTTCTGAGTGCAAGAAATTTCTTACAGTCTGTGGATTGACATCAACTATGTTGCTGCTTTTAAGCTCTTTTGCGATCTGAACGGCGGAAAATTTTGAATCCTTTTTAACAAATCTTAGTATTTTGCGTTCAATTTGGGGCGTGATTATCTTCTTTGGGCGGCCACTTCCACGGGGTCTTTGGAAAGACTTATTTTTTTTATATGTTTTTATTACATAATGAACAGTAGGGGTTTTTTAACTATTTTCCCAATATCGCGCACTGAATTTTTTCATTCCATAGTTTTATAATTAGTTCTTTCAAATCTTTTGAAATTTGTTTTTTTGCCATCTTTTATCTATTTCCGAAAATGGAATGATGCGATCACTTTGAAAAACGAAACTCCACTAACCATAAATACCAAGTTATCAATATTCCCTTTAAAATTTTATAACGGGACTCTCTATATAAAGATAGATACAAGTGTTCAAGTTTTTTTTTGGCATACCGAAATTGGCATATTTTTGTTTTTGTTTTTTTTTCTGCTCAAAATATAAGCATAAAAAAATTTTACCTTTAAGTTATAGTATGGATGTCAAGCTTTACTTTGATATATAATAAATACATATTTACTTTATACTTTCATAATATTTTTCAATTTATTTGATTTCTTTTAGTGTACAACTTTTTTTTTGACTGACTGTATATGACGAAGTGTTCTTGCTCACACGTGTCGCCTCAATTCACGTGTACTTCCTTACTTTTCTCCTGTCACTTTCCTTGCTGATTAATGTCACTTCATGATTTCGAAGGATGTCAGTGGTGTCAACTGTAATGATAAAAATGATTGGTGCATAAAAGAGATGAAAAATATTTTTAAAAATTTGAGCCTAAAAACAAAAGACTTTAGCAATACAGCAACGACTGATAGATATCAACTTCGACAGAAACAAATTGACAAGAGCTCCAAAATGATGCTGCCTTCTACACTCAGCTCACGTCAAGATAATGACAAATCTTGAGCGAAGCGAAACAAAAAAAAAAAAAAAAAATAAAACAAAAAAAAAACAAACCAAAAAAGAGAAAAAGACAGCAAGTTCGTAAATATTTGAAATAGGGAGGGAGATCCCGGGATCCCGAACTTTTTAAAATACCAAAAATCCCGGGGATTAGCAGACGAGAACTCCGGGATTAATTAACAATTTTTTGTTTTCAAAACATGTGAAATAGAAAGTTGCTTATAAAAAAACTCTTTTATCACCCTTTTTAAGTTTACTAAAGGAACTTTTGTTCAACAATTAGTTTGAGGGTGTGCTTATCAGAAACAGTTGATTTAATTTTACTCTGGAATAACAATTTTTTTGCATATAAAAATGAAAATAAACGTTAAGGTAAAAAATTTGATATTTAATGGGAAGTTCTCATGAAACTCGACCAGGAAACTCAATTGTTTCTCACTTTTCGATAGTTTATGATATGTTCGAGTATCATAAGGTGCTTATCAAAACTATACGACAACATAAAAATTTTATTATACACGCTCGCCAAATCTATGTTGATTACAGTCAGAAGAAAGCTCAAACACAGAATGAGAGAACAAACTGTACTACTTTAAACAAAGTATCTTTATCACCTGTAATTAATGATTTGAAGGAGTACCGTTAGTAAGCATTGAAAAGGCCGCATTTCTGCTTAACTGCAATCGTATCGTATTTGCATATCATATCTAAAGTCAAAATTTTTCAAAAATATAAAAAAAAAAATTGAAATCCCAAAAATTAACGTCAAAAAATACAAAGTCGGTCGTAAGGCTAAGCTCTAGGAGCGAGATAACTATATATATATATATGATTATTAAGAAAAACAGAAATTCAACCATATCTTGTGTTCAACTTGCAAGCAAATGCAGCCAATCAGTTTCGAAAATGACGGTATAGCGAGTCTCAAATAGTTCCGAAACAATCTTTTTTTTGATGCATTATTTTGCATCAAATAATTTGGGTACCAACTCAGACTCGGTATATAATAACAGTTATCTTCCTAGCACGTACCATTCAAACAATTTTTTTCGCAAAAAGTAATCTTTTCATATGAAAAGAAGTTTAACTTGGATGGCCCAGATGGCTACCGATACTGGAGGGGGTTAAGAAAGGATCCGATTATATATATTCAAAAAGAAATTTTGGTGGTTATTCCGTCATGGTGTGGGGAGCCATTCACAAGATGTGCTAGGAGAATAACTATTATTATATACCACGTCCCAGTTGGATGGTGGGCAAGTAAAGTAGAAGCTTTATTTATTATGGATCTAACAATTGCCTCGGAACAGTTTAAGACTAGCCAAACTACCATTTTCGAAACTGATTACTTGCAAGTTGGGCACAAGATATGTTCAAGTTCTGGCTTTCTTAATAATCATTCGCTTAACCCATCTTTTTCATAAAAGTTATGAGTATCTCATCAAGAGTACCTCACAAAAACTGAGTATCTCTCATCAATCTTTTTGAAATACATGCCTGTATTCCCTACCAGAATACAGAATAGTTATCTGTAAGAATAGTTACCTCAGGCATCACCAGATATCGCTAGATGCGCTGTGGAGTTGAATTGTCGGAAAACTAGCAACTCGAAAAAATCGTTAACTAAATCTTAAAACGCGTTTTCTGAAAAACGATGTTTTATGGATTAACTTGATTTTTTAATTTTAAAGTAGAAACTAATCTCAAATTATATCGGCCGGTTTTTTTATTTTTTTGAGCATTTTAAAGAGCAAAATATGTAAAAAAATGATTCTTAAAACTCAGATGTGCGCCATTTCCGTTATTTTCAAATATTTGTTGATAAACTCTAGTAAATATAATATAATTTATAAATTCTTTTTTATTTATTTTATTTTTGATGCCATGATCATGCTGTGCGATGGAAGCCGTTTGGGTACCTTTTTTTCAACGTGACGTTTGACGGCGTATTGACACTTCATATCACACTTTTATTCACCAAAATAATTATTTTCCTATAGTGTAAGGGTCAATAAATAACTGCCAAAAAACTCAAAGTGTTCATTTACTTCCTTCTATAAAAAAAAAGTCAGGAACATCAAAGTGTTTTTCAAGCTCTAGGTGAGAGCCTGCCCTTAAAAAAAAAATAAACAAAAAATATGTTGGAATTGTATTTTTAAATTTATTTCATGTGATACAATGTTCTCTAAAAACCAAAGGTATTTGAATTTTGTATTTATTAAAATTAAAAAACTAGTACAAAGAGTTAGGGAAATCATCACCACAAACATTAGAATACTTAAAGCTAATAACGATAGAGCAGCTCAAAATAAACAATTAAAAAATTAATAAACAATTTAGAGGATAGAAAGAGAAGTATAAAAATAAAAAGAGAAACAATTAAAGCGATAAAAAACACAGGTGCGTCGTTGGACACACGAGAGAAGCGAAGCTTTTTATGTTACTGTCATTGTTATTTCAATGCACTTGTGGGCAATTGTTAATTTTTTTCGCACTATGCAAAAACAAAACAACAGCATAAACGCGTTCAAATAATCAAATAATCAAAAAAAAAAATTTATTACTCTTTGCCAACCGTGAGGATCGATCCCATTACCCACTGATTAATAAGTCGACACTGACTCTACCGATCCAAACAGCTCTGTTAAATTTTGATGTTGATTTAATATTAAGCATATAACTGCAGCTATGTTAACAGTTGATGGCGCTAACAGATGGCACTAGCAAACTGAGGATGATGACCAGTATTGTCATTTGCAAATTTTAAATAGTGGTAGATTGAGTCTAAAATGAGTGGTGAATTTTAAAAAACTTTGGAATATATTTTTCTTCTTAAGGAAAAATTCGACTGAAGTGCTTTTCCACGCTGAATTAGTTTTATTGCAAATATTTCTCATATAATGTTATTAAAACAGTTCTAAAATAAAATATTAAATGTAATAATAAATAATATATGTGCAATAAAATTTCTATAAAAAAAAAAATAATGCAATCAAAATTTCTAAAATTTTAATTATAATGCAATAATTTTTATATAAATATATAGATTTTGGAAAAATGCAAATAGTGGGTGATAAAAGTGGTAGAAACTAAAAATGTGCTAGATTTACCACAATTGTGGAAAAGTGGCAATACTGATGATTCTTGTAGCAAGTGGCTTAGCAGCTACCCAAACCATAAAAATATATTAATCAACTCTTGTAGCAAGTGGCTAAGCAGCTACCCAAACCACACAAATACATTAATAGATTATTGTATGTTCTGCAACATAGCTTCAGTTGCACTTAATACTGAATCAATACCGTAATATAAGGAAGGTGTTTGGCTCAATGGGTGGAGTATCGAACTCCCAATCAAAGGTTTACGGGTTCGAATCCCCACGGCAGGCGAAGAAATGTTTTTTTATGTTTATTATATTAAATTGTCTTGTTGTAAAAATCACAGGACCAAAGAAACCATATAAAATTCTAAGAACAAATCTGTCGAAAATTTTTTAGATTTCACTCCAAGCAAATCACAGAACGGGGAGTAAAAAGCTTCGCTTCAAAAAAGACATGCAAAAGAAATGAGAAGAAAAAATATTGTTTAGATAAAAATTGCATAACAGAAAGCTAGAATTTTTTCGTACTGACCTATATTTTAATATTTAAAGGAAGTGAGTTCCAGAATTTAATGGGATTGATAAAGAAAGGTCCGTTTAGAATGTAGACGTGGATGTTACGGTATTATTAAACTATACGTTCTATGGAAGACACTGAAGCGTAGGTTTTCAAAAAGGTTTAATGGCGTTCTATTATTTACCAACTTGTGCAAAAATGTACATTCACTTGTCTTTAAGTAGCCTATTATGCTTCATCCAAAAATGTCCTTACTTCTCACAGGGACATGATCTTATCATCTTAAGCCGTTTAAATGTAGATCTAGTCAAAAAGTGTTCACTTTAAAATATTTATTTTCTTTTTGATTTTTTTTATCAAAAGAATTATAATTAATAATTATTATTTTTTTCCAAATAAATTCGTTAAAAATTTAATTTCTTGAACTTTGACTTGTTCATAATTGATATACATTTTGGGCATCTAATACTGTATGATTTGTATATTTGTTTGTATATTGCTATCTACTAATTTAGAAAAATCAATCCCGGAAGAATTTCGTTTTATAACCCCGAAAATCCCGGATTGAAAGCCTAGATTTTGCCATCCCTAGCATGAAGTAACAGTAAGATGGAAAGAAAAGAACAAATAGAATGAAAAATATGTAACTTATTTTGAATACACTGCAAGTAAATCCGGATAATTTAGTCTTTTATAACATTTCAATTGATTTTTTTTTTTCTATTACTTTGTCGCTTTGTATTCATTGTTTCGTGAGTCGTCTTATAACAACAGATCAGGGATTAATTTCAGCTATTTAGCATATCTGCTGCTATGCGACAATTTATACCGTCTCCAAATTGTCTCGGTAAAGTTTTTATACATATATTATAACAATTTTAGCATTTAAGCTAGAACTTGAGGTTGAGGAAATCTACAGGAAATTGAATTAAATCAGAAGCGCTTTAGTGTCAAAATAATTTAACTGGTTTTTATTGCTTACTGAAGTAGTTTATTTTTATTAGCTGAACATTTTTTTTTGGAGTAGAACTCAAAGTCATTTGACATAAAACATAAGACAGGTAATGTTAGTGCTGATGAAAGAACAACGGTGGCACAAGTTGGTTCTTAATTACACTGTACAACACGAAAAAAAGACCCCGTGGGGTTTCATGAGTTTTTTTTTATGTTTTTGATGTAGCTGAAACTGAATATGAATTCAGTTTTTTCGGGTCAAGTAAGGTCCCTCCAGGGAGAGGCGGGTTCAGGGTAAACCCTAAGCCTCTACAATAAATGAAATCAATTTTTCCCCTTTTGGAAAGGGCAGGAGGGGGTTGAAATGCATTACCGACTCCCATTATTTTCCAAGAGGAAAATGTTGTCCTTAGAACCTATCCCCTCTGACCCCTCCTTAGGGGGGCTCCCATTCAATGCAGCCTACTGTTAATGGAATTAATATTTCCTCTCTTGGGAAGGGTAGGAGAGGGTTAATATGTACGACTGACCTCCAGTATTTTTTCAAGTGTAACATTTGTTCCCTTGGGACCTATCCCTTCAGACCCCTCCTTAGGGGGCTCCCATTCAATGCACCCTACTGTTAATAAAATCAATATTTCCCCTCTTGGGATGGGTAGGAGAGGGTTAATATGTACCAGCAACCTCCAGTACTTTTTTAAGTGTAACATTTTTTCCCTTAGGATCTATCCCTTCCAACCACTCCTTAGGGGTGGGGGCTCCCATACAAAGTTATTCCATTAAAAGTAGGTTACTTTGTATAGGAGCCCTCCTAAGGAGGGATTTGGGTCGGAGGGGATGGGCCCAAAGGGAAAAATATATACTGGCTACAGTTCAATTTACAATGAATGCAGCAAAATATTTTTAGCACATGTTATTATTTAAATGTGCTCAAGAGGTCTATCATTGCCTTAATCTTGATTTGGATATATCCGACCACTGCATGACAGGGATCGTGTTAAACACAGAGCTGACGTCATGCAATAGAAATAATGCAACATATACTTCTTGTAAGATTGATTATGAAAAGCTCAATAATCTTCTATTGTATGAGTCTTGGATTGATACATATAATGCCTCGAATATTTCCCTTGCATACAGCAAATTGTTAACGAAATTTAAAAACTTAATTGATGCTTCTTCATCCATTAATTCATTCAAAAACAATGACAGGCTAAAACTTAAACCATGGGTCTCAAACAACCTCATAAGTAAAATAAAATTAAAAAACAAACTACGTCTGAAATCGACTAAGCATCCTAATAATCATTCGCTGAAAATGCGCTTAAAAAAAGTTGTTAAAGATTTAAAGCACGACATTAAGCAGACTCGTGAAGACTTTTATCAGAATGAGTTTTTCAATTGCAGAGGTAGTTTAAAAAGAGAATGGCGTTTGGTCAACGAAATAACCAACAAATCTTCTAAATGTAATTCTGAAATAAGCTTGAACATTAACAATTTATCCTGCTCTGATAACGAAAAAATAGCTAATGCATTTATTGATTATTTTGGGTCAATAGCTAATGCTGCTCCAACTCTTAATTCTAATTTTGATAATAGCGCTATAATTATTGAAGCGTCTCCTTTACAAAGTTTTTTCTTTGAAAATATATCGGCAATTAAAATAGTGAAAATCATTCTTTCTCTCGATAATAGTAATGCTTGTGGCATTGATACCATACCAAACGCTCTTCTCAAAAAAGTTGCGTTGAATATATCGGATGTATTAGCGTATCTTTTTAATTTAAGTGTTCAATCTGGTGTGTTCCCTTCCGAACTAAAAAGTGCAATTGTCATTCCACTTTATAAAAAAGGCGATCGCAGTGATATTAAAAACTACAGGCCCATTTCACTTTTACCGTCTATTTCAAAAGTTTTTGAAAAATCAATGAAAAAACGTATTCTTACGTTTTTATCAAGGATCTCGTTTCTTAGTCCTAAGCAGTTTGGCTTTAGAGAAGGCTTATCTACGGAGGATGTCCTGATTGAGTTTTTAACTTTCGTTAATAAGGCATTGGATGAAAAAATGCATACTGCTTCACTTTTTGTTGACATCACAAAAGCGTTCGATATGGTAGACCATGTCATTCTTCTGCGAAAGTTATATTCGATTGGATTCAGAGGTGCTGTTCACAATTGGTTCAGCTCGTACCTCAGCAATCGCACTCAAAGGGTAAAAATTGGGGCTACATTTAGCAATGCAGATCACATTAATGTAGGTGTGCCTCAGGGCTCAGTACTTGGGCCGATTTTATTCCTCATTTACTTAAACTCAATTTTTCTACAGAATTTACGAGGTAGAGTAACCGCTTTTGCTGATGACCTTGGTATCTAATATAAGTCCTTGTCCATGCTTGATCTTACAGCTGACATAAACCATGATGCTGATATCCTGCGTAAATGGTTCTATACTCACAAGCTTATAATTAGCGATAAAACTAAACTTTTGTTTTATAAATTCTCAGAACAAGACCTGGCAGAATTGAAGTTTCTGTATCACGATCCTTTTTGTGAAAAGTTTATGCTTTATCCTAACAACAATACATCTTTTAAGTCTGAGTCCAACTGCATTGCGGAATGTTTTGAAATAGAAATTGTCAATCAATTTAAGTATCTGGGTGTAATAGTGGACAATAAGCTTAATTGGAACGACTATACGACCTCACTAAAAATCTACTTCCGTTCTGTTGTCAGAAAGTTCTATAGGTTGCGTAACCTTTGCTCGGTCAAAATTCTAAAAATGTTTTATTTTGGTTTATTCCACTCTAAACTTAATTATGGTATATGTTGCTGGGGTGGTGCTTACAACAATAAATTAAAGCCTTTATTAACATTACAAAAATGCGTCGTCAGACAGAGTCTGTGGAGTAAATCGTATAACACCTTCGTTCGATTTATTTAAATCTCTGCAAATTTTACCCATTAAACATCTTTTCTACTTTAAAGCCCTGAAAAGTTTTTTTAAAGATCAAAGTAACTTCATAAATCCTCCAGAAAGACGTTATCTTTTTAGGCGAGTTGAATCTGTCGTTATTCCTTACTTTAGAACCACAAGTTTTTGCAACAGCTATTCTATCGTAGAGCGCAGATTGTTTAATAAACTGCCAAATCATATAAAAGCCAACAGACGAAAGAGTTCGTTTCTGAGGCAAATAAAAACATGGCTATTTAATTTTAACTTTGGGAGCATTGAAGATCTACTTCGTACAATAGTATAAATTATATATTTTACAGGCGTTCTTTCTTTCTTTCTCGCACTCTTTCTCTCTCTGTCTCTCTTAATTCTCTTTTTTTTTTTTTTTTTTTATCTCTCTCTCTTTTTTCCCCTTTTCCTTTTTATACTCATACCCTCTATTTCGCACATTATTAGTATAAGCTATTTTTTATATAATTATCTGAACTCGTGATAGGTAACACAGTAATATATTTTACTTCACCTATCACTACCATTTCTCTAATTTCATTGTTAACTTAACTTAATTAGATATTTCTAAGTGTAACTGTACTAGTTTTTAAGAGAAATGTGAATAAATTGAAATTGAATTGAATTGAATATTCAGACGATTATTTAACATTTGGACATGAACTTGGAACTCAAACTGAAGAACATCATGATTTGTGAATAATTTTGAAATTCAAAAATTATAAGCGCCAAATAACACCTCTTTAGATTTATTTAATCTAATAAATCATCTTGGGGCACAAAAACTTTTCCAGGAGGTACAAGAACATATTCATGGCAAGAATAAACATTTCGCAGATTTGAACGTAGACCGTAATCTAATATTAGTATTGGTGATTTTGGTCTCAACACATGATTTAACTAAAGTTAAGTTATCACATTCCCCGATGTGATGGACCATACCGGTTTAGTGCTAAAAAGTTTCCGTTTGCAATATATCATGAATTATCTTGAACTCTATTTCATGGTCCATTAAATACCCCAGTCGATCCTATGAAATGCCGTGTTTGTCCAGCAAACACAAAATGAGTAGGCAGAGGGAGAGTTTGTAACGATTGTTTGTATTGTTTTTATATGTATTCATTCTTATCATTTTATTATAATATTCAAATACTTTACTTAAAAATACTTAATTTAAATACTGAATTAAATGCTTATTATTTTTTATATTAAAATTTATAAAATAAATTATTTATTCATATAAAAAGACTTTCAAAAAAAGAAAACTATCTATATCTTATTAAAAAATATCAATTTCAAAAATCAATTTGATTATAGTGCGCATATTACGAGCGAGACTGGTACTGACGCTAATGCAGTCTTACAGAACTAATCCTTCCTTACAAACCTTGCTTTATTATCAAAAGTTACCATCAAAAGTACCAAAGTTTGTCATATTCACATAAGTCCCCATTGGTTTGATTTATAGATTTTTTTTTACCCCACAGCATTAAGATAAAACCGCTTTAAAGCATTCTACATACATACATTGCTCTCTAAAAAAAAAAAAAAATAAAATTTATGCGATTATTTTCTTCTTTTTTCCTGTAATAAATGTGAAAACAACCAATTATAATTAGCATTTTAATGGAATGTCCCAGTGAAATTAAAGTTATAATTTAGTAAGATATAAAAATTCAAACAGCGGTATGTTAATTTAAATTGCTTTTGCATAAAATTTCAACTTAACTGAAAATTCTTTTCTATTTTCCTGAAATGCGTGGGATGAAAACAGAGCACAAATATTATAATTGATGCGATTAATGTGCAGAACGAAAACAGATTTAAAAGTTGCTATTAAAAAATTTTGAGATTACTGAAAACACATTATAGAACACTGAAAGCTATTTAACAATATATTGTATAATGAACTGAAAACAATCAGATGTAGTAATTTATTCTTTCCTTAATTTATTGTTTAAATAAATTGAATTATTACAAAATTTTAAAGCAATGACATATTAATGACACAAACAAAGCATGTTTAATATGAAGTAGAGTTTTTAATTGAACATTTTTAAGCTGCTATGCTAAAGTAATGTGTATCTTTTTTTTCCATTAATATGCGCTTAACGGAACATGTGTTTAGTTGGCTCAGTTGTTAGAATATATTACTAGATCTCGAATTATCCACGATTTGAGTCTCAACTGTAAAGACATAGAGAAAAAGACAAAGTTTCGATATTATCTTAAGTGTAGAATTTTTTGTTCAATATTTTTTGTGATAAATTTGTTGTTCTTGTTCATTTTTATGGTAGTTAAAAATAAATGTAATTTATATAGAATTTATTATGATATTTTTAGAATTTATTATTTATTTTATAAATGGAGTTTTCATAGCACAACGACCATGCGTAGTATCTGCATATGTAAACCTGCGTAGTAGTAATAAACATTTTTTGTAGCTACCCAGCAGTATTGAAAGTAACCAATTGCTCCATTCTCATTAGCTACTTAACAAGGTATTACATATAAGGATGAGTTCAATCAACTTCAAGCTTGTATTGCTTATTATTTATGTTTTTGACGTCTCAATTTTGTAAGAATGACCATATAATTCAAAGTATTATTTTCGAGAAAATATGATATATAACGAGCTTTCGTTAAGCAACATGAATAAAAAAAAATTCTGATGAAGAATGTACAAATTAATTAACTGAAGAATGCTTTCACAATGTCTTATTTTTTCGTTTCTTTATTTTTCCGACTAGCGAACCCTATAGCACTAATAAATTTGCTAGGGAATGGTAATGCAAAAGGTAGCAATTGACCCCTGTCTATGACATGTTCACCTAAAATTCGCCAGTTGAATGCAAAGGAAGTAGATTGAAGTCAAACTAGTACTGGTTAACTAAGGGGTGGTGAAATCGGTAGTTCTGTACTAGTGCCATTTATTTTATCTATTTTATTTATTGCATTAATCTTGCTGAAGACTAACAGAAACAATAACAAACGTCAAAAATGAAAGCAACTGCTATGGGTGCTAGGGTGGTTAAATTTTAAGGGCCGATGTTGAATGTGAACCACACCTAAACGTCAAGTTTCTTTCTGCATTTCATTTGACATTTCTCAATTTCAGACTAACTCAATTTGAATCATGGAAAGATACGCAATCCAGCAATGCGTTAAAGTTATTCAGGCTTATTATGAAAAGGGGCGTTCAAATCAATATGCATATCGTGCACTTCGTGATTTTTTCGGTCAATTTAATCGTCCAAATGAGCTTACAATCAAAAAAACCCGTGCAAAAATTTGAGCAAACAGGGTCTGTAGGAGATGTGAAAACACCAGTGCATGCTCGTGCAGCTCGTTCTGCTGAAAATATTGCTGCTGTTCGCGATAGTGTGGCTGAAAAGCCATCCACCTCAACTCGTCGTCGGTCCCAACAATTGCACCTCTCATGCTTGTCGTTGATGAACATTATGCATAAAGACTTGCATTTACACGCTTACACGGTGCAATTGACTCAAGAACTAAAGCCTCTTGATCATTTCATGCGTCGTCAATGATCTGAATGGTGGCAAGAAATGGCAACAGTGGATGATTAATTTTTGAAGAAAATCATCTTTAGTGATGAGGCACATTTTCACCTCAGTGGATTCGTCAATAAGCAGAGTTGCCGCATTTAGGCGAATGATAATCCAATGGTGATTTTCGAAAAACCAATGCACCCACAAAGAGTGACTGTTTGGTGCGGTTTATGGGCTAGCAGCACCATCGGGCCGTATTTTTTCCAAAATGAGGCCGGTCAGGCAGTTACTGTGAATGGTGTTCACTATCGTGAAATGATAACTAACTTTTTATGGCCCGAATTGGAAGATATGAATGTGGACGATATGTGGTTTCAACAGGATGGTGCCACTTGCCACACAGCTAACGAAACAATGGCTCTTTTGCGCGACAAATTCAATGGCCGTGTTATCTCACGTGGTGGCGACCAGATCATCAATTGGCCACCAAGATCATGTGATTTGACACCGTTGGACTTCTTTCTTTGGGGTTATTTGAAAGAAAGGGTGTACGTCGATAAGCCAGAAATAATTCAAGAGCTGAAGGATGAGATAATTCGGCACATTAACGGCATAGAACCTCACTTATGCCTCAGCGTCATCAAAAATTTGAACCATTGGATGGAGGTGTGCCGCCGAGGTCACGGCGGCCATTTGGCCTATATTTTGTTCCATACATAGTTGAACCATACCAGTATTACCATAATAAAAAGCAATGACAATAATTTCCTAAGTAATTTGTGTTTTATTCAAAATCAACATCGGCCCTAAAAAATGTAACCACTTTTTATAAATGTAAATATAAATATTTATAACAACATCAGCAACACAGTTACTGAGAAATATTCGTAAAAATATTCGATTTAACAAATGAAACGATGTTGCGTTCGTTCATTGGAACGAACCATAATAACATCATAAACAGCTACTGAAGCATTTTATGCATAGTTTTACTCATTCCAAGGATTTTGTTTTTTTGTGATTTTATTAAAGTTGTGAAAAAAAACCCAAAATAAAAATTATTTTTATTCGCCATGTGTCTGATATTTTGGCATATATTTTATCTTTATATGACGAAAATTAAAGGCTATAGTTATACCCCAAAAAGTGAGTAAAACTTTGTGCTTGTGCTTGAAAAAATTTGCAAATAAGTCTACTATACAAACCGCGTTGTCTTACAAAGAGAGGAAAGACAATATATTTTATACATAAATTTTTTTAAACGTTATTTTTAGAAAAATATTAAAGCTTATTCGCAAAGTTTTAGAAATTTCTTTAATTTTTAAGGATTTTTAAGACACTTTACGATTAAAATAAAGTCATATTGTATGGCAGGTAGACGTGGCTTTCATTCAATTTTGAAAAAATTTCGCAGTCAAAGCATATGTTTGAAATCAAATATAAAATTTGAAGGTATGTCTTTAATTTTTGCGAATATTTAGCGACTTCACAGTTTCAATATTGTAAAATCATTTTGTGTGAGACGCATTCGTGGTTTTCATTCGATTTGGATAATTTTCGTACTTGATCTCTATTTTTAAAATAGAAGCTGATATTTTGAATTTCTTCAGGATAGCTTGAAAAATAGGGGTGAAATCGTGGTGGACAGATGGACAGACAGACATGGCTAAATCAACTCAGTTAATGTTGCTGATTAAAAAAAAAATATATATTCGTCTCCTAATGGGCTTTACATTGCAAAAATTGCATACATTGCATATATTACACACATTGCATACAATTCATACATTAGATACATTACATGCATTACATAAAGTACATACATTACATACATACATAACATACATTTCGTACATATCATACATTACATACATTTCATGCATACTTTACAAACATTACATACATTTCATACATTATACACATATTATACATTACATACATTTCATACATTGTATACATTACATACATTACATACATTACATACATTACATACATTACATACATTACATACATTACATACATTACATACATTACATACATTACATACATTACATACATTACATACATTACATACATTACATACATTACATACATTACATACATTACATACATTACATACATTACATACATTACATACATTACATACATTACATACATTACATACATTACATACATTACATACATTACATACATTACATTCATTACATACATTACATACATTACATACATTACATACATTACATACATTACATACATTACAAACATTACATACATTACATACATTACATACATAACATACATTACATATATTACATACATTACATACATCACATATATTAGATACATTACATACATTTCATACATATCATACATTACATATTTCATACATTACATACATTACATACATTACATACAGATCATACATTTCATTCATACAATACATACATTACATACATTTCATACCTTGCATACATATCATACATTACATACATTTCATATATTTCATGCATTACATACATTGCATACATTACATACTTTACATACATTACATACATTTCATACATTTCGTACATTACATACATTACATACATTACATACATTACATACATTACATACATTACATACATTACATACAATACATACATTACATACATTACATACATTACATACATTACATACATTACATACATTACATACATTACATACATTTCATACATTTCGCACATTTCGTACATTACATACATTACATACATTACATACATTACATACATTACATACATTACATACATTTCATACATTAATACATTTCATACACTACATGCATTATATACATTGCATACATTACAAACATTACATACATTTAATACATTACATACATTACATACATTACATACATTACATACATTACATACATTACATACATTACATACATTACATACATTACATACATTACATACATTACATACATTACATACATTACATACATTACATACATTACATACATTACATACATTACATACATTACATACATTACATACATTACATACATTACATACATTACATACATTACATACATTACATACATTACATACATTACATACATTACATACATTACATACATTACATATATAACATATATACGCGTGGAGGCATAAATATTAAACTTCTCAGTATTAAAACTATCTATATATAAATAGGCGAAGGCAGAACAGTTCAGTACCTTTTTCTCCTGTGTTTCTCAACCCATCAAACAATAGTTGAAGACTTTGTCGAAATTCCGACTAATTCGTAACTATTTCGAGCAATCTTAAGGAAATCGTAACAATTTCGTTAACTTTTTCGTAACATTTTCGTTACGAAATCGTTACGACATTTCTTTACTAAGTCGTGTCAACCCCTTTGTAACGAACTCGGATTCAGAAATCGGAAAGATTGCAAAATGTTTGCCACGATTTCGTTAAGAATATTTCGAATTTTTTCTGATTTCGAAATCCGATTTCGTTTCGAAATCGTAACAAAAATCGTATGAAGGTGTTGACACGACTTCGTAACGAAATATCGTAACGATTTCGTAACGAGTCTTAACGAAAATGTTACGAAAAAGTTATGATTTCGTTCAGACAGTTCGAAAGAAGGGAAATTTTACTCTGTTTCCATTTCAATATGTCGTAAAAACAGTCACATAACGAAATTCTATATAAATAGAATTCTATATAAATTCGTAAAAAAAGTGGAGCTGTTCCGATTTTGGCGTGACGAAATTGTTACGACTTCCTTAAGACAGCTCGAAATAGTAACGAATTAGTCGGAATTCCGACAAAGTCGTCAGCTATGGTTTGTTGGGGGACGATTTTAATGTTTTTTTTTTTTTTAATGAATCAGAGTAGGAAGAAGCACCGACAAATTTTTTAAAAAAATTTTAGCTGTAATACTCGGCATTGTTTGGGGGTGGTGAGGCATTCAGAATGTTTCTCCACCGATTTTGATGACTTTTTTTAAATGAATTAGAGTAGGGAAAATGAGTGCACCGAATAGTTTTTAAAGAAAAATGCTAGCTGGAATACCCAGCGTCACTCGGAGGTGGTATGGCGAAATGATTGAATTTCGACCACCGGCGTACTCTAGTGTGCATAAATATTTTAAAAGATTTTTTCTCAGACTTGGCAATTTCATCTAAGAAAAATGTTAATGCCAAATCTTAACCTATTAATTATATATTTTCAATGAACAAATATGGTATATAATTAAAATGTTAGAAAATTTTCTTTGATTGATAGTACTTTTGTGTTAAATACGAAAGAAAGTCCAAATGGCTAAACAATTTCATTTGAGCTGTTGCTCGCAATCGAGAACTGTTTTGATAATTTAGCTTGAACCATTTTTGTGAGCGCGGGCAACAAGAAAACTTAAGCTCGCGAGCATAAACGGAAAAGAAAATTTTATCAGACTCCCGCGAGCGAGCGAGAATACTTAAAAAAAAACTATCTAGCTCCAACTTGCGAGCGGGTTCCTTTTGTTCCAAGAAATAATTTTAATCCCATTTTTATGAAATTTCAATTGTACGGAAATCCTGCTAACTGTCCACTGAATCCAATGAACATTTCAATCTTGGATTTCTTGGACATTTGTACGGATTGCTAATTTTTCTTTTTTGTTTCATTTATTATTTTCATAAGCAATTAAACAGTTAATTAATGAACACACATAGCAAAAAAAGATTTGCATTGAACATTCAGCAAAATCGATTAAAGCCTTGCATGCTTCAATAAGTTATGCCATGGTATCACCAATTATTTTCACTTAAATGGTAAATAATTACTGTTATTAAAAAATCTATACTTAACCATAAAATTATATATATTTAAACCACAAAAAGAAAAAATATCATATATAAATATATTACAAAAGGAAAAATAAATGGGTGTTTTGTAGCGGTATTTCCACTTAAATGTTTCAATTAAACAATTAATTTTAATGAAAAACCTATACTTATCTCTATAACTACATTTATTAATAATAAAAAAAGTAAATATTATAAAGCGTAACTGAAACTACATTAAATTAAAATGTCGCTCAAGGCTGGACAAGTAATGGTTGAATAAATTTTTATGGCATAAAAAATGTAATATTATACAGCACAAAAAAAAAAAAAAAGAAAAAGAAAAAAGAAAAACAATAATGCTGACATGTTAAATGGCACAACGTACTGCACAACGCTGTACTGTCAGGGATAACATCACAACAACAATTAAAACGCATTAAATAATTATAGTTTTTAAAGGCCCGCGTAATTAAAGGGGAACCACAAAGCTTAATTGCAATAATTATGCAGAAAAAAGTATTTTATTGAATGTTGTTGCTAGAACTATTCTATTATGAATGTCATACTTAGTTTTAAAACAGCAAGCAAAACATTTTTATTGCAAGCTACGTGGAATTTTGAAGACTTTACTCCATCTTATGGTTCCATTTAATAGTTCTAGCAGGCCAGTTAAAACTATTTCAGAGTTTGTGAAAGATTTCCCAAACATAAATAGCCAAATCTAATTCATAAAAATCTAGTGTCACGGTGTTTGTAGTCGCACTCCTCCGAAACGGCTTAACCGATTTAAATTAAATTTCTATTGTCTATTTGGCAGGTATGAGAATAGGTCGTTAAGTACTTTTAACCCTCCTACCCCCCCCCCCACCCATTTTTTAGTCGTGATTTTAGTACTTTTGTATGAAAATATCCAAATAACTTGACCGTCGTTCACTGAAGTGAAGTTATTTACATGAAGTGTTGCGTCAATTTGACATTTCATTCTGCACTTGTAAAGTATCACAACGAAGTATAACCTATTGTCTTCAGAGCTCCATACCTCTTTCTGCCATATATCCCATCCTCACATATTCGTTTGATTTTCATCTTCATCAAAGCATGGACCGTCATCATACTCGAGCTCGGGAAAACCATTTCCCACGGCGCAACGCAAAACACGGTCAGACCTTAACGTATTTTCAAAAATCCATGAACATGTTATATTTTGGACGGTTTTGGTAGTGTTAGACCAAGATTTTGCAATTTGGTTTGTGTGGTTACTGTCAGCGAATGTACTAAAAATAGGCAAGGTTGCATTATATATCTACACCTACTTTTCTTTTCATAAATCATAAATCATTTTCATAAATCATTACAACTGCTGCATTGTAAATCTTTCGAAAAGGAAAAAAGTTTATTTTTTCCTCTTCCCTTTGGTAGAGAGAAAAAATATAGAGTCGCCATATCATCACGTTTCTAGCTGTTCATTTCTGTTGCATTGTACAGCATTGCTTATGCTGTAAGCATGTTTGGTGAGCTTTTTTTTTATTGCCGGGGCAATTGCCAACCGACTACTGAACCAGGTACTGATTACCGTAGCTATTACCAACCGATTAGCGATCCAATTACCGATTACCAAAGCGATTACCAACCGATTTCCGAACCAATTACCGATTATCGAAGCGATTATCAACCGATTTCCGAACCAATTACCGATTATCAACCGATTGTCAAACCAATTACTGATTACCGAAGCGGTTACCAACCAATTACCGAAGCGGTTACCAACCCATTATCGATTACCGAAGCTAATACCAACTAATTACAAAATACCGAAGCGATTACCAACTGATTACCAAAGCAATTACCAACCGATTTGCGATCACCGAAGCCATTACCAACCGATTTGCGATTACCGAAGCGGCTACCAACCCATTACCTATTACCGAAGCGATTAACTACCAATTACCGAAGCGATTAACGAACGATTATCGATTACCGTAGTAATTACCAACCGATTTGCGATTACCGAAGTGGTTACCAACTCATTACTGTTTACCGAAGCGATTACCGACCGATTACCAATCGATTACCGATTACCAAAGCGATTACCAACCGATAGCTGAAGCGATAACCAACCAATTCTTGAATCGATTTGGTAATTTTTAATTACTGAATAATGATTACCGAAGCGATTACCAACCGACTACCAATAACCGAACCGATTACCAACCGATTACCAAGCCAATTACTGATTACCCAACCAAAGTAATTGTGTTACAAATATATTATACAGCTATGTTTTTTCATAGCTTTAAGTTTCACTTTGGTCGGCATTCCCCCCACTGCCTTCTTTTTTTTAAATATAGAAGCGAAGGATGGAGCGAAGCTAAGATTTTTTTAATTATATTGAAATATTTAAATATGAATAGCCTAAATATGATTTATTTTGTTATTTTTTTTTTTTTAACTATTTCATCTTAATTTGGTTTTTTCATTATGTAGCCTTATGTGTTGCCAGTATCAAACATTTTTACTTTCATAATCAAGCATTTGTGTCAACTTTATGACATAAAAAATTTCAAGAAAAATATTATTTAATATGTTTTTACTTTAACACTGAACCTTCTAACTCGCAATTTTGAAAAATATTTTAAGTATGTTTGTCTGGAGAAAACATGTAAGAAATATGTAGTAAATAAAAATACGGGTTTCCATTTAAAAAGTCAAAATTTACCTTGATTTGACCTAGGAAGTTGGGTCAAAGATTACTGATCTACTTTTCGAGCTATTTAGATATCTCAAGATAAAATTCACCCTGTATAAACCAGTCCAACAAATCTCAAGACATTCTCAAGACATTAAACAAAAATAAAAACAATTCTGCAGCCCTTAATGAATGCCCCAGAAGCACCATCAAATAGTATTTCAGTGTCGAAGAGCAATAGCAGGCTAAGTCTAATTTCAATGTTTCAAAGAAACCTTTGGATAGAGTCTTGCTATAAACTCTAACTTTTGTGTTTACATGGAAGCACAAACTTAGTTCTATCTTAAGTTGACTTAGGCAGTTATTGCTTTTATTTTAAAGCTCTAAGAAAATGTACCCATTCAAGAATGTGAATTACAATTTAAATAAATAAATCGGCACAACAACAACAACAACAATATGCCAAGCAGAGCCAATATTATGACAACGAGTTCAAATAAATATACTGTATAAGAAAAAACAAACATGTGCAAACATAACTAAAATGTAAATAAATAAATGCTACATAACAAAACTTAATCTCATGGCAGACAGTTTGTTGTCAGAAACCAAGCAAAAAAAAAAATTAAATAATATAAAGACTGTAGGCACTGTGCACTGCAGAAGCTTGCCTTAAATACTCAGGAGGCAAAAAATAACAAAGCTGCATGAGACGCAGAACGATTAAAGCTCATTTAAAAATGATAATCCGCATTTTCCGCAGCAGCAGAGGTAGCAGTAACAGCAACACTAACAACGGCATTCATTGTATTTATGAGCTTCTCTCAAGGCAAAATCATATAAAGCACATAATTCGGTTCAGTTCAGTTCAGTTCAGTTCAGTTCAGTTCGGTTAAACCAACAATAACAATAAAAGGGAAATTTTGGAAAAATTCTGATTACTTTTCTTTTTTATTTACGCTTAAAATAAATCACCAGGGGCTTGAAGTACGGAGCTGTTTTGCTTTTAAATATCTCACTCCATGCTATCACTGCTGCGTCGTCGTGTACAAACGAGAATTTACAGTATTGCACACAATATAGTATAGCAACAACAACCAGGACGAGAGGCTTTTAAGAACACACAAAGAGCTTGTTTGTTTGTATGAATTAAGCTTAATTAAACCGCAATTAGCGGAATGTTGCTTACTGCGCCGCTACGCGTCTCAATGTGCGCCATTACAACAGCAACATTTGTTCATCTAGCAACGAGCTTTTAAGCTCATTTATCAAAATGTCTGCACGTCTTAGTCAAAGATCAACAACTTTAAAGCGGGTAAAAAGGATCAAAATTTTAAGATATTAACGATACTTATTTAGAAGAGAAGAGCTTTACAATTGCTAATATTTTGATACACACGGAGAAAAACTTATGTGTATATTATAACTTTGTCTATTATTCTTTGTCAGTTTATCATAACTGTATTTTTTAAAGTAAATTTATGATGTGTATTTAAAATTTTCATACAAATACAAATTTGTGTAGTTATCTTAGGTAATTTTAAGTCAATTTTTGTTTTCTTCAGACTTTGGCAATAATTACCTAAGCTTTCTTTTACTCATATCTAGCCTAGAGCACATTGAATAATTTGTTTTAATAAATTTTAAAAGTTTCATGATTTTATACAAAATTTTTATCTAAGTTGAATTTTGTTGGGGACTGGATAAAAACTTCCCTTTAATTCAAACTCTTTACATTGCAAAGATACTCTAACAAGAGATTCATTTTCTCAAATCTTGCAGCTGACAACATTATTTCATTCAACATAATCTTCATAAAACTGCAGCTTACACTTCATAAAGTTTCACAAAATTGCACTCATGTGAAGTGTAAAAAATTTGCAAACTTGCATAAATAGAACATTATTAAAAAAGACACAGTTTCGATAGTATCGTTGTGTGGACTGAGAATTTTTTGTTTGATATATTTGTTGATGACTTTGTTGTTCTTGTTCAATTGTATGTTGTTTAAAAATAAATAAAGGGTGGTTAAATTTGGCCATTGAATTTGTCGCGCAAAAGAGCCATTGTTTTGTTAGTTGTGTGGCAAGTGGCACCGTCCTGTTGAAACCACATATCGTCCACATCCATATCTTCCAATTCGGGCCATAAAAAGTTCATTCTCATCTCACGATAGCGAACACCATTCACAGTGACTGCCTGACCGGACTCATTTTGGAAAAAATACGGCCCGATGATGCCGCCAGCCCATGAAACGCACCAAACAGTCACTCTTTGTGGGTGCATTGGTTTTTCGACAATCACTCTTGGATTATCATTCGCCCAATTGCGGCAATTCTGCTTATTGACGAATCCACTGAGGTGAAAATGTGCCTCATCACTGAAGATGATTTTCTTCGAAAATTTATCATCCACTGTTGCCATTTCTTGCCACCATTCTGACCATAGATAACGCTTGAAATGGTCAAGAGGCTTTAGTTCTGGAGTCAATTGCACCTTGTTAGCGTGTAAATGCAAGTCTTTATGCATAATGTTCATCAACGACGAGCGTGAGAGGTGCAATTGTTGGGCACGACGACGAGTTGAGGTGGATGGCTCTTCAGCCACACTATCGCGAACAGCAGCAATATTTTCTGCAGTACGAGCTGTACGAGCATGCACTGGTGTTTTCACATCTCCTACAGACCCTGTTTGCTCAAATTTTTACACGATTTTTTTGATTGTAAGCTCATTTGGACGATTAAATTGACCGAAAAAATCACGAAGTGCACGATATGCATTTTGATTTGAACGCCCATTTTCATAATAAGCCTGAATAACTTTAACGCGTTGCTCAATTGTGTATCTTTCCATGCTTCAAATTGAGTTAGTCTGAAATTGAGAAATGTCAAATGAAATGCAGAAAAAAACTTGACGTTTAGGTGTGGTTCACATTCAACATCGGCCCTTAAAATTAAACCACCCTTTATATGCAAATATTTCATACATATGTACGTATAAAAAATAACAACACAAGCAGTTACTGAACAAAATTCTTAAAACAATTCTTGATGCATGTGTAGTAGCGCTGCTTTTTATAAATACCAAATATAAACCAATATAATGAACTATGCATCGCTCTTCGTACTGCACTGTCTTATTTGCTGTGTGCATCAAGCGGACAAAGCAACCCCACCCTAACTGATTAGAGTCTGCCAGCAGACTGAAAGTTTTTTAGCGGCGCAAGCATTTATATATATATGCATTGCTAATAAATCTCTGAGAAATTCATAAAATGATTCTATTCAACAAACAATACAATGTTGCGTTTGAGATTTTGGTACGAACTTAAGTAACTAGCATAAGAACGTCTGCAGCAACTGTATCATCAATGCATTTTCCTCACACAAAAATGTGAATTTTTCTTCGTTTATTTTGCTATTTTTTGGCTTTATTAAAGAAGGAACAAAATATGAAGTTAGAATTCCTTTAATTGGCAAAATAACTGATATTTTGGTATAAATTTTATCTTTATACAATGAATATTAAAGGCTGTATGTATACCCTAAAGTGTCCCCCAAAAGTGTTAGCATGACCTTGAAAAAATTTGTGAAAATGCAAAACCGCATTAAAACCGCGCTGTAAGACATAAGTCTACGTCAAAAAAAGCATGCTTATTGCATTTGCAGAAAAATATTGGTTCTTTAAATTGCAATGACTTATATACACTTTTGCTCTCATTACTGTGATTTTGTACGGAAAAGTTTTGCTAGAGTTGCAGCAAAATATTTCAGAGAAAAATTATATCTTGTCTCAAAGTTTTATATTAAACTTTTAATGAGCCTTAATTTTTCAACGATACGTATATCTGTCAATTTTTTTTACATTCATTTCTCAGCCATGCAGCTGTCTGTAGGAAAATCAACTAATTTAAAAGTAGTTGATAAAGTAGTTTTTTGCCAACCACAACTAGTTGAAATTCTGACTTTTTTCCATAGAACGAACTAACATATTTTGTATGGTGATGTCCGCTAAGTAAGTCAATTGACTTTCGTCTGCATATATTTTCAACTACTTGATAAATTAGTTATATTTAAATTATTTTTTTAATTACTTTAAAATAACCAATTTAAAACTATTACTGATGGCGTAAAGTTAATAATATTTGATAAAATAACATGGTTAAATATATATAAACTTGTAATCTAATAAAAATTTGCAATTAAAACATGTCAAAACTTGTTTTTGAGTAGTATTTCAATGACTTCATATATAATGTAATAAAAACTATTTAGAATTGAAGTGGATGCCACCTTAATATAATTCAAAGTAGTTCATATACTGGTTTATTTTAAACTAGTTTTTTAATTAGTTGTTTTTAAAAACAAGTTAGTTTGTTCCTATAGGGCTGTCGTCGGTATTGATATATTTCTATTTTAACAGGCGACAAAGAGCTAATACGAGTATTAAGATGTGTTTGTGTGTTCGTTTCAGTTCGTATGAAATTCCAGATTATTGTGTCGCGTTCAAAATAATTAAGTAGCCGTCGCCAAAGTGTTTAGGCTATTATAGATAACAGTTCTACCATTATTTCTATGCCAGAAGATTTTCATAAATTTTGAAAATTATAACTTTTTTTGTACTTGAGCACAAAAAATATTGCGCCCTTTTGCAATCCTTTAATATATTTTCTTAATATTATTTTATTTTACATCATTAAGGGTTGGATTCAAAAATCAAGAATAGCATTATTATGCATAAAATTAACATAAAATATAGCAATAAAAAAATTTTGAAAGCATTTTAAATCCCATCTATGTATATGTAACATATATTATACTGCTCAGCTAGTTGGCTGCCTGCTGCTTTAAAGAATGCTATTTTTTTGATAGTTTAAGTTAATAGTACTTTAAACATATCTTAAACGGCGATATAAAATATGCTCAAAAAATCTTTTTCAGCCTCATAAAAAGTATAAGAAAGTAACAAAGCTTAAAATAATGATGATTCCTTTTTAAACTGTTAACAAAATGTTGCCATAAGGAAAATAAAAAAAAAAAAAAATAAACAAAGAAGAAACACAAAGGCTCTAACAAAAATATTTAACTTTAACATAGCTTGTCTTCTTGTTGCTGTTAAACTACATTACCGCCTACGTCTGCTACACATCATTAATTTTGTGCGCATCACCATCGTCATCATGATGCACACCATCATCACCATCTCGAGCATAAAGCATAATATCATCTTGTTCATCATCTTATTCATCAACATCTACAACTTGCTGCCAAGCCAAATTTATGACTTAGAAAATTTAAAGCTTAGTTTAACTCAACCTTTTTTTTGTTTGTGTTGCCACTGATAAATGTTGGCAAGAAAACTCTTTGCAAATTATATTTGGTCACCATCTCAACATCAACACCATCATACCATTAGAAGGACCGTACGCTCGGTTTTTTTTTTGTGCCCCAAAAGTTTAGTTTATTATTAGATTATGTCGAAAGTTTTGCTCTAAATAAAATATAAATTGCTTAAATTGAGATTTATGTGTGTGTGTGATATCATTAGAATGACTCATGGCTGTATTATTTATATTATGTCGTTGTTTTTTTTTCTAAAATACAGCACAAATATGTTTAGCATACAATCAATGTAATTAAATAAGGCATTTTTAGATTGCTTTTAGATTAATTTTTAGAACAACTTAGCACAAATTTATTACAAAGCATTTTACGGCAGAGTAATCAGAGTTCTCTGACAATTTTTAAATCAAACATAAATAAGCTCCTTTTAGCAGCCTCCTAACTTCTATTCAAATATTTCAGAAATAATTATGAGACTTTACTTTCCAAAAATGTAATCAGAAAATTCAGTCTAATCAATTCAGTAATAATCAATTTGAGATATTTTTCACTTCGGTATTTGTTACTCGTTTTGTTAATTTTTAATGCAAGAAAAAACTTCAAAAGGAAAATATTTGATCATGGTAAATATAAGTTAAAAAAAGGTTGAATAAAATTCTATCATCCAAATAATTTGATTATTGGATAGTATTGTACATAAAATTAGATTTTTTTGATAAGATTTTAAGATTTTTCTAATATGATGGAAATGAGCAAGATTGTTTGACACATTTATAAATTTGTGTTTAGAATATGTCCCAAAGAACTGATGCATTAAATTAATGTAGATGGTTTTTAAATCTTGCAGTTAAGAGGCCGTTATAGTCAAGAATTTGCAAGGAAATTTATTTTGTAAATTTTTTTTTTTTTTGTGAGAAAAAATATATCCTGAAAATATTTCAGAATTTATTACCTGCTACACCAACACATCAACAATATTCTGTGATTTCTGCAGTCGACTAACTTTAGAAACTACCTAATACGACATTCAGCCAAACCAATCAAAGGAATCAAAGATGTTTTTGAAATCAATGAGTATTTCATTAGATTTAATGAATGTATTCTTTGGCTGCAAAAACTAATTCTTAATTGATAGAGATAGTTCATTGAATTCAATTTATTGTATATTGAAAGCTATGTATCGCATATTGAAATTAATGTTTAAAAATTAATACTGCAATGAAAATTCATCTATGTGCCTACATCCAAAGCATGCGTTTTTTGGAAATAAGAAAATAACCTTACGTTTAAAGAAAATGTGTTCTAAAGCTATTTTTCAGCCAAAGGTACAGTTGAAATAATTTTAATAAAATACTTTTGTTAGCCTTTATTTTCATTTCATTTTTAAATTTTTTATTTATTTATTTATTTATTTATTTAGTTTCGTCAATCAGAGAAAAAACTCTTATAGACTACTTATAATACAGTAAGAATTAATTGAACAATAAAGGTTATTACTATAACAAGAATTAGAAGTATCACATGGGTTATTCTGAAATTAAACAATCATGGCTTAAAAAATAAATTAAACAAAGAGATAAGTAGAGTAAAAATGCACCCAAAGTTAATAGCACTACGGGACATGGAAAATTTGGAGAAGTTTCAGATTGGTTTTAAAACTTTGTCTTGAGATTGAATTGAATATATCAATCAATGGCAAAACAAAATTTGTTTCAATGGTGCAACGCGTGATTGGCTCATTTCGAGCATAAGCAGATCTGTGAAAAGGGACACAAAAATTAAACTGGCTTCGAAGCTGGCGAGGCGGAGTTATGAAGTCTAACATACAAAGCAGTGTAGGACATTGGATATGGTGATGGACCAAGTCACGAATAAAAATTACAGACTGCATTCTACGTCTAGATTCCAGGGAACATATATCAATCAAAGCACATCTAGTCATGTATGGTAATTTCTGATGGAGATTCCAATTCAGTTTAAATACCAAGTATCTTGTGAATTTTTTCTGAACTCTTTCAATTCGTAGAGATTGAGAGTGCGACGATGGATTCCACAAAAGAGAGCAGTACTCTAAGTGAGGTCGAACTAAAGATGAATACAGACATTTGAGGGTGTAGGGATCTTTAAACTCTTTTGTATTTCTAATCAAAAAGCCTAGCATCGAGTTGGATTTATTAATAATGAGATTTATGTGGTCTTTAAAGTTAAGACTAGAGTCTAATAAAATACCAAGGTCTTTCTTTGAGGTTACTCTCTCTAGTGGACAAGAATTTATGAAATACGGACTCGTTAAAGGAGATGACGATCTACAAAAGGAAAAACACTGACATTTAGAAATATTAAGTGGCAATTAATTCGAATCACACCAGGTGGAGATTGAGTCTATGTCGCTTTGAAGAAATTCAGCGTCAACAGTAGATTTTATAGAACGGAATAATTTAAGGTCATCGGCAAAAAGAAGGCATTTGGAATATCGTATGACCATGGGAAGGTCGTTTATAAAGATTAAGAACAGAAGAGGCCCCAGATGACTCCCCTGAGGGACACCAGAAGTAACTTTAAAACGGAAAGACTGACTATCATTTATTTTTACGGATTGAAAACGATTTGAAATGTAAGATTGAAACCATCTCAAGAGATTAGAGTGGATTCCAAAAGATGCCAGTTTAGAAATTAAATGCTTATGACTGACTTTGTCAAACGCTTTAGCAAAATCTGTAAAGATGACGTCAGTTTGAAGACCAGCTTCAAAATTTCTAATAACGTAATTACAAAAGAGTGTAAAGTTTGTTGACGTTGATTTACCAGATAAGAACCCATGTTGGTCGGGACAAATAAAATTTTTAACGTGAAAGGACATTTTATCATATATGATTTTGTCGAAGATTTTAGGAACACAAGAAAGTTTACAAATGGGTCAATAATTTTCAATGTCCTGCTTCGGACCAGATTTGTGGATGGGGACAATGTGCGACTGTTTCCAACTGTCAAGAAAGCAGCCACAGGATAGCGATTTTCTAAAAATTAAGAAGAGGGGTGGCGCAAGAGATGTTGCGCAACTTTTCAAAACAATTTGCGCAATACCATCAGGACCTGAATTAGGGCTATTTTTAAGGCTTAATAAAGCAGTCTCAATATCATTTAAAGAAAATGAAAGATCACCGAGATCTAAGACAGAATCCGATGGACAGTTTAAAGTATCCAGATCAGAATTCGAGACAGGGGAATACACAGATTAAAAGTAGTCAGCAAACAAGTTACATATAATTTCAGTGTTGTCAGAAGATGAGTCAAGATAAAACATAGAGCTAGGAAGTCCATTACATTTTCTTTTGTTATTAATAAATGTCCAGAAATATTTGCTATTACCCTTAAGGGTCTGTGCAGTTGAAGATATGTAGGAACTGTACAAGAAATTATTGAGAACGTCAAATTCATGTTGAAGAGATAAATAGAGAATTTTAAGGTTCAGATTAGAGATATCAAGCCTAAAGCGCTTGTAAGCTTTATTCTTCTTATTTTTCAAGTTCGAGAGCCTCTTGTTGAACCAATGAGGGTTACTATTGCTAAAAGTCTGTTTACGGGGGACAAATTGACTAACTGAATGGTTAACGATAGATGCGAAAATGTTATATGCATCAGAAAGATCCAAATCGTGGATAATAGAGTTCCAAGAAATCAAAGATAAGTAATCCCGCATTGCATCAAAATTAGCGTTCTTATAGTCAAACGAAAATCCATTATTAATAACCGTTTTCTGATACTGGTAAAGTGAAAATTCAACAAAAAGAGGTCCATGATGGTTAGTGCTATTAAATATAGGTGAAATTGGATCTTCTAAAGTTACAATGAATTCCTTATCAACAAATATAAGATCAAGAGTACGATTGAGATCATTTTTAAGATAATTAATTTGAACTAAATCATATTGGCTAAAAAAATCAATTAAAAGTAACTCAGTTTGGCTATTTGCATTAAAAGGTAGAAGATAAGAATCATTGCAATCAGGCTTCCAAACAATGCTTCATAATTTACTTTTAATAGACAAAAAAGAATTCTATCAAGTATTTATAGATACAGCTCAGATCGAAAAAAAAGAATTCTATCAAGTATGTATAGAAACAGCTCAGATCGCTATATCTTCATAACGAAACGAAAATGGCCATTTCAGCCCTTTAAAGGACTTTGGCCGAGTTTCTTATGATAAATTGTGTTGTGTGTGTTGAGAAATGTTTGAACACAAATGATCGAGAACTGGACCTACCAGCTTTATGTCGACTACGAACGGCTTATGTTCTCAAGAAGCTTTTCCTTGCAGTTTTTTACTCACTGAGGCTTGTCATTGTCTGCAGAGTAATTAAATTAAAAAAACTTACTGTGTCAGATGGGGGACTTCAACCTGGGTTTTCTGGCTATATCTTCTCAGGTGTCCCAAAACTCAGTGTCGTTTTGATTCTGCCACCACTTTTTTTTATAATAAGCGTAGAGTAGTAATTGTATAGCAGCTATCATCAAAAAGCATACAGGTTTAGTTAGTCATAAAGAGAATTCACTACAAAAATAGTAACAATATTGCGAAGACGGTTCACAAAACCCGCGCTCTTCCCACTCATCATAACGGATCGTCTAGTAGCTCTGTGGTCAATTTATTCAGTAATTTTTAGTCCAATAGCTCTGTTGTGGATGTGAAAAGGAATAATCGTCCCCGTTCCGCCCGTTTGGACGAAAACATCGTCATTGCAATGGTCAGCATTGATGATGACCTAACAATGTCGATTCGTCATCATGGTCAGGAATTGGGCTTAAGCAGAAGCTTGGCTTCAGCGTATTTTGAGAAAAGATCTAAAGTCTGTACGCCTACAGACTTTTCGGATACCGAAAGTCACCGAATTTGAATTATATTATAAAATTATATTATATAAAAATTTACTGTACAAAAATTTCAATAATTTTGAAGATAAGTTGCTGTTTTTAGGGTAAAATTTACGGTATATTTTTCAAAAATTTTTCAAAAAAATTATCATATTTTTCTTCTCCTTTTTTCTGAATAAGCCGTTATTGAAAAGAGTGTGCCTTTTCATCGGTCGAAATTTGAAAAGTATTCTATATGTTGACCGAATTCACAAGGAATCTACATCCGAAATTTTATTTAAATCCATCAAATGAACAAACTGTAATGGCGATTTGCGTTACAAAGCTACGATAGACATAATCACACCAGCCTACATATTTACAACAAACAGTGTGAAACAACAACAACAATACCAAGAACAACAAGCACTACTATCAGGAAGCAACAACTACTACCAAGCATAAACATTGCCTTCACCTGTGATACAGCAGCAGCCACCAATGCCAGCGACGCAAGCAAATTACATTCGCCTACGCGGAGAGCGTTACTTAAACTTCACAAAAGGTTATTGTTGAAATTTACTTAAGAGCAGCAGGTTTAGCACACGAAGGTGGTCGATCGCTTAGAAGGTCTTAGAAGTGTCTTGATCGTGCACTTTGGCCATAGAAGGCGTAGTGCCTGACCAACTAACTCGGCAACGAGTCAATTTTTGACAAAGAACTACCGAATGGTGTATCGTACGTTATATTGAAGTTAGCCGTAGTTTAGTTCTTATTATTAGATGTAGACGGAGTCCAAGTATCGGCTACGATCGGTCGAACATCCGAACCTTATCATACTTTATTGTTAGTTGTAGCCGGATTCCAAACATTGGTCTCGATCAGTCAAACGTCCGAATCTTCCCGTATTATTATTATAGGCTTAAGAACAGTTTAGTTTGGGAACCAGAAACATATTGTTTTGAATAAAACATCAAAATATAGCATTGTCTTCTTTTATTATAAATATACTAGAGTACGCCAGTGGTCGAAAACCGAACCTTTCGCCATACCTACTCCTAGTGACGCCGGGTATTCCAGCTAGCATTTTTCTTTAAAAAACTATTTGGTGCACTCCTTTTCCATAGTTTGATTAATTTAAAAAAAAATCATCAAAATCGGGTGAGAAACATCCTGAATGCCATACCACCCCGAGCAAAGCCGGGTATTCAGGTAGTATTTTTCTGTAAAAATTCGTCGGTGCTTCTCTCAACTCTGATTCATTTGATTCTGATTCTCAAACACAGGAGAAAATGGTACTGAACTGTTTTGCCTTCGCCTATTTATATATATAGAGTATTAAGATATTTTCCTGTAAGCCGAAGTACGTAGTCAAGCCCTGCCCGAGCAAACCTCTCTTCATTTTTCTGAACACCGAATATACTCGAACGCTACCGAGTGCACCCAAAGTTATTAAAAAACGAACATACCCGAATGGTATCCAGCGGACCCGAAGTTACTTAGTACTGAATATACCTGATTGCTACCGAGCGCACCCGAAGCTAATAAATACCGAATATACCCAAGCACAACCGAAGTTACTAAGTTATCGAACACACCCGAACTTTAGAATATCTGAGAGAGGACACCGAGGGCAGACTGGACGATCTTTACAGGTTGCCGAAGCTGTTACGCTCATCATATTATTTGTTGTGTATTATAAAGAAAAGACTCAGATCTTTAAATAAAATTATACATCGAAAGAAATATAATTTGTCTACTAATAAAACATATTGTAACTGAATTTAAATCATCTCAAGTCCTTTCATTTCCTGAAGGTTCGAGGGTCCTTCATCTGATCCTGGAGCGGCTGAGTCAGCCTACGAGAAAATCTCCTAACAAAACAGAAATTTCAAAAAGTAAATTTTTGGATTTATCATTATTCAAAATGTGCAGCGCAATAAGAATTTCAATAAGTATTTAACGTAGGTTAAGATTTTTTTTTTAATATAGTTTTCGAAAGTGAATTTAGAAAAATCTAATCCTGAATTAAGCTTAATCCTAACATATTTTTATAAATTGCTTGAAGAAAAGTCTTAAGATATGGAAATGAGAAGGGAACTTAAATTAGTCTTTTAGGTATCGAACTATCTTCGGTTTGATCGTTTATCGATTTCGTAATATCATCTGGAAGTTGGTCAAACTATTTCTCTCTTTGCTAGAAAGTGCTCTCATAATTTTAAATTTCTTGATATTTTTTGTATTTGCATAGTTTTTGTGCCAGACATAATCCTCAACAAAAGATTTTCAAATATCTAGATCCTAAACTCGACCTCAAACCTTTATTTGTAATTTTTATAGACTTTTAGTCAATTGAATTTAAATCATTTCATTACCTGTCCATTTATTTCCACTTCAGAGCAGACCGGAAATATTTCATTCAATGCAAAAATTAGATAAGTTGACAGCACAGTTTAGTAAAGAGCAAGCAGCAAGCAGAAACGTCTAAAATTTACGGCAGCAAATTTTTTTTTCTTTTTATTCCGCATAAATATTGCCCACAACAAATATCTCTCACATTTCTCATCTAGACAACATAAAGTCGGAAATTCATGAACCCAAGCAAAGTTCAGTCAAGCCTTTGGCCATGAGGTTGGAGTCCATTTTTTGTATTCACAAAATTTGTGCAAAGCAGCAACTTTAACCATAACTTACCGTTGTTTATTATTGGTATTTTTTTTTCCTGCTGTCGCTAAATAACCCAGTTCACCTGTTTCTAGACATACTCGGCCGCACGCAGAACGCAAACACCACAGCCCACAAAAGGAAAACTTCTTTACAGTTGATGGACTTGGAAACCTGCCACAACTCATAATAAAACGGAAATGCTTTTTAGGCTAACTGGCATAAAAATTCAATGAATCCGCTACAACAGTAGAAACGTTTACTGCATTAGTGGCGCTAGCGTTGGCGTTGGCATCATGCTGTAGAGTCATAGCGCTGTAGGTGGTGGCCAGCGTCAGACGCAGTGGCAGCGGCAGCAGCAGCAACAACGAATACGACGACGTCTTTGCTGATGGTGTTGAAAATTCACTTACTTAAATGAATGATAAATTGATGAGCTGGAAGGAGGTTGCGGTTGCCAGTTGGTGATGTGGTGTTGGTGTTTGAGTGGAGATGGGGTCGAGGATGGAGATGTTAGGTTGATTCAGTGTCGGTCTAGCTCATTCATACCAATTCCTAAAGTGCTGGAGGAATACTTCTAATAATGTTGTTAAATTTATTGGCAACGAGCTTCCTTCTATTTGGGCCAAACCACATCCGTATGCTGAGCGATGCCTGCAAGAGCCGCAAGCGACCAACTTTAATGTTTTTTTTTCTTCTTATTTTTTTTTTTTTGTTTATTTTTTTTTTTGTAATTGTTGTTTGTGTTGCATGAATGTTGGCCAATAAGTGAGTGCTGAGGGTGAAGCGTGTGCTATGGGGTGCCTAGTTTCTTTTTGTTGTTGTTGCTGTTGTCGGATGTTTGCAATTGAATTGCGAAAATTACTCAGGGAAGGAAATGCTTCAAATTGCTTCACTCACCACTATGTTTCGTTTTCTATGGAAAAGTGCGAAAAATGCGATAATTTATGTGGCAATGCCAAGCGGAGGCGTGTGCTCAATGGTGTGTAGCGCCTAAGTGATAAATGCATTGCATAGAATAATGCTAAGAAAAAAGTTGAAATTGCATGCAATTTCAGCTGGAATATTTATTTAAATAACACTGAAGCATGATTAGAGCATTTGCAAAATACTGTGCTATTTATATGGAAGCCAATAAGATATTTAGCAAACATTTGCTGTAAATAAAAATCCCACAAACTGTTCGCATTGTAGAGGGTGTCACGGTTGTGCCTTTACAACAAACAGATTTTAGCTTTCATTGGAATCATATATAAAAGAAAATTTTTTGAAATTATAGTTATATTCTTATTCTCGTATACGAATAAAAATATGCCAAGTATAAGATGATTGCAAATTTTTGAACCCTCTAACAAAAATGTTCTATCGATCTGTCAAAATGATAACAGCTAATGGTAAATTTTGAGCAAAATTTGAGTTTTCTGTGAACTTTTAATCATATATTTTATATGAAAATGCAGAAACTATAAAAAACCATAATACACTACTGCATTTTTCTACATAAAAAAAAAAAAAACGAAATGGCCATTTTAGCCCTTGAAAGGACCTTGACCCAGCTTCTTATGATCAATTGTGTTGTACGTGTTGTGAAATGTTTGAACACAAATGATCAAGAACTGTACCTACAAGTTTTATGCCAAGTCCGAACGGCTTATGTTCAGAAGAAGAAGCTTTTCATGCCAGTTTTTACTCTCTGAGGTTTGCCATTGCCAGCAGGGAGGTGACGGCTGAACAGAAAAATTAATTTAATTGAAAAAACTTTCTGTGTCAGATGGGGATTGAACCAGGGTTCTCTGGCGTATGGTTCTACATACTTTACTTTACTCTTTTTTTTTTATTAAGAATATTTTATTGTACAGAAGATTTCATTGATTTTATTGTTAAGAAAATTTATGAGAAGTTTCGCTTAGTGAACTCTTGAAATAAGTTTTATATTTAAAAAAAAAAAAAACGAAATGGCCATCTCAGCCCTTGAAAGGACTTTGACCGAGCTCTTATGATCAATTGTGTTGTGTGTGATGTGAAATGTTTGCACACAAAGGATCGAGAACTGGACCTACATGTTTGACGCCGACTCCGAACGGCTTATGTTCTCAAGAAGCCTTTCATGGCAGTTTATACTCTCTGAGGTTTGCCATTGTCTGCAGAGAGGTGACGGCCGAACAGAAAAATTAATTCAATTGAAAAAACTTTCTGTGTCGGATGGAGGATTCGAACCTGGGTTCTCTGGCGTAGGAGTCACACACTCTACCCACTACGCCACGGCCGCCGCTTTATATTTATTTATATTTAGTTTTATTTTTATCACTTTGAAATCTGAATATAATAGTTATATTAGTTCCGCTGTTTAAAAACAAAGCTCAATTTTTTGAATTTCTTTTTAAACTAACTTTCATTATTTACTCATATATCGTACACTAAATACAAAACAGTCACAACTCAAAATTTACAAATTTTTACTTTTTAATGTAAAACTATTCGCAGTGATTACTTTTTTGACTGTTACAATTTCGTACACATCTTCTTTTTCTATATTTAAAAAAAAAAGTTTTGTTTCATTGTTTTGTATGGAGTTCCTTGAAAAGTGAAATTGCTTTTTGCTTCTCCTAAAAATTTAAAAATTTTGATTTGCGACTGTTTTGTATATAGTGTGCGATATATACCTTTTAAGACTCAGAATCAAAAAAAAAAAAAAAATGGTAATAAAAATATTTAAATTTTCTGATGAAATATGTATTTAACGGTATATTAAGAAAATATTTTCAAAGTCATAAATAAACTCATAAAAATACTTTAAACATAATTACGTGCTAACGATGCAGTTAATTTTATTGCAAATTTTTAGCATATGAAAAAATTTCTGTATCAAGTTAAGATGTGTTTGCTTTTGGAACTTTTGTAAAATGTTCTCATATCCCATAGCCATTGCTGTAGGTAAACGATTTTTTTTTTATTTACGAGGGTTGCAAGACAGAATTATTTCAATATCTCAAAAAATCGAATCATCACTTTTCAAAAACGTTTAGAGTCATTAACGGTCAAAGTTAGCTGATAATATAAAAGCAAAAGAAGATATTTCTCAGACGCCCGTTTTTCCTATTACAATTATTAAGTCGTGTGTATGAATTTTTTTTTTCTAAAATTTGTTAATGGATCTTATATAAAAGGTATGAAGTACACATGAGAATACATTTTTCATATTTTTGGTGGTAAATTTATAGTATTGGGCTGGCAACTAAGTAATTGCGGATTTCACTCATAGATGATTTTAGTTGAATTTTTAGGTTTGCTGACGTAAACGAAATGTCAAACACATTTTGTTATTTGATAGTTGGTACTTCAACTGTCAATTATTAAAAAACTTTTTTTGATCGGTTGTGTAGTTTTTGTTTGGCGTCTGTTGAAAAATGGAAAATCAAAACGAAAGTTTTCGTCATATTTTGCTTTTATATTTTCGGAAAGGAAAAAACGCATCGCAAGCTCACAAAAAGCTATGTGCTGTTTATGGTGATGAAGCTTTAAAATAACGGCAGTGTCAAAATTGGTTGGCCAAATTTCGTTCTGATGATTTTTCACTCAAAGATGAAAAAAGCTCTGGTCGTCCAGTTGAAGTTGATGACGACCAAATCAAAGCAATAATCGATTTGGATCGTCACAGTATAATACGTGAGATTACAGAGAAGCTTCATGTATCACGTCGATGCATTGAAAGTCGCTTAAAAGAACTTTGCTATGTTCGAAAAATCGATATATGGGTTCCTCGTGAACTGAAAGAAAATCATTTAACACAACGCATTAACATCTGCGATTTGTTAAAGAAACGTAATGAAAATGACCCATTTTTAAAACGATTGATAGCTGGTGATGAAAAATGGGTTGTTTACAGTAATGTCAATCGGAAAAGATCGTGGAGAAAGCCAGGTGAACCAGCTCAAACAACATCAAAAGCTGATAGTCATCAAAAGAAAGTTATGTTATCAGTTTGGTGGGATTACAAAGGCATTGTCTATTTTGAACTTTTACCACCCAACCGAACGATCAATTCAGATGTCTACATTGAACAACTAACAAAATTGAACAATGCAGTGGAAGAAAAGTGGCCCGAATTGACAAATAGAATCGGTGTTGTATTCAACCATGACAATGCAAGGCCACACACATCTTTGGTCACGCGGCAAAAATTATTGTAGCTTGGTTGGGATGTTTTGCCACATCCACCATATAGTCCTGACCTTGCACCATCTGATTACTTTTTATTTCGATTTTTGCAAAACTCCTTGAATGGTAAAAATTTCAATAATAATGATGATGTCAAATCGTACCTGGTTCAGTTTTTTGCTGATAAAAACCAGAAGTTTTATGAACGTGGAATTATGATGCTGCCTGAAAGATGGCAAAAGGTCATTGCTCAAAATAGGCAATACATTACAGAATGAAATTATTTCGTTCCAAGAAAACATTTATTTTCTAAAAAAAATCCGCAATTACTTAGTTGCCAACCATATATTTATATATAAATTCACTTAAGTATTTGGTAAAAAAGAAAATAACATGTTTTAAATGTTTAATGAAAATAAAAAATATGAACATGAATATATATGTTGCGAAGAAATTATCTTAGTTTCGGAAAACCTATTATATGGTTTGGATTATATGTTCAGATCATTTTAAAATGCAATTTTATAGGAAATCAATCGTTTCTTCAAGTGGCAGGAAATTAGATTGTTTTTTTTTTGACAAAGAAAGACCATAACTTTATGGAATCGGAAACACAGAGGCGAAGTTCGGCAAGTAGTCAAGGGTTGCCTTTGAAAGTTCTTCCATCAAAGTGAAGAAAAGAAAAGTGCAGTAAATAACATTCCCAAATCTTAGTTATTGCTTACAGCAGAGGTCTCAACGCACACATCTCGCCAAAAATATGTAGCTAATATTTTTCGCGAGGGCGCATCTTCATCACAGGTAGCTAATACTTTTAAGAAACTATGTCAGCAGTAGAGTGCGAAAAGGCAATTTTCGAATGATGAAGCATTGACATATTACTTCGGATCAAAAGTACATCACATACATACCTACAAATTTACGGGGAAATGTGCACTATGCTCTGCACACTCGTCTTATCCTTAATACTGCAATGTACTTTAAACATGACCGCTGTTGTGAAAAAAAATGTAGAATCCAAAATCACTGTTACGATCTGTAAAAAATTCTGTTATGTTTATTTTTGAAGTTTTTGCAGAAGTGGATACGATAAAAAAGTGTTTAAGTCTACTAAAAATTTCTGAATTTTAGCATTTAATAATATAGTTGTCTTAAGCTAAAGTTTTAAAAAAATAAAAAATAGTTTAGTAATTCGAAGGCAAAGACTTTGGTGTTGAAACTACACTCAGAACTTGTAAAAATTTTTTTAATATTTTTGTTGAAAAAATTGTACACTAAAAACTTAAAATATAGGAAACATTTAAAGATTAAGCAATAAATAAACTCTAACTTTTTTTTTATTTTCTAAATTTAAAATTGCAAAACCATAGACAACACTCTTGACATATTAATTACTTGCCATAATCTGCTGATTAAATTTTAATAAGCACTTTAAAATGAAACATATTTCGAAAAATTGAAATCGATAAATCAAGTGTTCTTTTGCAATTATACGCTTGACTCCTGGCACGAAGCGGGGACAACACAAATTCTGCAAACAAAATTACTGTTATGTAATCTTTTATGAAATGAAAAACATTAAAAACTCCTTAGAATTTATACTGGCATTGCAAGTCAGTGAAATTTTTTATATATTTTTTTTTTCGTTTTCTTTTTCTATGATATATTGAATAACTGCAGGTAAGAATCTGAAAATATGAAACTATGAAATTTGCCCCAACTCCAAATGACTTATTTCTTTTAATATAACAATAATAATGTTTTAGTTTATTTTTGTTGTTGTGTTGTGTTGTGTGTGAAAAGTTTGCACACAAATGATCGAGAACTGGAGCTAAAAGTTTTATGTCAACTTCAAGCGATTCATGTTCTCAATAAGCCTTACATGGCATTTTTAACTCTTTGAACCTTGTTCTACTGCGGATCTATGCCTATACTTTAACCATTACCTTGCAAATACTCTTTATATTCTCTAGTTCTATTTGGATTTCATTTTTTTAAATCATTCTAGATCATAGAATTTCTTAAAATCATTATTCACTAAAATAAAGTTATATTCCCTTATGCCATGTCAACTCAAGCTCTTATTAGGTTCTTGTCAAGGAAAGTTTAAATGCGATTATCATTAATCATTATATTGCATAATATTCCAAGACTTCTTAAAAAAATCATGAGTTTTCTTTTCATAAAATTTGATCCGTTTTTAACTCCTACAATGTTAACCACAACCTTCTATTAAGAGATGAGATGCGAAAAAGGTTCTTATTTTTTGTTAATTAAGAAACAGTGTCAATCTTCTTAAGCTGAAGTTGAAGAAAACAAATTGCCAAATAATGACCCCCCAGTCATAGGTCAATGTATGTGACTGTCAAACATGGTTTCTCTATTGCACATTAAATGACAAATGACCTATCGTATAATACACACCCACGCACGCATACACACACACACATACTTAAACTCAACAACCTAAATGTCACAACAACTATTTTGGGCGTCTTAGCTGGACAGAGTAGGCAGAGAGCCTTATAGTCGATTGAATCAAGAATATTTTAACGATATTTTATGCTGATAATGTTGTTTTTGCTCGTAAATAATAACATTTGCCAACATATTTATTATATTTCACTATATAAAAGGAAATGATTTTGACTAGGGAAAAAATCCTTAGATCCTTGTATACTGTATCTAACAAATGCTAATATGATTTGCGCCAAATTGATTATATTCATTTATTTTTGTTTTTGGTTTTTTTTTTTATTTCTCTTTATTTTTACAGTTTATATGGTGTGGTTGGTCAGACCGACAGTTGTGTATCGCTTAGATACACTAACCGTTGGGTTAAGCATATCAGTATGCTTTTCAATGAGTGTTTATATGAGAGTGTGCGACAAAATACGCCTGTTCATTATGTCAATAAATAAACTTGCTTAATAATTTTTTTTTCTACTTTTTTGCTGGACTTTTATAGTTGGATGAGCTTAAGTGATTGAAAGCAGTGAACGCTTGAGAGAAGTTATTTAAAAATTATCTAGGATAACATGCTTATATTTTACTAGAAAAATATTTCTTTAGGTAAATTTAATTTACCCTTACCTAACTGACTATATATTTTATATGATTTTTTAATAATTGTATACAGTTTTTTAGAGATTTTAATTGTACTGCTACCTATTTCTATGACCTAAACTCATTTGTACCACCAGAAACTTTTGTATTATTAACTAACGAAATTTGTATTATTATCTTACGAACTTTGTTAATAAATTCAACTAATAAAATATTATGAGATCGCCTGCTTTGAGGTATACAACAAAAATATTTTTCTTTTGTCATACTTTACAATAAGAACATTTAGTAAGTGGTTTTTATTCTATCTTCTTGATGCTACAAACCACACACACACCTTCCTTTTCTCTTTCAAATATAGATCATATGTGGCTCTTTTACCAAAACATTTGAGTTGGGGTTTGAGAAAATTTGAAAATTTTGAGCTTATTTTATAAAACCTCTCTGGTCGGTCAAACACCACAACTTGCATCCTCTTTTAATAAGTTTCATGGGTAGATATTGTTTCAGCACATACCTTCTCTTAAATTTGATCATTGAATCAGCCATGCTCGATTCTCGGGTTCCACGATTACTCTATTGAACATTTTTATTTAGTGCCTTACCTACTGGTCTAATTTTGTACAGCTTATCCTGGAGTTCGTAGGCATTTGTAATTTTTATAACAATGTAGATGTGATAAAATTATTGAAAATTTGTTCTTTTTTACATTAAAGTGCATTGCTTAGATCAGGTACCGTTGAGTTATGGTCTGTTCAAGTTGGTCGGGTATATAAATGTTAAAAACTCCTCCTTTCTCTGATGCAACACCTTGTAATTCTATGTAAAATTAAAGTTGGTTCCATTCATCGAATACTACGAGAATCAACTGAATATTCCAGAAAATGTATCTCTTAGTTCTGCTTTTTCCGCTTAAGATTTGGTTTACTTACAAAATGTTGTTGGGTAGCTCTCGAAAAAGATGTACTTAGTAAAAAAAAAGTTAAAAAATTATCAAAATTTTGCGTTTCGTTGCATTTCATATAAAATGTTGGGGAGTTTTTCATTCTTCGATTTGATGCAATTATTCCTGAGACAATTGTGCACAGAGCCGACGACCGGGTGCACTCAACTCGGGCACACCTAACGCGGTCAAAACGAACGCGGTTGCGCGAGGTGCAGGTGGTTTGTTCTGTAGGGAACCTTGTTGTTTTAGCGACCTATTACAAATTCATAATCTTGAATTATTTGGCATAGAGCTCATAAATGTTATTGTTAAAAATTTATATTTTTAAGAACTTCAAGATGTAAAAATTTAATAAAAGAATGCCACAATTTAATTTTAATGTAAAATTGTCCTCATTGAAATATCCACATCAGACTTATTGCCACAGTCTGAATGTCTTCCAACAACAGAATCTCAATGAAACCAGTATTATTTTATACATTTATTTCTATAAAACTAGAACAAATACAACAACAATTAGAATGTGGATTTCAGCCACGTTCTAATTGTTAAGCAGCCACGTTAAAAGTTAAGGACCGGCAAGTATAACGAAAGATATACATACACATTCTACCATGAAATCCCTTAAATTTTTTTAACCAAAGTCACTGACAATACATTTTAGTCATAACCGTTTCTCGTAAGTTTTACACATAAGTTAACCATACAAATATATTAAAAACTAATTATTAATATTATAATTAAATAATGAATACCACTTAACTATCATCTATAGGGGCGAGTCGTTATGAGTGGTACACCTTGGACTCTTGGTTGATAATTCTCTTTAAGTTCCGTAATGGTTCAGGCTTTATATTGATTTATATTGGTTGAGGATAAAAAAAGATGGCATTCCGAAGATATATGAGGTTTTTGGTCCACAAAAAAAGAATTTTGTCATGAGTGGGACACCTGAGAAATGTTCTAAAATGTGTCAGAAATATTGATCGAACTCCATAATAATAAAATTTCGTCAAAATTTATTAAATTTTTAAAAGATTTTAAAAATGAATCTAGTTTATTCATGTAAAACATTTAAATATTTCTAAAGTACTGCAACAAGCTCGATTTATGACGTAGACTCCGCCTAGAAGCGGACTTGGACATTAACACAAAAAATAAGTAGGGAAGTGTGATTAAGATTCTTAATATTAAAACAGATATTATAAAGTGAACAATTTCCTACTCACCAGTATTTTTTTGAACTTTGATATCACTGCAATTAATATGTTTTTTAATTGACTGAAAATCAAGTTTTTCTGAAAATTAATTCAATTTGTTAAAATATGATGATATTGAATTTCAAACTGAAAAAATTGTCAAAAGAAGCATGCCAGCGCTAATCTGTAAAAACTGAAATGTGACTTGGATATTCGTCTACACTCCAAAGAACACAATTTTTTTCCCACAGATAACGGTTTTATATCGATCGGCGTAAGACCCGCCTAGAGGCGAACCTGGCATTAGAGGTTTAGGTCTTTTCACACGTTGTGCCACTAAGCTGACGTGGGCTAAGTCTTCAACCTGCGTTCCTGCTACTAAGCCTTGTCCTGCATTACTATATTAAGTCTTTTTTTTAGCTGGGCTGATGTGTGCTAAGTCCGTTCCTTACACTCCTGCCGGCAAGACATGCCATTCGTCATATCGGGGAGCCAACCAGATTACGCGTAGAGACACCCAACGAGGAGACGTAAACACATCGTCGGTCATGACACTCGAGCATCAGGACATCATTCTTTTTTGTGATTGAACCCTGGACACCGGCGAGTGATACCTCGGCAAGGAAAAGGTTCATCACAAAATTATTAAAAATTTTAACTCTATTTCTTATGTAATGAAAAAGTCAATTCTCTTGAAAACGCTGAAGAAAGAACATTGAGCCGTAAACGACACATAATAAAAAAACAATTGTGGATATTTAAAAAAATATCGACTAAAATGTCATTTATTAAAATGCAACAAAAAAAAAAACTTTGATATCACTACATATGTTATTATTCGATAAAAATGACATCAACGTTAAAAAAAAATCCTTGAGAAGTGTCCCATTCATGACGAAAGCATTGTTTTATTCATTACAAAAGGACGTCATTTTTCTTCAATGATGCATATTTTTTTTTCACTCTATCTTATTTTAGAAATCATCTTTCAGGATTAAAATACAATATATTCTTGTTATACTGCATACATTACTTTTTTATTTGCAATGAAACAAATTTGTATTTACAAGAAAAACTGTCCAAAAAAATGAAACGCATTTATTTTTGGCATGTTTGGCACAACAATAATAAGCACGTTTTGTCTTTCCGAACGCTACTCAAAAGTGAGCTAGCAAAGAGACTGTTCGATGGCACCCAAAATTTCAGTGTGTCACTATAAGAAATACATTTTCTCACTGTCATATACATTTTCTCACTGTCCCATTCATGACATGTCGCACTTATGGCTATATTAGTCTACTAACTTTTTAACAATTTAGAATAATGATGAATACATTTTCTCACTGTCCCATTCATGACATGTCACACTTATGGCTATATTAGCCTACTAACTTTTTAACAATTTAGAATAATGTACATTACGCTGACAGGTTGTAACTTGCAAATCTGATAAATGGTCGTTTCTCATGGTACTCTAGATCGTGCTCCCTACTTGACTCACTTCCAAGGATATCAGAATTTCTTTGCGTATTTAGTATATTTGACAAAAAAGCAGGAAAGGGGTTAACCCTTTTCGTAATGAGTTCCAAAAAAATTGTTTATAGAAAGAAAAATTGAAATTGATTTGATTACTCATTACTGCATTTTGGTACTATTGAAACTTTTGATCAATTCTATTTCTTTGCCAACTAGAATAGCTCTCGCAAGCGTTTCTTCGGTTTTGAACACTTCAATTCGGGATTTTCGTGGTTCAGCAATATTTATTTGTAAGCGTAGTAATATATAAATACAATGAATCAGCCGCTGCGCATTCTATTTGGGTGCCAACAATTTTGCGCCTCTACTCTTTGTCAAATTCACCAAAATGTTCACGTTGAACATACATGTTTATGCTTGTAATGAATGTGAGCGTATGTATGTGCCTTACACACATGCATATGTAAAGTAGATTTAGTCAGGACTATCTTACATGATGCTGACAACAAAACCGGATACTCACTGATGTATCCTGAAGCTGTGAATTTGCATTCGCACAAAGGCCTGCACAGATAACTCCCACACAGGGCACACACACACAAATACAAACACTACCAACGATGACATGTTTGCAATACCTTGCCAGGTAGTGAAAACACGTTCGGAATCAAAGAACTTGCCTTTTCTGGCACTCCGGTTGATTTTTGTTTCCTGTTTATTGAACTCACATACATGCAGACATGTGTATCATGTTCGAATGTATATTCTCACAAAAATATTCCCATCTCTATGTGCCCCGATTTCTTCCTACTTTATTTTTCCCTCAATTCCCCTTTTTTATTCTGTTTTTTGGTAAATTTGTTTTCTCTGTACGTAAGGTTTTATAGTTTTATTTTGTTTTTGTTATTTCAACTGCATTTGCCTTGGAGCAAAGCCATAGAAAACATTTCAAGCAATTCTTTCACATATTCACATAAGCAAATACAAACCCTAACACAAACGCAATGTCGTGCATTTCCCAACGGGAACTACAGAACTGGTTTCGGCACACGTCATGTGCTTGATTCAAAAGGTATAAATCTGGTCACTGATTCTAAATTGAAAACTTTTGTAGGGAACCAACGATTATAAATCTACGTTCTAGTCACTAACTGCCAATACATAGCTTTTAGATATAGTTGGTCTACTATGAGTACTGTAACAGAAATACAAGTCAGTAACTGGTTACGAAACTACTTGTCAGAAAACCAGTTTGCATTTTACAAGAAACATCGTCAATTGCCCCTAACTATCATAATCGGGGTTAGATGTGAGAAATTCTTTTGATCCATCTTTAAAGTCTATTCTTTACTAACTTTTCAACCTGTCTATAACTAGCAAGTTCCATTGTCATCAGCTACTGCCCATGACAATCAGTAGCAGCAATTGACACAACTTTTGCAGCAGGATTGCCATATTGCCACACTCGCATGCACCTTCATGCACACATACTATATGCCCTGCATGCTGCTGCAATATTATATCAACAAAAGTCATGCGAATTTGCCGGAGTTGCTTTTGTTATGAATTTTAGAACATCCTGTCGAGCATTTACTGTCGTCTCTGTCTGTATGCGTAGCTGCTGCAGGATGACAATGACATGTGCAAATAAACAGCTTATGAATGTATATGTGTGTGTGTGTATCGAAGTCAGACTTCTGGCGATAATTTCCGTTCAACTAACGACATGTTTGCTTGTTGTTTTTTTTTTTTCTTGTTTTGTTTAATTTTTAAAATATTATGTAGTGTTGCTTAAACAAACAATTTTAAAATATTATGTTGTATTAACTAAGAACTCAAAATTTATATTTTTCATATTTTTTAATACCGACTACCACCTATCGGGCGTTTCATATCAGCAAGGACGATATTGATGAAAAAATTAATTCATGACTACTATTTTTTGTTTTTTTTTAATTTGCACGCATGTGAAGTGACCCGAAATATGTTTTTGATCTATATTTGTGTACATGTAAGCAATGTGTAAAAAAAAATAATCAAAGATCATAAATTCATTATTCTTACAGCAGAGTAGATCAATTGGAATTTGCTAGGTGAACAAAGTTAGTTTTTGATTTTCTGGGTCTCTTTGTGTTAAATAGTTTATGAAACAAATTTTTACTTTCCAGCTATTTGAGGTGGAAAAATACCCTTAATTTTATGCAGCCTTCCAATGAAAATTGATAACTAAAATAGAGCACAAATTTAAAAGTCATATCTATAATATATAGTATGAAACCAAATGGTGTTTGTGTCTATTTGGTTTTTGGTTACATTTTACAAACTTGCCGGTTTTTTTTTTGCACCCCTCTGTAGGTAATTTCATCCAAAAGATTTCAATGTGCAACATATTCATATTAAATTACAGAAAGTTGGAGAAATTTACAATGAATTTTTTTGTATAACATTATCTCAGCATAAGAAAAAACGATCAGAAATTCATAGCTTAAATTTCGAATAAGAAATTTTTTCGAATTAACTCTGAATAAGAAAAAAAGATCAGAAATTCATAGCATAAATTTTCTATTAAAATATCTCCGCTATCTTTATGTTTTTTTCATTTAATTGTTTTCTCTTGAAAAGCTTAATATAATTACATAACAAAATTTATTTTAGCAGTACCGTTCTGCTGAACTGTATAAATGCTCAGTTATATTTTTAATATTCTTCCCAAGAAAGTTACTAACTATTCAATGTTTTCTCAAAAATGGCGCAAAATTTATCTCTGTGGTAATTAAATTTTAATTTCAAAATTGTATTTCCATACTCCCTTCCATATTAAATAAGACCTATTTGCAAAAGTTGTTCCAATTTTATACAAAAATTTATTAACTGTTAAATCTGTTTCTTAACATTTTTTAACAACAATTTTGCCGAAATTTTTTTTTTAAATTATTGATATATTTTTTTAAAAATAGTTAAGTTTCAAACATAAATTATGTGAAAAAACTTTTTCAATATCTTTTACAGACGATTTCGGCATTTACAACTTACACCTGCCGTGAGGCTTAAGTAAGTTGGGTTATCCAAAACCTAGGGTAATAGTTCATGAAACAGACAACCATGAACTTTGTGTTGAACCACAACACGGACCCGTTTACGTTTTAACAAGTAAAACATACGGGTCATCCGGTGTGGCAACACGAACATGGAAGCTGTTTCACAAACACAAAGCATCACCCAGTGCCCTGCTGATTAGGAGCATTATGAATAATTACATACTGCCCGTAATAGCAGTACCAGCTTAGACTTCCGTAGCGACGTACTTCCATCCATCTACTGGTGGAGACGAGACCTACCCTATCTCTTGCATATTAAGACAGATATGCCAGCCCGGTCGTACCATTGCGCGACCCCGCCGGTCAATCTAGACCTGTGTAGCATTCACACAACCCCAACCAGTACGAGACTCCCCGAAGGGCCAGCCCACGACAGTCATCTGGGCAACTCGATCCCGACAGATGAGGGTCCACAACATCCCCGCAAAAAGACCAAGAATACACAAATGCAATTATGAAAATGTGCATTCTTATGCATGACTGTGCTCAATGAGCACTTAAAGGCTTGTCTAACAACTTGCAGTTGCCGACTCAACTGGAAAATTATTGCGCATGACCGGTACCTACTTTGGAGGACCTTTGCAATTGCCACTCTTACTCTGGCCGTTCGGATTACAACATCCAGACATAGAGTATTGGCCATTGTTCTCAGGGACTGCAGTGCTCAGTATGAGAACCCTTAGTTTAAACAACCAACGTCAACACGTCCCTCAGTGACTGCCGTGCCAGTTTGAGGGTGCGAGTCAAACTCTTGACAAGCATGCCAACACTTCACATCCAGTTTTTTCCAGCCGAATTAAGGTTTCCATGCGGTGGATAGATAGGGTCTACCCCATCTGACGGGTAAAGACTGTCCCCGAACTAACAAGTTTTAAGGTCAATTGCTATACCTTCGCAGGCTTGTTTCATATCGATATACCGAATATGACCTGCTACCAAGATGGGCGCCACCCCGAGCTCTTGGTGGGCCCTATCAGTTTTTATGTTTGCAGGACGTATCCTACAAACAACCCTCCTCCTTTATCCTGGCTTGGGACAGGCAGGCGCAAGCTAGACCTGGCGGAGTTAATATCTTTTACAAAACAAGAGATATAACCAAGAACTTGAAACATAAATTATGTGAAAAAATTATTTCAATATCTTTTACCAATTGAAAGTTATAATAGCCAAGAATGTATTTTCATACCAATTGACCATCTACATTATTAGGTTGTGCCAAAAAAATTAAAGTTGTTTTTTTTTATGTGGCACCCCTCAATTTTTTTGTATGATGTTGAAATATATGTAAAAAAATTTGGTGTACCTAGGACAAAGGGAGCCGTCGCCGACTTGCATCGGTACATGTCAGTACTTGGTTATATGGAAAAAAGTGCTAATTTTTTCCAGAAACCCAAATAACTTTTGTACAATTGTGGATTTTGAAAAGGCTGGTTCGCAGTTTGTTTTTTATTTAACATTACTTTAAAATAAGCTATCAAAGATGAAAATTGGACGAAAACCGCTAGAGCTGCGATTTTTTTTTTTTAAAAAAAACTCATTTTATTCTTGATGTATTAAAAAAAAAAAATTTAAAAAAATCCAAATTTGAAAAAAAATTCAATGAAATCTTGTGGAAATATTTTCTTAAACTATACCAAATAGAAATACAAGTAATTGTATAATTATGTTGAATATCCTGGTCGTTACGATTTTTTTTGCTAGAAGTGTATCTTTTCGAAAATTCCGAGTTTGAGTATTTTTAAAAATAAAATTTCCCAAAACTCCAAAAATGCAAAATCTAGAAAAAATCGAAACGTATGGTGTAAACATAGTATTGATAAATCAAAATTTGAAAAAAGAAATTATTCCTGCTGAAACTTGACTTTTTTATCAAAAATATTAAAAGTGTCCATTTCTAGCACTTCGATCACAAAAAAAAAACATCAAAACTCGAAAACATGTGCTTCTCACTTGGAGCACCTTCCATAGTTCTAAGAAAATGTTTCTAATTTTTTGTCATAAAAGTTTTTGAATTTCAAGAATGCCAACATTCCGTTTTTTCCATTCTGTTTTTTATTAGGTTGAATTTAGGTATTTAAACGAAAAAGTCCCCAAAAGTCAAAAAATGCTCTCATTTTTTAACATCTAGGCTCAATAGCATTTTCATTCATTTCGGAACGTGGCTTCTACTTAACTTGTACGAACATGTTTGGATTAATGTAGGCACGGATTATCGTGCTCCAAATGAGCAGAAACTTATTTTTTGCCTGTGATAAAGATAAATGAGTGAAATTAGTGCATAAGAGGTAAAAACAAGAGCATTTTTTCACTTTTGGGAATTTCTTCGTTGAAATACCTAAAGCTAACCTAATAAAGAACGGAATGAAAAAAAAGCATGTTGGCAAGGCTGGAATTCGAAAATTTTTTCGACTAAAAATTGGAAATATTTTCTTTAGCATTATTGAAGGTGCTTCAAGTGAGAAGTATATGTTTTGCGGTTTTTTTATAATTTTTTTTTTTTTTTTGTTATCGAAATGCTAGAAATGACACTTTAAGTATTTTTGAAAAAAGGTCAAGTTTCAACAAGTATAACCTTTTTGGTTTTAGTTTTCTTAATTTCTTGCAGAAAATAGCTCAAGACTATGCTTAAATGATCCGCCTTGTTTTTCCATATTTTGACTTTTTAGATTTTTTTTTTTTTTTTTTTTTTTTTTTTTTTGTAAAAATACTCAAACTCGAAATTTTCAAAAAAGTACAATTCTAGTAAAAAATTCATAGTGCCGGTTATTCAACATAATTACTCAATTTATATATCTCTATTTGATGTAATTTAAGAAAATACCACCTTGTTCAAAAAGAAAGATTCATTCACACTGTGAACCGGACTTAACTGTCCGATTCGAACACTTTTTTTTTAGTAGGTTGCCACATGTGTTATGACAAGGCTGCCAAATTTCAGCCAAATATCATCAACTGAACAAGGTGGTATTTTCATAAGATTTCATTGAAATCTTTTCAAATTTGGAGTTTTTATATAACTTTTTAATACAACAAGAACAAAAAAGAGTTTCTTTCGAAAAGTAAAAAAAAACACAACTCTGAAGATTATCATCCAATTTTCATGTTTGATAGCTTATTTTAAAGAGAAATGATATAGATACTCGTAGAGAGCTGAGAACCAGTTTTTTAAAAATTTACACTTATACAAAAGTTTTTTGGGTTTTTGAAAAAATTAGCACTTTTCCCCTATAAACCTATAAGACATGTTCCGATGCAAGTCGGTGCGGGTTCCTATGGTCCTAGGTACACAAAATTCTCTTTAACATTTATTTCAACAACATACGAAAAATTTGATGTATAGCATGGAAAGAATCCATTGTATTATTAAAGGCGGGATATTTTTAATCTGCATCGTCTCTTCAATCGCCTTAACTTAAATTGCCTTAAGTTAGCTAGAAGTAAGTCAATACTTTTTTTTTTTTTTTTCAATATAAACTGGACCGTAATTTTTGACTGCAAGGAGCTAGTATATATATTTCTTGCAAATTGATTTAAATTTATTTGAAATATTTTTTATCTTTTTTCTTGCAGGTAAGTACAATTGAACGTTGAAGGATGAGTTCACACTACTCGTAAGTTTTACATTCTTACAGCAGAACGTTTACATTTTCATAGTTCATATACAAAGTTTTTTTTAGTTCAGTTATATCATACATTTCCAGGAATAATAAATTCTGCTGCCACTCCAAAATCGGTTATTTATAAAATGTTACCTCGTATGTAGGAAGCATAACCAGCGAATGTAACTCAATTCAAAGAATTATTTTCTCACACTGAATCAAGAGCAAGGGGAAAATAAATGCATTTATTTTAAAAATAAACTCTCGCTAACGATATTTATTGTACATATTATTAAAGCATGTTCATAAAGAATTCTGCGAAAGTGTGAAATACTGTACGCAGCTTCCAGTAACGCAAAAAATTTTCAATATCATGCAATATAAAAATAAAATAAAATATAAGCAAAAAGAAAAAGTTAAAACGATACGCTTCTGTTGGTTATAATAGTCTAAGAATACCCTACATACTATGGATTATACATAAAAAATTTTTAAATTTTTATGGACAAGCCGACTCTGCATATAAAGCCAAAAATGATTGATAAGCAGATTATGACAACATAGCAAAAAAAAATTTGCACCGATCCGCGCATCTATGTCACACATTATATATATGAAACAAGGTATTAGTGACAGTTCTTTTGGCGATCATAGCTTGTCTAAAATAGTATTAACCCTCATCGGTCCCTCGTATCAATTTGATACAATTTTTGTCTTTCAAGTTGAATAAAAAAAAAACTGCCCGATGGAAAGAACCGGTTTTTGGGAAAATAGCATGATTGTGCCTGAATCGGGCTAATGAGTTTTAAATGTTCGGGCATTTATGGTCTTACCTGAGACGAAATAGTTACGAATCGGTCCCTCGTATCAACTTGATACAATACATCTGGCGATGGTTATTGCAGATGTTTTTTCGGTTAGGCTCGTTTTATTTAATTTTTTTGTTTTCAGTATGTTCTTGAACACACACGAATGAAGATTGAATTGAATTTTTTTGAAGTGAAGTGATTTTAGTGAATTTTGAAGTGATTTTTATCTGCCGCATACTTTCATTGCGTTATACATACATTCAATTGATTTAAAAAAAATGAAAAAAAATCTACGTGAAAACCGTCAAAGAGACGAATATGATATGGATTCCGAATCTGGAAGTGAAGCAGAAGAATCTCCAGTAGATAGTGACGATGATTTCACAATGGAGGAAGAATGCGGTGCAGAAATGAGTGAGCATTATGATTAGTACAATGTTGAGCCACTGGAATAAAATGTGGCAGAAGAAATTGCCAGAAATGCAACAGCAAAATATTTGTCAAAAAATAAAAAAATTCAATATTCAACGGAGGCATTTGAAAATAACCGAAGAAATTCATATAGGCGCGCTGATAATATTGTTTCAGGTAAAAAACGTACACTTCTTGTTTTGTGCTTCATATTCAGTGTTTGCTTCTTTATGTTGTTGTTGTAGGACCAAAACTAGTTCCAGCTGCTCATGTTGTAGATGTTTTGTCTGCATTTGATTTGTTTCTGCGACCAATAGAAAATACTATTCTGAATATGACGAATTTATATGGTTTGCGGAAATACAAGGAAGAATGGGAACAAATAGATATGGATACTCTACATGCGTACTTCGGACTGCTACTGCTTACTGGTGTGTATCGTTCGTATGGTGAATGTGTTACACAACTCTGGAATGAGAAAACCGGTCGACCAATATTTCGAGACACAATGTCACTGAAAATGTTCAAAAAAATGCATGGATAAATCAGATCTGACGATAAAGAAGAACGTAATGGCAATACTGCTTCTGTCCGTGATAAATTGGCACCGATACGCCCCATATATAAAAAATGGAACCGTAATTCGCAAGTTGTATACATTCCAGGCAAAAATGTTACAGTAGATGAACAGCTAGTTCCATTTCGTGGACGCTGTCCGTTTCGACAATACATACCGTCCCAAGCCGGCTAAATACGGCATAAAGATTTGGATTTTGGCCGATTCAGCTACCTGGTATGTTTACAACACACAAATTTATGTTGGTAGCCGAGTTGTTTTGGATTTGGTAAATGGGCTGTCGGAGAGGCATATCACATGCGACAACTTCTTCACATCTTATGAACTGGCTGAAGAGTTACATAAACGCCGAATGACTATTCTGGGCACTATACGGAAAAATAGGACCGAAACTCCTCCAGTATTGTTGGATATGAGGAAAAAAACTGTGTATTCGAGCGTTATTGTATATGACCACAAATTACAAGCCATTTTTCTGTCGTATGTGCCTCGGCGTTATAGATATGTTACACTGCTCAGTACATGGCACAATGCCGTCGTTATAAGTGAAAATGCTGAGAAGAAACCGAATCTAATTCAGGATTATAACAAAACCAAGTGTGGCATGGACACTATGGACCAGATGGAGGCTACCTACACCTGCAAAAGGAAGATAAATCGGTGGCCAATGGCAGTATTTTGCAACATGTTGGACGTGAGTGCATTGCATGCATATATAACGTATATTTTGCTATTTCCGGAAAATTCGGATATATTTCGTTATTTTTTGCCTCCGAATCGGTATCCATAGTCTCAACTATATTACTTGTAATTTTCAAATTCTTTAATATTTACTAGCAGATTCACACTTCCACTAGAGAATGCAACAACTTCTGCCTATATGTCAAATATTTGTTTGCGCCACTTGATACCGCATTTCATGATGATCTCATGTTTATTGTAGCGCTTCCAAAACCGTTCACTGCATAATGCAAATAAAGCTATAAAGTGAAGTTTTCTTTTTTTTTTATTTTCTGCACTCGGTAGCTCTTAATATTGGAAAATATTTTGCATACCATGCAACATAAATACTCGAGTGCAACATTTTTTTCGACATAACGCACATACGCTATAGGTAGGAATGTTTGTTTGTATGTGTGTGTATGTGTTTATAAGTTGGCTTATTCAAGCCAGCATTTTTGCTGGATTTTGTATTCGTTCATTTTTATAGAAAAGTTGAATATGTCGAATATTATTGCTGTTTTTTTTCTATATATTTTTTTTCTTTTTTGTTGAGTACGAATTGCGGGTATATTGAGCACGATAAACAAAAGTTGTATGTTCTTGCTGCATCAGCAACATATTGTTTTGTTTAGATGCTGGGAAAAAAGCTGATATTATTTTTGTTATTTTTTGTTACTTCAAAGAAAAACTGCTATATTAATGAAAATGTAATTGCAATTTCAGCAATAACTTTAATCAATTTAAGCCACAGGATACCCATTATATACACTTACACCAGCCCACATTTCGCTCAATATACTTTGCGCGATCTCATTTTTGTTTGTGTCTGGGTAAGCGTTGAAAATGTAATTTACTGTTTATTATTATTTTTTTTGAAAACAGGTGGAATTAAATTTTTGTGGTAGTTGTGGATGTGCACACTCGTGCCATGTGAACGAAGTATATCAGTTTCGATTTCTGGTTGGCAGGTTGAACATTCTTTACTGTCGAGAATTTTAAATTTTAATCCAGTAAAAGCTTCTTGAGATCAACTTGAGCTTCAGTGTTGCCAAAACCGTGCAGGTCCTTCAACACACAATACCACACACTTCAATTAAACCTTGGAACAGCTGTTATGTAATACTTAAAAATCAGCTAACTGGTAAAAACAACACAAAACAAAAACAACGCAACAATCAGCACTAAAAACGCTTAAGAAGCTAACAAAAATACAAAAAAAAAAAAATTGTATGAAGCATTTACAAACAAGATACGAAGTATCTATTAGATAGTTTTTTGCAATTATCACTTTTAAAAACTTTTATATGTTTTTATTGTAATGCTTGTTGTTTTTGCTGTTATTGTTCTTTTGCATTAATGCAGGCAGGAAGGAAGAAGCAATTAGAAGCAACTCTTAATTGCATGTTAGAGTAAAGTGTTTGTGTGTGTGTGAGCATAAAGCTGCAAGTGGAACACTTGTGTGTGTTTCAATGAGCGCCATTTTCAAAATGCACCATCAAAGAAGAAGAAGAAGCAGCTAGAAGAAAAAAAGACGCCAAAAGGCGCTGCAGCAAAATTATTAAGAATTTACAGAAGAAAATAAAACAAAGCAAAAAAAAAAAATTGCCAGCAAAAACTTGGTACTGCAGCAACATCACAGTGGCACACACACACACACACTGAAACACACACTCACACTCACTTGCATACACTGTAAAGTGTCTGTGTAAGTTTTTGTTTCTTATATATGTGAGTATGAGCGTTTTTTCGCGGGCGTGGAAGTCGCAATGGCGCTCCTGTTACCGATTCAATTAACATCTGCCCTCCTACCCCAACTCGTTGTTGTTTTTTGTGCTTTTCGTGCTTTTGTGCATTGTTCTTGTAGTAGCAACTTCTGCCAGGCTACATGCACTTGAATGCAACGACGTCACTCTTCACTTTTCTTATTCCACAGAAAGTGACGCTTTTTTTCCACTCACCATTTCACGCTCGTTCGTTCGTTGCAGTCGATGTTGCCCCATTATCGCAGAAGGCGTCAAAATGAATTGAATTGCTTTTTGTTGCTGATGAAGAACATGTCGTCAAACTTGTTCTACTATAGAGCTCGTTTGGTCCTATTGTTGTTATTTTTATTGCTCTCGCTGTTATTGTTAAAACTCTTGTTCTTGTTGCTGCATTCGAATTCCACTTCAACATCGGCAACAACTAAGAACTCTCGCTTAATTGAAGCAGATACTTGAACAATTTCGCTCTAGCAAAAATCTCAAAAAGTAACTTCAAAAAATTTTTGAGTGCTTCACACATATGTATATCGAGAAATTATTCCACAATTTATAATTAAGAGTGCATCACAAAGTTATGATTTGATTTAATGGTTGGTTGATATCTTGGCACTTGGAAGTTTAGATGTTGGGAAAGAAATGAGGAAAATTAGTTTAACTAAATTCAAAGTAGTTTAGCTATAAAATAAAGTAAGAAAAGTTTAGTCGAACCGGAGTATTGACTTTATAGGCGCCGGAAGCTCATTTCAACGGGTGGGCGGAGGGGTGAGGAGGGCGGAGTACAACTGGGTGTGCAGAACACTATATTCACATTTGTATATAAAAAAAAAAAATGTATTAAAACATTTTTTATTATATTAAAAATATCATTATGATAAAAAAAAACTAGTAACGATGGATAATCAAAGTCTTAAGAGCAGGGCCGTAGCTAGAAAAATTTTGCTTCTAGAACTAAGAAATTTTTTTCAAAATTACAAAACGGTGAAATAATAATAAAAATTTAGGGCGGGTTTCGAGTTAAATTTTTTTCTAAAATTATTTTAAGGGGTGATTTTGGGTAATTTTAAAAATATCAAAAACAAATTTTTTTTATAAATAATTTCGACTATACGTTTTGCTTCAAATTGACAAATTATTGATAAATATGCTTTCCCGAATGTCGACAAAATTTTTTTTATGATTTTACGATGAGTTTAATAGACATAATTTTTGTTGAATGATGACAAAAATAATTTTTTAAAAAAATTTAGTTCGAAGCTCCCCCTTAAAGTTTCCATTTTTATTATTGTTTTAGTGTTTTCTAATTTTGAAAAAAATTTTTAAGTCTTGCGACCGATATTTTGCTAGCTCCGGCCCTGCTTTAGAGCACGACATATACGATGACATTCAGTTTTATATATTAACGAAAGTTTTCCTATTTTGATGACGTCACTTTGTATGGGAGGTAGGCGTGGTTTTGATCCGATTTTGCCAAATATCACAGAAATGGTTCGTATTATATATCAAAGCTAATGTGCAAAATTTCAAGACGTTTCTTTAATTTTTGTGGATTTTTTAGATATTTTACGTTGAAAATAAAGCCACTTTGTATGGGAAGTGGGCGTGGTTTTCATACTATTTTGCAATATATCATAGAGATGGTTTATTTTAAATATCAAAGCTTAAGTGTAAAGTCTTGAAACATTTTCTTAATATTTGCAGATTTTGAAGAGATTTCACCGATACTATAAAGCCAATTTGTATGGAAGGTATACACTATACTTCCAAACATTATAGTGATAGTCCATATTAAATATCAAAGCCTATGTGCAAAATTTCAAGACATTTCCTTAATTTTATCAGATTTTTAAGAGATTTTACTTTTAAAATAAAGCCACTTTGTATGGGAGGTAGGCGTGGTTTTCATCCGATTTTCCAAAATTTCATAGCCAGGATTTAAAATGAATATCAAAGCTTACGTGACAAATTTCAAGGCATTTCTTTAATTTTTATGGATTTTAAAGATATTTCACGGTTAAAATAAAGTCACTTTGTATGGGAGGTAGGCCTGGTTTTCATCCGATGTGGCCAATTTCTAACTCGATCTTCCTTTTTTAAAAATAAACTTCTGTTTTGAATTTCATTGCGATAGCTTCAATATTACGGCTGTAATCGTGTCGACAGACGGACAGACAGACGGACACACGGAAATCGACTCAGGAGATGATGTTACAAACAATATGTCATACAAACGGAATGACAAAGTTAATATACCCCTTACGCAGTCCGTGTTGGGGTATAAAAATATCAATAAAATTTACAAAAAGATTGATATAAAAATAAGTTCAAGAAAAGCATGTAAAACATACAAAAGATTCAATATGAATCGAAAAAATTATTCGTTCATAATTTTTCTTATATATTAAGGAGGGACATGATATTCGCGGCAGAGAAAACAGACCTTTTTTTAAAAATTCATAACTCAGTCAAAAACAAAAATTTTTATTATTATAGAGAATTAAACAAATAACAAGAGAAAAAATATATTTTTTACTCCAACATGGTTTTATAGAGCTCCAAACTGGCGGCAGAGAAAAAAACGGGGCCTCGTGGTTGCAGCGCTGGGAGTTGCAAAAATTGTCAAATCTGGAAAAAAATTACTTTTTTAAATCTTAACAAAATTTGTTATCGTATGATACGAGCTTTTTTTTAATTTTTTTCAATTTTTGGTGATTTTCCAAATTTGAAAGTGTGTTTTTTCGAAAAAAATATTCACTTCAAAAATTCATAAAAAATCGAAAAAAAAATTAAAAAAAAGCTCGTGTCATACGATAGCGAATCAAGTTGAAAAAAATACAAAAAAAAAATTCCGTCAAAAAATGAACCCGCTAGTGCCGCAACCAGTACGAAAACCATGGTTTCGAGATAAACGCGTTCAAAGTTTGTGAATAAAGAAAAAAAGGTTACCTTCAATCTGCTATGCCTGCTTCGTTCTGTATGCCTTCGTTATCTTGTGTTGTGCTGTTTCTTATAGTTTTTTGCAATCGTTTAGCACTTCGGGCTTCACCCTTCACCCTTCAAGTAGGTACGAAATAACAACCTCCAAAAGTCAGGTAGCAAGTAAAACAAGTATATACCAGCTGCCGTACATAGGTAGCGCAAAAATTAAAAATGCGCTCTCATTAAGCCAGCTGTAACTTTTGAACCCGTAGGAATTTTTCCATGAAATTTTTTTTCTTAGAATCTTAAAAATATTTACTAAAATACAAAATTATTAAAAAAAAGTCGATTTCAAAAAACTGCCAATGTCATGTAACCCTTTAACTGATATAGGTTATATCAGACTGCATTAGTACACTGTTAGAGTAACAGTGAATGTTGTTTATTTGAAATAACAGTCCAGATTGTTGAATTAACAGTCTTAAAATTTGAAACAATGGTAAGAGTTGTTGTTGGAACGTTTGGCTATAAAACAAATTTCATTAAATTTCCCTCAAGATCATGAACTGCACTTTCCAATGACTAACGACGAATAACAGCAACGATAACCAAAGAAAACTTCGTGACAGCATGAAACTAGTTTTTTTTTTTGCTTCGACTTCGTAATCACTCCTCGCCAACAGTACCACAAGCACACACCTACATATTCCAAACTATTGATCACCAAAAGTTTGCATAGCTACGACAGCCGAAGAAAACATCGAATCAGCACGCAACTAGTTTCTTTTTACTTCGTCTTTGTTATTCAATCCTCGTCAACAAGAGTACATGCACAAACTCAGATTTTGCAAACGATTCGCTCTTTGAATTCTTGGCGACCGCACACAGAAGCAATGCTGTCAACATCGCCGATGCTGAGGGTTATTTTTTATTGCGTTTGCATGCATTTGTTGTTGTTTAAGTGGGTTCAAAAATGTGCAGACCATCGAGAGCGGCTTGTGTTGTTGCAGTTTGTACATGTTTTTGTTTTTGCGCTAAGCGTAAATGCAGTGTTCATGGAAAAAAAAATCGCAACTGATGCTTTTGTATACTTTTCAATTTACTCCCGTAAATAACTTCGCTAAAAAGCTAACGGTTCAGAAATATGTATCTTTTATATTTATATATTTATTTTTTTTTTGGTTTGAGTTCCAGCCATGTTGAAAAATTTAATTTTGTAAACAATCTGTTTTATTTTTTCATTCAAAGCGTACTATTTACGATAATTTTAGAATCATTGAAAAGGTTTAAGAGTTATTTTTGCAACCTCTGATGAAGTCGGAACGAAACTATTCAAAAACAATTAAAAATTATTCATAAGCGATTGGTTAACGAATCACCCCTTGCTACTATGTTTACTAGACATAGTGGAAATTTACACTCACAAATGAATTAGATATGACTATTTTGAGCAATTTATTTTGGATGTTAAAGGTGTCACGAACACGAATATGTTTAATGAATTCTTATATTTTCAATTAACACAATTCTATTGCCAGAACCATTTCCAAAAATTTTTCCATCACATTTAAACATGCATTGAACGCTTCATTCAACAGCACTATGTGCTCTATTAGTGCATATACCATATTTTCTGCAATATGAGAACATTAATAAATTGATTTATTTGAGGCTTGATATGCAATAAAATCGATTTATATTCTATAATATAGCAAATCATCTGGAACCCTGTTGTGAAGTTAAAGTTTGATAATTTTAACGCTTTCAATATGTTACCACTTGATACACACAAATATTGCAGGAAACTTACACAAAAATATCGCAGAAACCTCAGCTCACGTACAAGAAATCAAAGTGTGTGTGCTTTATATGTAGGGCACATATACATAAGACACACAAACACTAACATTTGAGCATAGAGCAACACACACACACACACAAGCAAACACACATACATACATACTTCAAACATACATAAAAGTTTAATGAAGTGCAAATAAAGTTAGCGAATGTAAGTCGCTAAAAGTGGCTGTTGTGTTAGTATTAAATAATTTGTAACTGTGTGCTTTTGGCTTGCGTGGGTGTGTGAGTGCATGTATATGTTTTACTACTGTGTCTGATGTGTGCTTCAAACTTAATATCTTCAATGTTACCAAATACTTCAATGCTCAACAACACTTGGCGTTGTTCAACTGTTTTCTGAATTCTTCGAAAGGTTATAAAATATAAGGCAAAAATAAAACTAGTAACAAGAGTAATGGGTATCAATTATTTGTTTTTTTATTTTTCTTATATAACTATTTTGATAAGTATGTCGAATCGATATAATGGGACTCACACTCGACCCTGACAGCGCTATTAATACTGACAATAAACGATATTATATGAGCGAATCTTCAAAAAAATGTTCCACTCTGATAACAGTTGTTTGGATAATAAAAATAATTCGTTATTACTTGCCAAGACTCACTCGCACACACTCACTCACAATGGCACACACTTTTATGATTCCAACCGCACGTGCCAAATCTATTTTTATACAGTGCGCACTCGATGAAGTGAAAGAATAAACAATAACGCCATAATTTTGCGAAGAGAGCAGCCAATCACCTGGGATTTTTTTTTTAGCCTGGCAGCTCTATATGTGACTGAAGAAAAATTTAAAAGAATCTGTTCGATTCGAAATTTTAAGTCGATATAAATTGCCAATCAAAAATATCAGAAGTTTGCTTTATGTGTTTAGCAGCAATCTAAAATATTTAGCTTTCTTTGACTGTTTTTAAACCAAAGGATTGTTTCAATATAAAGAGTTTCAAATAAAATAAATTCAATGCTTTAGAAACAATGCAATGTTCTGGTGGCATTAGGAGGAAAAACAATGGTAAAAAAATGGAACTGCCATTCGTGACTTCGGTTCAAAGGCGCAGATACACTTTGTTGGAATTGTGAATCATTATTTCGAAGCCTTGTCATGGAATAACTTGTAATACGATCTCTGTGAAAGGAAAAGGATATTTTGAGACAGACAAGTAAAGGGTGATTTTTTAAGAGCTTGATAATTTTTTTTTAAAAAAAAACGCATACAATTTGCAAAATCTCATCGGTTCTTTATTTGAAACGTTAGATTGGTCCATGACATTTACTTTTTGAAGATAATTTCATTTAAATGTTGACCGCGGCTGCGTCTTAGGTGGTCCATTCGGAAAGTCCAATTTTGGGCAACTTTTTCGAGCATTTCGGCCGGAATAGCCCGAATTTCTTCGGAAATGTTGTCTTCCAAAACTGGAATAGTTGCTGGCTTATTTCTGTAGACTTTAGACTTGATGTAGCCCCACAAAAAATAGTCTAAAGGCGTCAAATCGCATGATCTTGGTGGCCAACTTACCGGTCCATTTCTTGAGATTAATTGTTCTCCGAAGTTTTCCCTCAAAATGGCCATAGAATCGCGAGCTGTGTGGCATGTAGCGCCATCTTGTTGAAACCACATGTCAACCAAGTTCAGTTCTTCCATTTTTGGCAACAAAAAATTTGTTAGCATCGAACGATAGCGATCGCCATTCACCGTAACGTTGCGTCCAACAGCATCTTTGAAAAAATACGGTCCAATGATTCCACCAGCGTACAAACCACACCAAACAGTGCATTTTTCGGGATGCATGGCCAGTTCTTGAACGGCTTCTGGTTGCTCTTCACTCCAAATGCGGCAATTTTGCTTATTTACGTAGCCATTCAACCAGAAATGAGCCTCATCGCTGAACAAAATTTGTCGATAAAAAAGCGGATTTTCTGCCAACTTTTCTAGGGCCCATTCACTGAAAATTCGACGTTGTGGCAGATCGTTCGGCTTCAGTTCTTGCACGAGCTGTATTTTATACGGTTTTACACCAAGATCTTTGCGTAAAACCTTCCATGTGGTCGAATAACACAAACCCAATTGCTGCGAACGGCGACGAATCGACATTTCACGGTCTTCAGCAACACTCTCAGAAACAGACGCAATATTCTCTTCTGTACGCACTGTACGCATTCGTGTGGTTGGTTTAATGTCCAATAAAGTAAACTGAGTGCGAAACTTGGTCACAATCGCATTAATTGTTTGCTCACTTGGTCGATTATGTAGACCATAAATCGGACGTAAAGCGCGAAACACATTTCGAACCGAACACTGATTTTGGTAATAAAATTCAATGATTTGCAAGCGTTGCTCGTTAGTAAGTCTATTCATGATGAAATGTCAAAGCATACTGAGCATCTTTCTCTTTGACACCATGTCTGAAATCCCACGTGATCTGTCAAATACTAATGCATGAAAATCATAACCTCAAAAAAATCACCCTTTAAAAACAAGTTTTTTTCATCGTAAATGGATTTGCTGATTTTAGATATATTCTCAATAAGGTTCCATATACATTTGCATGCTTGGAATTTTCAAAAAAATTTTAGTCACTTATTTAGTCGTCGAAAAACGTTGACCTTGAAAACGTTATTTTCAAAAAGGGAATAAAAAGAAGTATAAGGTTGCCAAATCAGTTGACATTCAAAGCTTTAAGTGCTCAAAATGACAATTGTTGGAGTCGTTGTGTGAGCGCTCGGATTGTTGCGGTCAGTGGCGGATCTACAAAGAGCTACTACGGGGGCTTGATTATCAGAATTAATTTTATACATTGTTTTTTTTTTTGCCTGTGTATTTAAATATTTATTGCTTGTGAATATATCATTTTGTGAAAATCGCTGTTATAAAAAAAAAAAAACTGTTATATCGATAATTTTGTGCAAAACTGTTGCAACTCAAAATTGAATTTTCGATTTGAGCATGATGAAATCTTGCCTACCGTTTATGAATTTTATTATATATATATTATATAAATATAAATCATATTTATAAATTATGAACTAACTTATAATAACTACCGTTACAAAATCCAAAATAAAAGATATTAATTAAATAACTAAATTATGAACTAACTTATAAAAAAATATTTTCAAACAATTATATTAAACAAGGCCAAAATTTAATACGCCGCACATTGGGGAAAATATAGTCAAAACTGTCACTTTCAGGGTTATTCCGAATTTACGTGGCTTACATATTTTTCTACTTGTAATCTTGTAATTTGGATATATTCAACATGTGAAATATCCATTTAGCAAGTTATATGATCCTAAGGATTGGTCTCTATGATCATCCAAAGTTGAGCTTCTAAAACCATGGATGGGGAGGAGATAGAGCATTTGGAACAAAGTGTGAAAGGGGGAGGAGGAAAGGTCGTACGTAATGTCACAACAAATTTTTGAACTTAGTTTTAAAGACTTTATTAAATTTTATTAAAATATACCGCATGTTTATGTATTAAGAAAGAAGCAGTCTGGCGAAAATGAGCAATTTTGTGTGAAATAATAAAAATGAATTTACAAATTTTAAAACAAAAACTCATTATTTTTTTAATAAAACTTTCAAATTTAATAATTAATAATTAAAACTTAACGACACCTTTTATTTCGTTCTTCCCTCCTACCACCCTAAGGCATTTGCGATTACTCCCACCCATACAAGTTTTTTCTCGACTCAGCACGACAAATCACTACCCGCTTTAGTGTCCTCTAAGTGTAAAAAATTGTAAAATAAATAGACAAAAAAATTTTATTAAAACATGACAGGGCAGTGAAATAGAATAATATACTCGTTTATTGCCAAATACAGAGAAAAAGAGGAGGCCAATAATATAATTCTCCCAAATATAGAATTTTCTAGCAATGAAGGCTTATTCAGTGATTAGTTTTTACTATGTATTATCTCTTATAATAGTAAAATTTTAATTGTATTTAAATTTGAATTTGTAACTAAATTGTATTTAGTTGGTAGGCGTTTAAAAAATATTGTAAAATTAATTTGTTAAAACAGCTTTATTGTTTAAGTAGTTCTAAATCAAAAATAAAAAGAAAGACTTCAACTTAATTAAAAAAAGGAACTATGTATACCAAATTTATTGATTTAGGATAACTTTTTGAGTAAATATACAAAATTACCGATTATGGTTATATGGATGGTGGGCATGCTAGTCGGTCGATTTGGTTCATTTTAACACAAAATATTTATAGCTACAATCGAACTGTGTGTAGCAAATTTTAATAATCTGGGATAGTTTTTGGGGTAAATATACAATATTACCCATTTCGGTTATATGGGAGGTGGGTGCGTTAGTCGGCCACTTTGGTTAATTTACAAGTTAATTTTATAAAATTACAAAAAAGTATGTGTGCCAAATTTTATTAATCTAAGATAATTTTTAGGGGTACTAGTCTAGATTACCGATTTCAGTTATATGGGAGGAAGGCGTGTTGGTCGACCGATTTGGTTAATTTTCAAGTGAACTTTTTATAGTTACAAAAAACTATGTGAACCAAATTTTATTAATCTAGGGTAATTTTTAGGGGAACTATTACATATTATCGATTGCGGTTATATAGGAGGTGGGCGTTTTAAACGGGTGATTTGGTTCATTTTTACACTACCTATTCATAGTTAGAAAAAAACCATGTGTACTAAATTATATTGATTTCGGATAATTTTTTGGGGAACTATCACATATCACATATACTGGCGGCCGTGGCGTAGTGGTAGAGTGTGTGACTTTTACGCCAGAGAACCCAGGTTCGAATCCTCCATCTGACACAGAAAATTTTTTCAATTGAATTAATTTTTCTGTTCGGCCGTCACCTGTCTGCAGACAATGGCAAACCTCAGAGAGTAAAAACTGCCATGAAAAGCTTCATGAGAACAGGTCCAGTTCTCTACCATTTGTGTACAAACATTTCACATCACACACAACACAATTGATTATAAGAAGCTCGGTCAAAGTCCTTTCAAGGGCTGAAATGGCCATTTCGTTTTTTTTTTTTTTTTTTTTTTGGAACTATCACATATTCCCACTTTCGGTTATATAGGAGGTGGGCGTGCCATTCATTAAATGTGAAATTTTGTGATAATAATTCTATTATCGTAAAACTTACTCTGACAAAATTTCATGATTTTACCACAACTCCTTCTATTTTTGGCAACTTGCTATATGGGTTCGTTACACTGTGTGGAGGGCTCACGACTTTGGGACGAAGTGCGAGAAAGGGGGGAGAGGGGAGCCGAAAAGTTAAAGAATTAGCAAAACACATTTGACGTTATTTATGAGCAACTCCTTAGGAAGTCGACTTTTCAGTATAACTATTTACAAAATAAAAGTACTGTTTTATAATCTGGATGGAAGTTATTTGAGGCAGATTTCTAGTTTAGAGGGAAAAAATGTGGGCTTTTTTTAAAATTCAATAAAAAAAAAAAACTAAAAATATTTTTAGTAATAATATTTTTTATTATACATATGTTTATTATTTATATATACAGTATCGGACAAAACATTTGCAACTCGTTACGAAAATAAGAATTTTGATAAAAATATAAAATTTTTTACAGTGTATTATTATTTTTTTACATGTATTTTTTTTTTGCAATTAAGCTATCAAGCGTATGTATAAATTTCGTGTTTCTCTCTTAAATTGCAAAATCTTCTCTTAAAATTTTAATCTCATGAAATTCTGAGCGAGACAAAACATTTGCAACTCACATGCAACAACAAAAAACCGTTACTCCAACAGTTAATTATGCAGAATATTTCAAGTTCTTACTAAGTTAGTGAAACTTTCACGTTAGTTGTAAAACAATTTTGCAAGAAAGGTTGTGCAGCCACATAATGAAAAAAAAAAACAATTGTTTCGAAAAAATGAGTCCAAACAAATTCGGGAAAGCACTCCGTAAGAATATAATTGATGACTTTAATAACGGGTTTTGCCAAAACGATATTTCAGAAAAGTATAAAGTGCATAAGTCGTCAATTTCGCGAATTATATCTCGATATCGTGAAACGTGAAAAAATTGATATGGAGCACCATGGAGGCCGCCCACGTAAAACGACCCGAAGAGTTGACAACTTACTAGTGAGACATGTGAAGAAAAAGCCTTTTGTATCTGCCCCACAAGTTTTTTGAAGAGTACCAGTTGCCAATTTCTTCAAGAACTGTGTGTCGTCGCCTGGTTTATGTTGGCTTACCTTCTTGTCGCACAGCCAGAAAACCTTTGATTTCAAAGCGGAACCCAGGAAAACGTGTAACGAGTTCAATTTGCAAAAATACACCTTAATTGGTCAGCTGAACAATGGAAATCGGTCCTCTTTTCGGATGAAATTCAATTTGATTGGCAGAGATGGTATGACCAGGGTTAGGCGACCCAAAGGAAAATGACTTCAAGTATCGTACTGCGTCAAAACAGTCAAGCATGGTGGTGGGCATGTTATGGTCTGGGGATGTTTTTCGAATGCAGGAGTAGGCCCTATTTACCGAATTGACGGCATTATGAATCAGCATGTACACAAAAGTTTATTGGAGACCGTCATGATGCTATTTGCTGAATGGGAAATGTCGTAGCGCTGGACGTTACAGCAAGACAATGATCCCAAACACACGTCTAAGCTTATAAAAACTTGGTTTAGCGACAATAAGATTAATGTTTTGGAGTGGCCCGCGCAATTGCCAGACCTTAACCCCATTGAGACTTTGGGAGATAGTAAAACGCTGAATAAACCATGAAAAAATGAAAAAACTCGATAGATTTTTTTCAACGAATTTAAACGGCCTGGAATGAAATTCCGATTGATATCATTCACAACTTAATAAGTTCAATGCCACGTCGCTGCAGGGATGTTATAGCAAATAATGAATTCGCTACTAAATACTAATTAAAATTTATTATTTTTGCTCAAATGAATTAGTTGCAAATATTTTGTCTTGTCCATGTTTAGATTTGATATGAAGTAAAGTTTTTAATTTTTTAAAGAAGAATATTTTATGTTAAATACCTCAGTTTCATAATCAAATAAACATTCTTTTTTAAAAATACTTAGATTTTCGTTGATTTTTTCAAAATTGTTTCACAGTTGCAAACGTTTTGTTCGATAATGTATATTATAAAATTTAAAACAAAAAAAAAAAAATTACAAAAAATTACAGTAATTTTAGGTAGAGTGGGGTGTGCTAGGGAAGAGGGCGCCTCCATCTTTACACGATTTCAACGCTTCTAGTCATCTGAAAAAAAGTTTTCAATTAATAAGAGTGTCACTACATCCCGGACAAAGAAAAGAAACATACATTTTTTCGCGAAATGGCGACTAGTTGTAAAAAAGAAGTCATTTTTTTTTTGCCTTTTTTAAAAGTTCCAAATTTTTTTTAAGATATTAACAAAAATTTTTTTACGGGATCCTTATTCGAGACTCACACAAAATTGCATGTTAATCGGTCCGTCACAACTTGAGATATCATGTGTTGGTAAAAGTAGTTCCGAGAAAAACGTGTTTAAAAATTTGAGTTCTGGCCGTACTAAATTTGGTGCCGCATCATTAAATTGGCTATAACTCGTTCACTAAACGGAATTTTCCAAAATCCTTTTAAGGAAAATTTTTTGAATGCTTCTACTTTGAAATATGTGAAAAAATATTGATTTTTTCAAAATTCTACACTGAATAATTTTTACTTTAGTAATTTCTTTATCGGCATTATAATTATTTTTTAGGTAAAATTATTTTATATGAAAAAAATTTCTTTTATTAACTTATGGTTTTATAATATTATTATTATAATACAGTTGTATTATATTACTGTTATCTTTTGTTATATTATTTCGTGTTTTTTTTTTATATCAATAATTATTAATTTTTAGTTTTTTCAAAGTTTTCATATAAAAAAGTCTACCCGAAAATTTCTCATATTCTGTCATTTGATTGTTTTTTTGCGAATTCGTTTCGAATTCGATAAGAGTCCACGATGGCGAGGCCAAGGTATTCATTTTAAATGCATATCGAAGCCGCTTTTTAATTATGGAAAATTTTTTAAAAAAGGCATTGTTTTATTTCGCTGTTATTTATACGTCTTTTAAGTGAATACTTGTTTTATTTTTTTAATTTTATATAAAAAAAGTGGTTGAAAAAAAGAATTAAGAATATAACTAATTTGTTATATTCGAATAATAAATATTTCGAGTAAATAATATTTGTAAATATTTGTAAAATCGAATAATAAAAATCATTAAATAACAAAATAAAAACATGAAAAAAAAACTTTTTTTTGGTCCGAGTTAGGTTGCGAACTCATATGAATGCTTTAATGCATCAATGACGCAAATTAAGCAACACTTATTCATCACTTGTAATATCCGAATGAATAAGGTGCCGGACCAGCATTCATATGACGTGGCTACGATTTCTGACATGGTAAGTTTGAATTTATACTTAACGGTTATAATATATAAAATTTTCCGTCAGTTCAATAATTATAAATTTTTCTAATAATTATTGGTTATTAAAAAGCTCAATTATTAATTGTTTTCTTAATTTTTTTTATATAAAGAATAAAAATTAATATGGATTTTGTACTGTAACTCAACAAACAGAAGAAATGTCACGTATTGGCATACATCTCATATTATTGCCTATTCGGAAACGAATCGTTTTTTTACAACGATTAACGATTTCTTAACGAGTCCTTTTAAATTAACAATTCATTAACGATTCTTTATTTCTTAATTAATGATTAACTAACGTTAACGTATTCGGAAACGAAGCGCTAACGAAATTAGCTAAAGTGCCAAAAAAATTTGAAATTAGTCCGTTAGGCTTATCGGGTAACTAGTCATTCATAGTGTTGGCAAACTTTAAAGATAACAGATATGTAGATAGAATATATTTGTCTAATAATAATGTTAGCATGTCAGCACAAGTTCATTTTGAAATTATAAAACAAAGCAAACGTACACAATTATATATTCTGGGGTACGTTCACAGTCTCAAAAATATATCATAAAACACCACATCGAGCCATAAATTAAAAACACACATGTTCTCATATCACATCTTCACTCACAACTGTTGTTCGTTATTATACTGAATCACATTTCAAATTGGAAATATGAACACATTATTGACAACGTGAACAGCCATGTGTAACTAAATTCACGTTTTCGTGAGCTAGCTGTATATACCTACATATAGTATATTATACAAATCTCTTAATCCATTTTAGCTAAGCTGATGTTTGCTGCAAATATCTATGCATGTTTTTATTTGTAATGTGCTGAACTTAATGTCGTTTATTACATATATTAATTAACATCCTGCGGCATGTGTTTGTGTGCGTGTGTCTGTCAGTGTGAATATTCTAGGATCTTAAGCTTAAACTTCCCTCAACTCAAACTTCTGCAACTCAAACCAATTAATATGATTTGTCGGTTGAACGTTTTGTATGGAAAACAAAAAAATTCAGCCGTTCTGGGTATCAAAAGTTAGAGAAACACTTAAAAACGATTTCTGCACACTTTTTTTTTAAATCCGAACAAATTCCACGAAGCATTTTTGATTCTCCGTAAGGTAAATTTTAGTAAAACAGTCATGTTTTTTGCCATACGTATACCCAATAACGACGAAACTTTACTATTGCACTCGTAGAAGCAGCCACCACAAACAAATTAAGTGCAATCGTCGCAGCACCCTCCAATAATGATTCAAATGCAGCCGCAACACCAATCAGAAGCAATGGAAGGAATTGTAGATGCTGGTCAGGTTTTTACTGAAAATGACAAAGTTACTGTCAGATATATCCATCATGGACAGAAATCAGAGCCATAAGAAGCACCGTATTCATCAGTGGATCTCAATACTGCCGTGCATTATGCTAGTTTAGATGGCAATGCAAAATTACAAGTGAAAATTTATTAGAATTGCATCAAAATTTGTTGGCAGAAATTCTCAATCCTCCGAATAAACATGTGGTTGTGAATAATATTACGCCTGAAGGTATTCAAACGAATAGTTTCCCTGCATGCAATACAATCGGCCCTTTGGAGGATATGCAGAAGTTGTAAAATAGAAAATTGTGTGGCAAAGATTTCTATGAAGCTGTAGTAAGTTGTTTTTTTTCCACATTCCATTGCACTTATATATTAATTGCATTGATATTTCCCATTCCCTATTTACTGTGCTCCAGCCCTACAATTTCAATCAGCTTGTGGTCGTTTATCTGGCGACACCATCGGCTGCAAACTCGTCGATAGCATATTCGTCGGTTGATTACGCATATGTGCTGGACCGGCGCACAGTGGGATTTTGGCGGAAAAAAAATTATTTTCCGACCACTCTATTTTTATAATGTGGTCATGCAGACTTAAAGTGAAATGTTTAATTATGAAGAATATATTAATGCTTCCTTTAATTTTTCTTTTTTATTTAGAAAAAATTAATCAAAGTCATAGGCGGATATAAGCAAAAAGAAAAATTTGAATTTTAATGGATATTAACAGTGTATTTGAGCAAACAAAAATTTGTTACTAGCTAATTCTTATAACTTCATTTAAAAGTATTCCTTACTGTTCTTATTCTAACGAAAAAATTTTGTAGATTACATTAATATCTTAATAGTTATCATATAATAGAAATTGGTACAAACAAATTTATTTTTTTTATTTTCTTTGGAAAATATAAATTAAGCTCGGTCTTCCTCGGTCGTCTCTTTATGATACTATGAAATCTGGGAACTTCCTCTTTAAATATATGTAAAAAATGTTGGTACATGTTTGCACCCGCCGAACAAAGTTTTTAAAAATTCAGACATAAGTTACAATAATTTCAATACAAATTCGCAATGTTATGTGCAAATAAAAAAAAAAAAAAAATGCTGCAAACTTTTAGGGTTAAATTATGAGTATTTTAATGACAATGCAAGAGTTTAAAATTTTAAATCTAGTTTTGTGCGAGGAGTATGTAAGCAATGGACTAGATATTGAAAAATTTCTTAAAACTTTAAAGAAAATTATGAATTATTAACAAATGCAGAAATTGTGCTAATAAAAAAAGATGTTCGGAGAATTTTCGTTGCAAAGATTAAAACTAAATGCATCAAGAAATAAACAATGGGATCAAAACCCACTCGGAACGTTTTTTTGCTGTTTAATGCTTGCATTCATTCTGACAGAGTTAGATTGAAATTTTGGGAACTTAAGGAGATAGTGGGCGATGGGCGATGGGCGTGTATTTTTTTGAAATGTACTCATATATTTCAGATTCTTGAGAGAGTTTTTTTAATAAAACTTCAATACGAAAAAATTATTGTGTTGTCAATTTTTGGATTCATGGGAGGTACGCGTGGCTGCAGAAGCATTTGCAAAATTTTTCGTAAGTGATCTTATATAGTCTATTTCAACTTATATACCAAATTTATTTAGTATACTACTAATCCTTCTAAGTGCTATGCAAATATCGTACAAAAAGTATAAAGGGCGTGGAAAAAAATTTTTTTTTTCTATATATATATTTCAGATTCTTGAGGTAGTTGTTTTGATATAACTTCAATAACTTTGATATATCTTAAATTTTGTTTTATTTTATGGGAAGTATGCGTAGATGAGGGCAGAATATAAAAGTTTTTTAATAACTTCTAATAGAGGTAATTCCAACTTATATACCAAATTTCATCGATCTGCGATGTCTCCTTCTATTTTTTCAAAACTTTCAAAACAATTTTTGGCGTATCCCGAATTGATCAGCCAATCAATGCTTTCTCAGAAACTATTGCTTTTTTCTTCTAATTGGTGCTCAGATGGGATGCGAATTACACGGAAATGCAATTGCAATTTTTTTCCCGAAAAATAATGGGAAATTCGGCTTGACGCTAGAATGACAGACTGAACCGAAGTAAGACTAAGCTACTTTCCAGTGTAAGAAATAACACGACCACAAGAAAAAGTGTGAAGATGGTGATGGGGAAATGACGGGAGATGGTTTAAAATTGAATGCATCGGTGTTTGAAACGAAAATCAAATAGACACGGATAACTCAGTGATGCGTTGCGTTACTGAGTTGAAATCTTTAATTGTGCTGATAAACTTGTTTTCTTAAAAGTAATGCACTAGCGTCGTAATACAAAGCATTTCTTGTTCGTTGTTCTTTCTTTGTTTATTCGAACGTGCTCGATTTAATGAAACATATTGCTATCGAACTTTTATTTGATTTCTTACATTTTTTCTATGTTATGTTAAAACATTCTCGAAAAATTCACCCTATCATAACTTGACGCGCTATCAAATTCAAATGACTAAGGGAGGTTACGCCACACAGTGTTTGAAAATTAAAATTTAAGAGCTACTTTGCTTAAAAAAAAAAATTCCAGAGAATAACGGTAAAACGCGATGCCAGTATTCTCAGATATTCAATTAAGCAAATTCAGAGCTTCAATGCGTTAATGCTTACTTGATTTGCGTCTCAGTGTCTATTCAAAGTGCAGTTATCATACACAAGCGCATGTGATCTTTTCGCTGCGTAAAAAAGTATTGTTTCAATATTTATTGTTAAAATAGTGAAAGTGTTTAAAACGCCAACATTTTTTTTTTCAACATCGCAACTGATCCTTCAAGTAAGTAAATAATAATTGTTTTTCTCATTGATATAGGTGGCTATTTTTTAAACTTAGTTTGCTTTTAAGTAATAAAAATTAATTTTTTAGTTTTATTAGTAAAAATTTGTTTAGTAGAAGCAACATGAACCATTTTGAACCATAAAATTTTGTTTTTTGTATTTTTGTACATATATTTAACTAAGAACTGGTAATACTTTTTTGTGGCGCAAAGTTGCGCATAAGTGGCTGGAAGAGAAAGTTTTATATATTCCCTATTCGCATTGTTGTTCTGTCCGTCTGAGCTTTGTCCAATGCTTAATATGAGAAGAAAAACTGAGATGCTTAAAAATATTTTTATAAATGTTAGTAAAGTCACAAAAAATCATGTTTCCCTCGGATCCGTGCACCAAAACCTTTATTTTTACAGCACCCTAGCCGAAGAAAATTTAAAAAAATTTGTTTTGATTTCCGATTTAACTCGACTGCAAATATGCGAATTTTTATTTAATGATAGTGTCAATTTATCAAAGGCCAACACATCAAAAATTAAAAAAAAATTCGAATTTGTTTGCTTGAGGGTAGACAGATAAGGAAGAAAATCCTTTAAAAAAATAATTGCAATGTTCAAGCGCCACCTTGTTTTCGAATGGAATAAAATATGGCTGGGTAAGCAAATATTCAAACCACGTGGTAAAACACCACGTTTAAAAGCGTCAAAATACTACAGAACCTTGAGCTGTTAAAATGAAATTTTTATATTTATTAAAAATTTTGCATTTTTTGAAGAACCACTCCTCTTTTTAAATTACTCGCTTCTTTGCAACCTGTTTACTAAAGACCACGCAAGCTCATGTGCAAAATTTCAACACCCTAGTATCAATATTTACCAAGTTAAAGTGTATTTTTTGCCGTGCCACGCCCTTTTATTCAATACCACCCACTTTTTAAAACATACTTTAAGCAGTGCCTGTTTACTAGCTTACCAAATTTCAAGACTCTATCTCCAATACTACAGTAGTTATAGTAATTACAATTGAAGTACCTCGTAAATTAACATTTTCGAACACTGGAGAAATCATTGGAGCAATTAGCCATCAACTCCAAGGTAGCCAAAGATTGCCGTGCTTCATGAGGTGAAATGTTAAATTTTTTCAGCATCAACATTATATGGGTGCCAGGGCATAAAGTCATAAAGGGAATTGAAAAGGCAGACGAGTTCTGTAGAACTGGATGCCGACAGGTTTAGAGTTGTGTCAAATTGCTTCTATGGAATTACTTGTATGGGGAAGAGGAAAAGGAAGGCACCATCTCCCATCTTCTTTTTATGTCAATGTCCTGCGCTAGCCAGAAGAAGGCACAAATCTTAAGGCTCCTTCTTCTACAATGAGCTTGACGGTCTGTCAACGACTAACGTCAGGCGTCTTACAAGGTCTTTTAATTAAATATATCAATTCTTCACGCATGGAATAGGAAAAAATTCAAATTACAGAAATCAATTCCATTACAGGAATTGCAATTGGCGGTTGGAACATCAATAACCTTTTCATTAGTTCAAAACACCAATCAAAATTCCTATAATGGATGAATTCCATTCCTTAGGAATTGAGATGTTCAATTAGCAATTACAATTCCTTTAATGGAATCGTCGATTTTTTGCCAATTTCATTACTGAGGTATGGAAAGGTTCAATTACCAATTTCAATTCCTGTACTGGAACTGTTGATTTTTTGCCAATTAGATTCCTGAGGTATGGAAAGGTTCAATAACCAATTACAATTCCTCTTATGGAATCGAATATTTTTTTCAATTCCATTTCTGAGGAATTGAGATGACCAATTACCAATTCCTAACTCCAAGGAATTGGAATTGAATTGTAATAAATACTTTTCGACCCAGCTCTGCTCATATGTAATAAGAAACTACGAAATAGTCTTGTAGATCAAATCAATGTGCTGACTTATGGGATGAGGAGGAAGGTTTCAATTAGAGATGGGCGCTTGAGTGGTTTTGACTCACGATCACGCACGCTCACTATGTGTTTTTTTCTAAGCACGTACGCTCACGATTAATATAATTTTTTTGACTCACGATCACGCACGCTCACGATGAGTTTTCTTCTAATCACGCACGCTCACGATTAAAATTATTTTTTGACTCACGATCACTCATGATCACGATGGAATTTTTTGACTCAGGAGTGCTCACGAATAAATGTGTTTAGCATTGGAGACGCTAGTGTTTTTAAAATTATAAACATAAATTCAGTTCATATTCTATATCGATACACTTATGTAAGCTTATCGCTTACTTATATATCGCACTTATAAAACCGCAGAACATCACTTGAGTTGAAATTAAAACGTCAACATTTAAATACATATAAAAACTATTGAATTTAATTAATAAAAAGTAATTTTTGAAAAGCAAACTTAAATCTATATTTTAGTTAAAGTTTAGGAGTCTGGATCTCTCTCCTCTAAAATCCGACCAGATACTGAAAAAACTCTTTTACTTGTGGCATATCTTGCGGCTATATGTAGTATTTGCCTGGAAAGTTCGTGCAAGAGAGGAAAGTCTACTGCTTCCTTCCAAAAAGCTAAAATATCGCTATTATTTTACCTATCTATCGATATTTTCAAAATTTTTTCACTGTTTTCTTCAATTTTGTCCTTGAATTCGATAAATGAACCGTATCTTATCCTCTTTGAAGTAGATGGAAAGCTGTCCAGCAGTTGTATATCAGCTTCAGAATTGTGATATAATTTTCGCTCTTATTTTTTATTAATATTATCTTTTAACATTGGTTTTGGTCAGTGGTCAGTGTTGCATTTTGTATGCAATTGGTAGAAATAGCGTAAAAAAAAAATCATTACTAAATTTTGCACAGATTTAAAAAATAAAGATAAACAAGTCGTGACACGAAGAAGTTTAAGTCAAGCACGTTCACGCACGCTCACTCACGAGGAAAATTTAATCACGCACGTTCACTCACGATCACGACGTGATTTGTTGTGACACGCGCCCATTTCTAGTTTCAATGACGATTTTTGATAGAAGAGCATGTTTTTCTGTATTATGATGTTCTGCGAAGTTATAGATAAGAATATGCAAATTTTGTTTGTACAAGTAATAAAAACTATATCACCCAGAGTTTCCGAGATATATTGGTTTTTTTAATAAAGGCAGTTTTTGGCCGCCTGTGGGAATATTAGGGGGAAATAATGTTCTCTAATTTGAATGAACATTAAATTTGCAATAATTTTACTGCAGGTCTTAAATCAAAATTTTACTTAGCTTAGGAGTCAAAGGAAGCCAACTACGGTCCCCTAGTATAAACTGTGACCTTGAAAAATTAGTTATTTGAGCTTATCCAAAAAAATTCCTTGGACGATGTGTTCTATGGACCAATGGTTATTACAAACCATTGTAGCTTTTGCAGTTATTTTTTTTTGGTGTCGCACAGTGGAATTGTTATTATTGAAAAATTTGTGTTTGGGGAAGAGGGAGAGTAAAACCCTTTATTCCCCTGGGACGCGAGCTTATCCGAGAGTGAATAAAAATGAACTGTAAATATATTGGAAACTTTTCAACAGTAATAATTATTTTTTCATATTATTTAAGAATGTTGGTGTAGTGGAGTCGAAGATATTTTTAAAAAATAGAAAAACGTTAAGTTACATCAACAGTTTATATAGAAAAATGTATGGAAAAAATTTAGTCAACGTTTATGAAAACGGGCATAGTTTTCTAATCTAATGAAACCTCTTAATGCTTACTTAAGAACTTGTAGTAGGAGCGAAAATCACGCTAAAATCTTTTCACAGATTTTGAGTCAATAGCAATTGCATAAAAAAATTGAGTTGACTAAATGGTGAAACAGAATTTTAATAGCAATTAAAGATTTTAGAAAAAAATAAATACAAAAAAAAAAAATAAAAAATGAACGAGTACCAATTAGAGCCCAAACAAGGTATAAAGACTTTTCGACTAAACCTTTGAAGCTCATCTTAACTTGACTGCAATCTGCTGCTTATTTTCCATAAATGAAATTTTATCTTAAAGCAAAAAGAAGCTATAAAATAATTTCACCTGCCTTTGCTACCTACTTACATGGAATGCTAAAGGTATTCATACTACACTTGTGCGTGCGTACATCAGTCAGTCAGTTAGCATTCTTAAGTAGCTGCTTATACTGCTCAGCTGCAGCATTTTATGGCTTAAAAAGCGTAAAGTGAAAGATAGCAGCATCATCTTGGCAGGTTGCTTGCTTCTCATAATTAATCCTTCATCGCTTACAAATGTGCAGCATGAAGTAGTACAACAGCTAAAAGTGGCATGCAACTTAACCTTTTTTCTTTCCGATTCGCCTTGGTATTTTACAAAGTGACAAAAGCCGGGCTTGCATTTGCAGCAGAACAGAAAAGAAGAAAACTTAAAACCAACTAAAACCCTTTTGCGATGGCTTCTCTAATGAAATCATTAAATGAGCTCCTTAATTAAAACCAATCATTAGCAAAGTCCTTTGAAATTGCAAGGGTTTCAATTAGTTTTCGTTTTTTTTTTTCTTGCATTCTCCAGTGTCACGATGAGGATGCCGCTGCAGCATGGAGTTGCCATATTTGCAAAAAGTGCAGTACAAATAGCTAACGTGAGTGTGTGTGTGGGTGTGACTGTGTGAAGTTCGTTCATGATATGCAAAATATTGTTGCAGGAATAAATAAAAACGCCAGAGCAGTGCAAAGAGAGCAGGAGAAAAAAAGTATCATGAAGTGCCGTACCTTTTAACCAAAGAGACAGACGTTCATTAAGTTTAGTGCTTTCAATTTTTTTTTTTTTAATTTTTTTCTTTTATTTTTGCTTAATTCTAGTGCTCGACTACTTGCTGCTTAAGCCAACAACAAGTGGTTTTTTTTCTATTTTAATTTTTATTTTTATTATTATTTTCTTTTACTTAAATAACTGCAACTGCAACATGACACGATGTGACGTGCAACATTTTAAGCCAGCTACTTGTGTGTGAGCGCCACAAATTAAGCGCTGCAATTTACGAATTTCTTTAAGGATGCGGTGTGCCACCCACTCTTAGCGCTGCCATTTTGGAAATTGTTACGTGCCTAAAGTAACGTTGCTGTTGCTTAGGAAAAACTTAAAAACGCGAAAGTGTACTTTTCGCTAAGTTTTTGTGAGCTTTTTGTTTTTTTTTTTTTTTGTTTTTTGTTCTTGTTAGTTTTATTCGGCAGTTTTTCAGTTATTTTGTTTTGTGTTGTTTGCTGGTTGCTGGCGCTAATGAGCTTTCAAGCTGTTTACTTGCATGCATGTTGGCAACTCTGCCTGCTGCTGGTGTTGTTGTTAATGCAGTAGCAATTTTATGCTTTGTACACATTCTCACACACTCACACACGCATACATACATTTACATGCACATAACTAAACATGAGCCGCTACCTCGTTGGCATGTGGTTAAGCAGCAGTTTAGCTCCAACTTAATTCCAGGTTAACGTAATAAATTAAGTAAATTGATTTTCGCTACTTTTTGTGTACTTTGCACTTTTTCCAACACCCTATACAACCCACTTACCTGGCAACCGGAAGCACCTATTTACTCCACATTTTAGCTGTTGGCACTGAATGCAAATTTACGACTCATGTGAAAAATTTCAGATTTAATGTCTTTCTATTAAAACGTGACAGACAATATTTTAGCTGTCGCAGAAGGTTGAAAATTTGCATTTTTTATTTTTCGTTTTGTTTTAGCGAAGTTTCCAAAAATTAATTGCTATGAATTACATTGAAATTCTAAAGTTTGCATAGATTCTCGATTTCATTTAATGTTACTTTGAAACATTTTATACTAGGAAATGGTTAAATTATTCCATGTGAGAAAAGTTGAAAGTTTCTTTGGAAGGTGGGAAAAATTAAAGGTGCGTGAATGAGTGGGTAAGAGTGTTCGACACACTCTTAAGATGTCTTTTGATTCGTATTTAAACAATCCTTAAGGCATCTTGCAATGGCGATATTAATAAAGAAAATTCTGTTCCAGCTTATGGAAATTTGGTAACATGTCTAGTTTAATGAATCTGCTTATATTTCGGAAAGTTGTTTGGTACGGGGCATGGCAGAATTAAAATTGTATCATACGTACAACACACAGAGAAAAAAAAAGTGTAAAATTATAAAATTTTGTACTATATATTTGTATAGTACAACAAAGGAAATTTTAGCACTCACATTATTTTGCCATTAGACAATTTATGCTATAACTTGTGTGTTCTGTTGAAGGCCTTCTGCTAAAATGGGTTGCCGTAGATTTTAGGCAATATTAAAAAAGGAACTTGGGCATCATAACCTTAAGTAAGTCATACTTATACTAGTGAAGATTTCATTAGGCCTTTGAAATAAGCGCTTGCGTTGTTCTCTTATGATTTGTTTTTTTTTTGTCATCTTTTAAGTTATGATTGTCACTTTTTTCACTTTATTCTTTTTCTGTTAATGTTAAACTTAATTTTTATTCAATAATGTCAACTCATCAGAAGTCTTGCCTGATTCTCGCTGTGATTCACTAAGCTGTTTTATATTCTATTTGTTTCGTTGATGTAATGAATAAATTACTGCGAAATACTTGCACGTTAGTACAAATGATAAGAAAAGGACAGCAAATAATGACCGCGTATGAAAAAAAAGAGTAGCATTGAGAGAAAAGATTGTAAAAACCCCCTGGTAATTTACTTTTGACCAAGTTTCTTTGGCATATTATACAATTTTGGCATGCTTAAATTGACAAAAAGCTTATGAAATTTACACAAATTTCTTAGGCTTCATACAAAAATAGACATTTCCCAAGACATTTTAGGCAATACGCCGTAGTTATTTTTTTGTTTGAAGGTAGCATTGTTTTCGTAGATTATAATGGTATGGCCCAAGCAACTCCTTGAAAATCAGCGGGTTCATTCAAGTAGACTTAAGTCGAAATTTTTTACTTAGAACCTACTGAAGGGGGTCACAAAAGTCACTGATATTTTAGTATTTCGATGAAATACATTGTTTTGTCCAAATGTGTATGAGTTTTTTTTTTAATTATAAAGTGAAGACACGGAGCTTATTGATTAAGTATAATATTGCTGAAAAAAGTGCCTCTACCTTGTTTGTACACTCGAGCCCTTTTCATGAAATTTTCTATGACATTCTGTTGGATTTGCTGTTTAAACTTCAGAATTGCGGACCACTGCCATGGCTCTGGTTTCCTCCGAACTGCCGAAATGGGGATGACCACTCCTTTTGGCGTCCATAACAGCCCTACAAGAAAGTGAGCTACTAGCTACTAGCGAAGCGAAGTTTTAATCTATAGATTGTATGGCTATGCATTACCCACATCGAGGAATTTTAGCATGGGGATGCCATAGGAAATGTAATACATCCCTTACTGCGTAACACAGCCATTGAAGAATTCTTATATTACTCGTTAATGCATCGATGTTTTTTTAAATATCAATTTACATTTTCACAAGAATCCTCAACTAAAGAGGATAGTAACGCAAGAAGAGCAGAAACAATGGCACACACATTACCTCTTTACTACTAGTTATGCATTATTTCTTCTATACTATTTTCAATACAGAATTCTTCAAAGAAAACTAAGATGCATTCCTCAATTTCCTTCTGGAAGAGCCTGTGCACTGAATTTTATTTATTGAACTGACCACAGCGTTGCGAAACGGTGCGATAAGTTAGTGTGTCTTGCGAACTCTTTCCGCAATATTTTCATAATTTTTGTAGTGAATTTTTACAATTTGCACTCGATCTTTGTTCGACCGCCAATTTCTCTGACTAAGCCTCCATCCCGAGAAAAAATTTCTGACCGTAGCAAAGAAATCAGGCACAAAAATCCCAACAAAATCAATGCAAAACCTACACTAAAAAAAAACACGTACTAAAACTAAGTAAATCATGTCCTCAATTCGAGTCATAAATTTTGCTGAGTTGAAATAAAATTTCCTCATTTCAGTGAGTTTTTACTCAATGTAAGGTTAGCACATAATAAAATTTTAGGTGCTTTTCTAAAAAGTTAGGATGCCATTTTCCTAAAAAAGAAACAAGTGAAATGCACTAGAATTGAGAAAACTATTCCATAGCTTGAGTAATAAAATTAACACTGCGGTAAACTCTTTTGATTTTAGGAAAATATTCATTAAACTTAGGAAAGATATTCTTTCTTTAGCATGACGACTAGTAAAATATTACTCAGACTAAGTCAATAATTGTGATTTTAGGAAATATCCTAAAATATATATTAGTAAATTTTTTATATACTTAAGTAATAAGTAATAAGTATTCAAAAGATTTTTCAGAAGAAAATATGTTCAATAAATAAATAGAAATAATAGTCGCATAAGAATTAAATTTTGTATGTGAGTTGTAATTAAAAATATAAGCACACAGAACAAAAAAGAAATTCAAATCCACCCGCAACCACGCCTACCTCCTATACATCAAGAAAATTTCAAACGTGAACTTAAAAATTTAAAAAAAATTTCAAAAAAAAAACGGTCACGCCCAACTGCCAAATAATTTTTTTTTTTTTATTTCGTATGGGAGCAGATAAATGAGCGAGACAAATAGGCTCAATTTAAAGAACTGGAAAAAAACAGAGTAGTTTCTTTAACATTTGGATCCAATCAGTAACCGTCCATCATTAAAGTTTGAAAAAAGTCATATAACGACCACCCTAATATACATACTCAGAGGCGAACATTCACGAAGTTTGAATTGCTGTATCTTCCAAACGAAGCAAATTTCAAATTTAAAATTTTTACTGCAATATAATGCTATTGTGTTAATTTTTTCTGTGAATAAATTTAAAATTTTTTAACCCCTGCCCACCAGAGATATTTGACCCTAAAGTAAGCAAAACTCAGTAAATATCTCAAAATTCAAATTTTTTAAGAAGCTGTAAGCACATAAGTTAAGAAAGTCAGATTGTTAAAAAAATATATGTTTAAACAAACAGTTAAAATTTACTCTATAAAAAAAAATTAAGGACTGTAACTTACTGCTTTCTATAAAAAAAAATTCTTAAAATTGCAAGATATTACGTTTTGAACACAAAAATGTAATAATTTTTTTTAATATGAAGAAACTATTTCATAAGCGTCTTTTATATGTCACATCAGGCCCGTAGACAAGGGGGGAGAGGCTTAGGTGTTCAGACCCCCCTCCCCCCTTAGGCATAAAAGAAAGTATAAAAGTATAACACAAATGAGACTATTAAATTCAAAATGTGATTTTTTTTTTTTAGATAAACTGTGATAGTGATGTTAATTTTAAATTTATTGATTTCGTTGCGAAATTGACACGACTTCGTAACGATTTCGTAACGAGTCTTATCGAAAATGTTACCAAAAAGTTACGATTTCGTTCAGACAGTTCGAAAGAAAGGAAAGTTTACTCTGTTTGCATTTCAATATGTTTTACAAACAGTAGTATAACGAAACTCTATTTAAATTCGTATAAAAAGTGAAACTGTTCCGATATTTGCATAACGAAATTGTAACGATTTCTTTAAGACAGCTCGAAATAGTACGCTTATTCGACCCTTATTAGACCGAAAACTTTTGGAGAAGCATTAATTTGAGTGGATTTTTTTTTCATTTTTAAAGGTGTAAACGATACATGAACTACGAAATTTAACATATTTTGGGGGTGTTCCGCGTAAAGCAAATGACTAAAAAGTTTGACTATTTTATTTTTTGTTTTCTTTGTATGTAAGACATCTAAAATTCCAACTTGGCACAAAAATTTAGGCCTGTGCGAAGTCTTTTCCAAATAACAGGTTTGGGAAATCATTTTAAATCTAAATATGCTTTTTTCGAAAAAAAATTCTCAATAGAAAAAATTTTTGTAAAACATTTTATATATAGATTAGATAATTTTTTAATCATGCTACCAAATTTTCATAAAAAAAAAAAATAACAGTTACAGTTTTCAGCATTTGCTTCAGTATTTTTAAAATTATTTTTATTATATTAAAAAAATTAAAAAAATTTAATAAAATATTAAATTAAAGTTCAAAAATTTTGTCCTTAGTGTTTTTAATTTGCAAATAATTTAAATATAAATCTACGACCGATTAAATTCTTAAATATCGGAAAAAATTACTGTTTCATTCTTTTTATAAAAATTTATTTAGCTGAGTCATTATTTTAATATTAACTTAAACTTATATATTTCATGTGATATCTTATATAATAAATTGGGTATAAGATATTGGTGCTTTGCAAGAACCAGTATTCAAATCAAGGTTTTTGAAAAATAGTCTGAAATTTATATAGAACTTTATCGGAGTCGATTCCTCTGCTCAAAAAATTTTATTAAAAAAAAAATATAAGTATAGTAATTGTTATTGGAATTGAATCATGAGAAAATGAAACTGTTAAATTCTTAAATGTCTTAAAATATTTTTTTTAATATTATTTAAATTGCCGAAAACGTTTTCGAGAACAGTAATATTTTAGCCCTTAACGATAACTCGAACTAGGGTTCACACAGGTTAAAATAGTTGTACACAAGCTGGGGATCAATAAAAGCGTAAGATAGCCAAAAAAAAACCAAATCTAAAAACTAACATTTTTTTTTTCTCCCGTTTATGTAAAATGTCCATAAAAGTTGTGTATACAGCTTCACCAGCTAAACTTATTAAAAAATGTTTACTAAACTAAATGTAAACTGCAAGAAATCTAATCTATTTTTACCGTTCACATTAATATTGTTGAATAAGTAAAATTTTGTCACAGACATTTTCACTTTTTGTGGTAATTTTAAGAATATTATTTTTTAAAAGAAATTAAAAATTCTCAATTTGGATCATTTTTCAACAAACCATGGCAAAAATCAAAAAATTTAGTACTCAAAATTGATTTGTAAAAAAAATATAAATAAACTCATCTCATTTCTCTTATGGTCATTTAAAAACAGGCATATTCACAAATAGTCTTAAAAGAAAACGAATTTACTTAAAAATTTTCATATCATTTCTTTCGGTTATTACTGGTGTCTACTTATAGATTTTTTTATCAAAATCCCTCCCCCCTCCCCCCTAAGATTAATCCGGGCTACGGGCCTGTGTCACATTAAAGGCCAAAGTGTGCATAACTATTTATCAATAGATTTTTTTCAGCAATAGTTTATTGTTTTTTTTGGATAAATTCAGATCTTAGCGAAATATATCAAATTTAAGTTAGTATTTTGGTTTCTTAACAATTGGCATTTTTTTATTTGTAAAGTTTTCTGAAAAACATGAAAAATCCTCAAAACTTTAATTTATTCCGCCAAAACAGACAACTCAATCAAAAAAAGTATGTAGGCAATAGCGATATATGAAATTAAGTAGAACCAACTTTTTTTTTTTAAAAAACTACAGTGGGCAATATATCGAAAACGGAGTGACAAAAAAAATATATATAAATTTTTTTTTTTTGAATTAGCGACCAATTTTACATGAGAAATGGATAGTGACATTCATTGTACATATTGGCTGTAAGCCAGTTTTATTAATATTAGCTTACATTACAAATTTTATTCGCCAAGTGTAGATAGAGCGTTACTTATATAGCAGTTGTAGTTTACTTGTGTTTAATTTTCAGAACTTAAATCCGAGTCATAAGAAGTTTACTTCAAAGTTTTTAAAACTACCCTGTAGGAAAATCAACTAATTTAAAAGTAGTTGATAAAGTAGTTTTTCGTCAACCACAACTAGTTGAAATTCTGACTTTTTTCCATAGAACGAACTAACATATTTTGTATGGTGATGTCCGCTAAATAAGTCAATTGACTTTCGTCTGCCTATATTTTCAACTAGTTGTTAAATTAGTTATATTTAAACTATTTTTTTAATTACTTTAAAATAACCAATTGAAGACTATTACTGATGGCCTAAAGTTAATAATATTTGATGAAATAACATGATTAACCCTCCGATGAGTGAGAAGGTCCCTAGGGACCTTTTTGCCTTTTCAAACTGAAATTACTCCTACTTCGGCCACTACAATTCCCCCCCCCCCCAAAGTTACTCTGTAATCCAAGAGTATTTTGTTGCGCATCTTTTGAAAAAAAAAATCAAGCCGATCAGATCATTACTTTAGGAGTTATTGAGGTTTTAGTGAGAATAGTACGCGGACGTGTGAATAAGTCCGTATGGACCTTGTACTGAATTTCACTAATAAATGCATGTTTTTGGGCATCATTATAATTTTTTTATTGTTTCAACACATAATTTACTTGTTCTGAACACAAAGACCTAAACTCAAAGACATTAGGGATGATGGTAAAAACAAAAAATTCCAAGAAAAATTCGAAGACATGAACTTTTTTGCTTTCAAGGAAAGGCACAATATTCTAATTTTATACTACTAGCAATAAACCAGTTCTTAGAATTTTTTGTTCTTAGTATTTTGTTCTTAGTATTTTTTGTTCTTAGTATTTTTGTTCTTAGAATTTTTTCTTAGAATTTTTTTGTTTTTATCATCATGCCTAATGTCTTTGAGTTTAGGTAGACGTACGAAAGAGTATAAAAGAAGTTGTAGTTTCGTAAACCAAATCAGTCAAAGTTTAGACAGCGAAGAGTAAAATCGTGTGTGATAGAAACAAAAATATAAATATGGCAGATGCAAGTAATTTGGACGTTGTTGAAATTGTTGTACGCCGTAGTACACGTTACCAGCAAATGACTGCGGATGAAAGGCGTGCAGCTGATAGTAGATTTGCTGATTTTATGGACGAAGACATGGATGAAGAAATTGATATTGCTGCAATTGATAATTATGAAGTTGAGGATGATGAAGATCGCACATACCAACCTGCTGAAGAGTCAGATGCCGAAACTGAAGGATACGTCGAGCTAAATGAAGATACTGATGACGACGATGATGAAGAGGAAGAAAATGATGGACAGGAAACGAATGAAAGTTACTATATTGGTAAAGATGGCACCCAATGGAGTAAAAAAGCACCACCAACATCACGCACTCGTAATCATAACGTGGTCGACTTCACAAGAAAGAAACCAGGACCAACAGGAAATATACACGACCCCTATACAATAATGCGTTCAATCATGACAGAGGAAATAATACACTTAGTGCTACGTGAAACAAATCGTAAAGGCAGGGAGGTTACAGCTGCATGGAATTTGGCGAATCCCACGAAGAAAAAGGAGTGGAAGCCAGTGGCAGTGAAAGAGTTTGACGCCTTTGTAGCTATTCTTTTGTATGCTGGACTCACAAGATCAAACCATGAACCAGCTATGGAATTATGTGGCGCGACGCGATGCCCAATATACAAAGCTGCGTTGTCGTACGATCGCTTCATGTGTATAAAGCAATTTATTCGATTCGACAATGGAAATACTCGACAACAGCGACTCATCAACAGCAAAACTGCGGCTATTGACGATATTTGGCAAATGTTGCAACATAACTTGGCAGCAGCTTACACTCCTCATGAAGCACTAACAGTTGATGAACAGTTGTTCCCTTACAGAGGCCGCACCCGCTTTACACAATCTATTCCGTCAAAGCCAGCTAAGTATGGTTTGAAAGTATGGTGGTTATGCGACTCACAGAGTTATTATCCTGTGAAGGGAATGGTATATTATGGAAAACTGCCAAACCAACAACGGGAGATAAACCAAGGGCAGAACGTAGTGCTGGATCTTGTGGGAAAATATTTAGATGCTGGCCGTACTATATACGCGGATAATTTCTTTACCACTCTTGACTTGGCGCGTAGTTTGTTGAGGAGGAAGACCGCATATGTTGGTACAGTGCGCTACAACAAAACATTCATTCCACAGGCGTTCAAGAATAACCCGAAGCGCACCATCAATAGTACATTATTTGGGTTCAACGAAGGGGATATAGCGTTATGCTCATACGTGCCGAAAAAAAATAAAGTGTCGAACGTGCTCTCCACAATGCACTACACCTGCCTCGTTGACGAGCAAACCGAGAAGCGGAAGCCCTATGCCATATTAGATTACAACGCCAACAAATGCGGCGTTGATACCATGGATCAAATGCTAGGCACTTACAGCTGCAAAAGAGCAACACAACGATGGCCGTTGGCCATGTTTTATAATATGCTGGACGTCGCTGCATTTGCTGCTTTTACGATTTACAACGAAATGAAGACTATAAAAAGGAGTGACAGACGGCGGTCGTTCTTGTTACTGCTAACGAAACAATTGGCCACACCAAATATCGAAGAACGTGTCCTGAACAACCATATAACCTCATATCCAAGGATACGCAATGCGATGGAAGCATTCGATGTCAGGGTAAGAAAAACATCTTCAAATTCAAGAATAGAATATATATTTATTTGTGTTTTATTTTTCTTTTCATTTCAGGTATTACCAAGACCGATGGAAGGCAATGCACCGTCGTTTGCGGCTAGGTCAAGTAGACCGTCATGTCGCCTTTGCCGTTCTGAGTACGGGCGGCAGCGGAAAACGCGGGCACACTGCTTCGGCTGCGGCAACGCTGTTTGCGGAGAACATAGCACACTTTTACATCGCTGCAACACTTGCGCACAGGGCGGGGGACAAGAAGTACACGCTCAACAACAATAATTTTTTAACTTTTTTATAATAGTCTTAAGAAAATTCAAGCAAAAAAAAAAAAAAAAAATTTTAAAAAATTTAAAAAATTATTTTTGTATGTAGAATTTAGTTATAAACAATAAAAAAAAAAAAAATTAAAAAAAAAAATTTTTTATATGAAAAAAACATGATTTACAAAAAAGGTCCGTAGGGACCTTTTCACACGGCCGTGAAGTTCAGAACTGTCACTCATCGGAGGGTTAAATATATATAAACTTAATCTAATCTAATAAAAATTTGCAATTAAAACATGTCAAAATCAGAGTAGTTGCCGCCTTAATATAATTCAAAGTAGTTTATCAATCACTTGTTTTTAAGTAGTATTTCAATTGCAATATAATGCAATAAAAACTATTTAGAGTTGAAGTGGATGCCGCCGTATATAATTCAAAAATATACTGGTTTATTTTAATCTAGTTTTTTAATTAGTTGTTTTTAAAAACAAGTTAGTTTGTTCCTATAGGGTAAAAATAATTTACAAAAAAACAAGTTTACATATATATCTCTATAACGGAATAGTGATAAAAATGTTTAAAAAATATTGTATCTTCCTACATCACTCAAAAGCAGAACGTTGCAATTTATAGCTACTATATAATATCTAATAAAAATAACTAAAACAGATTCTTCTTTTTCAAAGCCAAAATACATAGTAGATTCATCCTACGCATTTTTTATTGCGTTTTTCTTTTCTTTTGCCAATTTGTTTTGATATCAAAAAACTTGCAGGTTCAATAAAACAGATTTAAACGAATTGAATTCGCTTGTTTTTCTTTATGTTTTGTTTTTTTTTTTTTCATTCTTAAACTCATTGCCATAAAATTTTGTAAAAATATTTTTGTGGAAACACGTTCCAACCATTACCATGAATTAAGAAAACGACGGCAAAACCATTGCATGCCGTTCCATACTACAAAAATACACACACACACACACACACACACACACACACACACACACACACACACACACACACACACACACATACACACACACACACACACACATACACACATACACACACACACACACACACACACACACACACACACACACACACACACACACACACACACACACACACACACACACACACACACACACACACACACACACACACACACACACACACACACACACACACACACACACACACACACACACACACACACACACACACACACACACACACACACACACACACACACACACACACACACACACACACACACACACACACACACACACACACACACACACACACACACACACACACACACACACACACACACACACACACACACACACACACACACACACACACACACACACACACACACACACACACACACACACACACACACACACACACACACACACACACACACACACACACACACACACACACACACACACACACACACACACACACACACACACACACACACACACACACACACACACACACACACACACACACACACACACACACACACACACACACACACACACACACACACACACACACACACACACACACACACACACACACACACACACTCATTCACAGTCATATGCACAACAGAAGACACACCAACAACACCGCACATCAGCGGCATACAAAAAGGTTTAAATTGCATTGTAACTGTTTTTGGCACCACGTTTAAAAGTTAGTCTTGAGTTGGTTTAGGGTGGAAGGGTTAAAAGTAGCGAGCATTATGCATGAGTTCGGTAGCTAGCTATCAGATTGAGATGTGTTTATTTCATTTTGTGCACTGCGGTTAACAGTGCAATAACAAAAATAACAACAACAAATGCAGCAACGACATCGCTATACGTGGACGATGCTATCATAAACAACATAGTTACTTGAAAATACTTAAAAGTTGACCCCATAAAAAACAACAACAACAACTAAAACAATAAAATAGCAAGTAACAACAACTGCATAAAAATCGCGTACATGTCAGCGCTTGTAGATTCCACAATTTTTCTTTGGTCTCAGCTGCTGCCACGGACACAATGGTTTATCCTGTCGCTGTATATCCTTGCTTTAAGCTTCTAGCTTACTATTCATGTTCATAGAAGTAACAGTTTAGCCGATGTCATGTTCATAGAAGTAACAGTTTAGCCGATGCACTCCTCCTGTTGGATGGTTCCTTTGGACCTTAACAACCAAAGAATCTAAGTTTAATAATTCTATCCCTCCCCCCCCCCCACCCCCCATACTCTTACCCAACAGTTCGACACACCTAAATAACTCGTGTGCAGAGTGTTTGGGAAGCATTAAATTGGTGTTGGAAACAGCACAACCAACAGACCAGTGCAGAACTACTGAGAGCCCGTTCATGCCATTTGTGAAGTGGTAATACAGAGAAAGCAAGCGGCAAGGGGCGTTTCAAAGTGCTGCGCGCGGTTTAATGCTTGTGCAGTTGCAGGCATTGCAATCCATGTCTTTGTCCAACGTGTAAGCTTGAGGTTGTCTCTAAACATTGTTTTTATGTACTATATATCTCTGTAAATGTTGTGTGTGAACATGTGTGTGTGTGTGTGTGTGTGTTATTTTGTTATGCAGGTGAATTATTTATAAATTGGTAGCAAATAAAAAGAAAATAGATAAAATGCGCTGCTTTTTAACACCGCTGGTTCAAGTGTTTTTTTTTTTTCATTTATTTATTATTGTTGCTAGAATTATTGCAAGAACTTCAATCCTAGCCATAAAATATAATGACTACAAGAATATTCTTATAAAAAAACCTTCGCTAAAATGGACCAAATAGGGGTTAAGGAAAACTTCGCAACTGATGTCATTTACTTACTTACTTAGTAGGTGTTCATACATCAGTCAAATGATTGAAGTATATCGCGATTTTTTACTCTCTTTAACTCTCTCTGATAATATTGACTGACGCTTGCTCAGACACGATTTTTTGATTGAAGCTCCGACGCAGGCATTTGTTACTTTTCTGCTACCTATATCGTGCTGTGTGCAGTACTTTATTTCGGTATTTCTTTTATTGAGTTGTTTTGTGTGCATAACAATTTTACCAAATGGAAAACAATAGCGGAAATATAGTTGATCTTTTAGGATTAAAACTGATCACATTAGGAAATCAATACGCCGGAAATTATACCAATTTGAATGACCATCGCATGCAAGTCATAAAAAAACAAAAGAATTAATGAAATTATGGCAGGAACTAAAGAAACTACACCTCTTTTTCACTTAAAAAAACTACCTTTGTTTTCAGTTAACTACTTTTCTTGATATAATTGGCTACTAAAAAGCAGACAAGTAAAATAATGCAACACTTTGACTGATTGATGCAGGTCTGGAGCTCAATCAAAATGTTGACTGACGAGAGAAGATTTTGGAGTTCATTTTCGCTCTGAGATAAAGTTCATTTTTTTTTACATAGGAAAGCAACGGCAAATTTTGATTGATTCAATCATTTGACTGACGTATGAACACCTCCTTACTTAGGTGGCGCTTACAAGCGTAAGTTGCTTTTTGTGTTTTTTGTGTTTTTGGTGTGTTCAGAAGAAATTTAAAGCTCAAAAATAATAAGACCGAATATTTGAGATGCAGGGTGATTTGCATTTTTTAGACTTTGATCGAGTTTTTCTACTCTAGAAACTAACTATTTCTTGCAAAGCAATCACTTCACTTTTTGCGGATCATCAAATTTTATATGAAATATTCGTTCCTCTCTTTTATATTCATCGCCATTGTTTCCTCTTTCTAACTTCCTGTGAGAGCGTAAGCGAAATAAAGGAAAAAACTGAACGAAAATATGCCGAAAGTTTTTCTCTTCTTTATGTGCTCATATTCTTCGTGCTTATGAATCCACAATGCTTGAAATACGCCCAAAATATTAAACCAAAGCGGGTGATTTTCTTTAAAAACTATTCGGTGTACTCCCTCTCCCTATTCTGATGAATTTAAAAAAAAAATCATGAAAATCGTTTGCGAAACACCCTGAATACCATACCACCCACGAGCAACACCGGGTATTCCAGAGAACATTTGTCTTTAAAAATTTGTTGGTGCTTCTCCCGACTCTGGTTCATTAAAAAAAAAAAATCATCAAAATCGGTTCAGAAACATAGGAGAAAATGGTACTCAACTGTTTTGCCTTCGCCTATTACTACATATAGAAGAGCTGAAATTGAAAATCTCATATAAGTTTCAACAGCCGCCAAGGAGTCAGTAGCAGGTATAAGCATTCCAAATTTGCAGAGTATATTCTATGAGAAAAGAGCTATATTTTGAACGTTCGAACTGCACGGGACTCTGCGGAACTCAAGAGTTCTGCTCTATTAAATTTCGTGAAAAATCGCTATAAATTTTATATAGGACTAAAAAAAAATTTTAAATTTACATTTTTATCGGCTTTGCTTAAAAGTGTATCGATAATAAAAATATATTTTAGGGGCTTCAAGTTAGGTTAGTCATATATCTAGGCAACCCGAAAGGCTAAAAAATGTACAAAAACTTTAAATTTAGTGACTTTAAATTTTTTGGCTATGCGCGCTTTTTGCTTGGTTCTGACCCATTGAGCAACGCAACCAATTTTTAATTCTTTTGGAACTGTCCGTTTCGGAAACATCATTAAGGGGTAACACCACTCTAGAAAAAGGGAAAAAAGACCTGTTTTAAATTTTTTTTTTTTTTTTGACAAAAACTTGAAATATTTCATAAAAATCATTTACCTATTGTGATTGTGCACATGTTTAAGTACATTACAAAATTTTTTTAATAATTTTTTTATAAAAAAAATGGAGGCGCTATTTATGTCCACGAGATGTAGGTCTAAAATTGCATAATCATATGAGCGAAAGTGGTGAAGAAAAGCGTTTTTTAAATGTGTAATACATAAACTTTATGTGTACGTAGCAGAATTGAAAAATTATTGATTTTTATAGAAATCGCGCGCGTTTGAATTAAAACTTCATTCTGAGTTGAAAAATTAGTGTAAAATTGTTAATAAAACATAAACTATGATATTAAGACAAACATAAAAATCTTACGTATTTGTGTGAAGAAAATTGTATTAAAGAGAACAAAAAAAAAAAAAAAAGTTCATGACCATTGAATTACTTATATGAGAGTTAAGCTTACGTCTAGTTTTAAAAATATGATTTCAAGAAAATTGCTTTTAAAAGTATAAAGTGGATTTTCTTATTGATATAATGTACATACCCTTAATCGGCGATTCCTGCACCATAGAATTGATCATCCAAGTTCGTCTCACCGCCTTCTGCCCGTTTTTTTCTGCCTCTTATTATTTATTACTATTATTTTTTTTTTAATATTATTATTATTATTTATTATTATCTATACTATTAATAAATCTGTAGCCACTTTTTATGTTCACTCATCACGTTTAAACGACAACTCAGATTTTTATAAAATTTTGTACACATATTTATAGGTCAGCAGAGAGTGCAATAGGATACTTTATTTTAACCCATTAACAACCAATGTTACTATATGGAAACAGATCGAATTTTCATTAAATACTGCATAATATTTCAAAAGTTTTAGTGCCAGTTTTTTAAAAAAAGTAAAATTAGCATGCAAAAATAACTTATTTCTGCTCAATGGCATACATAGTTTTCACCAAAATGTTGCTTCAAGTCTAAAAATGTCTGTTTTTTATGGTTTTCTTTCGGCCCTAATGGATTAAATTGCACTTCGGTTAAACGAGAACAAAATCAATAAACGCTTTTAAATTTCCTTCAATTTGATACCAAAATCATGTATGTAGTTTGAAAACTGTGAAAAATTTTAGTACCAGATCTTTTTAGTATTAATTATAAGCTGAGAATGAGAGAAAAACGACTTGAAATTCACACTTTTAGCTTTGAAGGCAAATATTTCAGTCAGTTTGCAATGGATTTCAATAATTTTTTTTGAAAAATGTTGTTTGTTAAAATATCCTTCAAACATAAGTTGAAATTTTAACTAAACCAAAGTATTAATATTTTTAAAAATTTTTTTAAAAAATGTTCAAAAATTTTTAGTTTAAGCCAAAAAGTTGGATAAAAGTTGTTTTTGTTGTAAAAAAAATTAAATCCAAAATTTAGGTTTTCGATTTCCTATCAGATGATATAACAATCTTAAGCTTAATAATTTGTAGTATTACTTAAACAATAAAAAATCGTTTTGGTAGCGAAAAATCAAGCCTACCCACTATCAATTTTTGAATGAAAACTTTTTGAAAACCCGGCGAAGCGGCGGGTTTAAGCTAGTGAAAAATAATTTTAAAGCTCTATAATAAAAGAAATGTTTTATGGGTAAAACGTTTAAGTTCTTAAACAAAGGAAAACTGCTAACTAAACGTTTTTTATTACAGACAATCCTAATAGCATGTTTTTGGGAAATAAGAAGTGGATTAATTTTATTGTTATGCGAACCACCCCAGCAAATTATACCATATTGCAGTTTTGAATGAAAAATGCTATGATAAATACATGACAACAATTTCATGGAGCAAAAGGATTTCAAAGGTACAGATGTCTAATCGCACCCATGAGATACCTTTTAAGTGCAACCGTATGATCCAACCAGTTCATTTTCCAATCAACTACTAGTCCAAGATATTTGAAAGATTTGACACAATCAATAGAAAAGCATCTGGGAGAACAATTATACGCATTATTATAAGTTTTAGAATGGTAGGAAGAACTACAAATATCATTACTTTTTTACATCCTGCGCAATGGAAAGCAAAATTACCTATATTAAGGTCAATGCCAGCTATATTGAAGTACATGATTTTAGTCTTGTCACTTAAAGCAAGCTTATGTGATGAGAACCAATGTCTTAAAAGTTCTAAGTCATGATTAATATCACAATGTAGACTAAAATCAGAATCAGTGTTAAAAGTACAGGCCATATCATTCGCAAAGGCTATAACTCTGCTCAAAAACGGCTGCTGAAAAACAGAGTTAAGAAATATAAGAAATAAAATGGGACCAAGAACAGAGCCCTGTGGAACTCCTATGTTTACAAGGCTAAAGCTACTAAAGCTATTACCAATTTTAACTCTTTGCAATCTATCCGACAAATAAGACCTAGACCAGCTGTGCAAATTACCTCTGAACCCACATCTATATAATTTATCCAGCAGTATGTTATGATCAACTGTGTCAAAGGCTTTTGTAATATCCACAAATATCCTCTTTTCGGGTGGCACGCAGGCACACGCAGGTTTAGACTTAGTACCTGCTGAAATGACAAGCTTAGAACATTCCGACTATAAAATACATATTTTCTTAATTCTCAGATCCTAAACTATCATTTAAAACAAAAAAAAAAAAGAATTTAGATTTTTTTTAAGCCTCTCTAGTGGTGTTAACCCTTAAGGCGGTCTTCTCATTCAAAACCCGTTTTTTGGACCCTTTTTAAAAAAATTCTTATTTGAAAACGCAAAGAATAATTGAAAACTTTTTTTATTTATTGTATTACAAAAGGTTCAAAGTAAATAAAAAAATTTTTTTTGCCTCGATACGTGGGCTGTTCAAAAAGTAATGAGACTTCAAAGTTGGTGGTGAAAAAAAAGGTGTCGTCACGGCGGCCACGATTCCGGGTCTCCGGAGCGTCTGAAATGAAAAAAAAAACGGGGTTATAATCAGTATAGATGTAATTCTTGGGTGAACCTCAAGCTTAATTTTGTGATTTTTTTTGACAAAATGGCGGCCATTCAAAAAAAAAATTTCAATTTCGGGTTTTTTTTTTGTAGTTTAGTGTAAAAAAAAAATAGTACAAAATTTTTTAAAATTATGGTCGAGGTTCACCCGAGAATGATGACAATTCTGCGTCGATTCCATTTTGTTTCATGAAAATCGGTTCAGTTGAACTGGAGATATCATGGCCGCCAGTTCGAAAAACGTGGGTTCGAGATAAACGCGTTTAAAGTTTGAAGTAATTTTTTTGGGGAAAAAAAAAAAAAATCAAAAATGTTTAAATACAGTTTTAAAGAGCTGACAATTTTTACTTACAAATATTAGTCGGCGATGCCAGCTCCATACAGGCCACCTTCCTCTTTTTCGTAGAAACTGCTTTCTGCTGCCCTCTCTGCTATGCGAGCCGTTCTGCCAGCTTTTGATGATGCCGCAGCTCGAGTCTCTGATCGGTTCAATCTGTCTTCATTGCGAGATAGTTCGTATTCGTATGCGTTTTTGCCAATCGCAATACCCATCAAACCCATAATTTTAAGTATGGGTATAAAACCGTCGTTGAAGAGGCACGTTGCAATGAAATTGGCCACTTCGATGGTGCGTGCGCCTGAGTTGATGTGTTTGGGCGAAAGTGACCAAAGAACAGAATTGTAGGACTCATTGGAATTCTGAGTTTCAGATCCAAGGCATCTTTCAAGCAAATTATCTGCCGACAGCGCTTCGTAAGCTGGTTTTATTACCTCCATCACCTTCTTGTCCATCAGACCTTGCTTCACAAAAAAGGCTGTATCTTCTAAAGTATTTCGAATCTCTAAAAATCCTTTTAGGGGCATATTCACAACTACCCAAGCTATAAATAAATGCAAAAAAAAAAAGTTGAAAAAAAAGTTGCTCAATGAGAAGACCCCCTTAATAAAATTAGCTAAAGGTATGACTAGGAGTTCCTAATATTTCTTAACAATACGTCCAGATATTCCATCGAAACCATTTTCTGAGTTTGTTTGTATTGCCTGTATATGGCATTTCCACTCAACTCCACCAGCGGTATATTCGGGAGACATATGATCTAAAATCGACAGTGCTTGAGTTTTTTGTATGGGCACCACCAGAAGGGTTGCAGATTAGGGTTAGGTGTGTTCAGCAGAGATGTTGAAGGGTAAAAAGTTATAGGACCAACTTATATACCAATATATACTGAAATACTCGAAAAAAGATATGCCATAAAATTTTACAATGCATGATACTTCAATATGATACGTCGTAGTATGATACGTCGAAACTTCAATATTAACCTTGCAGATGATAAAATTCTACCATTAAGTATATGTTTTTCGATTTTTTATGATTTTTTTTTTTTTGTTTTCGAAATGCTAGAAACGGGCACTTTAAGTATTTTTGAAAAAAAAGTCAAATTTCAACAGGCATTACTTTTTTTCCCGAATTTAGATTTTTTTAAATTTTTTTGCAGAAAACAGCTCAAGACTATTTTTTTACATTTATTTCAACGTCATACAACCCCCATAAAAAAAAATTCCACTTTTTTGGGACACCCTAATGTCCAATGATCGAAAAAAATGTACTACACCGAAAGAAAAAACTATAGGTAATTTTAACCACCTTTGCAGTGAATTTACCACCAATACATATTGTTATTGTAAAAATTTGATTTGAACCTCTTTTCACAGTTAGATTTACGAAATTAAATTGTTTCTTTTACTATAATGTAAATTGTTGTTGCTTTGTAACTATTTCTGCAGTTAGCTCTACAGAAAGACAAGTAGGATTTGCATTTTGTCGATATATTTCCAACTATTTCAGAAATTAAGGATACCAAAAATAAATAATTACATTTTAAATAAGCAATTTGTTGGTTTTTATTGACAGTTTTGAGCAGTAATTAAAACTATCAAAAATTGTTGTATTTATATCTGTACCATCTTAATCGTTAATTTTACCAGCGATAAATAATACGGTCTTACCTTTGAAATTTGTTGTTATTTTTTCAACTATTGAGATATTGAAGGTACCGGCTTGCTTTTATTTCTGTAACAACTTGATTTTGAACTTTACTTATAAAAAATGTTTGCATATAAGCCATGCATTTTGCCATTTTTTAACTGTTAAAATAGTAAAGCCACAATGGAAAGAGACAAATTTTTTTTTTTTTTATTGTTTTAACTCACATTCATAAAGGATTTAATATGGTAACACACAAAAAAATCTTTTCAGTAAATTCAAACGATATTTGCGGTCACTGTACCGTCAATACAATTGTTGTTGCACACTTACAATTTTTTCGTTTGAAATTACTGATCAAAAATTGTAACTTAACAATTGTGACAATAAATTTAAACGTTTCGAACAGTTAAAGTCAGCCGATAGTATAACTACACGAATTGAATGAAAATACAATTGACGGTGGTGCAACAGGTTAGGCCGAGTACGCAGTAAACCAGACATCGACGCGGTTCGGGGTTCGAGTCCAAACGATGGAAGTAAAGAAGTGTGACTTTTTTCAACTCATATTAAATTTATGTGCTTAAAATTAATGTTTAAATAAAATTAAAATCTAATTATAAAAAAAAAAAAAAAAAAAACAAAAAATAGTTCCAACTGTAGGCTTCGAACCCGTCATGTCACGGTTAGAATTTCAGTGCTCTTTTATCGCGCTAAAGTCAATAAATTTTTGCGCACTGTCAAAATTCGGTATGAGTAGTGCAGTGCTATTTTTATTAGAAAACGCACTGTAAAACTTGTTATCAAATAACTTCTGCGGTAGAGCTACTGTAAGACTGTTACTCAACTATTTTCATGGGTACATAACTATTTTTTGGGTTAGTTGTACTATTTTTGCAGTAAAATTGAAAGCGACAATTATTTTCCGTAAAATTAATCTCTTTTCCTAGGTTGGTGCAATTTTAATCAACTTTTTGGTTAGTTCAACCAATCAAAATTTTTTCTGTGTACTAAATATAAAACGAAGATTGATGCGGCTTTAATGCAATACTTATAGATAGAAGCTCTAATAAAATATTTTTTCTTACTTAAATTACCAAAGGTATATTGTATCTTTTTTGAAATATAATGAAATGATTGCTTTTATACTTAGTTTAATTTAAAAATTAAAAGAATCCCTGCTATTTCATAACTTTAAGATTTTCAATGCTTTAAGTTTTAATTTCTTGGAAGCCCCCCACCGTCTATTTTTTTTTTATGTATGCAGTTATATAACAAATACGTCGATAGAAGTTTCACCATGTTTATATTTCTAACTGCTTATTAAATTACTAAAAAAAAATTTGTTGAAAGTTATGTAACAATAATGTTTATTTGATATAAAATACAAGTAAATTAACGTATTCAATCAAATATAATACAATGTTTGGTTTGTTTAGTTTATATAACGAACTTTGAATAATTAAATTCTTAAAATTCTTATTATTTTCGATAAAATTGTTTATTTTGACACATAATATTTGGTTGTGTTTTGGCAACATAAGCACTATATATGCTAAAGAGGCCAATGTTTGCATAAGTTTTATGTGTGTGCATGTGTGTGTTGACCAGCTTATACACACAATTGCATTTGAGCCAACATTTAAAGCTCGCACCCAACAAAACAACTAACTTAACGGATATGCATGCCAGCAGCTGGTTGAATATAGCTGCTTGAACAAAACTATTTTTATATAATTTATTTTATAAACTATTTTCATGCCTTTTCACACGCACTTTAATTTGAATTAATGAACTGGTGTCATGCATGCGGTAGTAGCGGCAAGAATAACAACAACAACAACGAAAACAACTACAATATTAATTAATAAAATATGCAAATGAAGTAAGGGTATTTTGTATTATTTTGCAAATTGTACAAATTTTGTTTACAAAACCATAGAAAATAATTTTATTTGTTTTCTTTTTTCTACAACTCAAGGAATTGTTCGAGATTAAAGCAGAATACCACAAAACCGCTTATGAGCAATAAACAGACACACGAACATTTGTCAACGTATGTCGTATAGTTTTTACAAGCCGCAAAATACATAAAAAAAAAATTAAACAAATTAAAAGAAAACTCAAACAATTACGCTGATATGCGCTCAAACACACACTTACTTGCCTATATACCCTATAGGAACAAACTAACTTGTTTTTGTAAAATCAACTAATTAAAAAATTAATTTAAAATAAACTAGTATATGAACTACTTTCAATTATATTAAGGCGCCATCCACTTCAATTCTAAATAGTTTTGATTGCATTATATATGAAGTAATTGAAATACTACTTAAAAACAAGTGGTTCATAAACTTCTTTGAATGACATGACATGTTTTAATTGCAAATTTTTATTAGATTACAAGTTTATACATATTTAACCATGTTATTTCATCAACTATTATAAACTTTAGGCCATCAGTAATAGTTTTCAATTGGTTATTTTAATGTAATTAAAAAAATAATTTATATATAATTAATTTAACAAGTAGTTGAAAATATATGCAGACCAAAGTCAATTGACTTATTTAGCAGACATCGCCATACAAAATAAGTTAGTTCGTTCTATGGAAAAAAGTCAGAATTTCAACTAGTTGTGGTTGACAAAAAACTACTTTATCAACTACTTTTAAATTAGTTGATTTTCCTGCAGGGTATATTCAAATTAAACATATTCACTGCAACATGGCATTATTTGGCTAACCAAAAGCGTTGCGCATAAAATTCAAATATTAACAAAAATTTTGTAAAAACATCATCAATTTCAGCCAGCATGTTGTTTCCTTAATGTTTGCTAATAATTTCAGCAGCCAAAGTCAGCCAGCGAGCCCACCCACAGCACACAGACCACAAATACACAAATACACACACATACACACACACTCACACTCCTCACCATAGACAGCTGACAACTTGATGTTCTGGCTTGTTTTTTTTTTTTGGGGGATTTATTATTTGTATTTGTGTGTCGAGCGTATTTTGCATGGGTGTAAAATGTAGTTAAATTTGAAAAATGTTTTTTTTATGCATCAATTTGTAACGCAGATCAGTCAAAAATATAATTTATGCAAAATGTTGACGTTGACCTTAAGGCTTAGTTAGTTTTTATAACTTGAAGATTAACATATAAGACGTCACAATCATCCAGATTCCAGGCTAGATTCCATTTAGGTCGTAAAAAATTTCTATCTTCAGCAAAATGTAAATATTTGGTAAGTTGGTGTGGTAAAAGTACAACATTTTTTTTTAACTTTGTATATACAAGATTTTTTTTCTTCTGTTTACAGATTTTTATTTATGACAAAATTTAACTGTTGACCTTGAGCTTTGTATATAATGAATAAAGTCATTTAATGATGGGTGTGATTTTCATGGCTTTTGGAGGTAACAAAAAAAAATAATTTTCTTTACATACATCTAAATTGTGGCTAAAATAAGTTCATTTAAGCAGACACACTGTGTCAGCTATTATGATGCGAATTACAGTTTCATGTAAGCAACAATGTTTTGTAAAACAAAGTTTTGAGAGAAACTTCTTTAGGAATTTTTGTTTTTTATCATTCCATATAATTTTTCTTATTGGATAAAATTCCTTATTAGGTAGCACCATTAATCTTTATTTTACATTTAGAAAATACTGTAAGCAAAGAAATTAAAAAAAAATATTTTCAGTACCCAGAAGTTAAAATCCATTAGAAAAATACAGCTCATTAAAATGAAGAACAACAATCACCTCAACATACGCTTGAGTGGTTAAAAGCTCTGATCTATCTTTGAAAAAAGAGCTTATTTTTCACAAGAAAAAAAAGTAAGCCTCAAAAATTACTAAAGGACTTTAAGCTGCTTCATATCATTTGTACTACAGTATGTATTTCGAAGTAATTTACTCGTAACATTAACGGAACTTAGGCTGAACATTTTTCAGATCAGTATGTTGTAAAAGCACTGTAATAATGGCAAAAATTAGTTACAGTTTGAGCGCTAATGCTTCCAGCTCGTCGTAGGACGGGCTTTTATACTAGTAGAATATAAACAGCTTAGTGGATCACAGCGATAACGCAAGACTACTGATGAGTTGGTGTAGCAGCCAACGAAACAGTCTGTCTAGTCTGCTGTGTGATTACTATTCTATACAATGGTATTGTTGTTGTTGTTGATTGTTTTCTTCAGAATGCAACATAGACCTTGAGCTCGAAAAATATAAATCTTAATTTATAATTGAAAAATTGTAAGATTTATATAAACACATATTATTGTTTATGTTTTAACCTGAATTAAAATTGAATATATAAAATATTTAATGGTTTATCAAACATAAATTCTGAAATGCTAGCGATTTGTGGTGGTGATGATCAATGCTAATTTGTGGCCTGACTTGCTATCGTTTCTTTCTGTTCGGTTTGTTCTCTTTCATTTTTGTTATGTTTTTGGCATTGAGGAGAATTTCGTTTAATTTTACTACTGCCATGGCCACTTACTGTGTAAGGTAGATGTCATTAGTTATTGAGATGCCATATCGAACAAATGTAATTGAGGATTGTATGCAGGCTTTGAAGGCGCTACAGCTACATGGTATTTCAGAAATAGTCGGTAACGTTTTTTGTCCGTTAAAAAAGTTAAGCGATATTGTGATAAGAACCAGTTTTTATTTTTCTAAATGAAAAAAGCTAAATAATAAAATATATATAAAAGGTTAAACCACACTTAAAACTAATATAAAATAAGGTCTGGCTTAAGAAAAAACGAATATAGCAGATTTTTAATAATGTAGTGAAATGATTGTAAGATAATTTTTTGCATCAGCTACCATCGTTTGTTTTATTTTGTTTTGGTGTGCTGTATTTTGTTTTCTAAGTGTTTTTAGAAACGACATTAACCCTCCGGTTAGTGAGAAGGTCCCTAGGGATCTTCTCGATATTTGTTTGTTCATAACTTTTTCTTCGCATTTTTTAGAAAGCTGATGCTACATGTATTCCAAGTAAAAATTATGCTGAAGCGATTAAACCAGGTTTCAAAGCATTATGAACGCTCGTTCGTATTTTATATGCATTTTAACACATTTAGTACTAGCAATAGTGACAAGGTCTCCCTAGAGACCTTGACCTATTTTTGAAAAAACTCCAAATAAAAAAAAAAAACAAAATGTCCATCTCAGCCCTTGAAACGACTTGACCGAGCTTCTTATGATCAACTGTGTTGTGTGTGATGTGAAATGTTTGCACACAAATGATCGAGAACTGAACCTACATGGTTTACGCAGACTCCGAACGGCTTATGTTCTCAAGAAGCTTTTCATGGTAGCTTTTACTCTCTGAGGTTTGCCATTGTCTGCAGAGAGGTGACGGCCGAACAGAAACTTTAATTCAATTGAAAAAATTTTCTGTGTCAAATGGAGGTTTTGAACCTGGGTTCTCTGCCGTAAGAGTCACACACTCTACCCAATACGCCACGGCCGCCAAGAACTCCATATAATTCATATTAAATAATGTTTAGTTTTCATTTGAATATGAACTGCATTCGTCGGCATACTAATACACTTCTAAAACTGGCAAGACTATCGAACCAGTAATATCGGATATTCGTTATTTCCTTAACCCTCCGTACCAACGCTAGAACCGAAATCCAAACACTAAGTATTAGTTCCAAATATCGACTGCGAAATGACTACACTGACTATTTAGACTGCACTGCTTCACTACATACATATATCATATTATCATAAGGAATACTATTAAGTATAACCATTTATGATTAAGAACTTATAATTATGTATACTCGTAATATATAATTGAATAAAACAAAAAGTACATGGAATTATTAATAATGATTGAAAACATGAGTCATTGCATACCTAATTACTGATGGTTGAGTGGAACCTTCAGGAAACCCTGAAACGGCTGAGTTAACCCTCAGCCTTAGACAAAACCATGTCCCAATATGATCGATTTAAGTTTATGAAAAAATGCATACGCTTTGATTACTAACTAGCAAAACTGCAGCTATTGATGATGTATGGCTGAAGTTGTTGACCAATTTGACAGCAGCTTACAATCCGCATGATTCACTGATAGTGGAATATAATGGTCGTCCACGTTTTACGCAATAGATTCCGTCAAAACTAGCCAAGTACTGAAGAAAAGTATGATGGTTGTGGCAGGACCGCAAAGTTAATTAGGGCCAGAAAGTTGTCAATCAATTGGTTGCAAAATACCTTCACACAAAACGCACAGCTTACGAGTTTACCGACAACATCTTTTCATCGTTACTTACTTTGATGAAACAGAAGACTGAATTTGATGAATCATTGCAGTTAAATAAGACATTTGTTCCACCTAAGTTTCAAAAAAGTGCTCTGCGTCCCGTTTTCAGATTATTTTACGGGTTTTATGAAAGCAATGCATCGTTGTTCTCATATGTACCGAAGAAAAATAAATCGGTCCTGCTGTTGTACCCATTGCATTAAACTTGTGACGTTAATAGAGAAATCTTAAAATCGAAAGCCAAGGGTTATTCTAGACTATAATACGCATAAATCTTTGGTGGTAGCAAAAATTAAGTTTTTTACTTTTATTAAAATTTGCATAAAAAACCAATTAAAATAAAAAAATAATTAAAATAAACAAATAAATAATTGTGTTGAAATTAAAATTCGTTTGCCATTTTATTTATTTGATATCATCCTTTATCTATTAAAGCACTTTATGCAATCAAAAGTTGGCATAAAACCTATAAAGACACACAAGCATTATGATAATATCAAAGAACCCTTTGAAGGTCCTGACGCCGAAACTGTCACTTACCTCAGGGTTAGACTTGCACACTTACTATATCATCAGTGTTTGCCACTGCCACTTACTATCGCCACCCAATGTAGTAGAGAATTGTAACAGGCGTTGGAGGCCTCTCAGCTAAATAGTATTTAAGAAATTGAATTTACCGGTTGTTTAATAAGTTTTTAGAATCACTCATAGATGGCGGTAGTACGTATGCCATTTTATTTTTCTAAAACTCGTACTACTTTCTTATGAACACGCGTAAAGTGTCATGTAGATCTGACAACTCAGTCTTATCTTTACAGCTGTTCAAAGTTAACGTGTCACAGCGTGAGTACAAGTCTTGAAGACAATTCAAGTCAACGACGTCCAAAAAGTGTATTAATACCAGAATTCATAGCAAAAATACAGGATATGGTTTTGAAAGATCGCCAATTTACTGAGAGAGATTTAGTAGAAGCCGTAGACATCTCATTAGGCAGTGTGAGCCATATTTTATGTGAAGTTTTCGGTTTCAAAAAGGGGAAATAAAAACATATTCGAATGAGACTTTCTCAGCAACATTTGGAGCGTTTTAAAAAGTATAAAAAGGATTTTATATGCCGATTCATACCAATGACTTGGGTCTTCCACCATAAAAAAAAACGAAATTACCATTCCAGCCCTTGCAAGGGCTTTGACCGAGCTTCTTATGATCAATTTGTGTTGTGTGTGTTGTGAAATGTTTGAACACAAATACTGAGAACTGGACCTACATGTGTTATGCCGACTCCGAACGGTTTATGTTCTCAAGAAGCTTTTCGTGGCAGTTTTTTCTCTCTGAGGTTTGCTATTGTGTGCAGAGAGCTGACGGTCGAACTGGAAAATTAATTCAATTAAAAAACCTTCTGTGTCAGGTGGAATTCAAACCAGGGTTCTCTGACGTATAGGCGACACACTCTACCCACTGCGCCACTGCCTTCCACCGTAATTCTGAATTAAAAGAAGAAGCTAAAGAGTAAAGTGGACCTGGTACATTGGCTCCTAATTGAGTTCGTGAGGCTCCTAAGTGAGGCTCCTAAGTGAGCATAGAAGGTTATGGTAAAAGGAATTTTGCTAGTGGACTATCTCCAAACTGGTAAAACAATTAACTCTGAATATTATTGTAACCTTTTGGATCAGCTGAACTCAAAAATACGCGAAAAAAGACCAGGTTTGCGGAATAAAAAGTAATTTTTTATCAAGACAACCCACCTGCTCCCAAAAGTCAAAAAACCATCGCTAAAATCACTGAATTAAAGTACAAATTGTAAAAAAATTTACCATATTTAACAAATCTAGCTCCCTTTGACTTCTGGCTGTTCACACAACTTAAAAAAAATGCATGCGCGGAAAACGATTTCATCAAATCAAGAGGTGATTGCAACAAGTATATTGAGCTTCTGGGAGAATATACTGAATAATGAAAAGCATTTGAAGCCAGTGCGAGGTTTGCGCAAGTATGAGTACAATGGAAAAGCGATGAGAGTAAGATTTTTTTATTCTACTGCAAGTGAATATTTTCAAGTAGCTTAAAAAGCATTCTTATGCACGGCTCTAAATCAGATATAGTCGGAATTGCTAATATATTAGTTCATACTATGTAAAAGGGTATTTTAGTAGAACTAGCGCTAGTTTTTTTTGGAACTAGCTCATAAATTTTTTTATATTTGATCTATTTTTCAGAGAAATTACAGAAAATAACCTTTTTGTTAATAGTAGCATTAAAAGAAATTCTATAAACTAACCTTTTTTTATTGGCCACACATAAATGATTCTTTTTGTTAGGAAATGATTATAAATTCTATAAAGTTGGGCAACTTTAATCTTACATTTTATTAATTTTATTATACTATATTTAAAGAACCCTATTAAATGTAATTTTCAGTTAATATATAAATAGCTATTTCGTAGTTTGAGTTTAATTTATGTTTTTTAAGTATACCGTAAATATCTAATGTATTGGTCTTACTACGCAAATTTTCAAATGCCTATTTATAGAATATATAACAATAACAAGTTATATTTTATTCAAATATATTCCATTGCGTGTAAGTTAATTTTAAAACGTCATCTCCAACAACGTCAGCTCCAAACAAGCTCAGTTTTTCACACTTGCAGCATGTTGCACAAATATTTTTAAATATTGCTGATGTTGTGTTTGTTGGTAGCAGCTGTGCATTGCGTGTAGAAAGTATAACTATTATTTTTATCTTGAATACGTATTACGTACGGAACAAAAGATTTTGTTTAGTAAATGTCGCTGCCAATGCCACGGTAATTAATTTCATGGAGCTTATATTAAGAGAAAAGCTAATCTTAAATATTCAATTTTAAAGGACTTCATTTTAAATACCGTGTTGCGTGTCCTGTTTTAATTATATAAAATTCCATAAAACTCGATAGTCTTCATAAAAGTTCTCGTGCAACTATTGTTGCCGTGATTGAATTATAGAGGTCGTATTATATGGAATGTTAACAAATGCATATTTATAAAAAAATTTCTGTATATTGGTAGTTAAAGGTTAATGTCAAATATTTAATTAGCGACTTAAGAAATCAGAAATAGCCACAAGTAAATAAAAACAGGCATGTGGGCGGACTGCCGACCGATGTGAAAACTTCAAGATATAAAAAACTTAAAGCTATAGCTAAAACTTAAGCTAGAGGGGTCAAATATATAAGCTGGTCCTATTATTTTGTACCCTTTGACAAATCTTTTGAACACACCTCAACTTTATCGGCCACTTTTCTGGGGGACCCCCTAAAATATAAACTAAACTAAAGGTTTAAATATTTAAAAAAATATTTTAAAAAATATATTAAAAAATATATTAAAAAATAAAAAAACTGTAGTGAGAATAAAAATATTGAGTTAATGACAATGTTAATAATCTCATCGGACCCTTTAATAACGTCACCAGTATTGCGGCTCCTTATAGCCCAGCTCTCATATAACTTTAGCCGGTTATCTGGTATATTTCCCAAAAAAATTATCCCAGAACAACAAAAATTTGCATATATGGTTTTTTTGTCACAGAAAATAGTTGGTGTAAAAATTAACTCATCTCAGCTCCCACATAAGCGAAATCGGAAATCTGGTATATTTATTCTGGTATATAAAAAACTATTCCAGATCAATAAAATTTGGCTCGAATAATTATTTTATAGTAAGACAGAGTTGGTTTAAAAATAAACCAAATCGGCTGACTAATACGCCTACCTCCTATACAACCGTTGCCAGCATTGGCTAATCTGGTATATTTCCCCAAAAACTTGTTCCAGAATCAGCCAAATTTTATACCCATAATTATATCATAGCAATAAATAGTAACCATAATCGGTACTGTGGTATATTTACCCAAGAAATTATCAAAGATTCATAAAATTTGGCATGCATTATTGTTTTATAGCAAAAAATATTTTCATATGCGAAAAAAAGCATGACCTTTAGTTCAACGGATTTGAAAAAAAACATTACTTTTTTTTCATCATGACATTGTCTTGCATTTTAACCAAAACATGCTCCAGAAAAATGCCTATAATTTCTTCATTTTTCTTAGCTGCCGCAGCCAATCTTTTCGGGAAAATGTAAAAAAAGCTTTCATTAAAATCAGTTTCAAATTAAAAAAATATGGAAAACATATTTTGTACCCCAACGCGTACTGCGTAAGGGGTATATTAACTTTGTCATTCCGTTTGTAACGCCAAGAAGGAGGCGTGGCAGGTATAGAAAAGTATATATATATTTGATCAGCATCACCTCCTGATTCGATTTCTGTATGTCCATCTGTCTGTCCGTCTGTCGACACGATTACAGCCGCAATTTTAAAGCTATCGCGATGAAATTCAAAACATAAGCTTATTTTTAAGAAAGGAAGATCAAGTTAAAAAAATGGTCCAAATCAGATGAAAACCACGCCTACCTCCCATACAAAGTGACTTTATATTGACCGTAAAATGTCTTTAAAATCCACAAAAATTAAAGAAATGCCTTGAAATTTAGCAAGTAAGCTTTGCTCTTCAATCTTAATTCTGACTATGAAATTTGAGAAAATCGGATGAAAACCACGCCTGCCTCCCATACAAATTGCCTTTACTTTAAACGTAAAATCTCTTAAAAAACTACAAAAATTAAAGAAATGTTTTAAAATGTTACACATAAACTTTGATATTTTATATAAACCATCTATCTGTATGATATATGGCAAAATCGAGTGAAAACCACACCCACTTCCCATACAAAGTGGCTTTATTTTAAAAGTAAAATCTCTTAAAAATCCACAAAAATTAAGGAAATGTCTTGAAATTTTGCGCGTTTGATATATAATATGAACCATCTCTATGATATTTGGCAAAATCGCATTAAAACCACGCCTACCTCCCATACAAAGTGACGTCATCAAAATAGAAAACTTTCGTTAATATATAGAACTGAATGTCATCGTGTATGTCGTGGCAAAGGACTTCGAATATACTCCAATATGGCCGCGGGGGGTATTCTAGCTTCGGTACCCTGCCGAAGGTCTATCCTTACTAGTTTTTTTTTTTTAATTGCGTTTTAAACATTTGGAATTTATTATATTTTTCCCCTACAAATTTTTGCATTTTGGCAAAAACATGCTCTAGGAAATTGCTCATAACTTCTGTGTTTGTGAGTCTTAGGAGAATACTTAAATTTTAGGAGTTTACTTATAAGACATTGCTTAAAAATAAACAAAAAAAAAAATAAAAACTATAAAAGAGTTTCTTTGCGTTTTTTAAGATAACTTTTATTTGTGTTTTTTTAGTTATAATTTTTTTTTTTTGATATAACAGATTTTTTTTCTTCCTGAATATAGATTTTCAAAAAACAGCTTATCTGCCTGCCCTGGTTAAAATTTATTTGGGCGGTAAAATTTTTGCATCCTTATGAAAGATGAAAACAAAATTGCTGGATTGAGAAGAAATTGCTTAAGTTTTTTTGTTGAAATTGCAACTCAAATTCAAATAAGGGTTTGCTTTTAATTTCATTGAAATTCCATTGATATTGAGTGATATAAAAATTTAAATTAAAAAATTATAATATCAAAACGTATTATTTTTATTATTTGTTACTAATGGACAGGTAATAAACGCACCTTTTCAACGATATGTAACTCATTGTGGCAATGGGAAAACATTTTTAAACACTAGTGAAAAGTTCGATTCATAGTACTTACTTTAGAATATAATATCTAAACGCACGACTTGTATTTTTTGCATAGTAATGGAAGATATATGACTAAATGTGAATTTTTTTAAAAATTTTTGATCGAAAAATCTTTAGGGTGCCACAATGAGTCATATATCGTTGGAAAGTTGCGCAAAAAATAAAAATCGTACGTTTAGATATTATAATTTTTATTAATTTAAGTTAAATGCTATGAACGTATAATTCACGACTTTTTATGTAATAATTTCACGAATAATTTCTGATTAACTTAATCCAAAGCTTACAGGATGGAATCAATTATATATTTCTTTCTTTTAAATTTGTTATAAATATATTGAATTTTATTTATTTTTATATTATGATATCTTCGTTTATTAATTATTATATATCAATTAATTAACATATAAAAGGTAGTTTTGAATTTTAAGTTTCCAAGTCAATATCAATTGGCGGCCATGGTTCAATTTCCACCAGACGCAGAAAATTATATACCTCTTTGCAGACAATGGCAAACCTCAGAGAGAAAAAACTATCATGAAAAGCTTGTTGAGAACATAAGCTGTTCGGAGTCGGCGTAAGCCATATAGGTCCAGTTCTCGATCATTTGTGTTTAAACATTTCACAACAAACATTTTACTGATCTAGAGTACTAAACTGTGGAAGATAAAATTGCATGATATTTCAGAGCAACATTACGGGACGGGAAATATCTAAAACTGGCAAGATATCGCAAAATCCTTTCAAATCCAAAATAATAAGATTCCTGTCCGTAAATCTGGAAATCCGTGTTTTTTTTAACTCCAACAAAAAGAAATATTTTTTGACTTTAATCCGCACCCGCGACACTGTGCGTGAATGCGATAAAATAATGTAATAAAACAAAACTGTTTCTGAAGATAATATGGATTAAACCTGAGATATTTTTAAAAAATGATACGAAGAACTCTTTACAAATAAGTAAGAATTTTTCATGTCCCAAGGCAAATCTGGTATTTTTAAGACAATTTAGATTTTTTTTTTTTTAGTAAAACTTTACAATCTTTACAAGAAATATAAAATTAGACTTCGCTAAAATTAGCTAAATTAACTAAATATTTAAATTTTATTAAGTTATATATAAAAAAAATCATGTTTGAAACCACAATCTCAGAGTCACCTCTTGTTTTTTTTTGTAATTTTTTTTTTAATATTAATTTGACGACAACGAAGCGCCATCAATTTTCTGCAAAATAAAAAAAAATCGGGTTGAAAAATCTTAAATCGTTCAAAAATTATACAATTTATGACAACAAAAAGTGCCAAAACAGTACACTGTGCGTGCGACGCCTAAAATCTTTCATGTTTATAATTGATTCAAGTAACTCATAGCTAATGAGCCTTTCACTATGTGCACCCAACTTGAAAAACACCTTCCCTTCCCCTTTTCCTAGCTTTGTTGTTTTCTCAATTTCACTACACAACCCACGTCAACTCTGTTAATTTTATTTTGGTAACGCTTGGTAACAAATTTTATTGAAATATTTCACCATTAGTTACAAATTTATAGAGGATAACTTTTCCTTATATTATTATCTATGTTATTACAAATTAGCTGTTGTCATCAAAACAAAGTTGTTTGTGCCAGCCCCGGCAGAGCGTGTTTTACAAAAATTTTGTTTATATGCTGCTGAAGCAATAAGGAATACCTTTTAATATATATATTTATATATAAAACACATCTCAAGGATTTGGAGAATTACAAGTTTTGATATTGCGTTCCCCTTCACAACAAGGCTAAGGAGACGAAAAAGCACTGAACAATGACAGGAGAACATAATGCAATTTTAGTATAATTTAAATACAAGTACATTACAACTAATTACAAACATTTTAACCAGCCCAAAAGAAATAAGGAAAAAGTTCAAAGAAAGCAACAACAAACAGCATGAAAAATAAGGCAGCCAGCAGCAAGATGAGCAACATCAGTGTTAAATCAGCAACAGACATGCGAGAGGAGCAACAGCAACTCACGATGTTGTAAATTTTGCTCATTTATTTCGATTGTTTGCTTTTTATTTTTTACAATCACAGCGCATACCATTGTGTGCTCCAATCTTGCCAGATTTTAATGGTTTTTTTATGTTTTTTGCTTACTTTTTTATTTCTGCTGTTGTTCTTTGTTTCAAGAAGACAACGCAAAAGATACGCATATAATTTTTGACACGCTTGTTGTTGCTGCTGCTGCTACAAGAGCATCGAGGCGTTGTAAGATGTAGCAGTGGCGGTGCGTTATTACCGCACATCTTGAGCTAATTAGAACTCGGTACGCTATTCTTTAGAACTCGGTTACGCCACATAAGCAGGCGCAAACGCAGCGTAACGATTTTGGGACTACAACAAGTTATTGTCACCAAAAACAAAAATAAGAGCAAATATTAGCAAAAACCAGCCAACAGCCACTCGATAAGAAACAACACTGAGTGGCAAATTTAATATAGCCGCCTGCCTGCGTTAAGCTTCAACAAAATATTATTTTTCCTTATTCAGTGTTGGCAGGTTTTTCCATTTTTTTATTTTTTTTTTTTGCTAAAAAGTTTTTGTCTGTTTTTCATGCGCTCTTGTTATAGCAGCCTGGGGCGAAGCCCTTAAGTGACAGCGGACTTTGCTTGAAGCTGTTAACAATTAGCTACAATCAGTGCAAAATTCAAGGAATTTTGACAATGTTAATGAAGATGCTTTTAGCGGAAGAAATAGCTTGGATGTGTGTTAGTTTGCTTGCTGAGTATTAGGCGGTGCATAGTTTTGGCTAATTTATACTGATTGTGTTGATTTATGTTGATGCGTCTGGGTCTGGCGGCTAGCTTAAGTTGCTTTATAAAAATTATTCTTAGTTTTTCATACTAATTTACTATAACTAATTGAGGAGCATAAATTTAAAAAAGGGCCAAGTCCTCCAAAAAAAAAAAAAAGAATGAGTGATGAATACATTTCTTTCGACGTTTCCTTTATGTCTACGAAATATTATGATTTAAGGGTCTCCGAGAGTTTTTCGAAGAAAAAAAACACACTTTTTTAAAATTTTTTATGATTTGAAGCTGCTTTTTTTTACTTTAGACCAAATTTTTTTTTAACATTATTAAAGTACTAGCTGAATATCCGGCTTAACACGGGAGTTGGTATAAATAATTTTCGATTCCATTCGTCGATTTGAAAAAACTTTTCACAAACTTTAGAAAGAATTTTGTGTGCATCTTTCAAACCGGTAACTTCGGCGAAATGAGCAAAATGTAGCTTCAACATCTGAAAATTATGAGACGAAGTTAGGGAAAACGTGATTTGTGTGTGCGTGCCGCCGATCGCTTGGAAAAATATATTTTCAAGTTTTATATTGTATTCGATAGATTGCAAATTTTTGAAAAAATTCAGAGCAAAAACGAATTTTTGGCAATTCGCGAGGAAACTGGACAAAAATTAAATAAGCATTGAAAATAGAAATTGAAATGTCAAAATAATGCCAACTTACGACGCAACTGACTTGCGCATGTGTTGATGCATACTCAACTATTTGTGAAAAAAGAAAGTGGAATATAAATACAGTGGAATATAAGTATAAGAAGAAAAGAAGATATTTATCACCCTTCGCACTTTGCAACGCCTTACTGTATTTGTAGTACAGCGCCGTTTGGGTTCAAGATATAGCAAAATACATAGCGCCAATAGACTCACCGCACCCGAAAACCACTTATAAAAATCATACTTATTGGATGAGTTGCTTTGAGTGTTTTGCGGTATTTGTACAACAGCGCCCTCTGGTTTTCGAGATAGAACCTACCTACCGGGTCCAATTGCAAATCTGAATCCATTTAAGCACACACAAAAAAATTTCATCAAAATCGGTGCAGCCGTTTAGGAACAGTTTAATAACATACACACGTACAAATTGTACAACAGCGCCCTCTACTTTTCGAAACAGAGCAAGAGAGATAACGCCAAAACAGTTGCCCTACACGAAAATCCTTTCATAAAATTTTTCATCCAAATCGGATGAGTGGCTTTCTACTTTTTCAAGATTTCTTAAGAGATTTGTACTACAGTGCCCTCTGGTGTTCAAGAATGTACAAAAAAGATAAGTCCAAAACAGCCATCGTATTAGAAAACCCCTATGTACCAATTTTCATGAAAATCGGATAAGCAGCTTAGAAGTTTTTCGACGTTTTTTAAAATATTTGTACACAGCGCCCTCTGGTGTTTAAGATAGAACAGAGTAGATAAGTCATGAAAACTCACTGTATTCCGAAACCTCTATATACCAATTTTCATGTAAATCGGATAAACGGCTTAGGAGTTTTTCGACGTTTTTTTAAATATTTGTACTACAGTGCCCTCTTGTGTTTAAGATAGAACAGAGTATATAAGTCATGAAAACTCACTGTATTCCGAAACCTCTATATAGCAATTTTCATGTAAATCGGATAAACGGCTTGGGAGTTTTTCGACGTTTTTTAAAATATTTGTACAACAGCGCCCTCTGGTGTTTAAGATAGCAAAAAAAATTAAATCCATAATACTTACCGTATCAGAAAACCCCTAGATTCCAATTTTCATGCAAATCAGATGCACGGTGTAGGAGTTTTTCGACGTTTTTCAAAATATTTGTACTACAGCGCTCTCTGGTGTTCAAGATAGAACAAAGTAGATAAGTTATAAAATATCGACGTATCCGCAAAATTTTGCTTACAAATTTTCATGCAAATCGGATGAACGGTTTCGGATATAAGCTAAAAAAAAGAATGCCTGGAACCCGATTGCAGCGCCCCCTACCGGGTCCAACCTTTTTTACTGGATAAAAAGTAGCCTATGTAGACCGGGGATATAAGAAACCTAGATGTAAAGTTCCATTTAAATTCATCCAGTGGTTTTTGCGTGATGCTTTAACAGACAGACAGACAGACAGACAGACAAAAATTTTAAAAATGTGATTTTCGGACTCCTCGTCATTTAAAATGTCCAACGCAAAAAGAATTTCAAAAAATATTTCATGTACAGATTTTGTTTTTTACAATTTTACAAAAAAAAAAACGAAATAATTAAGGGCCTCCTGGAGGTTTTAAGCTATATTTGATTTTAGACCAAAATTTTTTTACATTATTAAAGTATGACTATTCAAGATTTATCCCTGAAATTTTGGTCTAAAAATGTTCGTCGATAAGGTAGAAAAGTGAAGTGCCGCGAAAGACCTTAAATGTAGGGAGAATAAGATATCTGGAGACTGGTTGACCTACAAAAAAAAAAAAATTTTCGGTGTAGTAAAGAGTTCTTGGGTCGTTGATTTTTTAAATATATTTATTTTAGATAAAATGTCGAGCGTAGAAAGAAAATTTCAATTTTGTGTACACAAAATTGAGGTAATTTTAGGTTATAAATCATAAAGTATGTATCCAAAAAATTACTAAGTTACTCCTTACTAAGCAGAAAAACATTTTTTTTTTCAGATGAACCAGTCGCCAGATATCTTGCTCACCGCAAAATTTTAAGTCTTTCGCGGCATTGCTCTTTTCTACCTTATCGACGAATATTTTTCGACCAAAATTTCAGGAATAAATCTTGAAAAGTTATTCTTTAATGTTAAAAAAATGTTGGTCTAAAATAAAATACAGCTTAAAAAAAATTTAACAAAGTGTCTTTTTTATCTTCGAAAAACTTCCAAAAGTGATCAAGTGTAACTGGTTTGTTTTCAAAAGAGACCGATTCCAATTACATAAAATTGGCCGTTTGACACTGGGGCCGCCCCCATATAAAGGGTACTCAAAATTCTAAAATCTTTTTTTTCATCAAACACTCTTGATCTATTCTTTTGCTGCAAATTTAGTCAACTTAACCCATTGTTAACCATTTTTTAACCCGTTGTTAACCATTTTTTAACCCATTGGTGACCAAAATATTTTTTAAACGCCAAGTACGCCAAGCTCATTTGATTATATTATTGTACAAATTAAAAATGATTTGACCCATTCACGACCTTTGCTTAACCCATTGGTAACTATGAATTATATCATTATTAGCCTTTTTTAAAAAAAACTTACACCGAGGAAGTTTTAAAATATTTCAATATGATTTTGTATCAATTTAACTAATTGATAGCTGTGTTCGCCCACTAGAGACCAGGGTAACATTAATTAAACACAAAACTTTATTTTTTATTTAACTTTATTTTCATTATAAAATTTGTTATTTGGTGTTAAAGATTCATATTATGTACATAAAAAAAATTAAACCTAAATTTTAAAAAATTATAAGTTTGAAAAACAAATTAAAGAAAAACTTAAGTAAGGCTTTGAAAAAAGTAAAAAATTGAAAAAGTTATTGTTTTAGCAAAGTGTTGAACTACAGTTGAAAATATCTCTTATTCCTCAAGATCGGAATCGTCCGATCCAAGCCACGTTGAACCTTTAGTATGTGTTGAGGGTTCTATTAAGTCTATTATTTCAGCAAAAAAAGATCTCCGGCTTGTTACAACTGGCAATATGCGAGAGCAAGTTATAAAAGAATCTGAAGAAACAAGTAATCTGTTAAAAATGTCTTCTAAGTTGTCAACGCGGCTTTTCTTTCTTCTATAGTTTCTATAAAGTTTTTAAAGTAAATGTTTGAACATTCTAGAGCTTCCTCACTCAACTGCCCAATGGAAAGCAAAAGCTGCATTTACTATTTTGGCCCCAAGAATTAAAATCTTATGAAGTGTGGTTGTCATCGGATACCACGGGTACAATTTTATGTAAATATATGTTTGTTATGCATTATGTATTGTATGTATTTAATGTGTATGCATATGTTTTTATATTGCAAGTAATAAAAAAATTAAAATCTTGACTACATTGCAAATAACCAGAGATGTTTACAATTACTAAATTCGCATTGTACTTACCAACTCCACACTGTGTTTTGCTGCATGAAGGTTGTGTGTTATATTCAGCCATGGCGTGATTTATGTAAAATTATACAAGATGCACTACTTAATACTTTTTTTTTCTACTTAATACTTTTATAACAATCATTAAAGTTATCCAGATATTTGACATACCCAAATTTTATGTAAGCAAAAATATTTTTACGCTCTTGAAAAAATGGCAGCCAGGGTTGTGTAGTCTTCCAAAAAAAAAGTAGTGTTTCACTGAGTTTTTTTAAGAACTGTTTCTATATATTTGTGCTTACTGCTAAAAAGAAAAAAATCAAGTATCCTTTCTTAAATAAAATTAAGAAAATAATAAAAATTTATTGACAGCGTCATTTGTATTTCATTAATTGTGTCCTAGTGTCTAAAAAAAAAAACAAGTACTAGAAAACGAAGTAGACAAATGTATCTTTAGCCTTTTGTACTACGAAAAGAAATGATATTCAGGCAACTGCGTCATATTTATGTCATTTAAAAAATGCTCTTTTGCTCTCCTCTTCAAATAAGGGTATACATTCTTATTCTTGTGAGAAGACGTCAAATATCTGGACAAACTTATAATAATTAAATCGTGATTAAATCGATCATGATATCTCTACATTTCACTAGAACTAATATCAAAGTGAAGTTTTCAAAATGATTTTTTTAAAAAAGGCGCAAAGTGATTTTGGTTTTGAACTCGGATTCTCAATAAGAATGGATAATATTTTATTCCAGTACCGCGAGATTTAAAATCCCTTTGCGCCTTTTTGGAAAAAATCGTTTTGAAAATTACATTACAAAAAACTGAGTTTAGTTAAGTTTTTTGAGAACTTTAAATTTTTCGAGACACATAGTTCGAAAGTAAATACTACAGCAAAAAAAAAAAAAATTCTAAACTTATGACAAAAAAAAATAATCAAGAAATCTGCCACTGTTTATTTACAGTAACAACTTAAATAGCTGATCCGAATTTCTCAGTTGTGAAAAAATAAAAAATAAATTAGAAAGTGGCAACTTTGGACTTGTTTATCTCCCCACAGAAACATTATAGAAAGCTGAAAAATAACTACGAAATATAGAATTTTATGGAGTATAAAACTGCGTTTTTATTTTTGCAAAAAAATTATTTTTTAAAAATCGACGCACGCTGGCCCCATTGTGCGTTTTGTTATTTTCATTATTTTCGTCAAATTATAATTAAAAAACTTAATGTAAGCTTTGAATTCGCGTGTTCGAACTGTCTTGCTTCGTGTCAAGTGATTTCTTTCCCCTAAAACAGAGTTGCCTTCAAAAATTATTTGAAGAATTAAAAAAATATTAAGAAAAAATTGGAAATTATTTAAGATCCTTGATTACAATTTTAGATGAATTTTGAACGCAGATTTCCGAAAATAAGTTCGTCATCAGCATGAGTTTTGGGATTATAGGCAAAAATCTGCAAAACTATTCTTTTCATGATGATTTGATTGTATATTTTTAACACATTGAGCGATTTTGATCGCCTCTGAACACTTTAAATTAAAAATGATATAAATTTCATCTTTTGAAAATACAATTTTCTTTTTCTTGCATAGTTTTGAAGATATCGGCCTTCAAGTCTGATAAAATAAAAAATAAATTTTGCATTAAATACATTTTTCAAAGTTTGTAACTTTTTATCCTATCCTTAATTCTAAAAAATATTTTTGATCTACTGAACTAAGCCCGTAATTTTTAAAAAAATTTAATTTTCAAACAATATCTTTGATAGTTTCAGTGGCATTTAAAAAAAAAACAAAACATTTTTCTTGTGTTAAATTCTATACCGACAGAAAAACTTACATGTCAAATTTTCTGCTTCAGTTTTTTTGAGAATTTAACTAAATTAAATATCTCAGTTCTTAAATAGTCCTCTGAAACTATCAAAGATATTGATATTGAAATATTGGCAAATTTACAATTCTATTACAATTTCAAAATAGATTTCTCAATATTTATTTAACAGATTTTCTTAACTGTTTTTTCTGATATTTAATGATTTCTTTTATCTCCTTTCAGGTAAGTGCATTAATTAAGCTTTTTTGAGTTTAAAATCTATACGAAGGCATTTCAGGTAATTTTAAAATAGTTTTCTTTTTTCTATTGCCTTCCAAAAAATAAAGTATGTGTGTGGCCCCCATGCATGGTAGAAGTGAAACATCCACTCAAAAAAGATTATATTCAAAAAATCCTAAACCAAAAGTCAAACCCAATAAAAACAAAATTTTACTAAAAACCAAAGTAAATATTAAATTGAAATATAATGAACTTGCAAGTTTTAAAACAATTAAATAAACATTAAAAGAGTCATTTCTCTATCCAAATACAAGGAGTGGTTTTTGTCATATTCGTAAACTATGTCAGCACTTAATCCACCACGTCACTAACGTCGACGAGGAGCACATTTTTGGGAATGTTATGTTGTTGTGCCACATTTATGTTGTAAATTTCTGGGATCATTTGGGATTTTTCTAAACTATGTCCATGAGTCGGGTCCTAAACATTGTACATATGCAAAAAGATTGACAAAGCTGTGAGTGCCATAATCATTACAAATCCGAACAGCTGAATTTGATATCTAGCGAACTTTTCTTCAAATCCAGCCTACCTCGTTATTTTACTTCTTATGTTAATGTAATTTCGTGCGATAGGAGAGTTTAACTAATTTCACGTCACATAGAAATAGTTATGGAATAAGTTCTCAATTTAACTATTTTCCCGTTACAAAATATGTCGTTAGCAAATGTATCCCACCATCGGATTTGTGACAGTTTTCTGACTGCTATATCGACTACTTTTGATCATGCTGTATACAACGCAATTGCATAATGTCAGCAGAAGTTATCAGTTCGATTTCGATTTTTACAATTGTTCATTTCTGCCTAAGGACTGTCATTTCACTTGGCTAACAATTTGACATCGCTGTCAGAGAATGTCAAGCGTGTTTTAGGAGCATTTGAAGTGATATCTTTCATCGCGTCCATCATTATTCCAAATGCAAACGCACGCACTTTCCCACGCACATTCTAACGAATACATGCACAACTCACCCATGCATACGCAAACTCCCACATATTATTCACATAAGCATTATTAGCACGCGTTGCTGTTACTTGAATTTGAACTGATTTTCATGTCATGTCGGCTCTTTTTTTTTTTTGTATGCGACCGATAATCAAAGGGATGTGGTGACATTTTGACGCAGATTTCTTTTGATTGAGCTTTGATGTATTTATGTCAGAGAGAGTGTGTAGCTGCGCTTCCCAGTGGAAAAATTAAGAGCGCTCATAGAAACAGCTCATTTTATGTGCAGTTTTATTATGCGTTGAGGATGCACTCTACATATGACTTTAAAAAAATTTGGAAACGATTGTTGATAGAATATTTTGTATTGTTTTTGAAAGAAAATTTTTGGTATAATGTGCAAAATTAATCGAATCGTAATGGGATGTAATGTATTACGATTGGGATTACCTCTAATTTACCAAAAAAAAGTATATCAAAGTTGTCCCACGTGAAGGCTCCGCTGTTAGATTTTACATCCTTTCTTTTTTTTTGATTATGTTGTTATATGCTTTGGTCCTTTTTTGTTTTATGCTTGCTTGTTTCACATAGTTTTTTGTTCTTGGTTTTTTTGTTTTAGTTTTATGAGAGTATTTTTGTTAATTTTTTTGTATTTCTTTTTTTATTTATATTTTTTCAACTCTTTCGTTTTTTGTCTTTTTTGATTGCTTGCCGCGAGCTCGTATGAGAATTTTGAATCGGATAGAAATTAAAGTTTTGACATATTGACAGTTGGCGGCCATTGATTGAAAATTCTGATGATCAACTAATATAATAACATTATCATTCTATATTCATATCAGTTCTGTTTCTGTGTAGACTCGTTTGTGGTCTAAAATGGGGGCTAAGCCCAGAGGCTATGAAAAGGATCTACACTATGATGGTTAGACCTGTTATCACGTAAGCTTCGGTGATCTGGTGGACAAAAGTTAGTCAGAAAACCATTAAGAAGCGACTAGACAGAGTCCAACGGCTGGCGTGTGTTGGAATAACAGGGGCAATACGCACCACTCCAACAAGCGCAATTTAGAAATAAAGAAAACGGCAGCACTAACAGCCCCCAGGATGTTGCGAAATTCTACGTGGCATGGAGCAACAGCCCTCCAAGGTCATATGCGCATCCTGGACATGGCACAGCGAAATGTCAGGGAGACGTGTATGCCTATGGATGGAAGGCAGAGAGTGAGAATAACAGAAAAATCTTATAAAACTCTAATAACAGATGGATCCGTTTGTGAAGAAACCGCTGGTAGCGACATCAGTATATTCACAGACGGCTCTCTGATGAACGGCAGAGCCGGGTCAGGCGTCTACTCAGAAGAGTTGAACCTATCCTGCGTACTGAGGCTGGGGAGGTTCGTGTCTGTATACCAGGCGGAAATGCTTGGTGTAGTGCATGCGCTGGACCACTTGATAGATGGCCGGGTAAATGGCAAGAAATTTGTCATTGCCCTTGACAATCAGTCGGTGATTAGGTGCATGCAACGGACATGCAAGGGACCAAGGGAAAAGGGACCCACTGTGGTCTGATTCGGTCAATCCCTGACTTATTATACATATATAATGATGCAAAAGAAAGTTCTGAAAATTTCCAAAAAAATATATTGATATTCAACAAAAAAAAAAAATTTAAAAAAACAATTAATTTTTTTCTTGTATTAAGAAAAAAAAAATCGCAAAAATCCAAATTGAAAAAAAAGATAAGTGAAATATTTTCTTAAGCTATATCTTATACAGATACAAAAGAAATTTTGCGATTACGTTTAATAATTTGATTGTTACAAATTTTTTTTCGAAAGTATGTCTTTTTAGAATTTCGAGTTTAAATATTTTTTCGAAAAAATATTACTAAATACAAATTTTGAAAAAAGGAAACAAGAAATGAACTAAGAATAGTTTTGAGATATTTCGTGCGAAAAATCAAAAAACTAAAAATCGGATAAAAAAGTTAAAGCTGCTGAAACTTGATTTATTTTTCCAAAAATTCTTAATTTCAATATTTCTTAAAATATGTATATCTAATTTTTATTTCGAAAATTTTGAAATTCCAGTGTTGTGAAGATATAAATAGGATATTGTGTTGCCCTTAAGAGCAAAAAAAAAAAAAAATAAAAACACCTCAAAAATTAAAAAATATAATTGCAATTTTTTTGAGAATAGCACTATTTTCCCATATAAATCAAATTTCCAATATAGAGGCCACTAGAGGCACGTTTAAATATCAATATTTTTCCATGGAAATTTCAGAATTTACTTTTTACATGTAAAGGAACAATCAAGGCCCATGCTCATTTTGAATTGAATTCAACTGCCGACAGAAGTGAAAACTTAAAGCTATGAAACAACGTAGCTGTTATGAATCTCCGAAGTAGCTGGAGTCAGCAAGTCAAACGTGTTTCTTTTTTAACTTTTTTTTTTATCAATTTATGCGTTATTGTATGTATAAACTGCTATATTGTAATGTTTATATGTAATATATTTGTAACACAATTACTTTGGTTGGGTAATCGGTAATTGGTTGGGCAATAGGTTGGTAATCGCTTCGATCGGTAATCGATACATAATAGCTTCGGTAATCGGTTGGTAATAGCATTGGTAATCGGTAATCATTTGGTTATCGCTTCGGTAATGGGTTGGTAGTCGCACTAGTAATCAGTAATCGGTTGGTAATTACTTCGGTAATTGGTTATCGCTTCGGTAATAAGTTGGTAATGGCATTGGTATTCGGTAATCTGTTGGTAATCGCTTCGGTAATCGGCAATCGGTTTATATCCGCTTCGCTAACCAATTGGTAATGGCATTTGTAATTGGCAATCGGATGGTAATCGCTTCTAAAATCGGTAATCGGTTGGCTATCGCTTCGGTAATTGATAATCGGTTGGTAATCGCTTCGGTAAACGATTGGTGATCGGTAATGGGATGGTAATCGCTTCGGTAATTGGTTCAGTAATCGGTTGGTAATCGCTTCCGTTATTGGTAATCGGTTGGAAATAGCTTCAGTAATCGGTAATAGGTTGGTAGTAACTTCAATAACCGATAATTGGTTCGGTAAATGGTTGGTAGTCGCTTTGGTAATGGGTAGTTGGTTCGGTAATCGGTTGGTAATCGCCTCGGTAATAAAAAGAAGCTCACCAAACCATGTTTGCCCAACATAACCACGGCATAAGCAATGCCGGTCAAAGCAACAGAAATTAACAGCTAAAAGCGTGATAATATCGCGAATCTATAGTTTTACTCTCTACCAAAAAGTATTTAACGCTCCTAAAAAAGTTTTCACATCAAAAATTTGTTCCATACAGCGAATGGCCACTCTACTGTTCCTGCATGTTCCTAACATGCAAAAAAACAATGTGTTTGTGATTAGACAAGTCGTAAAGCAGAGGGTGAAAAAGTTATTTTAGTAATATATTTAATTTTAAAAACAATTTCATTTTAATGAAGTAATAATTACCTGCAAAAATATTTCACTTTATTACTATTTAATAAAACTTCTCACTCGTATGTAAGTTCACTTTAAAAATAAAAAGCAAAGAAATTACAAATTGATTAACTTGGGCATTCTTCGACAAATTATCTCTCAAAAATAATTATATAATCTTCACCTTTTCTTAAGTCGTGTAGAGAGTGCATGCTCAAAGCACCCCAAAACTGCACATAAAACGCGCTATTTCTAGAAGCGCTCTTTATTTTCCTGCTGGGTATGCATACGTATGTATTTATTCACACCCAGCGGATATGTGATGCATGTTTGTATACGCACACAGATAAAATACGCCGTAACGCCGTCAGTTATAAATATAACCACAACTAATGCCACTAACGACTGCTGTGATTATGGTATTTTTATATCTTGCATTGTTGTCGCCATCACTATCGCCATCGAGTTTCTCCAACACAGAAAAGATACAGCCAACACAAGAATATAGTATAGAGTGAATTACATTTTCCAGGAAAAATATTTTTTTTTTTTTGTCATAAAGGAAAAACTTTTTTAAACCTTATAAAATGATGGTAACCTTTCATCAAAATAATTGTGGAATAGTAAGCATTTGAAAATTATCATTCTCTACATGGATTTCATAGATTTCTGTTGAGTGTAGAAAACACATTATTTTTAGCTTAATAATGATCTGAGGTTCCAACTTACCAGCGAGCCTGCATTAGGTGCAAAGATGCGAGAATGAAATTCTCTGTTACTATTATTAAAGTTGTTGTTGTTATTGCCATCGCTCACATGCTGCATGCATCAACAATTTTTTGTTTCCTGTTAGTGTTATTGTTGTTCTTGTTGCTGTTGCTGTTGCTGTTCCACCATAGTGTTAGTGGGCGCGCTTTAGTGTTAGTGCTGTGTGTGAATTCAGCGTTTGTGGCTGCTTATAACAGCCCTGCAGGAAAATCAACTAATTTAAAAGTAGTTGATAAAGTAGTTTTTTGTCAACCACAACTAGTTGAAATTCTGACTTTTTTCCATAGAACGAACTAACTTATTTTGTATGGTGATGTCCGCTAAATAAGTCAATTGACTTTCGTCTGCATATATTTTCAACTACTTGTTAAATTAGTTACATTTAAATTATTTTTTTAATTGCTTTTAAATAACCAATTGAAAACTATTACTGATGACCTAAAGGTTATAATATTTGATGAAATAACATGGTTAAATATATACAAACTTGTAATCTAATAAAAATTTGCAATTAAAACATGTCATTGTCAACAACATCAGAGTAGTTGCCGCCTTAATATAATTAAAAGTAGTTGATATACTGGTTTATTTTAAATTAGTTTTTTAACTAGTTGTTTTTAAAAACAAGTTAGTTTGTTCCTATAGGGAGACACTACTAACACACACACATCCATGCAATATAATATGCAATTGACATACATAGCTACCTGTTTGTTAGTGACAGCAGCTAAATAGATTTCAAAGTGTCGGTCATTATTAAGGATCTAAGGATGGTAACGGAAACTAGCTTGCACATGACGGAGAGCTAGTTTTACAATCCAATTAAAAATTGAATATATATTATGAAATTTTAGAATTTTAAAGATAAGCAGCATTTTCACAAAGGATGTCATTAAAATTAATGTTCGATAGTAGATGAATTTGAATAATGCAGTGAATATTTCAACATCATATTTAATTGAGTCATAATGAGATGGAAGATTTATTGGAGCAATTTGAGGTTTACTAGTGGAAGAAGTGGAAGTTACGCGTAAATTCCAGCTTAGCACTTTGAAATGTTTATATGTACATGTTTATATATAAATTGAGGCATAAATATTAAAGTTCGCGTCGATTTTTATTATTTATAGTTAAGTTTTAATGAATGTTAATTCTTTTTGGCTTAACATTAAAGTACTTCGAAATATAGATGAAAATAAGAATAGTATATGGGTCCAAGTATTATATGACAAAGTTAACATCCCCTTAACTCAAAGGGGGTTGGCATGACAGTCATCTGTCATGTTTGCACTTAAGAGCAATATATTAAAAAAAAATCAGTTCATATCATACAAGTAGTTTAATAAAAATGACTTTTAGGCAAGTTCTTTTTTCAGTTGAAATGCATTTGACAAAATAACTTCTTTTGAAATAATGATTTTTTGTGGAGCGAGATTTGGAGCACATGGCATAGCGTTAGAGAGAGATAGATTGTTTTGTCGAAAAACTTTTTAGTTTTTTCTTTTAAATTTTCGTCAGTTTGCAAATTGTTTGCAAATTTTTTTTTTTTTTTTGAAGCGAAGCTTCTTACTGTGATTTTTTTTCGACATCGTTTTCCTTAGAAATTCAATTTGAATTGGTTTCTTTGTTGCTTGCATTTAATACAAGATGATTCAATATCAAAACTATTAAAAAAACGTCTTTGCCCAAAGTGAGGATCGAACTCGTGCCCACTGATTAAGAGATCTATACACTATCCACCAGGCCAAAAAAGCTTTGTTGGACAGAGTTGTTGATACAATAATAAGTATAACAGAAGCTATGCTGCATTAGATAGTCACAATCTATGAAAAGATAAACTAAAACTAAAAAAAAAGTTTGCTTCTACTTGCTACAAGATGTCATCAGCATCACATTGTGTATTGTTTGTTCTAAAGAACTAGTAAAAATTTGCTTCTACTCGCTACAAGATGGCATCAGCATCGGTGTGCTTCTGTTTTTTGTTGATCTAAGTGCGCGAAGGAAATCACCGATGCTAGTGACATCTTGTAGCAAGTAGAAAACGATTTTTTGTTAGTTATTGTTAGCCAATATTAATATTATTAGCCTTGTTATTTTGTTAGCCAATACACAATTCTCTATTTATTAATAGATCATGGTGCTATGAAGCAACAAAGCTTGTGTTTTACTTAATATTGAATTAACATATCTGCATGGCAATTTTTTTTTTTTATTGGTGGATAGTGTATTGAACTCTAATTGGTGTGTATGAGTTCGATTCCCACGGCGGATGAAGAATTTTTTTTCTAATAAATCGATATTAAATTTTCTTGTGGAGATAGACACAATCAAAAAAAGTCAATTCTAAGATAAGTGTGTTTTTTGAGATACTCTATGTTATTTTAAATTTTTTGAATTTAAAAGTTAATTTATTAAAAAGGAAAAACTATTAAACTATCAAATTTATACAACTGCGAAAAAGCTTCCCTTCTGTCGTGTGTCCAGCCAAGCACCTGTATTTTTTTTTTTTTTTTAATGGTGATTCGATTGTTCTTCTAAAAAATCTTCAAAATTATTACAAATTATTTTTATTCATCTTGGCCAGCTAGTTTTATAACTTAACTTATAAGATAATTTTATCGGACTTTCTTCTCAGACAACAAAAAAAATTTCAATACGCACAATATAAAGAAAAAATGTATCTTTCTCTTGAAAATTTACTACACTCAGAAAAAACACCTATGTTTTTGTAATAAAAAATTTCTCTATTTTCGATAGTAGCAATTTTCTCTTTTTCAAATAAAGTTTTCTTCAATTAGAATAAATTTTTACACCTACGAAGAAATTTTAGTTCACTTGTGGGTAGTGAAAATATTTCATATCTCTTATAATGATAAGTACTTTTCTCGCAATAAAAAGTTCTCATTTTTAGAGAAAACAAATCCCTTCTGAAAAGTAAAAAAGTCTTATTCACTATAAACGATATATTTTTCTTTTATTGAATTAGGTACGGAGAAAGAAGTAAAAAACGTGAGTGCGAGTGAATGATGTTGTCAAAAGCAAGTGTTGAATATTCTTTAAATTATGACAATTTTTTCTTCGAGGGGATTTTTTTTTGATGCTGTTTATAGGCAGTGATTCTTTGGATGCGTTTATAAAATCGTTTCTCACAAGAAATTTCTGAAATATTTATAAGGGATCCTGAAAAGTAATGGAACAACAATTATTCTACCTGTAGCTCTTAACATATTTTTAACTAATATTTTTACAACCGAATCACAATAACTTATTAATACTTTTACTTTGCGTAGAACTGAGTTTAATTTTCACAAAAAGATTAAAATTAGTGTAACTTTATTAAATAAATGAATATTGAATAATAATAATTTTTTCATTTTCAAACCAAAATAACATAGTGATAAAAATTGTCGTAATGCTCTTTCAAAACTATCATTAGAACCTATATTATTGTAGAATATCAAACAAATGTTGGCTTTTATTTGTGCCTATAATAAATAAAATAACAAGAAATTTTAAAGTCAAAAGACTTTTAACATTATTTGTTGGTTTCTATTACAAAAAACATACTCGATACGGTCTCAATACAGATAAAATAATTTTTTTAACGTAGATCCAGATATACTTCTCTGTTTTAGAATAAAATGTGCGCAATAAAGAAATATGTTGTACGAATATTAAGAAAATATGTCTATCTCTCTTTTGAAGAAATTGTTCTTTTTTTGTGAGAAACTATAAACGTAATTTAAATAAAACATTTATTAAAATTAAATGAATATTTCTGTTTTCTGAAAAAATTGACACAATTAAAGAAAACGGTTTAAACTGTTATAAAGAAATATTCTTCTGTTAAAGAGAAGGTGTCTTTATTGCTTAGAAAATATTTCACTTTTTCATGGAAGCTTTTTACCATTTTTAGGGTATTTTTGGGATCACATTTAGAGAAAAGCATTCTCTGGAGCAAAATCATTATCATTTTTCTTTCACTAAATATGATGCTTTTTATCTCATATTTCGAGAAACTTTTTTCTGAGTGTAGTATTTATGTAGCATTCATTTTTAATAAGCTGAGTTATGGCACAACACGTTTGTATCCTGAATTCATTCTTGATTTACTATTCAATTTAAATTTGTTCTTCTCTAAACTAACTCACTCAATTGCAAAAAAGCTAAAAACTTTTGCATAAATGAAATTTATTTCATTTTCCTGCACGGAGCCTTGCTTCGAACGGACATTTTGTATGAGCGTCTACTTTACTGCTTGTCTCAATGTCTGTTTGTTCTACGTGCTTTGAATGTATGAGTGTGTGTGTTTTTTTAAAACTCAAACGGATATTAGACGCCACGAAACCATAGATGAATAAGTGTGCCGCAATTTGATGTGTATGTGTATATGTGTGTGTGTATGTCAGTAAAGTAAAGGAATAAGTTTTGTGAATGTCCTTGCAACATTGTTTCGCGAACTGACTAAGGTTTGCGTGTGTGTGTAATCCATTTAAATATAAAACAAAATTGACAAACATATGTAAAAAGAAGCAACAACAAACAACAAAAGCAATGCCAAACAAGCTTTTGTTGAAGAACCGCTTCAGCTTTTTGCATTCATTTTTCTGCAAAAGCCTCTTAAGAAGAAGATCCTTGACCTAGCAGCCACCCTCAAATGCATTGTACTCTCGTCTACATTCTCCAAGGATAGCCGGAAACTGTGCCAAAACGTTTTAGAAAATAATTGAAAATTTAGACTCAACAAGGAACGGCGGTGTAGCAGCAGCAGCAGCAGCAACAACAAAAACAGCAGCCACAGTCACAGCCACAGCAAAACAAATATTCAAATGTCCTGCTGCGCGCACTCCCTCTATCACAGAGCAAACATGCAGTTGCAGCAGTTTTTGCTGTTGTTGTTTTTGTCATTTCCAATTTAAAGCGGGTCATATTGAGCGAACCTGTCGAATGAACGGACGGACGAACTTCTATGAGCCGTCCGTTGGTCTATGTTGTCGTTGCACGAAGACAAAGTTGCAGACATGGTAATAGTAGACAACGAGCAACTATTTCAATGTATTAATGAAATGGCACAGTGGATGGAATACGCCAAATTTGAAGAAAAATTGTACCTTGATTGGTGTTAAATGTTGAACAGAATGATACTGAGAAAATGCTTTTTGAAAGCGGAGCCAAAAGTGTTTATTTTAAAATATAAATAATCCAGGCACCGTACTGGTTATGGTTTTTATCAAGAAAGTCAGATATTAACAGTTATCTTTTAACTATTATTTGTCCCGACAAAAATACAAGTTATTATATGCCTTTTATTTTTTTCTGTCAAAAATATCAGGCCATTTGTATTGGGCTGTAGAAGACGGCTTGACGGACCTAGAAACTATTGATACCATTATTTTCGTTTTATCAGCGCGCAAACTACGAGCTATAAAATAGCTGAGACGAAAATAATGGTACACCGAGAAAAAAAGCAATAGGTAAATCACCTAAGTCGGCTTAGGTGTAGAGAATTGTATGGGAATTATAAACTTATGCTTCTTCACCTAAGCAATTTATTGTTTAATACATTGCTTTGAAAGCACATACTTCGATACCCTGCCAAAAAAAGAATATTTGATTCACAGATGTTAACAGATGCTGTATGAACAGATGAAGTATGTCGCAGTATTCTGTTGATAGCTGCAGCATAGCTTCAGTTGTAATTAATATTGAATAAATCACTCAGCGTAACGAAGGAGTTTGGCTCAGAGCGTAGTGTAGTGACTTCATGTACAGTGGTATCGGTGGGTGTGGGTTCGAATCTCAACGCCATGCGAAGGTAAAATTTTTGAATTTGATATTTAATGTAATTTAATTTAATGTTCTTGTTATAATAAACGCAAGCAGCAAAGAAAAGCCGAAAGAAGTCATTAATTTCATGAAGCCATATTCTTAAAATCAAGGATCTAACATTCTCTGAGTTAGATGTCATTAATTTCTAAGAAAAAAACAGTTTTGATAAAAGAAAAATTTGTGTTGTTGCCGATTTCAGTCAAGCAAGTCACAGAACGAGAGGCGGTAGCTTAAAAAAAAAGGAAAAAAAAAAAACCAAAACCCGAATAAAGGTTATATATTTGAAATTCAATTGTTTTTTTAAAGTAGTGTATAAAAAATTACCAACTACTTGGTTACTTTGTCACCCAATAAAAATTGGCAAGTCAACATGTAAAATTTAGGCGTTTTGATAAAGTTCTTGGGTGGCTGAAAACTGCCAAAGCCATCTTATAAATTATACTAGGTGTTTTTCAATTTAACATTAGCTTTTTTCTCGGTGTATCAATAGTTTTTTTTTTTTTTTGTCAAAAAGCGCCTCTGAAAAAATTCAAATTTCCTGTTTTGTTTGACCGAAAAAATAAAAGGCACAAAATAGCTGTTATTTTTGACCGATAAATTAAAAGTCAAAAGTAACCGTTATTTTTGCCCGAAATAATAAAAAGCACAAAATAACAGTTAATTTTAACTATTATAGTAAAAGTCGAAAACTTAATAATGTCTTCGTGCAACGACAACATAGACCAACGGACGGCTCATAGAAGTCCGTTTAATATTCGTAAAGCTGCGGCCATTAGAGTCATAATGGTGTATTTGATAAAGTCCATCGGTAACGTTATCGTTATGACTTTTTCATTTAAAAATTGTTAAATAACAGTTATTTTCGGTCCTTGAAATTATCCAAACCACAAAAAAATTTTTTATTATTTTGTATAATTTATAGTATTGTTTTCCCACTGTACTTTGTCAAAAGTTGGTTCTGCATGTATGAAAATAAGTACAACTACTGTGTTACTCTTATATGTTTGTATAGATAAATGTATATAAATAAATATATATTTACTTTTTTTATACTTCCTTCCTTTAGATTTGCCGCAAGGCAATTTTAGCGAATAGCTTGACACAAAAAAAAAAAAGATATAAACAGTGTATCGCTCAGCAAGGCTTTATTTTAAAAAGTTTTCCCTCTTGTTTGCTTATTTAAAAATTTAAAACACAATTAACATGTACAAGAATACGCTGTTTCTATTTCATTGTAATTAAAAAGAAATTTTAATTGTTTGCTTTTTTTTTCAATGATTCCATAAAGTATTTTTTTTTTACAAAAATATAATGAAACAATGAATAATTTCATGAATATTATGTGGAGAATTAATTTTAACAAGAATTTTATATTTCAGCTCGGATACAGTTTGAAGTGAATCAGCTTTGAAAATCATACCCAAGAACTTAATTTTTCATGAATGCATATTAGAAATATTGAATATATTTATTAAAAATTTTGATAACATTAAAAGATACTTCCATATCTACTACTATTTAATAATACCATTTTCGACCTGGTAAGTCCACCATAGACCAGATTTTCACGCTACGACAAATCCAAATCCATTTGACATCAAATTGACACACACCATCTCTTTGTCGATTTTAAGGCTGCGTTAGATAGCCCGAGAAGGGATTGCCTATTCGCAACAATGTCTGAGTTGGGTATACCTGCAAAGTTGATTAGACTTTGCAGAATGACGTTGAGCAACACACGCAGCTCCGTCAAGGTAGGAAATGACTTCTCCGAAGCCTTCAATACCGAAAGAGGTTTCAGGCAAGGCGATCCACTGTCTTGCGATCTCTTCAATATCATCATGGAGGGGATCGTACGAAAGGCCGGTGTGCATCGTAATGGCACCATTTTCTATAAAGGTGTCCAGCTCCTTGCGTACGCTGATGATATTGATATTGTTGGCAGAACCAAGAGAGATGTTACCGCTGCTTTCGCCGCTATCGAAAAGGAATCAGCCAAAGTGGGTTTGACGATAAATGAGGGTACAACAAAGTATATGCTGTCTACAAACAAGGAAGCGCGGCGCTTAGACTCCCACGTTTCATCCGGCAGCTATAACTTTGAAGTAGTCAAAGAGTTTGTATACCTTGGCACCGCCATTAATACTAACAACGAAATCAGCCTGGAGATTAGCACCTGGAGATAATTGCTAATAGGTGCTACTACGGGCTCAGTAAGCAACTAAGTTCCAGAGCCCTCTCTCGATCGACAAAACTAACACTCTACAAGACGCTCGTTCTACCTGTGCTGCTTTTTGGCGCTGAGGCATGGGTAGTTCGCAAACTGACGCAGCCGCTCTGGGGGTGTTCGAGAGAAAAGTTCTTCACAAAATCTTCGGTCCTGTTCGAGTCGGCGATGACTATCGCATCCGAATGAACCACGAGCTGTATGAGCACCACGATGACATTGACGTAGTTCGGCGTATAACTATGCAGCGACTACGCTGGCTGGGTTATGTCCTTCGTATGGACGACGAAGCTCCAGCGAAAAAGGTGCTCGAGGCGAGGGTCGCTGGTCAACGACGACGGGGGAGACCATGCCTCCGATGAATGGACAAGGCTGAGGAAGCCCTAACCGCACTTGGTGTATCCGATTGGAGAAGGCGCGCGCAAAGCAGAGGCGCCTGGCGAGAGCTGATAAGGTCGGTCGAAATCCGGACACGGGTTGTAACGGCCATCTATGTAAGTAAGTATTTTCGACTACTTCTACTATTTGCCGTCTTTTCCTTATTTAAAACCTTTTTCTGGTCCTTATTCAAATCCTTGCCCAAGTTCTTATCGGAATCCTTTCGCAAGTCCTTGTCCAAGTCCTTGCCCAAATTCTTGTCCAAATACTTATCCTAATCCTTGACAAAATTCTTATTCAAATACTTTTCCAAATACATGTCTAAAATCTTGTCTCTATCCTTGTCAAAATCGTTATTCAAATCCTTGCCCAATACGGCTATCAAAAATAATTTTTATTTTTGATCGAAAGATCAAAACGTAATTGTTATATATGATCGAAAAATAAATCGGTCAAAAATAATTGGTTTAAGGTGATTTCTATCTTAAAAATCATGAAAAAAATTATGTATAAAACGGGATTTCCAATGCTATACTTAATGGTCTGTTGATCTAAAAATTAAAAACTAATTTTTTAATTATTATTTTTTCATTTTATTTTCATCCCTGCACAGAAAAAAAAGAGTAAAACTTTTACCTAAAAATGTATAAAATTCATCTAAAGTAATCCGGTGTTTAGATCAACGAAATTGTTTAGGTGCGCTACAAATTTCTAAATGTTAATGTATTATAATTGTATTAGGTAGTCTAACTGCGGGAGTAAATAAAGCATCTAAATATTTAGTTGTACTTTTAGCCATGAAATAGATAAGACACATAATTAATTAGAAGAATTATCTAACTTTTTTTGAAGCGAAGCTTTTTACTCCTCGTTCTGTGATTTGCTTAGAGTGAAATCTGAAAAATTTTCGACAGATTTTTCGCTACGCAGTATGCTGTTGGAGGAAAAAATTTCTTCAGCGCAGCCAAGTTCACAACCATGTGTGGAGAGTTAAAATGAGAGTCGCTGGCATTATATGCCCGTATATGTAACTGGCGTGGAAATTTGACATTCAACAATAAAAAATAAGCAGTACATATGTTTTCTGTATATATGTAATTAATTTTATGTTATTTTAAATTTTTGAATTTAAAAGTTAATTTATTAAAAAAGAAAAAACTTATTATGCTATCAAATCTATGTAACTGCGAAAAAGCTTCGCTTCTCTCGTGTGTCCAACGACGCACCTGTGTTTTTACTCTGTCCACTTCAGAGTAGGTAAGCCACCCACTAAGTGTAGAAAAACTATCGACTTATTTCGATTGCGTTCCCACTTAAGAGTGGGAATTTTGTTAGTTTACCAACTTCAGAGTAGAAAAAACAACTAGTTATTTTAGGTAATTTGTCTAATTATTTAGATTGCTTTCTCCCTCAACAGTAGGATCGGTATCTACATATTTTAGAAAAATTATCTAATTATTTTGATATATTATCAACTTCAGAGTAGGTAAACCTATTTCTTATTTTAGAAAATTTATCCAATTCCTTAGATAATTTTACCACTTTAAAGTAGGTAAGGAAACTACATTTTTGTAGTCAAATTATCCAACTATTTAGATTCATACACCAATCGAAATAAGTTTTAAATGTTATTTTAAAATTTTATTAATATAAATTATAATTTTTATATATTAAATAAATTAAAAATTAATTAATTAAGAAAATTTAACATTTAATTAATAATGTTGACAAACAAACACCAAGTTATTCTGAGCTTATATAAGACGAAGTGATTAAAACAGTTTATAATAATAGCATACAATAAGAACAATAAAAAGTTTGACTAAAAATAAATATTACCATCGTATTATTAATTTTAAATGTTTGGAAAAGGATTAAGACATTGCATTATTTAAATTATATAAAAAGTGCTTAATTTTTATGACTAAACCGTCTTCTACACATTTATTCCTGTAAGAGTACCCTTATTCCAGCAAATCTACAAACGCTACAGCAACACTTGATATATCATTAGAAAGGTGCTGAGATGTAGGTTATCAGAAAATTATTAGATTAAAAAGAGGACTCCTTTAATTAGAGATTCTAACAACAAATGGTATAAGCCCCATCAAATGAAAGCTGAAGCGTTTGTCTCTCACTTTAAAAATGTGTTTAAACTGTTTATTATTAATTATGGTTCTGAGGATGAAATCTCAATTAAACGATTTACCGGCGAATCATGTCAAATGGAGCTTCCAGTTAAACATATAACACCTGCTGAGGTAATGAGTGAAATAAAAATTCTCAACAAAAATAAGCGTCCAGGCTACGATGACATAACTGCAAAGATTATTAAATAAATTTTAAAAACAGGTATTTTTTTCTGAACCTGCATTTATAATACAATTCTATGAGTGAATCACTTCCAACTCTAAAAATGGGTTCTAAAAATTCCTAAAAATGGTATGCCCGAAAACGAAATTATACACCAATTTCCAATGAGTTTTTTGGCGGTTTTTTCAAAAATATTTTTAATAATATTTTTGAAAAGAATGCTATTAATAATTGAGAATAACCACATCATACCTGAACTTCAATTTGTTTTCAGGTACAAGCCAGGTACACCAGAACAATGCCACAAATGTTCACTTTGTAAGAGACGCTTTGGAGAACAAGAAATACTGTTGTGCAGTATTTTTAGATGTTCAGCAAGCTTTCGATAGGGAATGGCACACCGGACTGTTATATAAACTTAAGCAACTTTTGCTCACTCCGTTTCGATTTAACTATGAAGTCGTATTTATCTCACCGAACATTCATTATTAATTATGGTTATCAGGTTTCAGAAATAACTAAAATTTGCTCAGGAGTGCCTCAAGGAAGTGTCTTAGGACCTGTTTTATGCACCTTATTCACGTCAGATATGCCAACTTGTAGTAACGTTTTAGTTGCTACATATGCTGATGTCACTGCAATATTGGCTCATCTAAATTTTTATTGGAAGCATCGCAGTTGATGCAACATAAACTTTGAAGTCTTCAGAACTGGTTTAACAGATGGAATATAAAAATTAGTTCCAACAAATCAAAACATATAACTTGCACACTACGAAAAGACGACTGAACACCTGTCAAGATCAATGAAACTACAATTCCATCCAGTAATTAAATATGTTGGATTGCATCTAGAAAGAGGACTGACCTGGAAAGAACAAATCAGGGAAAAACGGCAGCAAGTCAACAATAAAACCAAAAAGCTTTATTGGTTGTAAGGACATAAATCTCACCGATGTTTGGACAACAATATAAGAATTTTACAAAACCATTATTAAACCTACGTGCACTTATGGGATACAGCTGCTGGGTACAGCCTCTAAATCAAATATATCAGTGCTGCAAGGGTTCCAATCAAAAACATTAAGGATGCTACTTGATGCCGCTTGGTTTGTGTCTAATTTTACAAATCATAACGATCTAAACAGGCCTTCAGTTATTGAAGAAACAACCACTCCGATGTTACTGCGATATGTTTGCTGGACGACTCTGAAGAGACAAAAAGATTTAATCTGTTGCATGTTCTGGACCTATCGTACAGAGAATAAATACCAATACTTCAGTAAATAATAAGTAAATAATCAATAATTTTAATAGTGATTTTACTTAGAATAGATTTGTAATATAAAATTATAATTTTATTTATATTTGACATGAAAGCTTTCAAAAACAAATCAACAACTTGCATTGGGTAAAATGAAAAAAAAAATTAGGTGATTTTATAAACAAAATTTTAGAAAAATTCAACATTTCTAATTAGGTGAATGATTTAATGCATGATTGTTTTCTTAACTGTGTAAGTAGAAAAGTTGCCGAAGAGATTAGGTGAAATAGAAAATTTCACATTACCTAAACTGGTTTTGATAATAAATCAATTCTTTTATTTTCTGTGTGCCTTTTTCATGTTTCATTTGGCACAGCAAAAATAAAAATTCAATTTCACAGATTGTTAACATCCGCTGTTCTGCAACAATTTGTTCATTACCCATTTTTGGTATGAAAAATTTGACACATTAAAATTCTAGTGATGAGGTGTTCGTGTTAATCTCGACAGATGCCTATCCTGGTGCTAAAAAATTTGTTTTGGCATAATTGCTATTCCTTGGCATGCATAAGACTTACTTTTGAGCCACTAGTCCTACCTGTTTTCCCAGATTCTTGGTTGGATACAACACATAGCTCCGGATATACTTTGAAGAAGTTTCACTTCAAAAATACTGTCAATATTTCTCTTAAATTATTTTTTTTCATAAACTTAAAAGTCATTTCACTAAATTCGTATTACATTTTATAGAAACCATAAGGATACCTTCATGATTTATCAATTATTTTATGACATAACCAGAGAACATGCATCAAAATTAGCTTGCAGCGGTTGGTTATCAATACCAGCTTCTGACCAAATGAAATCCTCAAATAATTGTCTCAGCATTGAATTTCTCAGAAAAGAATTAATTTTAAAAACGTATTAAAACTTGGCATAATTGAAATGGCGCTTGAATGGTTTCACCATGATATGCTGCTGCTCTTCTGCGAAAAACCAATGCCAACAAATGAACGTTTTCAATTTCCGCTTAACTTCCTGTGCTTTCTCGTAGTTGTTGTTGTTTTTGGTGTTTTTTTTTTTTTTTTCTGTTCGCTCACTTGTCATGTTGAATATTTTTCCTTGCTGGTGCCCTTGTGCACTTACGTGATATCGCAGTGACAGTTTATGTGACTAATCTCTATATTCAACTCCTGGCAGCAAATAACGCTTCAGTTTTCATTTCACTGTTCTTCATGCCAGCCCCCTTTTTTTTCTCCATCAATAGAAGGAGTGCTTCAACCAGTTTGACTTCGTCGTAAGTTTTTAAAGTGATGATTTTTATGCTGGTACGTTTTGGTTTTTTTTTTTTTCTTATTCTCTTGTTCTGCTCACTACACTCCGTGTTTAGCTAGTTGATAGTGCAACCGCAAGATGGCGCTCTAAGCTTTAAACTGTCGCTACACGTTCACGCAGTGGTTTTAATCGGAATTTTACCCTCACATGCAGTCAAAAGGTCGTGCAAACATGTGCATTTAACATTAATATTTATGTAGTAGAATGATGCACACATATACTGGGTGCTCATGATTCACAGCAGGAACTGATATAATTCTAAAATATTATTGGTTGGCGGTTTAATCTTGTATATGAAAAAATACTCTATATAACCTAAACATTTTTTTTTTTTATTCTACATGCTTCTATCAAAAAATTACCGGGAAATGATCATTTAAAAAGCTGCTTTTATGACTTTTAAAATTCTTTTTGTCTCTAAGTTGGCTAACTCTCCTCTATCCTGACGTGAAGTTTGAACGCGACCTGTCATTTAGTTTGTTTACAATGCTCGATTTTGTCACTTTATCTCAAGTGTGTTTTGCGATTTTAACAATGAATAAATATATAAAACAAAGAATTTGTCTCAAATTTAGTATTTTAAATGTTCAATAAAGATAATCGTTGAACTTATTATGTCTCACCAATCAATTCGTTCCATTGTACATACTTGTTTGGGCATGAAACAATTTATTCACGAGTTCATATATACAGGGTGTCCGGTGTTGATTCGATAATGACTAGCAAGATTTAGAGCTTCGGGATCAGGTCAACGGGCTCATCCCCAAGGCCTAGTTCAATCTGTATCGACTGAAGAAAACATCCTGCGTGTGGGTGATTCGAATGAAAAAACGAAGATGGTCACTTCAGTGCTTGAAAGGCCTTTGACCGAGCTTCTTATGATCAATTGTGTTGTGCGTGTTTTGAAATGTATGAACACAAACTATCGAGAGCTGTACCTGCAAGTTTTATGCCGACTCCGCACGGCTTATGTTCTCAAGTAGCTTTTCATGGCAGTTTTTACTCTCTGAGATTTACCGTTGCCTGCAGAGAGGTGACGGCCGAACAGAAAAGTTAATTCAATTGAAAAAGTTTCTGCGTCAGGTGGGAATTGAACCTGGGTTCCTTGGAGTATGGGCTACACACACTACCCACTACGCCACGGCCGCCACCGTGTGGGTGATTCAGTTATCCAAAATCCAACCATGCCACTTATAGCGCTCTCGAAAAAGAAACTCAAGTTTTTTCCCTACAAAATACAGATAACCCACACGGTTAGATATTTTGGGATAAATTTTAATACAAATGAGCTTACATATGTGACCACACCAAAATTGTATTATATTTTTTATAGTTACCGAATATAACAAATACTTTCTAATACAAATTTGTATTAGAATTTAATGCTCAGCTTGTATTAAATTTTAATACTGTTTTGGTTTAAATTTTAATATTAAAATATTAAAAAGTTAGCATTCAATATTATTGCACATTAAAGTACATAATTTTTTTTTCATACTTTTTTATATAATTTTCAAATCATCTCATATTGTAGGTTTCGAACTCACGTCATCATTGAAATGAAAGTAGTAAACGTTGCTTGTGAGCCATATTCAAATAAAAATGACAAAAATTGTATTATAAAGCTTTGTTAACCAAAAAAGTTACTCTGAATTATAAGAATTTTGAATCATAACAATCTAAAAATTTAAATGGAAAGTATTGAAATATAATACAACATACAACTTAAAATTCAAATATAATATTCTCCATAATATCAAATTTATTTCAAAGGGTATAAAATATCATTGTAATTTGAATTGTATTGAAATTTAATACAAAATATATTTTAAAACTAGCTTATACCCGGCGCGCTTCGCTGCGCTCCACACTATTCCCTTAAAAAAGTTGGCGTATAGTGAGGCCACGCCCATATCCAATTATATTCATATATTGTTGTGTGTCTGTTTGTTTGATGGTAATTTATTAAGAGTCCACATTTGTACTTACAGTGACTGCCGTTTGGATCAATAGACCCTACGTTGTATTTTACTTTGATTTTATTATCAAAGTAGGTGCATTTTTAATGATTTCTAAAGAAATTTGTGTAACTATAATGTGACCATTTCCATTTTTTGTGAACATTCCATTTAAACAAAATTTAAGTCGAGTGAGAAACTCCAGAGTTTCAATGTTCTCAGATTGTTACTTCCAAAGCTATCCTATATCAAAAATTTGGCTTCTAACGGCGGAGCCACACCCCCTTGTATAATGCCCGTTCAAGTTATCTATTAGAAAGACATAATCAAGTGTCAAACTTTTACTTTCAAAGCTATTCGATATCAAAAATTTGCCTTATATCGCGATGCCACACCCCATTGTCTAATGCCCGTCCAAATTTTCCATTAAAAGGACATCACCAAGTGGTACCTCCATTCTGAATTTCAATGTTCTGTGACTTTTACTGCCATAGTTATTCTGTATCGAAAATGTGACTTGTATGGGCGAAGCCACACCTGTTTGGCATAGAAGAGTGAAAAGTACTTTACAACCTATTCTCATATCTACCAAACATACAAAAAAAAAATTCATTAAAATCGGTCGAGCTGTTTCGGAGGAGTTCGGCCACAAACATTGTGACACGAAATTTTTATATATTAGATTTTGTAATCTATTGAACAGTATTAAATTTCAAACTTTTTAAATTAGAAATCATTGAAATACTTCGCTTGTATTAAAATATATTCCAGAATTTCTAGCCGTGTAGTTATAACCAGAGAAAATACAGATAATCAACTTGGTCTTCCAAAAGTCGAAGACTTTTCTGGCGAATAAACAGCTATTCTGGTGATTTACAACAAAATTGCAGATATGCAAAAGGAACTGTGCCTTTTGATGCAGTAGCTAGTGGCAGTATTATTCTTTCATACCGTGGATATAAGTTTAAGAAAATTGTCAGCACCAGAACCAGTATATCTTGTAAGACACATTTAAAAATTTTGGAAAAAATCTGTACTAAATATTTCAACACAGAAATAATTAATGTTCAATTGACCATTTATTTTCCTATGACTTTAAGAACTTTCAAATAAATTCCATTTTTCTAACGATTTTACGATCTATTTCAGATTTGTCAAAATCTGTAGAAATATATGGGTGATTCTACGTTAAGAGATTGTCTGATATTAGGAAAGGCGGCGTGACATAAATATTTAAAAATATGTCTTTTTCCGAAGTTGTACTATGTAAATCAAGTATTTTGTATGCTTCTTTAAGATGGCCAGTCAATTAATTTATTTGTACGTGCTTTTTAAGGAACCAGGGGAGATACTCTATACTATACAGGGTAGAGACATGAAGGCCAGAGACTCAAAGAGACACATAAAAATGAGTTTCACCAAAACAAAAACATAGGTTGACGAGCACACGTGATGTAGATGCGCAGTAAATTTCATTTCTGCTCACTTGAACTGGACTTATGGTGCCTACCCTGGCATCTTGAGAGGCAGGGGAGAGATATTTTTACTTAAAAATTAACACAATCAGAAGAGTATGTATTGTTAAGAAAAATCGAAGGAATACGTTAAACTACGCAGAAATGAAAGTTAATGCACATTACAAACTAAGTTATACTTTGAATAACAAAGGAATAAACTACATTCACCGACACATGCCGAGTGGCGTGATCGAACTGTACGCCAATGAGAGCACGCGAGTTGCTTGCACTTCGTTTGTTGTTAATTTCACATCAAAATCAATGCTGTCAGATTTAGAGTTGTTACGACAAGTACTTTATCGACATTTTTTAACGGACGCAAAACGTCTAGAGTAGGAGACTTAATATACGAGGGACAAGAATTGTCGGTTTTTGTTTAAAAAAAAGAAAATAAAAGTAATTTGTTTCTTTTTAATATTTACTCTTTTTACTAATGCTTCTTCATGAAATAAATAATGCTCAAATGTCTGATGAATTAGAAATGTATTAAATTACACTGAGTTATTTGCGAGACAGTAAAGGGCCAGTCCGACTAGATACTTTTTTCATGGTTAACATGTCATTATAACAAAACTATGTTAATTAACTAAGGTATTGCAATTTACTGGTGACAAAGTAAACGTTGTTCATTATTATGTACTAGTATAAAAGCCCGTCCTATGATGCATTGACGCTAAACTGTAACAATTTCTTTTTTATTGCAGTGCTTTTATAACATTCTGTTCTGAAAAATGTTCAGCCTGAAAGTATGCACAAACATAAAATGCAAGCATGTCACTGATAAGCATCAAATGAATTTTCTGTACATACTTTTAGGCTAATCCCAAAAAATAATTACAGTGTGAGCCTTTAATATATTTGGATGTTTGTTGTTTTTCGCAAATTTTCAACAAATGTATGGTTTTTTGATTTAGTCACCACTAGAACCTCTTAGCGTAGAATCACCCATATATATATTTTTTTAGGTTGAAAAAGTGTCTTGTCTCGTTACAAGTATTAATTTAAAATTATGCAAACAAATTTTGCGAACATCTACCATGTTTATTTAAATGCCCAAACTTATTTCATACTATTTCGGATTTTTATAATCATGTTTTAAACTTTTTAATCGTATATTAAGCTTCTTTTTAAACATAGTATTTTAAAAAAAAAAAAAATATGTGCGGAAATGGAGTTGTCTTTTTTCTGGCATCAAAACTCCATATTGGCATTAAGACAGAGGCAATGCTAGTGCAAAGCATAGATAGAAGAACACGAACACGACAGAAAACAACGTTTACGTGCCATCAATGATTACTCTATCGTTCTCCGGTTTCCAGTCGTAATTTTTACTACTATTCTCCCTGGCTTGCAACCATTACCACCGAGTTCTCATCGCACAGTCTGTGCTTCACTACTGTTGCTGCACTGACTGACATTGTCAACAGTTCCGGTTGGGTTAATCAAGAGAAGCTTGAGAAGGTAGTTCATATGGTGCAAGTAAACGCGTCTTGCTGAACGCTTAAATAAACTAACAAAAAAAAAAAAAAAAAGAAAACAGTAATGAAAACAAAAACACAAAAAAAACCAGCAGATAAAAATGTTTATGTTGGGATGAACAGAAGTTCTATATTGCTGTCGCGGCTTTTCAGGTCATTTGTTGGCAATGCAGCCAACGTGCTGTGATTGATAAATGTTGGCAACACTGCTACCCGTAAATTTTGTTGTTGTTGTAATTTCGCTCAGGGCTAGAGGACATGCTGAAAAAAATCGATGACGATGTTTTAAAAATCATTGCGCTGTGATTTTCACATATTTGCTCCTCGACGACATAAGACAAGACAAAAGTTGGAGCACAAATTTAAGTTTGTGGCAAAAGGGAAAAAAAAGAGTGTTGAAAATTGGTCGTGCAATAATATGGTTTTTTTGTGAGCAAATAGAAAAGAAATGACACGCTAAAAAAAAGGTATAATGAAAATTAAAAACTTTAACAAAGCATTACTTTGCCAGTGTTTTTGTCTAAATACTTTCTTAATTAAAAAACAAAAAAGTTTAAAAGTTGTTTAATCTGAACTTTACTGACAATTTCGCATTCTTATTAGGCTGTTTAATAAATCTGGAATATAATTGAGATAAACGCAATTATTAAGTTCAATACTTATATATAATAGTTCAAACTTATTCATTTGACGCAAATTGTTTTCCCCTTGAGCTATTTTTTGAGATTTGGAAAAAGATAAAAGTCATTAGGAGACATATCTGGAAAAAGCGAAGTGCATCTCGTTGAGTCTTGCCAAAGCTTTGAATGACTTGTGAGATGGTGCATATTGTCTAGTAATAAAATAACTTTTATCCTTTTAAAATATGGTCGTTTTGTCCTGAAACCGATCATTGTGTTTTTGACCGCTTTGGAACACTTCCGCTTGGCCCAACACATAGTTTTTCTTGTTATGCCGATTCCGTTGAATAGTGGTGAATCTATGCTTCATAACAGAATACTAATCGACGCAAAAAACTTTCGGATTATGGGTAAATAGTGCTCAGAATAACAAAATCGCTGTCTTTTTTCCTATTGTTAACGCACGTGGCACCCATCTTGCAAAATTTAAATAACCAAGCCAGTTGGTATTAAAGCTCTGCAAAGAACCATTCAAGATTACTAGTTATGTGTTGTTATTTTTTCTTATATCAACTTTCATCGGTTTCGCTCTGTAAGCATTGAGTATGCATGGAATATTTCTCTTTTGCATAACGATAGAACATGTATGAAATTATCAAGCATCTATAATACTAGCTTGAGAATATACAGGGCTGTCCATATTCGAAGCGCCCACTTTATTTTTAAATAAATCAAAGAAACCACAATTTTTTGTCTGTTCGTCATGAATATCATTTAATTGGGTTCAAGTAGATTTGCTTATATTATTTTTTGAATATGATATCTCGTAAATGGTCGCCATTGGCCTCTACGACATATTGTGCCCGTTTTGCAGTATTTTCCATGGTTTTCTTCAACATTTCGATGGGAATGGCGGTTATTTCTTGACGGATGTTGGTTTTCAGCTCTTCTAGGGTTTTTGGCTTGTTGACGTAAGCCTTTGATTTCAAATAACCCCACAAAAAGAAGTCTGGAGGCGTCAAATCTGGTGATCTTGGCGGCCAATCGTAATCACCATTTTTTGACATCAAACGGCCAGGGAACAATTGCTTCAAAAAATCGATTGTAGTGCGGCTTGTGTGTGGTGGCGCGCCGTCTTGTTGAAACCAGTAGTGTCTGATACGCTTTCGACGAACGATTGGCATGAAAAAATTGTTTATCATATCGCGATAACGCTCCTGATTGACAGTAACTCTGTGGCCATTATCATCTTCGAAAAAGAACGGCCCAATGAGCATTTTAGCACAAACGCCGCACTAAACAGTGACTTTTGCATCGTGAAGAGGTACCTCTTGAATCTCTTGTGGATTTTCAGTTTCATACAAACGATAAATTGTTTTCTTGGAAGGCGCACTTTTCACTTTATTTATTTTTTTGAAAGCACGTTGAGTTTTCACTATTAACTTGTTTTGTTGAATGTAAATTTCAACAATTTTAGAGCGTTCGCGTGGCGTGTACTGTTCCATTGTAAACATTTGCTTGGAATGACGCTCCAAACGCGGTATGTCATTAGTCGATTTGGCATCACTGCGGAAAGTTACAGTATTGCCAGATGGGCGCTTCGAATATTGACAACCCTGTACGCAACAAACCGATATATCGGTAATATTGTTATCTCTGCTTGGAACATCTGGATATGTGACGTCAAAGTATAGAGACTAAAGAGCGAATTATTTCAATAAAACAATAAAAGAAACACTTTATATAAGTGCCAAGCTTTCAAGTTTTAAATTTATTTTATAAGAAAAATAAACCTAATAAAGGCATTTTTGTCAACAACATAAGTAAATTAAAAATAAATTAATTAAAAATTAATAAATGTGGCACAAGTACCTTATATAAAGTGATCGATTCACAGAAGCCATATCCATTACACCATTACCTTTTTTTAGCAGCATAGATAAAATAAAAGCACGAGATTAACACTATTTTGAATGGATATATCCAATTAAAAAAAGAGTTAAAACCGTTACTCTGCTTAGTGGAGCCCATAAAGAGAAAAAAAAGCTAACACTACAATGAGAGCCAGAGAAAGAGATGATACGCTCTCTGCTCAATCCAAAACATGTAAGCAAAATAAAAGCTCTACTCGTTGTTGTATTTGTACCAATCATATCAAGTTCTTACTTGTTTTATCTGTTTGTACAAGTAGAATGGATGGTTCTCTGCAGACCTTTAGTTGATATCATTGTAGTCTTAACTATCTCACCACTTTCACTTTCGGATCTAATAAAATATCATTAATATAAAAGTAAAAGTGAGGCGCGCCCGTATATAATCCCTCCCACTTTTGCAGACCCGCCCACTTTTAAGACCTGCTCAGTTTTTTGTAGAATTTTGTCTTTTCCTACAAAATTATTATTATATATATCTGCAAAATTGTTATTATATATTATATATATCTACAAAAGTTGGTGGGAGTTGGACAAACGGTGTAGAAGGAGTTTGATTTTAATTCAAGTGATACGGACCCTTGTCTAATACCGCCAATTTTTCTGAACTTAAAACTGCTCATTAGAAACCTATAAAGAGAATATATGTGCAGAGTTTTGTTGAAGTCGGAAAAACGGTGTAGATGAGATTCGATTAAAATGAAAGTTACACGTCCTCTTCTCTATACTCCCTTTTGTAAGCCCACCAACTTTTCTATACAAAAGGCTGCTTATTATACCAAAGAATATGTGTGAAAAATTGAGTTGAAGTCGAACAAGCGGTGTAGAAGAAGTTTGACTAAAATCAATGTGCCGCGCACCTTATATAAGCCCGCCCACTTTTATAAACTAAAGACGGCTCATTATACCATTTTGTTGAAGTCGGACAAACGGTGTAGTAGGAGTTCGGTTATAACTTAAGTGATACGCCCCCTTATCTAATCCCGCCTACTTTTAGAGACTATGGACTGCTCATTATACAAAATAATATACGTATGTGCAAAATTTGATTAAAGTTGAAATCGGAGAAAGTGTAAAAACAGTTCAGTTGCCTACAGACACGATGGCATTCAACTTTGTATATTAAATATTACATTACTTATCTATCTTTTTATTTTTCTTTAAATATCTAAGTTATAAAATTTCTAAATATTTATAACTTTTGAGAAAGTGGAAAATTTACTATCGACTAAATGACTAAATCAAACTTTAACAAAAATATACTTGAACTAACAAGATACTGCATAAACTTAATTAATATGCATGGAAAAGTTTTTCCTTAGAACTTAATTTATTATTGCGTTGCAAAACTTTTTTTACCCTACGCCCGGCAGCAGCAACAGGCTGTCTGCTTTTATCATCCGCACATAATTTACTGGGTTACAACAAGCTTAACAACGCTTTCGACAAAGTTTCTTTTTGAGCAGTTAACAATATTGTCATCATCCTCTTTGATCTATTTTATTAATTTTGTTTTGTTTTTTCTTCACTACTTCACCTCGTTTTGCTTTGCTCTGTTGGCGATAAGTTTTGCTTGCTGTGCATAAAGGTCAATCTAGTCAGCAGAGTCAAATGTAAATAGCTATGAGCAAAACGTAGCTAATACTACGTTTCTATTTTAATTTCTGTGTTTTTGTAACTTGATGACCCTTTTCCCTCTTACTTCTTTAGTTTGTAAAAGATGTAGAAAATAAAAATGGTCTTGCAAAATTGTATTTATTTTAATGCTTTTTGAGTTGTAATTAAATTGATTTTTTTTATATTGGAAGGGTTTTAGGCGTGATTGTGAAGCATAGAGTTGTTAATAACAATCACAATTAGCGACTACAAGTTGTAGAAATCTTTGATAACTTTTTAATTTTTGAAGCGAAGCTTTTTACGCCCCGTTCTGTGGAGTGAAATCAGAAAAATTTTCGACAGATTTTTTCTTAGAATTTTATATGGTTTCTTTGTTTCTGTGTTTTTTACAACAAGACAATTTAATATAACAAATATAAAAAAACATCCTTTCGCCTACCGTGGGGATTCGACCTTTGCTTGGAAGTTCTATACTCCTTCCATTGAGCCAAACAACTTCTTTGTACTGAAGCATTGATTCAGTATTAACTGCAACTGAAGCTATGTGGCAGTACATACAATAATCTATTAAATTATTTGTGTGGTTTGGGTAGCTGCTTAACCACTTGCTACAAGAGTTGAATAATAGATTTTTTATGGTTTGGGTAGCTGCTAAACCACTTGCTACAAGAATCATCAGTATTGCCACTTTTCCACAATTGTAGTAGTAATTGTAATCGTAGTAATTGTAGTAAATCTAGCACTTTTTTGGTTTCAACCACTTTTAACACCCACTATTTGCAAAATCTATATATTTATATAAAAATTATTGCATTATAATTAAAATTTTAGAAATTTTATTGCATATATTTTATTTTTATAGAAATTTTATTGCATATATTTCATTCATTATTACATTTAGTATATTATTTTAGAACTGTTTTAAGAACATTATATGAGAATTATTTGCGGTAAAACTAATTCAGCGTGAAAAAACTTACTTTATAGTATACTTCTTATGATTTGTTTTGCTGTAGGACTTCAGTCGAATTTTTCCTTAAGGGGGTCTTCTCATTGAGCAACTTTTTTTTTTGACTTTTTTTTGCATTTATTTATAGCTTGGGTAGTTCTGAATATGCCCCTAAAAGGATTTTTAGAAATTCGAAATACTTTAGAAGATACAGCCTTTTTTGCGAAGCAAGGTCTTCGTCAAAATGAGCTATTTTTTTCGACTCATTTTCGAACGAAGCGGCATAAAGTAACCACCAAATTCCGTTGAAAATGTTTATTGTTAGGTAAAAACGTGTTTGCACACATATTCATACAAACATACGAATACACATTTCTGCTTATTTTAGGGGTTGAAGCATTTTTTGAGTCCAGGTGTTCAACTGAAAGCATCATTTAGTTCAGTTTGTATTCTCGAGTTCTGTTCTGTGCTTACCACGTTGTCAGCGTTGGTAATTTGTGCCTCATGCAAGCAAAAAATTGAGTTCTTAGAAGCCTCACCAAATGGAGTTGGATTTAAAATTGCTTTGAACTGCGCCTGCCCACGCACAACATATATCGTCACCTATGATCGGAAAATCATATGAAATTAATCGACGCTTGGTTGTTGCCATGCGGCTTTTAGGGATTGGGCCAAAAGGTATAACCATGTTTTGTGGCCTCATGGACCTCGGACAAAGTTTGTCCAACAATCTTTACTATACTATCCTACAAAATTTGTACGTTGCTGGAAAAGCCATGTACGAACATGTCATTTCAAAAGCTATTGGAGAAGAAAAAGAGGCTATGATCGAAGCGAATCCAGAGTGCGATCCCACTTTATTTACTGTTTTGGGGGATGGGACTTGGAAGAAGCGTGGCTTTGCTTCCCTTTTATGGTGTCACAACTTTGATTGCCAAGCATACCAAAAAAATTGTTGACACTGTCGTAAAATCTCGTCTGTGTAAAAGCTGCAAATATTGGGAAGCCAAGAAGGAAGAAGAGCCAGAGGCTTACCAAATTTGGCTTGATACTCATGACGAAGAATGCACCATAAACCATGCTCTGGGAAAATGGAGGTGGACGCTGTAATAGAGATGTTCTCCAGGTTGTTTGAAACACACGGCATAAAATATGTAAAGTATATCGGCGATGGTGATTCGCAGATCGCTCTTTAAAACTGCATTTAAACATTTTTGATTTTTTTTTTTTTTTCCCAAAAAAATTACTTCAAACTTTAAACGCGTTTATCTCGAACCCACGTTTTTCGAACTGGCGGCCATGATATCTCCAGTTCAACTGAACCGATTTTCATGAAACAAAGTGGAATCGACGCAGAATTGTCACCATTCTCGGGTGAACCTCGACCATAATTTTAAAAAATTTTTTTCTATTTTTTTTTACACTAAACTACAAAAAAAAAACCCGAAATTGAAATTTTTTCTTTGAATGGCCGCCATTTTGTCAAAAAAAATCACAAAATTAAGCTTGAGGTTCACCCGAGAATTACATCTATACTGATTATAACCCCGTTTTTTTTTTTATTTTAGACGCTCCGGAGACCCGGAATCGTGGCCGCCGTGACGACACCTTTTTTTTTCACCACCAACTTTGAAGTCTCATTACTTTTTGAACAGCCCACGTATCGAGGCAAAAAAATTTTTTTTATTTACTTTGAACCTTTCGTAATACAATAAATAAAAAAGTTTTCAATTATTCTTTGCGTTTTCAAATAAGAATTTTTTTAAAAAGGGTCCAAAAAAACGGGTTTTGAATGAGAAGACCGCCTTAAGAAGAAAAATATATTCCAAAGTTTTTTAAAATTCACCACTCATTTTAGACTCAACCTAACACTATTTAAAATTTGCAAGTGACAACACTGGTCATCATCCTCAGTTTGCTAGTGCCATCTATTAGCGCCATCAACTGTTAACATAGCTGCAGTTATATATTTAATATTAAATTAACATCAACATTTAACAGAGTTGCTTGGATCGGTGGAAACAGTGTGGACTTATTAATCAGTGGGTCATGGGATCGATCCTCACGGTGGACAAAGTAATACTTTTTTTTTGATGTGAATGCGTTTATGCTGTTGTTTTGTTTTTGCATAGTGCGAAAAAAATTAACAATTGCCCACAAGTTCGTTGAAATAACAAAGACAGTAACATAAAAAGCTTCGCTTCTCTCGTGTGTCCAACGACGCACCAGTGTTTTTTGCTTCCGTTTGCATTTGAGAATGTGTGGACGCGATGAAAAAAAAACATTATTGAAACTTTTGCATGGAACTTGTATAGTAATCTTTAAAAGTTGTTTCTTTTTCAAAAATCAATATCAGTTCAATAAATAAATTTAAAGAAACTTCATTCTTAAGATACTCGTATTTTAAATCTTCTTTTATTTTTAGCTAATACGACATGTTCTGATAGTATTTACTTTATATAAAACATGTACAGTCAAACTTTCTCCCCCAATCCGCTCAAGTAATGAGTAGTTTTCCCAAGCAGATTAACTACAAAGTAGTGAATTTATTATATTCTATCTCTTTGACCACAAGAAAATTTTCACAAAAAAAAAAAAAATAATAAAACTTGCATAATTCTTGCAAATACGCAGCGAGATGAACAGCGTAAAAGAGCAATAATTTATCATGCACCCACATCTACCCACATAAACCATCAACGTCTACCCACAAGTTGCTATCTCTACTTCTCTGCCTTATACTACCAAGCCTGGAGAGGAGCTTCTAAGCATATTGCAGTCAATAGACCACAATTTTCAATCCAGTTTAAGTAATCCTTAAAATTATGCAAATCCTTCAGTTGCGGTTGGAACAGCAGCAGCAGCAGTAGCAACAAAAGTAGTAAAAGCTTAAAATAATGCATTTCATCAAAAATAAGAAAGGAAGTTTTTGAACTTTGCTGCACTTATTTTAAATGAAAGTTATCAGCGATATTTTCATTGTAACTTTTGGACAGAGGACAGGTTAGGCTTCTCTAACTGCCACTTTTTAATATAAGCTATGGCAGTTTTTATTAATATAACCACTTTTAATGATTTTCGCAGTCGCTTACCTGCACAGAAAGAATTTTCTTGAATCTTTCATAAATTTTGCAATTTTTCTTAATAGTCTAAGAGCCATGGAACAATTTGACTAATATGTTAGCACAAAGCTGAATTTTTGTGTTAATACAATAAGAAAAACATGACTTGGCAGGAACGACGCGGTTGCATTACCACCCTTTTCATTGAAGAAAGTGTAAAAAAAAGGGCCCAGACTAACATATTCGCACAAAGCTCCATTTATAATATGTTTTAACTTTTACATTATTATTAACGAAAAAATTGCCAGGCCTAATCTGCCAGGCGGGGCTTAGAGTGTAGAAGAAAGGGCCCAGCCTAACATGTTCGCATAAAGCTATAATTTTAATATGTTTTAACTTTACCATTATTATTTACGAGAAAGTAGATTTTACAGAAAGTATTTACAAATTAAGACTATTTAAAAAAAAAAATATATAAAATATAAAAAGTCATTAAATCGAAGCATTTGATTATATATTTAATTTAGATTATTTACTAGTATTACATACAAAAAAAAAACGTCATTAAAATTTATCAAACTAAACCGTAAAAATTTGCTTCCGAAATTAATACATTTTATATATTTCTATCAAATATTGCAAACTCTAAGCCAAGTCTTTTTGTAGTTCATTTATTGAACTCTTTGTTACTTTAGTTCTACTTAAGAACATAAGATAGCACCAGAGATTAAAGTATTAAAACATTAAATTTTTTAGAAATTTCCAAATAAATTACTTACTTACTCACTTAGGTGGTCGTAACAACCCGTGTCCGGGTTTCAACCGACCTCATCAGCTCTCGCCAGGCGCCTCTGCTTTGCGCGCGCCTTCTCCAATCGGATACACCAAGTGCGGTTAGGGCTTCCTCAGCCTGGTCCATCCATCGGAGGCATGGTCTCCCTCCAATAAATTACAACTCCCTCCAAATAAATTACAACTTTTAAAAGTCAACTTTCATTTGCACAAATCTTCATCATAGGAAATTTCGCTTTCTGTATTTAGAGTCCTATCGACTATAGAACCATTATCGAGTACTTCTTCGCTCTCTGGATAAAATTAATTCATTAAGTTATAATAAGCATAAATGTGAATTAATTTCAATGGAACAAGTTTTCACCTGATACAGTATCTTTTGATTGACATAATCTTAGAAAATTGTATTTGTAGATGGTGAAACAATATTGTCTTCTTGCCAGTAAGAGGTATATTTACTATCTTCAATTAACAATATACGGCATATTACGAGTAATATATCTCAGCTAAATGCTAAACTTTGTTCTAACTTCATGAATATTTCGTTAAGTAGGATGAGTATCAGTAAGACGACAACAACCATATGTATTTATGAGCCGAAGAAACACGATCTTTTCCCGATCCATCTCATGATTTAGGAAACTCATATTTATTTGAGCCGACGCATGTGTCGGGCTTCGTACGCTAAGGGCTGATTAGGTGTTTGTTCTTATTTTTTAGGGCGCCCCAAACGATACTACATGTCGAATGGACATCATAATAGCATAGTTTATATCATTATACAGGGTGTCCCAGACTTAGAGTACTATAATGTGGGGGCTGATTCCTCGTGATGAGACGAGCAAAAAAATCGTATAGGTGGGGGTGGTCGCAAATTCCCCCCTAGGGGGCTAGGAGGGAAAAACAAAAAAATAGGTGTCGTAACGTTTTAATCCATAGCTAACATATCTCTGCAACGATTAAAAAAAAACATAACTTTTTGAAAAGAAAATTAAATTTGCTTTAAATTATTTTCGCAAAATTTTTCCATAAAGTCATAAACAAAAAATGTATAAGCACCTGAAATCAAAAAATTGGTTTTTTTCTTTAAAAATTCAACTTTCAAGGCAATTTTCTCAGAAAAAAACCAAATGTTTTATTATTTTTTATGACGCAGTTTTTTTCCTTGGTCAATTCTCTAAAAATTTTCTAAAACCGTAACAAAAAATAATGTCTGCGTACTCTGAGTTGGAAAACATTATAACTCTACGATCGGTGAAAGAATGTGTCGATTCAGGCATGTGATGCACTTAATAATGAGAAATTGCTTTTTTTTCTTAATTCCGTTAAATCTAACTGTTTTACTAGTTATTGTAAGCAACAAAAAAACAAAGTCGCCTTGCTTGCATTAAGTACCCCAGTGGGAGGAAAAAGTGGTAGAATCGGAAAATCGATATTATACGAAAAATATTATCTCTGAGGTATAAACAATGTATGATGGATTTTTAGAGAATTGACCAAGGGAAAAAACTGCGTCATAAAAAATAATAAAACATTTGGTTTTTTTCTGAGAAAATCGCCTTGAAAGTTGAGTTTTTAAAGAAAAAAACCTATTTTTTGACTTCAGGTGCTTATACATTTTTTTGTTTATGACTTTATGGAAAAATTTTGCAAAAGTAATTTAAAGCAAATTTAATTTTCTTTTCAAAAAAGTATGGTTTTTTTTAATCGTTGCAGAGATATGTTAGCTATGGATTAAAACGTAACGACACCTAATTTTTTGTTTTTCCTTCCTAGCCCCCTAGGGGGGCATTTGCGACCACCCCACCCATACAATTTTTTGCTCGTCTCATCACGAGGAATCAGCCCCCACATTATAGTACTCTAAGTCTGGGACACCCTGTATAATAGTTTTCAAAGAGTGATCATCGTGCACATTGAATATTTTGCAGCATTAATATGACAAACGCATTGATTGTAGCAACTAGTTTTGTGCTCTTCACTTTTTCTATATATAAATATTTTTCTATATTTCTATATATATATTCTAAATATATATATCTATATATATCGAAAAATTCTTTCCAAAATTCAATATTTCTTATGTAAGTCATTTTTTGCGTGAGATGTGCTTCTTTCAAAGATTTTAATCGAATGAGAAAATGCATGCACCCAAACGATACTACATGTCGAATGGACAGATAGAAAAGTCAAAAATGTTCGTCTTCCTTGGGAGATGTGCATTCGACATGACATTTTGTCCGCAAACAATGCTAACAGTGATGTAATTTAGACCGTGTGAAAAATCCCGAATGTGTAAGAGAAAATCCCATTTTAGCCCGCCAGAGAGTACCTTAAAATTCCACCAAAAGTCCCACCAAAAAGTATAAGTAAAAGTACATACAATTATTTTCAACAAAACACCGTATATATTTATTGCACTCGTATATAAAAATAAAAAAAACAATAATAAAACATTTAAAAATTTACAAGACAATTTATTTTGATAAAAAAAAATAATAGTTTTCAACCCTAGGATGTGCGACTACCTGTGAGGCGGTAAGTGACCCTACTGGGCCTCGAGAGGCTCATAAGGCATGACCAGATGTCCTTATTATTTCCGTCCAGATAGGTGTCCAATTAACAGTTGATATTGAGTAGATGAGTATGACGCAATAGCTGCGCGTGGGTGTCATTATTATGGGGTATCTTATGGGGGGGAAGGGAGGTTGGGAAGCCCTTACCTAAATCTATAAGAAGTGAGCTTTCGAGCTTTCATATAGTGAAAGCACAATTGATCACATGCACACAAGAACTTTGCACATAAACACATAGCGTAATACAGTCACCGAACGTGATCGATCGTGCTTGAAAATGTTTTGTTACGCAGCTGACATACATTTTCCATATATTTAACATATGGGCCTCGTGAGGCCCAGCAGGTACACTTACCACCTTGATACATTAACAGGTCAGGTTTGTTCTGCGAAATCAATGTAAATAGTCTTTAGCTGATTTCGTTACGTTTAGAAAATATAAGCGTAGTTGGCAAACAATATTTTGGCGCGCAGAGTCAAGAAAAAAATATGGCCTCTACTTAAAGTAAAAATAGGCTGCAAAAAGCCCAGTCGCACATCCTAGGGTTAACAAATATTACAAAACACAAAAATTTAACCACAACGTAAAATCGAAAGATCAGCGTATTGACCAATTTTATAAGAATGCCTTTTTCAATAGTATCAAATAAGAGGAATTCTCCATATAGAAATCTTTTTATATCCATAGAGAAAATCTTATTATATGTATATTATCAAACATTGCCTAATAACATTCGTTACTGAATGAAGGAAATGATGTGGAAATGTTTTAAACACTATTGTCATCTCACTCACATATCTTACTTAAGTTTAAGAAGATACCTTAAAACTAAGAAGAAAATCTTAGCCTTTTTTTATGTTTACATGAATACATAGCAATATTTGACTTTTAAGACTGAAATTGAAATTAAAATGTTTTCTTGATACATTCATATGTAAAACAAGTAAGGAAGGAGCTTCGGCAGGGTCCCGAAGCTAAAACATCCACCCGCTGCCCTATTGGAGTATATTCGAAGTCTTTAGCCACGACATACACGATGACATTCAGTTTTATATATTAACGAAAGTTTTCCTAATTTGATGACGTCATTTTGTATGGGAGGTAGGCGTGGCTTTGATCCAGTTTTGCGAAATGTCACAGAGATGGTCTATGTTATATATCAAAGTTAATGTGCAAAATTTCAAGACATTTCTTGAATTTTTGTGGATTTTTAAGAGATTTTACGTTGAAAATAAAGCCACTTTGCTTTATTGCGTGAATTTCATTCGATTTTGCCATATATCATACAGATGGTTTATATTAAATATCAGAGCATATGTGCAAAATTTTAAAACATTTCTTTAATTTTTGCAGATTTGTAAAAGATTTTAAGTTTAAAATAAAGCCACTTTGTATGGAAGGTAGGCGTGGTATTCATCTTATTTTTCCAAATTTCATAGCGAAGATTAAGATTGAAGAGCAAAGCTAACGTGCCAAATGTCAAGGCATTTCTTTAATTTTTGTGGATTTTAAAGACATTTTACGGTTAATATAAAGTCACTTTTCATGGGAGGTAGGCGTGGTTTTCATCCGATTTGGCCCATTTTCGAACTTGATCTTATTTTTTCAAAATTAGACTTATAGTTTGAATTTCATTTCGATAGCTTTAAAATTGCGGCTGTAATCGTGTCGACAGACGGACAGACAGACGGACGCACGGAAATCAACTCAGGAGGTGATGCTGATCAACAATATAAATATTTTTCTATACCTGCCACGCCTTCTTCTTGGCGTTACAAACGGAATGACAGAGTTAATGTACCCCTTACGCAGTACGCGTTGGGGTATAAAAATGTTATGAAATTTTTATTTATATTTTCTATATTTCCTATAAATAAATAAATAAGTCAGATATCCTATTTAAATATGAATAAGATAACGTTTAAAATAAAATTAAAATTAAATTAAATTAATATTTAAAATTAAGACTTTCTTATTGTTTTAAAAAGTTTTCTATTAAAATATAAGAAGATTCTTCTTGAAACTATGTTATTTTCATAATAAAGAATGACAGCGTTTAAATAAGATTCCCCTATGATTTTAATAACACAGTCTTTTTGGATGAAAATTATAGAGAAATCTTCTTGATTTTCTTCTATTTTAAAAGGTTGTTTTGGCTCTGTGTACGTTTAAATGAAACCGCGTCCGTTTGTTGGTTCCTAAATGAAGTTAAATTTGAATAACAATAAATAAACTCTTTTATCAATATCCAAAGCAATTTTCGGGTCTGATTTTGGGGCAATGCTTCCAAAGAAGGTATTTTCATTTAGATAGGTTTGAAAATTTCGCTTTGAAGCATAAAATTCCGACCGCCCCCCAAGGGGTCAAAAATCCTGAACAGTGGCCGAAGTCCCGCCAAATCGCATAACTGGATACTACATGTGTATCCATGACAGACCCATCCGACATGTAGTATCATTTTGGGGACCTTTTTCCAAAACAATGCGTTGCATATCACTGATTTGATTTCTAAAGGCTTTCACTATTTCATATTTTTAACAAAAACAGTGTTTAAACTAAAAAATCTTCCATCACTAAAAAAATTGTTCCTTCAACTTTGTTCAATTTTCTTAAAAACTCAAAAGTGGTTATAAAAGTATATTTGGGGCATCTAGTACTTAAATAATGCCAATTTTTTACATTGTATTTCTATTCATTTTAAAAAAAAATAAAATTCGGTGTCCAGGAATTGCATTTTTAAATTCCGAAATCCCTGGATTGGAAAAAGCCCATCCCTAATACACACATACAATACAATTATTTTTGTGCGAAATTCAATACGTTTCAATAAATAGCTGACTGATAAGTTATCGGGAACGGATTTCATGGCATTTAAAATTGAAAAAAAAGAAAAATTAAATTTTGAAAAAGGCAAAAAAAAAGGCATTTATTAAAAAATTCATTATAATGCTACGAACAGAAAAAAAATAATAAAAAACTTCAACTTTTTATACATTGAGCTAGTGCTCTTCTGAAGCATTGTAGTAACACAGTGCTACAAGATGCATTTTAAAATTTTTTGGCAACATTCTCATACGACTGTCCCGAAGCATATTTTTAAAAGTGCTAAAACTTCTTTCCACATCAACAGAAACTAGTGGAGCCCAATTAAATGATTCCACGTCGTTTACTTCGATGTTTTTTGGAAGTTTAGCAGTTTCTAATCCACCGACTACATCTGCAATGTCTTTTATAACTTGTAAACCTTTATTTTCTGAAAAAACAGAATTAAATATGTCGAACACTGACATGGCAATTGGCGCTTTGGCTTGTTTCAAGTTGTTTTCGACTTCATGAAGTATTGATAGAATTTTGCCAATCGGTTGTCCTAAATATGGATGACACTGTCAATCGCAATTGGGAAAATAAAAAGTGTTCGATGTTACCTCTCTTTTGTAAATGATCAAAAATACTATTTTTAGGATCTACAAGAAATCCAAAATTTGTTTGTATATATGCCAGCTGAGCACGAATTCTGTCATCTGCCAAAATTGATTTTGCGAAAGTAATACAAGCTGCATCTTCATCTAGTTCATCGACAATGCATTTTATACGCATAAAGTTTCTTGCATAGTAAGACGCTGCACTCAGCCAAGTACCCCAACGAGTCAACACCTATCAAAATCAAAATTTTATGTTCATAAATAGGTATAAAGTTCATATTCGAAGTCAAAACAAATCTTACAGGTTGTGGAGGCAACGGAAGTTCGGGATCCATTTCCTTAAAAAGATAAACTCGTGATGCACATTTCAAAAAGATCTTCTTTATATTGGCGATCAAGGCATCAACATCAGGATAAATACTGCGAAGTTTTTCACAAACTCTATGTACGCCATGTGCAAGACATGTTATGTGGATCATTTTCGGATATAGGAGCTTAAGAGCTTCACCACATTTTTTCATGTACCGTGCGGCGTCTGTTATGAATACCAAAATATTTTCTCGTTTAACTTGTTCTGGCCATAGAATCCTTAACGAATTGTCAAATATAGTTGCAATTTCAGATGCGTTTACTTTTTGTATAACCTCTGAAGTCAAAAGATATCCACGGCCGTTTTTACGCAATGGTCCAACTATGACGTTACAAACAAATCTACCAGCTTTATCTGTAGATTCATCAATAGATATGAAAATTTTGGAGTCACCTATATCATCTCTTATTTTTTGCAATACTTCCTCATACACATCCTTCAGATAATTTTTTCTTATAGTGGACTCATCAGGCAATTTTTTTTGGGAATAATTTTCGAAGAATGTTTTAAATTCTTTATGGTTTGCTTTAAATAGAGGTATATCACAAGCTACCATCATTTTAGTTAGGTCTGTGAAAAACTTATTTTTCTCAGAGTTAGCGGTAAGAAATGACGATATGGGCTGTATCTTTAAAGATTCGTTTAGTGCCGCTGCTGCTTTATGCTTTTCTCTTTGTAAATGTTGCTGAATATAATATTTCTTTGCAAAGCTTACTTGTACGAGTATGGAGCAATATTTGCAGATCAGAGTTTGGCCATCCGTAGTAAAAACATCTTGACCAAATTCTTTTATAATTTTCTGCAGTTTAACTGACGAAGAGCTAGCGTGCTTTGGCATTTTATTTAAGATCACTCAATAACTCGATAAGCTGCACATAACAATAATATTAAAATAATTCACCAGTTATTTTGCAGAAACAAAACGGTTTAAGTGTTTTAAAAACAGCTGTTGTATGACAGGTGGAGTATGTTCAGAGTTGCAAATTAATTTTTCATAGGGTGTTTCAGCTGTTAGATTTAAATGCCAAAATTTAGTACATTTTGTAGATTCACATAACTTTTTTTTCAATTTAAAAAAAAAATTAACAATACAGTAGACAAAAATAAGAAAAGAAAATAAAATCATAATAGGTAAAATAGGCAAAAAAAAGGCATAATGGGTAAAAAGGGCAAAAAAAGGCATAATGGGTAAAAAAAGGCAAAATAAAAATTAGATTTTCAGAATCAGTAGGAACTGAAACGTGATTATGTCGAACCAGTTTTCATGTACAAGTAAGCACAAAAAAAGGCATTTTCCACAGAATCCGTTCCCTGCTGATAACAAATGATATACTTAAGTATTGGAAGAATTTCAGTAATATTATTAAATTTCATTTCTGTACGTATCATAAATAATTGCGGCTTTAATTATCACAACAAAATTTGTTGTTGAATAAACAATATTTAATCGAACGAAAGAGCAATAATTATGCCTTAGCTAAAAATTATTATGCCATTTTCAAAAACTATTGATGTCGTTGGGGGATACACACAAACACATACTTGCAATCACATCCTGCCTCCTTTCACCATTCATTGCAAATTGGCCACACAATTATTCACAGCAAACGTGCACGCAATGCCAATCGAAGCCGCATTTGAATCAAATACATACGTAGTTAAAATTTTCCAAAGAGAAATAAACAATTTCCTGCGCTAAAGCCAAATCCGCGTGCCGCATTTGCCAAAGCAATTATTTGACGCAGATTTATCGTTATAGAATTTCCGTTTCCGTCGAATGAACGAACGAACGAACAAGTGAACAAACATAGCACAGAAAAAAAAAAGAAATGGTAGTCAGCATTGAATGCTGCCAATGCGCGCAAATATTGCATGCTGTATATGAAGTTTTAACATCGCTTCACTTTTTTTTTTTTTTTCTTGCCTATTTATGCCTATTTTTAACGCTGCTATTGTTGCTGGTTGCCATTGTTGCCAACATAATAAGTGGTATGAAAATAGTTTTTGCCAATTGCAAATAGAAATAGCTAGCATTTTAATCGATTTGCAATAGAACGGAAATCAAAGTGAAAATCGCTAGCAATTAAGTGAAAATTTAGGCATATTTATAGAGAAAATTTTTTTTTTTAAATATGCATGCTGCATAAAAAGCTGAAGTGTGCATAGATGCAACACAAGTACAACATGCCAACAATTGTTACTCATTGCATACATTGTTCATTTAATTCCTTTTTAAGTTGCTTACATTTGCTGCTGCTGCTGCTGCTGCTGTTGCTGTTGCTGTTACAAGCTGTCAACTTTTTTGTGACATCAAGACAGTAGGACACAAGTTTTATTAACCCGCCAAAAGTTGCTGCAAACGTTTTCAATTTTATCTCGAAAGCAATTTCAAAATTTTATTCCATATAAGCACAACATTTTTTACACACACACACACACACACATTACTAGCAGTGGCTAAAAAACTACTTTTTGGAAAAAAAATTACTTTGCTGTCACTGCCGTCTGACAATGTTCTTATTTTGGCATTTTTCCATGTGTTCATGTTATAGTTTTTGGGTGCAAGAACACAGCAAAAAGAAACAGAATAGCAGTAAAAAACAGACAGAAACCTTTCTGACGTAAAATTTGTATGGTTGCCAACAAATTTCCAAACTATTTATTTACAATTCTCAGACATGAGTTGAACTTTGTGCAAAAGTGCAGCTATATGCAACATAATGAGGCAAAGTAAGTGAGTTATTCTCGATCAATTTGCTTGCTACTAATGCATCATTTTCTTTTTTTTTTTTGTTTTTAACTGAGGGTCTCACTTAAGGATCTTCTGAGGGTGGTTGAAGGGACAATTTTCAGGAAATTCTGGTAACTTTTGTTCAGCTTTTGTAACTGCATTATGAAATGTTGTGACAGTGTTAGTCAGGCCCGTAGCCAGGATTTACCTTAGTGGGAGATTTTGATAAATAAATCTGTAAGAAGATACCTGTAAAAAATAAAAAGGTAGGATATGGAAATTTTTCCAAGCAAAACCGTTTTCTTTTAAAGCTATTCGTAAATATATCTGTATTTAAATGCCCATAAGAGAGATGACAAGTACTAAGTTTTTGATTTTTATCTTTAATTTTGTGAGAAATGGTCCAAATTGAGAATTTTTAGTTATAGTCAAATTGTCGTTTAAATGTCGAAAAGTAAAAATAACTATCACAAAATTTCACTAACACTTTTATAAACAGGAGAACCAAGAAAGTAATGTCTTTATATTTGGCTTATTTTTGGCTACCTTTCGTCTCTATTGATCCCTAGCTTGTGTACAAGTATATGGACCTATGTAAAGCCTAGTACGAGTTATCGTTAAAGGCCAAAATATAACTTTTCTCGAAAACGACGTCGGCAATTTGACTTATATTCAAAAGAAAATATTTTAAAATCTTTAAAAATTGAAATGTTCCATTGTCTCATAAAGATTTAATATCATGACTGATAAAACCATCCAATTCCCAATCACAATCACATTATATTGGGTGTTTTTTTTAGAGGTTTGTTTTTCGAATAGAGATAAAACTGGCATTTTGTGGTCAAATCTGGCAACTCTAATGTCATTTATGTTCAGTTTGGTTTGCCATTTCATCATGAACAGGTTGACAAAAGAACAACGCTTGCAAATCGTGCAAATTTATTTCGAAAATAATGGTTTAGTTCGACATAATCGTCCATCGTCCATCGTCCATCAGAGCAATTAATTCGGTTAACCATGGATCGTTTTCGCACTACGTTTACTCTATGTGAGTATCTGCGCATCCGCAGAGACGTCGAACAGTGCACACCGAAGAAACAATTGCCGCTGTAGAGCAAAATGTTGAAGAGGACCCGAATGAATCGCTTCGCCACCGTGCACAGCAATTGGAGCTTTGTCCATCAACTTTATGGAAGATTTTGCGCAAAGGTCTTGGCTTGCGACCTTACAAGATCCAACTTGTGCAAGAATTAAAGCCGCGAGACCATGCAATGCGTCGTGATTTTGGTGTATGGGCCGAAAATGAGATTGATCTCGATGCTGATTTTCATCGCAAAATTTTGTTCAGTGATGAGGCTCATTTTTGGTTGAATGGCTACGTCAACAAGCAAAATTGCCGCATTTGGAGTGAAGAGAATCCACATGAGACCCTTGAGACGCCATTACATCCACAAAAACTGGCTGTTTGGTGTGCTCTATGGGCTGGTGGAGTCATTGGGCCATTCTTCTTCCGAAATAATGCTGGAGAGTCAGTTACCGTTAATGGAGACCGGTATAGAGCCATGATAACCGACTATTTTGTTCCCGAATTGGATGGCATGAATGTGGATGAGTTGTGGTTCCAACAAGACGGCGCTACATGCCACACAGCGCACGTCACAATCGATTTATTGAAGGAAACATTCGATGAGCGCATAATTTCGCGGAATGGACCTGTCAATTGGACACCAAGATCGTGTGATTTGACACCATTGGATTATTTTCTTTGGGGATATGTGAAGTCGCTCGTCTACGCCAGCAAACCAGAAACGTTAGGGGACTTGGAAGCCAACATTCGTGGCGTTATTGCCGACATACGGCCCCATATGCTCGAAAAAGTGGTTGAAAATTGGACCTGTAGAATTAGATTTATTCGAGCCAGCCGCGGAGGCCACATGCCCGACATCATATTTAAACATTAATGGCATAAAATTATCCTTGCAATAAAGCCAAATTGATGGACATTAAAACGATTTTCTTTTGTTTTATTTCAATTCGAAGTTCTATACCTCTAAAAAAAACACCCCATACTTCTTTATAAATGCTTTTGAGAAAAGTCATATTTCAATTTCAGATTATTTTCAAATCCCATAGTTCGAAAACTGGACTTTGCACAGAACAAATATTTTATAGCCAATATATTTCTTTAATTTTTTTTCATCAAAATAAGACTATTTTTTAAAACCATTACTCAGCTAGATACATTTTTATAAAACAAAAACTAAGCAGCAACTTTTTTTTGGATATTTAAGAAAATGTTTAGTTCAGTAGTGGATTTAAATTTAAATTATTTGTAAAATAGAAAATTAAAACAAACACAAAATTTTATCAACTTCTAAATTGTTTTTAAAAATGATTTAAAAAATCATCAAATCCCCATAGAATTGGGCTCTATAAAATATTTTAAAAATATTTTTTTTTGAGAATTTTTTTTAAGAAAAAAAAAATATTTACATTTTAGATGATTTTCTGAAGCCTGTAATTTGGAAAGGACTTTGCAAAGGCCTAAATTGTTGTGACAAGTTGGAGACTTAAAATGTCCTATATACCAAGAATATTGTGGCGGCCGTGGCGTAGTAGGTAGAGTGTGTGACTCTTACACCAGAGAACCCAGGTTCGAATCCTTCATTCGACACAGAAAGTTTTTCAATTGAATTAATTTTTCTGTTCGGCCTTCATCTCTCCGCAGACAATGGCAAACCTCAGAGAGTAAAAACTGCCCTGAAGAAAAGCTTCTTGAGAACATAGGCCGTTCGGAGTCGGCGTAAAGCATGTAGGTCCAGTTCTCTCTGACACACAACACAATTGATCATAAGAAGCTCGGTCAAAGTCCTTTCAATGGCTGAAATGGCCATTTCGTTTTTTTTTTTTATATACCAAGAAAGCAACAAAATAGAGTGGGCAAATGGCTTTAGTCATCCGCTTTATTTTTTGAACCTTTCATTGATTAAGTGAAGTTTCTTAAATTTGCGCTGAAAATTGTCTTAAAAAAGATTATATTTTGAATGTAATAGTTTCATATGCGTTATTATTTCATACTTTCTCGAACCTAAGAGGGGGTTTGAACACCTAAATCCCCCCTAGGCTGCGGGCCTGGTGTAAGTAGATGAAAAGAGAGAATTCTAAATCTGACATGATGTGTACGATTAAAAAGGGGTTCTTTAAGGCTGATATATGAAACAACCGATACAGGATTAACGTAGAACCCACTGAATTAAAAAAAAAAAGACTACTAAATATAGATGTTTAGGTTTAAAATGCTTTTAATGTAAATAAATGTATTTAATTGAAATATGTAATAAATAATAATTCATAAAAACATATAAGCTAAGCACACAGCGAGAATTTTTCAATTTAACAAGGACAAATTTTTTTGTTGAATGTAAGCAAAAATAGTTAATACTTTGGAAGTTATATATTTAGCTTATTACGTAGGTGGTCCCAATAGTATCCGACCTAACAAAGAAAACACAATGGCCCTTAGTAATAGAAACGTAAAAACTCACTTCTAAACTCAAACTTAGTTAGGTGATTCTAAGCTACTTTTAAGATTTCGTAGTAATAAAACAAATCTAACAAAAGCCGACTTCAGTGCTTCTACTGTGAACTGATCTTAAATTTTATGCCTGAACATACCCTAAGTTCGGTTTGGTTAACAGCTGATTTTACTATTTGCTTTTTTTTAAACACAGATCAAAATAAATGCAAGGCTCTATAAAAGTAAGCTTCTTCTTTTGTCTGATTATGATACTGTATGTTTACTTTATTGCTTATTTATATAATATAGTATATCTACCTGTAGTTTTTTTTTTAAATTCTACGTCATTGTAGAATAAAGCGTTTAAACGGCTTTTGTAGTTTTTCTTTGCACTTGTGCCTCTGGCATTATTTATTATTTCCAGATCCCGAAATATTTCATCGTCCATATTCACTACAATTGTTTCAAATGTCAATTTAAAATTGACTTAGAATCAGGCGAGCCACAACTAGATGTTTTCTAACTTAGAAGTGACTTTTTTGTTATTATTACTACCGATTGAAAGCTAAAGTCGAGTTTTAGAAAGAATCGACTTAGAATTTCTTTATTACTAAGGGCCATTAAATTTGGGAACAAATATTTTTATTTTTCAACATAGTCTCATTTCAGCTCGGCACACTTTTCCCAGCGATGTGCAATAGCGTCGATACCCTGTTTAAAGTGAGAACCGTCAAGCGCCTCAAAATAGCCATCAACCGCAAATGCCACGTCTTCATTGTTGACAAATCTTTTACCATAGTCCGAGGGGACTAAGTCTGGCGAATAGGGTACGTGAGGAAGCAATTCGAACTCTTATTCATTGATTTTGGCCACCGCGATAGTGGATGTGTGAACTGCTGCATTGTCTTGATGAAAAACACTTTGTTTTTCGCCAAATGCGGCCGTTTTTTCTTGATTTAATCGCTCATACACTGCGATAAGTTTGCATAATACTCGCCGTTGATTGTTTTTACTTTTTTATAAACATTTTACCACGCGCATCCCAAAAAACTGACTGCAGATGGAACAGTCTACGCCTTTTTTAGAGCTTCTGACGAGTCTTTCGTCTCAGGTGTGAAGTGAAGTGATGTTTCATCCATGTAGTAGGTGAGCTCAGAAGATATTGAACTGCAAAAAATAAAAGAACCAGCTCATATATTTGACCACTTTCTAGGAATGAATTTAGGATTGATTTTTTTTATATGAAGAGGTGATGAATTTTTAACTAAATGAAAGTGCTTCAACACTCGAAAAAGGATTTAGTGAATAATACTTCATTATTAATATTACAGATGATAAAAATGTACCACTAATTAAGTTTTTTAATAAAGCCTTAGGTTTGACTATACCCAATGATCTAGAACTCATTACTGCTAAATATAAAACAATCGATGCAGTTTATATACGATACTTACAGAAATTCCAATCAAACATTTTATTTTTCTACTTAAGTTACCACAACCTATTGTAAGCTTTTTTGAATATAGTAAAATGATTGCAATTGGAATGATTTGATTCTACAATTAACTTAAAAATATAAAAAATAAACTGTTATTTCATAACTTAATATTTTCAATAGCTTTAAATTTTCACTTCGGTCGGCAGTCCCCCAACCGCCATTTCGGTTTTGAAACGAAGCTTTTAACGCCTCGTTTTTGGACTTAATTGAGTGAAATCTCAAAAACGACACCTTTTTTCGACACCGTTTTTTTTATAAAGTTATGTTTATTTGTTGTTTGCGTCTATGTCAACAAGAAAATGTAATTTTTACATATTAAAAATATTTCTTTGGTTGGCCGTGGGAACCGAAACCGTACCCCATCGATTAATAGTTCTGCACACCAACCATACCAACCTGAGTTTCACTTCTCTCATGTGTCCAGCGATGCACCTGTGTTTTGTTTTTATTGATTTTTCGGTAAAATAGAAATTAAAGTTTAAACAATTACTATTTGAGTTGTATGGAAGATAAGCGCAGCAGTTGAGCGATCAAGCCTACTTTCTACCAAAAATTTTAGAGTTGTAAAATAGTCAAAAAACCCGAATTTTATCGTTATAGCCTGCATAAAAACCATCTTATGCCGTCATTATTACTTCAGCTGCATGGAAGTTAGAAGTGACAGCTGACTGATCACGGCCTTTTTTTTTAGTTAATGGCTATTTTGTTCCCCTCCTTCTCCTCCTCTAAGAAACAACACTGTGCACCGTTAGGGCGTATCAAATGCATTACTGCATGTGATTCTAGTAATTTTTTTTTTTATAATTTCAGTAATACATGGTTCTGTGAGTTTTGGCTATCGGTGTACTCTGAAGTTAGCGGCGGATCTAGCGAAATATTAATCGCAGAACTAACAATACTAATAGAAATAAGAAAATACTTTTAACCCTTTCCGGTAAACTTTTCCATTTCAGACCAAAAAAATTTTTTGCTGGCTTAGATTCAGAAATTTGTGTTAAATTATTAATAAACTTAAAAAAAAAGTCTTAAAGAATTTTCCAGAAAGGATGTAGAGGCTTAGAAAATTTGTACAATATATTAACCAAAATCCATAAAAGGAGTAAAAACTCGAAAAAAATAAAAATTTGTTTATGTTTTATAAATGTTTTTATTGTGTTAAGTCAAACGTAAATATTGCTTTTTTAATTAGCATAGTCTTAAAAATATAAAAATTCATTTATGGCTAGGAAAATAAAATTTAAAATAATAAATTTTGTTATATTTGTACATGGTTTTGTGTCAATTCAAGTGTTCAAACATAAATGAAATCTTTAAGGTACATAAATAGAGTCAAAATGAGACGAATTTTATATATATATTATTAAATTTTTTAAATTCTACTGACTTCATGAAAGACTTGGAAACAATTTTTGTCGCAACAAATGCATAAATGTACATTGCATTTAATGCAAATAAAATATGTGCGTCCTGTGCAACCATTATTCTTACACCTTGTGGGATTGTTCCGTCCATCGTGAGCTGGAAGGTGTTCAGCCTTATCTTCAGCAATTTCACGCAGTGGACGTGCTTCATATTTCTTTTTGCTGGTTGTGGGCTCAATGTTTGTTTCAAAAGTACGCAGAGGTCTTCCTCGCTTCCTTATTGTACTATTTTTTGCAGAAAGTACAAGATGGTTTGCCACACTCATCCGGAAGTGAAGTAAGTCTTTTATATCTTTTTTTGGAATGTTAAGCATATTGCAGTCTTTTTTATAAAGCAACCAGGAAGCCACCAAAGCAAAATCAATAAAGTGTGAGATCAGACGAAGTGTCCATTTCGACGACTTTAAAAAAATTCAACAAGTCAACGCCTCCCACTGAGGAGTTATACTTTTGCACTATTTCTGGCCTTTTAACTTCAACAAATCGCTTTGACTTTTTACAATATCTCCTCGCAATGTCTTCTTGTCCTCTTCCTACAAAATTTGAAGCAATATGTATTACCTTGTTGTCTTGCCACTTTATCAGGCAAATTTTTGGATCGTTGCTCACAAAACATTCCGATGAACCGCGTCCTCTTTTCTGCAACTCTTTATCTGAACCGAATGTTGTGCATCCAAATCTGTTAATACGTGCGGTTCCAGCAGCATTAATACTTAACTGCGAGAGGATTTCAAGTAATTTGTAGGAGTTAAAAAAGTTATCGAGGAAGAGATTATGACCAGGTTTTTTTAATATTTTTATCAAGTGCAAAACTATTGCTATTGAAAATCCGTATCTTGTCAAGTTTTCTGAATCAATTCTTGTTTGTTTTCCTTGGTATATTTCAAAATCGTAAGGAAATCCAGATTTTCCGCAAAGAACATAATTTTTAATACCCCATGGGTTATAATGGGTTATAATACTTTAATACTTTCCTTTATGATACACCTTACAAGAAAGCCATCCTTTAAAGGGCACAATTTGCTCATCGATACACACATACTGCTCAATGGGTTCTTTCAAGCATCGATTTCTTATTGTATCAATAAGTGGACGTAGCTTTATAAACTTGTCATTACAACCATTTGGTATAGATAAATTATCTATGAAGTGAATACTTAACCGTAACTGTTGAAATCTTCTTAATGTCATCGATTCTTTGAAAAGAGCAACATCTAATGTTGGGTCCCAAAACAAAGAAGTTCGGCGTAATTGCATGCTTCCCATAGCGATTTGGAGGCCGATCAAAATTTTTATTTCTTCATTTGTAGTATTTTTAAACCCTGAAAAGCTATTTTGTGCAGCATACAAGCTTGTATAAAATGTGACACTTTCATACAGATCACTTGTGAAGAATTGTTCAAAGTATTCATAAGGACTTTTTAGATTATTCTCTTCTGGATCATCACTTAGTTCAAAAGTGAATGGATTTGGCTGATACTCCATTCTACGCCACTTAATGTCTTTATTTTGTGTTATGTTATAGTGTGTCCGAAATGAATTTTCACATTCTGCTCCTAATTCTGCTGTTTCTGCCTGTGCATTTTCATTGCATCCAACATTTAAGCCTTGCTCACAACCGGAAGTATAAGGGATATCTTCAAAGACATCAAAGTTTTCCTCGAGTATTGTCTCATTGATGTTATTGTGTCTTATAAAAGAATCTATAAGAATCTCATCCTCAGGATCCATGCCGGCAATTTCAGCTCCAAATGTGATTCCAGCTGCTTCCACAATATCAATTTCTTCTTCCTCATAATCTGATAAATCTACCTCTATCCTGTCCAAAAACTCAGAAATTTCTTCATCATTGTTTACTATTTCAGCAAGCACCGAAAATATCCTACAAAAATTAAAAAAATCAACGACCTTTCCCGAATTTTGTACAATATATTGACCAAATTATTTTTGTACAATATATTGTACATTTGCCTTTGAGTAAATTGTACAATTGTACAATTGTACACTTTTTTTAAGTAATCAAAACAATTTTTTTTCCAATTTTTTTTTAAATTTGCTTACAAAGTAGTAACAAATAGAACTTAAACTATTGTTTTAAGCTATTATAAAATAAAAAAACTAATATTTACCTGTTCAAAATGTTTAACTTTGTTTGCTCACTTCTTGTACTCACACAAATTCAAAGTAGACTGTTTTTAAGATTCAAATAAAAAAATAACTTCACTTTGCATTTTTCTCCAATTTTAATTTCAAAAAGTCAAAACATGGTAAATTTAAAAAAAACAGTTTTCCACTTTCAAAATTTTTAATTTCCTTGACAAAACAAGAAGAGAAAAGTTCAATTATTTTTGTACAATATATTGTACAAAAACAAGGAAAGGGTTAAATTAAAACTATTATAAGAATATAAACTCTATTAGGTGGAGGGGGGTCTTGGAAATAAATTTTTCTCTCAAATTATTTTTGTGATCCTTCAACAAAAAATGGGATCTATTAAATTCAGAGTAAAATCATAATCATAATAATTATATTTATTTATAATTTGTCTATTTGAAGCAAGATGTATGGCAGTGGAACTAACGAAATTTTACAGAAGAGCAAATGATTTTTAAAAACAAAATCAAATACAGAGAATTGTCATCGTAACTGTTGGCAATGAAATAAGAAAACAAAAACAAATCCTGTGTTCGTTAACACACAAGCAACTGATAATTTGCATGCATTTGTTGTTGTTTACGCATTCAAAATTAGACGATCGTCAACAGCGGCTTGTGGTGCTATTTACATTTTTTTTTTTTTTTGTAGGTTATGTTGTTGTTTTTTATACGTGGTTTGGCTTTCGCATAATCGCAAAGACAAAGCTCTTGATAGAAAAAAATGTGTATGGCGGATAACGCAAGCAAGATGAGCTACTGGATGAACATGTCTGATGTACGGTATAGTCGAAATTATTAAAAAAATAAAATTTTTTTGATATTTTTAAAATTACCCAATTTCATTCCTTTGCATAGTTTTAGAAAAATATGTTGTTTCAAACACTCCCTCTCCCATCCCCTTAAAGTTTTCATTTTTGTTATAATTTTACTGTTTTTAATTTTGAAAACAAAATTGTTAGTACTGCGAGCAATATTTCTCTAGATCCGCCGCTGCCCGAAGTGATTAGTAAGTTTAGATTGTATAAATTTAATTAAATAATTGTATAAAAAAGAAAATTTGTTAAGAATGTATAACCAATAACGTTTCTGAACATATAAAATTTTTAAAATTTCAACATAATTTCAACATTTTTAAAAACTAAAATCTTTTGCCCCCCTTTTTTTTGTTTGCTTTTTGTCGCCAGTGGTGGCCGTGGCGTAGTGGGTAGAGTGTGTGGCTCTTACGCCAGAGAACCCTGGTTCGAATCCTCCATTTGACAGAGAAAATTTTTTCAATTGAATTAATTTTTCTGTTAGGCCGTCACCTCTCTGCAGACAATGGCAAACCTCAGAGAGTAAAAACTGCCATGAAAAGCTTCTTGAGAACATAAGCCGTTCGGAGTCGGCGTAAAATATGTAAGTCCAGTTCTCGATCATTTGTGTGCAAACATTTCACATCACACACAACACAAATGATCATAAGAAGCTCGGTCAAAGTCTTTTCAAGGGCTGAAATGGCCATTTCGTTTTAATTTTTTTACACAAAATCGACTTTACAAAAAAACTTTTTATAGAACAAAAAATGCTTAAAAAAGCCAAGACATGTATGTATGTTTTTCGAAATTTTTTTTTTTTTTTTGTGGCATTTTTGGATTTCCAAGATGGATGGTAAAATTCATAAATCGTTTCAAAACTTCTGAAAAAACTCTTATAGCTTTTTGTATAAACAGTTTTTTGTGTGAAGTGGTTCTTTTTCGAATTAAAAATTATACTTTTTTTTACACTGGTGAGACCAAAACAAAAAGAAACCTTTAAATGAGGGTTGAGGAAAATTTAGAGAAAACGCGCACCGTTTCTAGTGAATTTATGAAAACTCAAAAACACTAACAAAAAAAAAACACTGGTGCGTCGTTGGACACACGAGAGAAGCGAAGCTTTTTATGTTACTGTCTTTGTTATTTCAACGAACTTGTGGGCAATTGTTAATTTTTTTCGCACTATGCAAAAACAAAACAAAAGCATGTACCAACAACAGCATAAACGCATTCACATCAAAAAAAAAGTATTACTTTGTCCACCGTGAGGATCGATCCCATGACCCACTGATTAATAAGTCCACACTGTTTCCACCGATCCAAGCAACTCTGTTAAATGTTGATGTTAATTTAATATTAAATATATAACTGCAGCTACGTTAACAGTTGCTGGCGCTAATAGATGGCACTAGCAAACTGAGGATGATGACCAGTGTTGTCACTTGCAAATTTTGAATAGTGTTAGGTTGAGTCTAAAATGAGTGGTGAATTTTAAAAAACTTTGGAATATATTTTTCTTGTTAAGGAAAAATTCGACTGAAGTCCTACAGCAAAACAAATCATAAGAAGTATACTATAAAGTAAGTTTATTCACGCTGAATTAGTTTTATCGCAAATAATTCTCATATAATGTTCTTAAAACAGTTCTAAAATAAAATATTAAATGTAATAATGAATAAAATATATGCAATAAAATTTCTATAAAAATAAAATATATGCAATAAAATTTCTAAAATTTTAATTATAATGCAATAATTTTTATATAAATATATAGATTTTGCAAATAGTGGGTGTTAAAAGTGGTTGAAACCAAAAAAGTGCTAGACTTACTACAATTACTACGATTACAATTACTACTACAATTGTGGAAAAGTGGCAATACTGATGATTCTTGTAGCAAGTGGTTTAGCAGCTACCCAAACCATAAAATAATCTATTAATCAACTCTTGTAGCAAGTGGTTAAGCAGCTACCCAAACCACACAAATAATTTAATAGATTATTGTATGTACTGCAACATAGCTTCAGTTGCAGTTAATACTGAATCAATGCTTCAGTACAGAGAAGTTGTTTGGCTCAATGGAAGGAGTATAGAACTTCCAAGCAAAGGTTTACGGGTTCGAATCCCCACGGTAAGCGAAAGGATGTTTTTTTATATTTGTTATATTAAATTGTCTTGTTGTAAAAAACACAGAAACAAAGAATCTATATAAAATTCTAAGAAAAAATCTGTCGAAAATTTTTCTGATTTCACTCCAAGCAAATCACAGAACGGGGCGTAAAAAGCTTCGCTTCAAAAAATACACAAGAATTTTGCTTAAAAAAAGAGGCAACTTTTTATTAAGTCTTGATCTAGAACTAATGATAGATTCCGAAAGAGTTCACTAGAAAAAACCTGATTTCGAATTTTAGCTTAAAAACAACCTCCTTGAAACATTGAATTTAATACTTTAATGCTTAGTTTTCACTATGTCAATTTCAATGGTCAATTGCTGTCAATCAAATGAAAAATGCCAACACGTTGGCATTTTTTCTATGTTTGACAATGGAGAAAAATTAAATACAGCTGAATTATCAAATTGAGCTACACAGAAACAAAAAAATAATAATTTTATTTAGGTGATTTTTTAATTGATTAAGTTTCATGTCGTCATACAACTGACATAGTGAAAACCAGGATTAACTTGGATGCTCAAAATTCGTGTTTTGTACAAAATTGGGTTGGACACAAAAGTTGTTTTAAATAACTGAATCCTTGTAAAACAATAAGAACGAGTTAATTGTAAAGCATGACTTGAATTATTAATCGCTGAGACTAGTTGACGGGTTTTTTTTCAAACTCTCGCCATTTCGCTCATTCGAAGTGTTATTTTTTATTTTGCTATGTTTTTTACTGAATATTTCTTAGTGAACAGTAGGTGTGTAGCTAATATTTGAAAAGTCAGTTATATGCAGTCAAAGCAGCTATTTTCGCTCGCTAATGGTATTGTATCCAGCGTGTTGCCCGCAGCAACAGTTATTATTTGGCTTAATTAATTGACTTTTAGCTCTGAATTAATTGAATAGTAAATCCGAATTTTCAATTAAATGTTCTCACTTTCAACTAGTTAACTGATATGTGCATATTTATAATTAACAAAGATTTAAAAATTAACTGAAGTTTCATAACTTAATTGGCACAAACTTTTTTATAATATATAAATGCCGTTGAAAATATTGTAACCTAATACCAACTAAAATCCACATTAATAACTCATTATTATTTCGTTGAAATTGAATATTCTTTTTAATCATTTTACTATGTTGTCAGAACTCTAAACTAACTTTTTGACTTACTGAACAAATATTAGTTTTCAAATCGTAGACAAGTTTTGAACTAAAACTTTAAAGATTGCCTTCGCGGAACACACTGATTATTTGTTCAATGGAAAAAAGCACTTTATTGTTGTTGTTGTTGGTGTTGAAATGATTTTTCTTATTACTGCTTTTTTCATATTTATTTTTGTTTTCGATTTCGCTGTGTTTTGAAGAGAGCAAACATTTTACTTTATTTTTTTTTTAGTCGTACAGTTAAAATTGCAAAACTTTTTATTGCTTGAGCGCCACTCTAAAGTAAAATAATATTCATCGAACTCTGTTCGAGATGCTGTTCCTGCTGCTACCGCTTCTTCTTCTTCTTCTAGCTTCATATTTTATAGATACAATATTTATGCAGTAAATAAACAGAAGTTTTGAAAATAGTAATCAAAAAATATATAAAGGAGTACAATATTAAAACGAAGCTTAAGAACTTAACGGCTAACGGTGCAGCGCGAACAAAACTTGCTCCAACGCTGTGTGACTGTGCAACTGGAATAAAATATTTATTGGCTAAATTGAGGTTTGATGATGATATTATTTTTTTTTTTTTTCAAAAAATAAACTTTCAATAACTAACACAGAATAACGAGATATGTAGATAAAAGTTGGGGAAAAATGAGGAAAAGAGTTATAAAGGCAAAGGATAAAATTAGAAAGTATAGAAGACGACTTGGAAATGCTTTCAAAATTAAGATTAACGAAGTTAAAAACTTGTTGTAAAATGAACTAAATATAAAACAGTTCAGAACTAGTCCCAAAAGGACCAGAACTAATACCACTACAATACCTTTATGCTGATTATATTTAGGCCATGTTCGAACCTTACATGACCGTGCATGATCGCTGTTCGCCCACTCATATTTTAACTTGGGTATTTTAACTACTGTCTACCTCATTTTGTAATATTCGGCCAAAACCAAAACCAAAACTGAGTATTTATAGAAAATTGAAACTATTTTGAAAAAAATTCATTTTGACTAAAATTACTTAACGCTCCTCCACCCACCCCCCCCCCCGCCCCCCTCCCCCCTTCCTGAACTAACGTCAGACTTTTATTTTTGAATGTTTTCTGTTTTTTTTTTTAATTTAGCAGTTATGAAAAAAACATAGAACGTTTAATGTATTATCAGTTTTATTATTATGGGAATTATATAAAAATTTCACGTTCTATTGTATTTTAACAACTTTATGAAAAATTTGAACACGTCAACAGAGCTAAACACAAATGAACTCCTATGATAATGAAATTTTGTACACTTAATAAGCTTAAGCTATCTAAAAAGAAAAATACCAAAAATGGTTGAAATCAGTCAGTCCTTGTGGGTACCTCCGTTGAACCTATATGAAATATTCATACAATTTTGTATGGGAGGTAGACACAAACGTTGACCGATCTTAATGAAACTTGGTCAGAAGGTTTAGAATATTAAGAAATAGACGTGTATTTAAATTGATTCAAATCGATTAGTATTTAGGGGTACCTGCCTTGAACCTATATTAATTTTTTACTTGATTTTGTATGGGAGGTACATATACTGAGAAAAAAACTTATGTTAAATTAACAAAAAACATAGTATAATTTATAAGCTGGCTTTGGCAGTTTTCAGCCTCCCAAATATTTCATTAGAACGCCTAAATCTTACATGTTACCTTGACAATTTTTATTTGGCGATAAATTAATCAAGTATTTGGCAATTTATTCATTATTAAAAAAAAAGTTAAGTTACAAAAATATAACCTTTTTCCGGGTTTTGGTTTGAAATCAACACTACACAAAATAGTATCTTTTCGAAAGCGTTCTTCTTAGAAATTTATGGCTACTTTGCTGCTTGCATTCACTATAACAACAATATTAAATTAAATATCAAATCGTTCCTTCGCCCGCCGTGGAGATTTGAACACATACCCAGCGATTAAGAGTTCACTACACTACGCGTTGAGCCAAATTCCTTGGTTATGCAGAGTCATTGATTCAATATAAATTACAACTGAAGCTATGCTGCAGCACAACATAATAATCTATTAAAAGATTTTTGTTGTATGGATATCAACATATTACTGTGATATACTGCATCAGTTAATATAGCATCTGTTAACATAGCTGCATTTGTATCAGCAAATAGTAGCAAGGTTGTTTGGATCAGTGGGTAGAGCGATGGACTTTCAGCGATAGAAAATTCAAGACGGTGATAGGGTTGCAGTCTCAATTTTTACCACAGGGCCATCACCTAATAATATCGTTTTTACGAATTTTAAACATTTTCTAAGAAATTTAGGGGGTCGCTGATTTCGAATGTAATGTCAGAATTTTAAAATTCAAAATGGCAGATAGAGTTGCAACCCAGATTTTTTTTTTATTTTTGCAAAATCTTGTAATTTTGAAATTCTGACAATGGGCTTTGTTTCAAATTTGATATCATAGTTTTAAATTTCAATATGATGCATATGAGTGCCACCTAAACTGTTTTCTTTTTTACGAAATCTTTTAATTTTGAAATTCTCACAATGGATTCGGATTCAGCAACTTAGTTTAACCTATTGTTCGCCCCAGCACTGAATTTGTAAAAATACAAAAAATTCTGGCGGTAACTCTATCCGCCATCTTTAATTTTTATTGCATACAACGCTCCGTACTGATTTACAGTCAATGTATGAATTTAAAACATTATTTCAAAAACTTTGAATCACTGACATATATCTCATAATTAAGTTATTACAAACGATTAATATCAGTATTTTTAATTAAAGCTCAACTCAGTTATAGTGTAAATCATGATACAATTATAAGGAAGGCTCACATTTAAATGGCTGCTCAAGCCACAAGTTTTGCAACAACAAAGCTGTGGAAGCAACAATAAGAAAAGTAACATTCGACCAGCCGATTTTGACATACAGCTTCCTTTGACTTGAGCCTACCTTATAATTTTGCCATGAGTGTAAATATTAAACACACGGTACATTTTTTATGGTATTTTGTATTGTATTTCTTTTGAGATGCTCTCTCTCTCACTCTCTCTCTCTATCTTTTTGTCTTTGTCTCTTACACTAAAATCTATCTTAGTATAGATAGGAAGAGCTTATAGTGAAAAGAAGCTTCACTTCTTTACTGTATACTAAACCTCTGCACAAGTGCACTTGTTTCTGCTACAACACCAGAACGCACACTGTCGAGTTCACTGCTTAACAGAACTCTGTTCGTCTAGCACAACAACACCAAATCATTTTGCAAAAACAAACAAGCAGTGCCGATCACTCGTCGGCTTCATAACATAACATGTTCGTGGCTTGCTTTTTTCGCACGTTGAGTCGTTTAACAAGCTGAAAACCAAACAGCAATATATGCACAGAACACACATAACACTAGTGTGACACTAGAACATTTTGGCGTTCTTCTTGTTTTGCGTTTTTTATATAACTTATAGAGCTAGAGCGAACACTTGGTAAAATTAAGCGCTGATTCAGAATTTCAAAAGATGAAAATACAAAATTTTTAAAAAGTACTAAGTTTCGGAAAATTTTGAAATTTTGAAAATTTTGGAATTTTTCGGAAAACCAAATTTTGAAAAAAGTACCAAATTTTGAAAAAATACCAATTTTTTGAAAAAAAATACCAAATTTTGAAAAATGTACCGTTTTTTGCAAAAAGTACCAAATTTGGAAATAAGTACCAAATTTTTAAAAAAGTACCAAATTTTTAAAAAAGTACCAAATTTTTAAAAAAGTACCAAATTTTGAAATAAGTACCAAATTTTTAAAAAAGTACCAAATTTTTAAAAAAGTACCAAATTTTTAAAAAGTACTAATATATGAAAAAAAGTACCAAATTTTGAAAAAAGTGCCAAATTTTGAAAAATGTATCAAATTTTCAAAAAGTACAAATATTTGAAAAAAGTTCCAAATTGTGAAAAATGTACCAAATTTTCAAAGAGTACCAAATTTTTAAAAAGAACCAATATTTGAAAAAAGTACCAAATTTTGAAAAAAGTACCAAATTTTTAAAAATGTACCAAATTTTCAAAAAGTGCCATATTTTGAAAAAAGTACCAAATTTTGAAAAATGTACCAAATTTTGAAAAAAGTATCAAATTTTGAAAAATGTACCAACTTTTGAAAAAATACCAAATTATATAAAAGAACCAAATTTTGAAAAAAATACCATATATTTAAAAAGTACCAATATTTGAAAAAAGTACCAAATTTTGAACCAAGTACAAAATTTTGAAAAAAGTACCCATTTTTTGAAAAAAGTACCAAATTTTCAAATATGTACAACATTTCGAAAAATGAACCAAATTTATATATTAAAAATTTACCTAATATTGCAAAAAGGACCGAGTTTTGAAAAAGCACAAAGTTTTGATTTAAGTACCTTATTTTGAAAATTTTTTAATAAGTATCAATTTTTGGAAAAAGTACCATGTATTGAAAAAAGTACCAAATAGTTTTTAATTATTTTTTACGACCTCTAGATTTGTATTTTATTGAATAAAAAAAAAATTGAGTATTCATATTTCATATATGTATATATATCATATGTCGCAAAAATTTAATTATATAAAAGTACATTTTTCAAAATTTGGTACTTTTTTCAAAATTTGGTACTTTTTGAAATTTTGTACTGCTTATAAGATTTGGTACTTTTCCCAAAATTTGGTACATTTTTCAAAATTTGGAACTTTTTTCAAAATTTGGTACTTTTTTTCAAATATTGATACTTTTTAAAAATTTGGTACTTATTTCAAAATTTGGATTTTTTTTCTAAATATTGTACTTTTTTCAAAATTTGGTACTTTTTGAAAATTTGGTACTTTTATATAATTTGGTATTTTTTCAAAAGTTGGTACATTTTTCAAAATTTGGTAATTTTTTTCGTATATTAGTACTTCTTAAAAATTTGATATATATTTATTATTATTTATATATTTGATGATATATTTTCCAGAATTTGATAAATTTTCCAGAATTTGGTCCTTTATTCCAAATTTTTTCCAAAATTTGATACTTCGTTTCAAAATTTGGAATTTTTTTGTAAAATTTGGTACATATTTTAAAATTAAGTTCATTCATCAAAATTTTTTACTCGAACCCATTCCGCAATAAAATGCACCATATATTCTAGAAGACAAGCAAATTAAGTAGAACACCAATTTTTCTGGTGTCGTTCTAGTGTGTTCTAGTGTTGTCACATAACATTCAAGTCATTTCGTTATAGTGCATTTTTCTTAACCAAACATAACATAATATAGTTCTGCTACTCGTTTCTTTTTGTTCGGTTGCGTTCTGTTGTGATTTCTGAAGTGTTACGCTTGTTTTGATTGCCAAGAACAGAACATAACCAACACTCGTTTCATAGGGGTGTGTTTTGAAATGCGTTTCAAGCCTACTCGTGCAGGGGTTTACTGTATACACGTTATACTGTTTCTTTTTTTTATAACACTTTGGGTTATAACCGCTTTATAACTGCTTTAGAGTAAGAATTAAGAATTTTAATAATATTTAAAATGTTGATAACAAAATTCAAAATTTTTCTGTGACAAAACTCACGAACTCCCTCCCCCCTCCCCTCTTCCCACACACTTCGTCACAAATGTTTGACACCACCCAGCCTCCTAAGTGCTGCGTAATTTATAAACAGTCCCTAAAAGTAGACAGAACCCGAAAAAAAATATAAACTAGCAAACCACGAACAGAAAAATATACAGTGAGTTACAATTTTCAGTCACATCTTGTTAGCAAAACTATTTGAAAAAATATTGAAAAGTAACCTAGATTGAAAAAACTTTTATGTGCTATTGTTGTTTGAATATTAAGCTTTAGTAATTCATCACGTACATGAAATAGTTCCTTTGTTTATTATAGAAAAATCAACAAAAACTAAAATAATTCATAAATCTATCTCACAGTGAAAGTGAGAAACCTAAACTAAAATTAACTTAAATAAATATAACAAATATTTTGTTATATTTTCCTCAGATCAAACAATTTTTCATTTCTCCATCGAATTTTTGTAAATTTGTATTGAAAATTATGACTTTTGCTTCTTCAAATAAATTTGCATCGTTATTTCAATTCTTCTTAAAGAGGAAAATATAAGGATTTGATTTTAAAAGTATCATTTGTATTATTTTTCTCATACATTCTAGACACTTAGGGGGGGGTGGTTTTTTTTAATTTCAAAAACCCCTCATGGCTACGATTCTGAGTAAAAATATAGTATTAAAGTGTTTAAGAATCGAGAAAATTATGAAAGAGCAAAGTGGATAAATTTATATTTAATTAAGTTAAGCAGAGGTCGTTTTAAGTACAATGGAGTTAGAAAACTTGTAGAAATTTAAAGGAAATTTATCGTTATATAGTAAACGCTTTACATTTTGATAGATATATAAAGAGAACAGCTACAATCAAAAGAAAACTATAGGGAAATAGAAAATGTATATTTTAGAAAAATCTCTTCTATCCGGATATAAATTCCTGACATAATAAACGTTACATTCCCTTTCATCAGCCTCATACATTGTAAGCAGAAAGACAAAAAGAGAGAAAAACTGAATTGTATAAAGAACCAAATAATTGGAAGCAAATAATTAATAAATTTCTTTAGGGACAAAAAAGTATAAACCGTCAATAAAGTAAAACCTTTGAACTTTTCACATTTATATGAGGATAGTTTTTTCTATTCTAGTTTTGTCAAGTTGCAGTCATGGATGGAAGAAACGAATTCACAGCAGCACAAAATCCAATTAATATGAAGTAGAAAATGAAATTCCGCCATTGTAAGGTAGAAGCAAAATAATGTTTGTTGTTGGTACTAACAATTTGTGTGAATTTGTATACGTTGAATGTTGGTGGTATGTATGTCTATTGTTATTATTGCTACTACCTGCAGCGACTTTATATTTATTACTTAAGGTTTAAAGCGTAGAAAAAAAAGAACGAACAATTGAAGAAGAAATTTTAACAAAAATCTAACAAAAATGTTAGTTGTCAGCTTAAATAGGTGGCTTTTTCTGTGTTTGTCATCATTTTTATGCGCTTTAATAAGCTTTGTTCAGTTATCCTTCAAAAACAAAGAATGACAACTACAGCAAGGCATGCACATTCGGGTCATTAAGGTCAGTTTGAGACAATGTGGGTGTATTTTTTTTTTAATATGTTGTTATGAAAAAATTTTGTGAGATAAAAGGACGCTTGAAAGTAAAACGCAATTATCCTTTTTAATTAGCGTACCAGCAGCTAGACAACAGAAATGAAAATAACAACAGCAAAAAAAACAAAAAAAATAAAAAACAGTGTAATACAATAGCTGCGACACGCTTAACAGCAGTAAATGAAGTGAAAAGAAGAAGAACTAATATCCTGGTTGTTATTGTTGCAAGCTTTACTCTGGATAGCTACTTGATTTTGGCGCAAAGGACAGGACTAACAAAACTAAAAACAAAAACAACAAACGAGCAGAAAACGAGTCCATGCAAAGGATCAACAAAAGTGTAGCACAAAGTGAACCCTGCTGAGCTGCTGGTATTTTCCACCGACTAAACTGCTGATAGTCAGTCTAATTAGACGAAGTGCACTGAACAAAAATCACCAAGAATCTGTGTGCAAATTAATTTGTGCTAATAAAGCGCTGCTTCTATGCATCGGGAACTAGTTTGAATTGTCACTTAATTAATTTCCTGGCTAACTGCAGGAAAAGTGTTTCTAAGTAAATATCACTTAATGCAGATTAAGTGCTGGAAGGATAGAATAGTTTCGCTAGTGTTGCTAAAGATTTAACATTTCTACCCCTGTGAGAACTCGTTTTCTGCAACTCGAATTCTGACAGGTTAAACCTCTTGAGCAACTTCTTTAACAAGTAATATAAGCCCATTAAATAAATTTTCTCCAAGTGTTCTCTTACGTTGCCTCGGCTGGAGGTTTAACAAGAGCGGCACAACAACTACAACCACTTGCAGATTATTATCAACAGTAAAAACAAAACAAATCTAAACAATGGAATTTAACAACAAATGCATTGGCTCTAACAACAGCAGCAACACAATACTGAGTGAGTATTCTTATTTCAAAACTAAAAGAAAAATAAATAAAACAAAACTTAAGATATTCCTACTCACAATAAAAGCCAATGACAACAACGCCCGAAGGAACACCAGCAACAACTACTAAATAAACAATCAAAAGAAACAACAAATAAATATAGGACAAAAGCAAAAGTGTCAGCAACATAAATAGAAAGAAAGAAACAGATACAAGAAAACAACAAGTAAAACAAAAAAAGAAACAACAAAAAGCCAAGCAACATCCTTGATGGCCGAACAACATATGTAATGCTTAAAACATGGCATACATACATAAGTAGTTAGCAAATACATATTGAAAACAACAACTATGTGTCTTGAGTGAATTCCTCCAATCAGTTGTGCTCAAAGTTCTACCTTAATTTCTTCTAAAATATTTGCACACAAATGACCAAACAATACCTACAGATTCATCTCAAGAATTTTCCGAAGACAAATACAATTTACAATCTGCGTATTGTTTCTTTCTATTACACTCTACTTTCTTCAGACAAAGAATCGATTTTTAAAACAAAAAAATAGTTCCTACACAGAGTAAAAAACCACCACGTAAAATCAAGAAGATCAACTTATTGAGCTTTTTTATGAGGTTTTCTTGTTAATAGTACCAAATAAGAAGAATTTTCCATAGAGAAATCTTCTTATTTCTATAGAGAAAATCTTATTATATATTATCAAACATTGCCTAATAAGATTCGTTATTGAATGAAGGAAATGATGTGGAAATGTTTCAAATACTATTGTCATCTTACTCACTCATCTCACTTAAGTTTAGGAAGAGACCACTTAAAACAAAGAAGAAAATCGTAGCCTATTTTTATGCACATATGAATACATGATATTGAAATTAAAATTTAAATGAAATTAATACGACAGTATTTTTGGATGAAAACCATAGAGAAATCTTCTTGATTTTGTTCTGTTTTAATACGTTGCTTTTGCTCTGTGTACTTTCAAAGAACAGATTTATTGAACTTATGTAAATATGATACATTGAAATCAATGTAATCAATCTGTTCAAAATTTAACCGGACAGTGCGAATGAAACAACAACAGTTGTCAAAAAGCTAACGATTTTTTTTTTTTTTTTTTTTGAAGGCTGCTTACTTTTTGAATCTGGTTGGATATAGGCTTGGGCGTTAATTTTTAGCCCGATCTGTCACGTAGTTTTTTTCTTATTGCTTTGTAAACAAGTTCATCTCGAGTCTGACCTGCGAATTTGATAATGGGGAAAAAAAGTTCAACAAAGAGTATTCTAACAACGGAATTTCTTTTTCGGGTGCATTGAAAATGTTGCAAAAAAATCGTTGGGAAGTCTGCTCTATCACGTACGCAGGCATTTTGTGTATTTGTTTTTTTTTTTTTTTGTCTATGGTAAAATCTTTACAGACTAGAATAAATATAAATGTTAACAATTTCTTTATTAAAAATATTCAATATTAGAGCTTTTAACTAGCATAGATACGAGCACTACGATATAATCAATTCATTTAGCATAGATTAAAATCTATCCATTGAAATAGAAAAGTCAATGCTATGATTTCTAGAGAGCAAATTATAATCATTCATTGTTCTAGATATTGGATCATTGAGCGCATAGTTACTACTATGAAATGAAATGGTAAACGTGTTATGTTGACGTAATTGTCGCGAAGGAAAGATGAAATTAATAAGATTTAACAGATCTGGGCAGTTGATTTGACCTAAAATTACATCAAAAATAATCAATAAAGAACGAATTCGTCTCCTGTTTTCGAGGGAAGTCGGATAAGCAAACATCGCGTATTATATGAGGGAAGTGACTCAACAAAATAAAAAGATCCAAGCGAGAATTTTAGAAATATGTTTGCACCCGTTCAAGTCTTGCCGAGTGTGTTGCATACTATGGATTCCAAATAAACGACGCATATTCGAGTTTGAAACGTACAAATGAAGTGTAAAGCAATTTATGAGTATAGGGGTCTAAGAATTTTGGCATATTACGGCGATAAAAGCCAGCAAAGAAAGAGCTTTCGGAATTATATAATTAATATAAAGTGAATTTAGTATCGAAAGTTACTCCCAAATCTAAAATTGCATCTATTATCCAGATGATAGGAGGAGATAAAATTATTTATTGAAGTCTAATTGAAGAGAACAAATGTCTAATAGACCATCTATTCTAAAGAATGTGTTTTAGTTATCAGCATACGGCAGAAAACTTAATTTATTTAAGCAATGAGAAATATCATTTGCAAATAATGTAAAAATCAAAGGACCTAGGATACGACTGTACGAAACTCCTGATGCTGAGATGAAAGAGTATGATCTTATATTGCTGATACTTACATAACAAAGTCTATTGCTTAGATATGATAGTATCCATTTTTAAAAATTTTAATGAAAACCTATTTGGAGAGTTTATTTATTCAAATTTTATGAGAGACCTTATTAAAAGCCTTTGAAAAATTCGTATATATAACATCAACTTGATGACCAAATTCAAAGAAGGATATGCAGTACTCTGAAAAAAGAGCACGATTTGTAATCATGGACCGACACGTAACAAGCACATGTTGGTTTAGAACAATAAATCTCTTTAAGAGAAAAAACAACTTTACTTTAAATATTTTTTCAAAAAGATTGGAGACAGTTGTCAATTTAGGCATGAGCCTATAATTTTTGACGTCATTCTTAGCGCCACATATAACAGTACGTTGAAAAAGTTCATAGGATGACACATAGATGGCGTTACTAGATGTTTTCAAATGATTTTTTATTTAGTACTAACCTTCAAACAATACGTATAACACAACAATCTGACAATTGATTCGTGAGTTATAGCATTTTGTGTGCAATTATTGTTATTGAAAAAAAAAAAATGGATAAAAGTGAATTTCGAGTTTTGATAAAGCATTGCTTTTTGATGAAAAAAAAAATACAGTGGAAACCAAACACTGGCTTGATAAACATTATCCGGACATCCGGACGAGGCAAATGGTAGAAAAGTGGATTGCTGAATTTAAACGTGGTCGTACCAGCACAATGATGCAGAGCGCAGTGGACGCCCAAATCAGACTGTTATTCAACAAAACATCAAAAAAAATCCACAAATTGGTTATGAATTGAAGGTGCACGAGCTAACTGACCTTGTAAAGATATCAGATGAGAGTGTTTTTATCATTTTACACGAACATTTTGGTATGCGAAAGCTCTGTGCAAAGTTGGTGCCGCGTGAGTTCACAGTCGACCAAAACAACAACGAATTGATGCTTCAGAGGAGTGTTTGGCGTAGTTAAATCGCAATAAAATCGAATTCTATCATCGATATGGGACAATGGATGAAACATGGCTTCGCTATTACACAGCAGAATCCAAAAGGCAGTCAGCTGAGTGGACAACAGTCGACGAACCGAATCCAAAGCGAGCAAAGACCCAACAGTCGGCTTGTAAGGTGATGGCGTCTGTATTTTGGGATGCGAGAGGAATAATATTCATCGACTATCTCCAAAAAGGAACCACCATCAACAGTAACTATCACTGTACTCTTTTGGAGCGATTGAAGGCTGAAATCGCCAACAAACGGCTATATTAGAAAAAGAAAAAGTGTTGTTTCATCAAGACAATGCACCGTGTCACAAATCGATGAAAACGATGGCAAAATTAAATGAATTGGGCTTCGACTTGCTTACCCACCCTCCGTATTCTCCAGATTTAGCCCTCAGCGACTTTTCCTGTTTTCAGATCTCAAGAAAATGCTTACTCGAAAGAAATTCAAGTCCAATGATGAAGTAGTCTCTGAAACTGAGGCCTATTTTGACGAGAAAGAGAAATCGTACTATGAGAGTGGTATCGAAAAGTTGAAAAATCGCTATAGTCGTTGTATCGCTCTCGAAGGCAACTATGTTGAATAATATAATCGAGTTTTATCAAAATTTTGTTTTTCTTACTTATCCTACGAACTTATTGAATGACCTGTTACAGGAGTGATATTTGCACTATTCCTGTTATAAATAAAATCTCCCAAAGATACCGATTTACTGAAAATGTCTAAAAGCGGCTTCGAAAGTGATAAAATACAATTTTTTAAGAAAAAGGCTGATAAATCATCAATGTCGCATTTTCGGGAGCTTTTCAAGTTCGAAATACCATTTGCTATATCAATAGACTCAACTTAAGATCGCTTAAGTCGCAATAGGATTGACTGATGGTCAAATTTTCAACAGAACTCAGGTCCCAGGTCAGATTTAAAGTTGGATTTGAAATATTCCGCAAATAAGTTTACTCGAATCGGGTCTAATATCGAATTCGATACTTTATTGCTATATGTTACAGAAGTTGGAATATAAGAAAACGTTCTACGTGACTGAATAAACTTGAATGGTACAAATTGTTTAAAGAGTGTCGTTAATCAGTTGAAAACCTGCCTCAACCTTCTCGTCCAGCAACATCGACAAACGATGAAAATGCTAAATAAGTTAAGAAAATTGTGCACGAAAATCATCGTGTGACCGTGAGAGATAAGCATAGCTTGATATATCGACTGGATCTGCGCACACCATTTTATATGATGTTTTAGACATGCGATGCACAGTGCGGTGATACCATGCAAGAGATGGACAAAAATAGAAGGCGTACTTTTATGATAATGAAATTTTGTATACTTACTTAGTTTAAGCAAGTTAAGAAAAATATCGAAAATTGTTGAAATTGGTCAGTCCCTTGGGGTACCTCCCTTGGACCAATGCTAATTTTTTACATGATTCGTATGGGAGGTACGACAAAGATTGGGCGAACTTCAAACAAACAGAACGTCTATCAAATATACTTATAGATGGGTACTGAAAATGGTTAAACTCGTTTAGATCCTCAGGGCACCTTTTTTTACATGATTATGTATGGGAGTTAAATCGAAATTTCGGACATTAGCTTTGATATATAATATTTATTTATTTTATTTATTTATTTAGCCAACCAAGGCAATATACTTATTCTTACTTATTTTTCTAAAACGTTGTTGTTTTATTTACTTTATATTTTTTGTTTTTCTCTCCTCTTTCCTTGTTTTATGTGTAGAAGACATGCAATTCTACGTAATCCGCCCATATGAATCGACACATTTTCAAAAACACGTCAAAAAGAAAAGACAATAATAAAAACGAAGGGGGAACTTATATACTAAGCTTGCATACTAACAGATTTGATACTCATAGTAAAAATATGTACTAATTTTCAATACTATGCTAAAATGTTATTAAGATGGGAAGCTAAATGGGAGAACAACTCAATTTTGTTTAGGTATGGGTGGTAGACGGTAATGTAAAAAGAGGCATTTGGATATGGGAGAATAGAGTTAATATTACATTGACGTGTTTTACTTATTTAACATTAAAATTTTCATTAACAATTTTCTACACACACATTTTCAAAAACACGTCAAAAAGAAAAGACAATAATAAAAACGAAGGGGGAACTTATATACTAAGCTTGCATACTAACAGATTTGATACTCATAGTAAAAATATGTACTAATTTTCAATACTATGCTAAAATTTTATTAAGATGGGAAGCTAAATGGGAGAACAACTCAATTTTGTTTAGGTATGGGTGGTAGACGGTAATGTAAAAAGAGGCATTTGGATATGGGAGAATAGAGTTAATATTACATTGACGTGTTTTACTTATTTAACATTAAAATTTTCATTAACAATTTTCTACAAATGCTAGATCAAGGAAATAGAAGTGGGATCAGAATGGTGAAAAGGAATTGGAGAGATTCGTTTATATGTACCATTAGGCATAGGACGTAAATTGGTGTTTAATAAGGGGATAGTTATCTAAAGAAAAGTGATTTGGAAAGGGAACGCTTGAATCTAAATTTCGATATTGGTGGTGTATGATGCTCGCTGATATTATTTAATATTTTACAACATCTATTCAAAGGCTCGTTCGATGCGTAAATAGTGTTGTGATGTGATTCTTTTAACAATTTTGTATACATTGTTCGCCTTATTGGTTCATTAAATAGTACCTTGCTTGAGATGTATTCGCTACCGATGTTAACAGTTATAACATCAAATGTAAAGCATGAGCAATGTACTATTCTTCTTGATGACAGCGACATTAAATTGAGGATTTTCAGTCTACTTTCGTATGGTGGTAAATTTGTATAGTCACGAGAATCGTATAGGTCTCTCAATGCAAAAAGCAAGAATTGTCTTTGAATAGATTTTAGCATTTCACTATGCACATCAAAAGTTGGGTTCCAAATTATGCAACAGTATTCTAAGATTGGTCGCACTAATGTGCAGTATAAGGTTTAAGTTACCCAAAGGTTTTTGAATTCCTTTGCACGTCTTTTTATGAATCCGAGCATTTTGTATGCCCTTGATATGATATGATCGTAGTGAACGTTAAAGCGCATCTTACTATCAAGAATTATTCCAAGATCTGCTATGTGGTTGTACCTTTTAAGTTTCACTTTATTTAGCATGTATCTGCTATATGTTATTACGTTTCTACGGGCAAAACTTATAACGTAGCACTTATTTATATTTAAGGAAAGTTTATTTTGACTACACCACTGTTCCAGAGACAAAAGCTTATTCTGTAAGAATACTGAATCCACTTCTGATCTAATGTTATAGCATTATTTTAAGTCATCTGCATATAAGAGATGGGGGGCATCATTCAAAACTTCATGAGCTTCATGAAACTTCAGATATGTCTGCAACAAATATATTGAAGAAAAGTGGGCCAAGATGGCTACCTTGAGGTTCACCCGACGAGACAACAATCTTTTTAGACAAAGTACCCTGAAATTTTACATATTGGGATCTTTCACAGAGATAAGACTTCAGCCATTTCAGCACAGTACCTAATATACCAAATGGTTCTAGTTTATTAGCTAGGATTTCGTGATTAACACGATCAAAGGCTTTACTAAAATCTGTATAGACTGTATATATTTGGTGGCCCTTTTCCATTTTAGTAAGAATATCTGATGCCATGATTGTAAGATTTGTGGTTGTTGATCGTCCTTTACAAAACCATGTACTGCTCGTTTAAACACGGATTAGTTACGCTCGTAAGTTTGGAACATATAATTTTTTCAAACAGCTTTGGAATAGGTGACAATATTTCAATACCCCTATAATTTTCAACTGATCTCTTGTCCCCATTTTTATAAATTGGCGTAAGATGAAAGGTTGGGAATATACCTGTATGCAAGAATTAACTAACCATTTCTATGATATTTGACAAAATTGGATGAAAACCACGCCTACCCCCCCCCCCCCCCATACAAAGTGTCGCCATCAAAAAAAAGAAACTTTCGTGAATATATAAAACTGAATGTCAGTGTACGTCGAGGCTTAAGACTTCGAATATAGTTCTATATGGCCGCCGGGGGAGCATTTCAACATCTTTACCCTGCCGAAGATCCATTTCTTACTAGGGTGAATTTATTTTGACAATGGAGCATTAAGTTAGGACAATTTGACTATCAAAATAACACAACAATTTTACCGTTATACTTTTCATTTGTTTAAACGCACCTTGGTATCGATTTTTCTTTAATGTGCATACAGTAAAATTCTTCTTCTCTAATTAAAACACCATCTCATCATATTTCGTCCATTCCTTGTGCTTGTTATTTAAGAAAAAAATAAAATTCTAAATTTGAAATATATATTTCAGAACTTAATTCCGGTACATTTTGGCTTACTCAAAGCTTCTCTTCCTTACACGGATGCTGACAAAAAACTTCCTTAGTCGTTCCTTCAATCGTTTAATACATGTTTGGCTTTTCATATGAAATATTCTTTAATCTACATTTTGGTATCAATTACATGTATTCTAACTAAAAAAGGGACATTATCTTCAGCTTTTTAAATTAATCGTCTTCTTGATTTTTTTTTTTTATTTGCTTATATCGCACACTATATACAAAACAGTCACAATTCAAAATTTACAAATTTTTTTTCTTTTCAATGTAAAAACTATTCGTAGTGATCATATACTTTGGCTGTAACACATCAAATATCATCTTTCTCTATAGTTTATGAAAAGGTTTTGTCTCATTGCTTTGGATGGAGTTACTTCAAAAATAAAATTGTTTTTTGCTTCACCTAGAAATTTAAAAATTTTGAGTTCTGAATGTTTTGTATTAAGTGTGCGTTATGCACCCAAGAAAATAAAAAAGTTTTGCATATTTTGCGTATTTTGCATATATTTTGCATATAGTTTGCTTATTGCTTGCATACAGTTTAAAAAAACATCCGCTCTTGTTATGAATATTTTGAATTTTTTTTTTTATCTGCGCATCTAAATTTGAATTATTAGGGCAATTCACAATCTTGAGTATTTGACATTGCAAATTTGTGCAATTGTAAAAATTTGCCATCAATCGTGAGCGGTGTTTTTCGGTTTAGTTTGCAATACTTGTTGCAAAGCATGAAATTAATAGCTGATTACTCACTGACTCTTTAATGAATTTTTTATTGGTTTTCTCCCCTTTGATTCGTTTTTTTATTTAATTATTTTCCATATCTTTGTTTTTAGCGACTTTATTTTTTTTTTATAATCAGCCGTCAGCTCAGAGTTCAGTATTGCATATGTATAGTAAATATAAACTATGGGTTTTTAGTGTTGCATATTTACACAAGCGTAGTAAATGTATCTCTGTATATTTTGTTAGTGGAGAGTAAAAATATACTCTACCATTTTGCAAATGCTATGATGCAAGACCATTTGCACCTGATTGCGAACAGCCCTATTGATTTTTATTGGTATGCAATAAGAATGCAGAGCTGATTTACTGGTGGACTTTTATTGAACTTGAAGGAATTTTCATACAACTGCAAAGGCATTGAAGAATTTAATACACTAGGAGAAACTTAAAAAAAATAAATTCGTACATAAAGTTAAAACTTTTTATTTTTTGCTAGCACAAATGAATTCTGACAAAGTCGACTAACAATAACAGCTCTTTCAATAACAACAACAACAGCAACTACAAAAATGTCAACAACAGTTAACCTAGAGCAACAACAGTTATAAATGCTGCAAAATATTGCCTATAGCTTTTTATAACTGGCATCATTGCAATCCTTCTGCCAGTAACAGCAACAGCAACAGCTGCAGCAACTAGCAACAATTTCAGCAACAATCTGCTGCAGTTTATTAAAGGTTTCACTTTCATTGTTGGTGGCTTTTTTTTTGTTTTTTTTTTTTAGGTTTTTGTTTTTGTAGCAGCTCTTTTGTTTGCTATTTTATGCTACATATTGTAAAATTATACTTTTTTGTTGTTGTTGCTGTTGTATTCCTCAAACTTAAAACTTACTGACAGACGCCGCAACAGTGCAGATTTGTTTTTTTTTTCTATTTTGTTTTTCCCACATTGTAATCGAAAACTTTAGTGGCTGCAAAAGCTTTGAAGTTGCATTGAATTGGAAAAATTGCAATGGGGCCACTTTTATTTTGTTGTTGTTATTATTTTTGGTCTTGTTTTGTTGTTGTTGCTGTTGCTTGATGTTGTTATTCTGTTGTTCGATGCACTCGGCAGAGTTTGTTGCAATGCAATTTTATGTGAATATGTGTAGGGAGGGGTATAAGTGTGTTAGAGAACATGTGTGAAGGTTTGTATGTGTGTGGGTTGGTGTTGTGTATTCGCCTTTATTCCAGTCTTTTTTTTCTAAACAAAGTTCTGTTTTTATTATTACCATTACTTTGTTGAGCTGAAGTTGTTAGCTGGGTCACATAGCTGTTTGTTTCCTTTGTTGTTGCTGTTGATGGTGGTAGTGTTGTCCGATTCAAGCTTTTTTTGTCGCTATAACTGCTCGTGGTGGTTGTGTGCCTATTTAATGCAAGTTTACTATGTTTTTCCTCTCCCTCACAAGTTTTATGAACAATTTAATTGAAACGATATTGTATTGTCTGACACTTATTCAGAATCTCAATAAACATTGTGGCGAGGGGTGATTCGTTTACGTATCGCTTGTGAATCGTTTTTTTTTTTAATTTTCGCATAGTCACCGACTTCATCAGAGGTTGGCTTGATGCTTAAAGAAAGCACCGATTGAAATCATGACTTTCCTTAACGCCATTTAAGATGTATTGAAACAAAAAAAAAACAATTTTTTCCGAATTTTCAATATACACATTTGTTTAAGAAAAGTATTTTTTATTAACTTTCTATTATTAATACTTCATTTAAGCGACTATTACTATTTGTTTTTGAAGCGAAGCTTTTTACTCCTCGTTCTGTGATATGCTTGGAGTGAAATCTGAAAAATTTTCGACAGATTTTTTTTTGGAAATTTTATGGTTTCTTTGTTGCTAGTGCTTATTACAACAAGAAAATTGAATACTTTAAAATTAAATACTAAAAGTGTTTTGCGGCCCGCCCGTGGGGATCGAACCCACGTACTCTTACACGAGAGTCCAATGCACATTCCAATAGGCCACAAAGACTTGTTAGAAACATTTGTTAACCGTTGTGTCAACAGCTGTTGGGTTTTATCCACATCGACAGTAGATGTACCCGGGTACTTCATACGTTTTGTATGGCAGATAGTTGCTTTTGATATACAAATATTAACTACTACCTGGATTCTTGTAATTTTCTGGTTTTTTTTTTTTTATTTATTGGAAATATTGTCTAGTTAACAAAACTTTTATCATAATTTGGGAAAAAAAAAATTTGGTACCTAAATAATCCATTTTTACCAAAAATGGGAATTGCCAAAATCCATAAAAATTTAACAATTTCCAAATTTTTTTTTAATCCTTGTAATTTGATCCCTTTTTACCAAGAAAAATAATTAACATTGAATTTTCATTCGCAAAATTCCGTTATATTTGAACTGAAAATCAACCCCTCTTGCTCATAGTGCTATTTTTAGTACCTGCGCAGAATAATTATAACTCATAAAATATTTGTTCAATGTAAACATTTTTTTTTTGGAATGTGTAGGAAAACACGTCTACTAACAGGAACAAAAGGGTATTTGGGAATATCTTGCCTACCTACCCTTGCACAACCAGTTTTGCAGGCAGAAACATGATTTTTTGCGCAGGTTTCGTTTTGAGTAGTTTTGTATGCATAAGTCAGTTTATGTGCGATTTTTGAAGTGTAAAGACCTAAAAATTTATTTTGTGCGGCAAATATATAAAAAGTGAAAATAAAATGGATGGTGCAATTTGTAATAAGCCTGTGTGCGCAGAGCACTCGAAGGATCATCCACAATGCCTCAGATGCTGCTAAAATTCATAAAATATATTTTTTACTTTCATTATAATGATTTTCTATAAATAAATAAACAAATTTCCATAAAATAAACTAAATATTTCCATTTATTTCTATATATTTGTATGAATTTTCATAGAACATCAGCTGTTGACGCTAGGTCATTTTCTAGTAACTGGGTTATATTTTCCAAACGGTTGGTCCAATTGACCTGAAATTTCACACCAATATCAATTACATATTTCCAAGCTATGATACGAAGTTTCATCAAGATTGGACCAGCCGCTTGGAAGATATAGCAATATAAAGTGAACTTTGCCATTTATTTCTATATATTTGTATGAATTTTCATACAAGTACCCGGGTACATCAGCAGTCGACGCCATTCCACTAACTTGAATTTGGGCTGTATCGACTGAACTGCTGCTCCAATCTTGATGAAACTTTTCCACATGATGCAAAAGTGTATGGTTGAGGATATCATGAAATTTCAGGTCTAACCGTTTGGAAGATACAGGAAAATTAAAGTTGCAAATGTACCCGTGGGCTCTACGATCGACACAACGGTTAATTCAATACTAATTATAACAGAAGCTATGCTGCAGTAGATCGTCACCATCTATCCATAGATAGAGGATTGTGTATTTGCTATGCTACAACTAACTCTGCTAAATTTCTGGCATGTGTTAACAGAGGTTAACAGAGTTATTTTTCTTCATGTTTTTAAGTGAAATACCTCTGTTAACACATGCCAGAGATTTAGCAGAGTTGATGCAATCTCTAGATAATAATTTACACTCTATGACAAGTGCGTTGACAAGTGCGTTTTTAAGTGTCAAAAAATAGATATCAATAAATATGGAATTAATAAACGCATGCATGAGTCAGTGCAGCCAAGTTCACAACCATGTGTGGAGAGTTAAAATGGAGAGTCGCTGGCATTATATGCCCGTATATGTAATTGGCGTGGAAATTTGACATTCAACAATAAAAAACTAAGCAGCAAATATGTTTTCTGTATATATGTAACTTATTTTATGTTATTTTAAATTTTTGAATTTAAAAGTTAATTTATTAAAAAGCAAAAAATTATTAAGTCATCAAATCTATGTAACTGCGAAAAAGCTTCGCTTCTCTCGTGTGTCCAACGACGCACCTGTGTTTTTTTTTTAAATTTATTTTTTTTTTTTTAATTTTAAGTGAAAAAAGACTTAAGTATATAGATTTTCATAAATTTTTATATGAAAAAAAATTTTGTGAAATATTTTTTCTTCTCTTATGTTATTTCGTGCTTATTCTTTATATAAATAATTTCCACTTATAATTTGCTCAAGATTTTCATATGAATAAGTTCTCGTTAACAAATTGCTTTTTGTTGTTTTGGCGGCTCATTAACGAATTGCTTTTTTTAGTTTTGGCGACTCGTTAACGAATTGCTTTTTATAGTTTTTGGCGACTCGTTAACGAATGGCTTTTTTCGGTTTTGACGCATGTAAAAGTTGGTCAAAAAATTTTAAAAAAAATAATTTCGAACTTTTGAAAAGCCAAATCTTTAAAAAAATACCTAAATAACAAAAAAAAAAAAAAACAAATAAAATATTTTTTTGGAACAAGTTGGGGTTCGAGCCCGTGTCCGCGAATGCTGGCTTTTATTATCAAGCAAATTAAGCAAGATATATTCACCATCTGAAATAGCCGAGTGGGTAAGGTGCCGGACTAGCATTCAGATGACGTCGTTCAATTCTTGACGTGGTAAGCTTGAAATTAGTTTTTATTTTTTTTTTTATGATTTATATGATTCGCTATCGAATTGCTTTTTTAGTTTTGGAAACTCGTTAAAGATTTGTTTTTTATAGTTTTGGCGGCTCGTTAACGAATTGCTTTTTATAGTTTTGGTGACTCGTTAACGAATTGGTTTTTTCGGTTTTGACGATTCATTAACGAAGGAGGACTTGCTCCCGCTCGCGATATTATAAATGAAATGAAAAAAAAAAAATAAAAACTAATTTCAAGTTTACCACGTCAAGAATCGAAACCACGTCTCCTGAATGCTAGTCCGCCACCTTCTACATTCAGCTTTTTCAGATGCTGAATATATCTTGCTTAATTTGCTTGTTAATAAAAGCCAGCATTCGCGGACACGGGTTCGAACCCCAACTTGGTCAAAAAAAAAATTAATTTTTTTGTTGTTTTTTTTTTGTTATGTAGGTATTTTTTTTTTAAAGATTTGGCTTTTCAAAAGTTCGAAATTATTTTTTTTTATCATTTTTTGACCAACTTTTTTTCGGCTTCGTTATACATTAGTCAAAACCGAAAAAAGCATTTTGTTAACGAGCCGCCAAAACAACAAAAAGCAATTTGTTAACGAGAACTTATTGATATGAAAATCTTGAACAAATTGTAAGTGGAAATTATTTAAATAAAGAATAAGCTCGAAATAACATAAGAGAAAAAAAAATATTTCACAAATTTTTTTCATATAAAAATTTATGAAAATTTATATTTAAGTTTTTTTTCACTTAAAATTAAAACAAAAAAAAAAACATAAAATTTAAAAAACAAATATTCGCTTAAATGACGTATAAGTATAGAAAGTTAGTAAAAAATTATTATTTTTTTTTAAATTTGTATATTGAAAAGTCGGAAGAAATCGATTTTTTTTTGTTTCAAAACATCTTAAATGGAGTTTAGGAAAGTCATGATTTTAATCAGTTCTTTCTTTAATCATCAAGCCAACCTCTGATGAAGTCAGTATAAAACTATTCGAAAACTTAAAACAATTCACAAGCGATTCTTTAGCGAATGTCACAATGTTTATTGGGATGTTAAAAATTTTTAATAATTTGTTTTTAAATATTACTTGAGAAATAAGCTGCAATAAAAAAAATTTATAATTCAATGCTTAATTACAAATTCCAATTTTAAGATTTTCTTTCTTTTTTCCAAATTTCTATTTCTACAAGCATTTTTATTTGAAGCGAAGTTTTTACTCGTTCTGTGATTTGCTCATACAAATAAGAGATAAGGAAGTGGCGTTCTGATATAAAAGTGAGGCATTTTTCTTACTGGTGTATGTTTACACTAATACAGAAACATTTACTCAGGGACGTATTCGGTTGTTGCGTACAGATAGGCGCAATTTTTCTGATTGGAATTGCATATTGTCGTTGGGCGTGAAATACCGTGTATCAGCCACTTGCAATACCGCGTATATTGCAAAAAGGGCAAAATTGACATTTGGATTTTAATTTAATTAATAAAGAGTGGCTTTTTCATTATACAGTAGAGACTCACAAAAGTTAACCTGTTTGTTTTTGGCTCTGCCATCTTTTGTGAATTGTTAACTTTTTAAGGACAGTAATACAATTTAGATATGTATGTATGTATATTTTTATGGTATATCAGACTTTTTTCTTATGAATTTCATACAATAGTTTATTAAATACAAGAAATAGTTATAAAAATTTATTCGGATGACATTTAATTGGTCTTTCTACCAGTGAAAAGATTATTTCAACCTTTTCGATTTTATTATACCGGATCTATTTTACTATAACCGATCGTAGTTCGAGAACCTGTGAAACATCAATGTGTTTACTGCACATATTGCATCGTTGCATGAAACAAACTCTGGGGTGAAATCGGCTAAAGTGATAATTGATAGTTGACAATCCATGTAAGGTGATTCAAATTGACAATGACTCTTTTCCAATTGATTTTATGTGGCAGATTTTAGGTGTCAGTAAAATTGTCATCATCTGAATCATCTGTGGACAAACATTTTTGCAACTATGTTCTTCTCCATAACGGTCAATATCAATTGCTTTTGCGTTTTGCTCTATCTTGCGAAAATCCACAGAGTGACAATTGACATAAAATCAATTAATGCTAGAAAAAAAAAATTAACAAAAGGGTGAAAAAAACTCGGAAAAGTTAACGCAAAAGTTAATTTTTTAGAGTCTCCTGTGGGGCCAGAAGCCTGGTTAACTTTTCCGTAGAATTAACTTTTGCGAATTTTAACTTTTGTGAGTCTCTACTGTATTCAGATTTAAGAACAAAGCAAGTATCTAATTTTCAATAAATGTTTTTAGTTTAGTTGAAAATCCATTCAATAGTTTAATAGTTCAATAGTTTAAAAGATAGCAGTTTTCCTGCACTCCTGTGGAATTTAACCATCACCGTGAGTGTGTCTAAGTGCAAGTGGCGAATACGCGATTTTGCACGCCAAACGACGATATTAATAATTCAATTAAAATTTTAATCACTAAAGTGTTGAAAATAATTTAATTATAATATATTTTATGCAAAATAGATTTGGTTTTATCTAAAAATTTTGTTTGAATTCTAAGTTTTGTTTTTGAATGTTTTCGCCTAAATGTGAGCGAACTGAGCTAAAGAATAATTCTATATGGTATGTATAATGCCAATAAAAAACAACAAACAAAACGTATTATTAATTTACTCCAGTGATAGCAAAGGCGCCCTGTAAATATATGACACCATGAAAAATGAATGCGCCCCTGAAGTCAAGCTTGTACTTTGACAGATCCGATAGCTTATAAATTTGTTTTGTTTTGCTCGGCAAGAGCGAATGTCACAAATTTCAAGCACTGACATCTGAAAAAATGCCTCAGTACAGCACTTCCTTATTTTTTATTTCTATGGATTTGCTTGAGTGAAATCTCAAAAACGACCATTTTTGGACAGATTGTTTTTTTTTTTGCTTAGAAATTGATGCTTTCTATGTTGCTGGCGTTTATTACAACAAGAAAATTTAATATCAAATATAGAAAGCATTTCTTTGCCCACCATGGGGATTGAACCCGTTACCCACCGATCAAGAGTTCTATACACTACCCATCGAATCAAACACTTCTGTTACGCAGAGTTATTGATTCAATATTAACTACAACTAAAGCTTTGTTGCAGCACATCTTTGCTGCTAAACTACGTTTGGATAGCTGCTAAGCTATTTACTAGAATTGACTTGAGTCGAATTTTGTATCAAGTCTACTCTAATGAATCCGCTTAAAATTCAGAACGTTGTTTCGTACAAGGCATGTCACAACTATAATTGTATAATTTTAGCAAAGACCACTTTCCCCCCTGTGGCCCAAGCAACCCGTTGGACACGAAAATCCGCGGGTTCATTAAATTAGACCTTAACCCGAATTTTTTCTTAAGAACCACCATTTTTCAAAATCTACCACTCATTTTAGTCTCAAACTCCCACTATTCAAAATTTTCATGTGACAACAATGACCATCATCCTCTATCTATTAATAAGTAGATTATTGTGATCTGATGCATCTGTTAACATTACATCTGTTAAAATAACATCTGTTAACATAGGTGCAGCTATATTTAACATTGAATCAATGACTTTGCGCAACAAATGTGTTTGGCTCGGTGGAACAGTGTAGAACTATGAATCGATGGGGTACAGTATCGATCCTCATGGTGGGCAAAGAAATATTTTTTGTTTGTTTTTTTTTTGTGTGAATTCGTTTGTGTTATTGTATTTCAGCATGTGACAGCTTTTGTTTTGTTTTTGCACAGTGCGATTGAAAAAACAATGACTGTAACATGTAATTAAATAAATAATATAATAATGTAATGTAATAAACCTGGCTGGTGTGAATATTAACGTGTGTTTTTTAATATAATTTATATTTAAAATTTTTGAATTTAAAAGTTACTTTTTTACAAAAAAAATACCATTAAATTATCAAATCTATGAAATTAATAAAAAGCTTCGCTTCTCTCGTGCTCCCAACGACGCACCTGTATTTTTATCTATAAAACGCAACCAGGAAGATCCTTTATGTGCATTATAAAGCCATAAAACTTGACCGTAGACTTATCCGCCTTAGTTTATGAAATTACCTAATAAAAAATGAATCATTTTTAAATAAAAATTAAACCTTTTCATCAGAAGCAGCATAGCAGAGAAAAGAAACGCTTTATTTGAAATTTATTATTCAAGCTTATGATATTTATATAAATCACTCATAACCGACCTAGTACACACAGACACATGTGTACCAAACCAGCTTCCATTAAAAAATATACACCTAAACACATTTATGCCAACCTATGTTATTAAAACGTAAGCTTAAGATAAATAAAAGTACTCTTATGACTTTTCTGTATATAACATTTATTTTTTTTTTTTCTTACTTTGAGCTGATATTTTCCATACATTTTTTTATCGTTATTTTACACTTAGAAATTGGAAAAAAATCTATATTGTAGCACATAAAAAAAAAAAAAAAAAACAAAAAGGAGAAAATACTAAATGTTCATAAATGCATTCATGTTGAAGCGGCACTTTTTTCTTCTTATTTGAAACCATATTAAAGTGTTTTATAAGTTTCGACTTTTTCTTTTTCTCTTTTCATATTCTGCATAATTTTTTTTTTTGTGCTTTTTATTTTAAAGGCAAATCATTCAAGTGTAGCAGGCTCATCCATTTATAAATATAACGTTAGGGCCATAGCAAAGAATTAGTAAGAAATGCTTTAAATTAAATTTTAAAATTAATGAAATTTTCGTGTACCATTCATTCGACCCTTTAACTACTATCTTTTTTTAACTTATTATTACTTGACAAATTTTCTCTGTTGAGTTTAAGAAATAAAAAAAAATTAATACTATTCAAAAACTAAAAAATTTCCAAACTTTTTCATTTATTTCAATTTTTTTATTTTATGGTTACGTTTTAATTTTAATTATTTAAGTTTATTATGTCGTTTTAGTAACAGAAAATTTATTGTTTTTTAAAATGGGATGAAAAACACATAAATAAAAATTCTTTTATTTTACAATTTCTAGGTGGTAGGAAATATTGCCCAAACATAAAAAAAATTAGCTAAAAAAAAAAGAGTTCAAAATCGACAAAAATTTATTCATACAAAATTTGGTTAATTTTGACACTGCATGGCGGAACACGCGTAGGAGGATGGATCGAATACCTCCTACTGCGCCACACCTGGTATCACATCCCTGACGAAATAATATTTTTCTTACTTCAGATATTTCTATTGATTGAATAAACCAAAGAGAGCTTACATTAATTTGTTCGTCGTCGTCATCTGCATACACGTTGAGAAAAGTTATATTTATACAAAATTAAAAAAATCATGTTATGAGGGGATAATAAAATGTTTTTGAATATAAGTGCACCGATCATGTTTCAACAACAAAAAGCTGAAGCAAAAAGTCGTTCAACAATTAGGTTAGCATCTTACGTTGCTTCGATAGGCAAGCGTGCAATGGTCGGCTTATAATCGTGAGATCGGTTCCAGATGAAAAGAACATATTTATTTTTTTTTTTTCATTATTAATAATAATGAGTGTGTGACACTAGGGCACAGTTTTATTTTTTCTGACTAAGATCCAATGACGAATATTTATAAAGTGAGTTATCGAACTGATAAATTAATATAGTTACTGACGCACTTCTTTTCCTCCTTTCAATGAATGGTACAATGAATGTACCTTTCTTATTTTGTTTCTATTTCTTGTAGCATCATACTTTGATTGTGTGCTACAAATATTTTAAAATAAAGTGTGCGGTAGTCACAACCACAATAACATAATATGATAGTCGTGATCATAGTAAACTGTAGTGGTAAGGATCCAAATTACTTCTTAACGAAAACAGTAGTATTATTTCAGTCATAATACTATCGTTACTACAATCCTTTTGCAAATTATGGTTTTGTTACGACAAAAATACATTTTTCCAGAAACTATACTATTATAGGACCGAAAAAAGTATGGATATGGTAATAATGCCAAAACCATTACTCTGCTTGTAAGCAACAATATTTAAAAGCATATCCTTTACGACGACGGAATTTGATCAGCATAGCATTACAAAATCATTATTCCCTTATCACAATACCATACCTGCTATGTAGTTTCATCTCATTTATTCATTTATTTCAAGCATTTCGACGCTTTCAGGATCTCATTTTCCCAAACATTATTGGAACATTTTTTGTTTTAACAGGAACAAATTGTTTTTTTTTTGAAGCGAAGCTTTTTACTCCTCGTTCTGTGATTTGCTTAGAGTGAAATCTGAAAAATTTTCGACAGATTTTTTCTCAGAATTTTATAAGGTTTCTTTGTTTCTGTGTTTTTTTTACAACAAGACAATTTAATATATCAAATATAAAAAAAATTTCCCCGCCTGCCGTGGTGATTTGAACCCATCAACCTATGACTGCAGTTCTGTACTCTATCCATTGAGCCAATCACCTTCTTGACACAGAAGCATTAATTTAGTATTAAGTGCAATTGAAGTTATGTTGCAGCACATTCATTAACATATTAATGCATTTGTGTGGTTTGGGTAGCTGCTAAACCACTTGCTACAAGAATCATCAGTATTGCCACTTTTCCACAATTGTGGTAAATCAAGCACTTTTTTGGTTTCTACTACTATTTGTTTTTTTTTTTTAAATCTATCACTTTTTAATATATTTATATAAAAATGGCTGCATTATAATTCAAACTTTAGAAATTTTATTACTATAATATTTTATTTATTATTGCATATAATATTTAATTTTAGTGCTTTTTTAAGAACATTATACGAGAATTATTTGCAATAAAACAAATTCAGCGTGAAAAAATTTGCTTTATGGTATACTTCTCTTATGATTTGTTTTGCTATTGGAAATTAATCGAATTTTTCCTTTAGAAGAAAAATATAATCCAACCTTTTTTAAAAATTCACCACTCATTTTAGACTCAACCTACCACTACCTAAAATTTGCAAGTGACAACACTGGTCATCATCCTCAATTTGGTAACGCCATCTGTTAACAACTGTTAACATAGCTCCAGTTTTATATTTAATATTAAATCAACATCAATCTTAACAGAAATGTTTGGTTCGGTTGAAAGAGTGTAGGTTTATTAATCAATGTATCATGGGATTGATCCTCACAGTGGGCGAAGTAATATTTTATTTTTTTTTTTTATGTGAATGCGCTTGTGCTGTTGTTGGTAAATACATGCTTTTGTTTTAACAATGACTGTAACATGTAATAAAATAATAATGAAATGTAATAAAATTTACTGGTGTGAATAATAACGCGTATTATTTTAATTTATTTAATGTTTCTTTAAATTTTTGAATTTAAGTTATTTAAAAAAAACCATTAAATTATCAAATCTACACACAGAAAAATACCTACGGCGTTTTGCATAAAATGACTTGGGTAATTATTTTTGTATGAAGCCTAAGAAATTTGTGCAAATTTCGTAAGTTTTTTATCAACTTGGTCATGCCAACATTGTATAAAATGCCACAGATACTTGGGCAAAAGCAAATTGGGGTTCTTACAATCTTTTCTCTCATTGCTACTTTTTCTGTCATACGCGGTCATTATTTCCTTTCCTTTTCTTATCATTTGTACGAACGTGCATGTATTTCGTAGCAATTTATTCGTTACACTGACGAAACTAGTAGAACATAAAACTGCTAAGTGTACCACAGCGGAAACCACGCAAGACTACTGATGAGTTAGGAAATCTTCACTAGTATAAATATAACTTACCTAAGGTTATGATACGCAAGTTCCTTTTTTAATATTGCATTAAATCTACAGCAACCCATTTTAGGAGAAGGCCTTCAACAGAACACACAGGTTCTAGCATAAATTGCCTAATGGCAAAATAATGCGATTGCCTGAATTCCCTTTGTTGTATTAAAAAATACTTAGATAACCTATTCTGGCCGAAGGTCTTAGGCAAATTATACCCGAAAATTTTATAATTTTAAATGTTTCCTCTGTGTGTATGAAACTGTGAAAAAGCTTCGCTTCTCTCGTGTGTCCAACGACGCACCTGTGGTTTTTTTTTTAATTTAGTTTTGTATTCAGTTTTTTGGTTCATTTTTTATTTGGCTATTTTTAATTTTTTTTTTTGTTTTTGCAATTTTTGTAGGTGACACTTTCTACTGGCATTTCTTTCCCTCTTGTACTTTTGTAGTAAAAATCGCAAAAAAATAAATGAAGAATCGGCCAATTTTTTCCATATGAATGTGATTGATTTTTCATATGCTAAAACACCCCAAAAAAATTTGGCGATTTTGCATTTCTGTTGGGTAAAGTTTCGTTTTTTGCTGTTGAGCGAAATTTGACCTAAACTTGTTGAGCGAAATTTCACTTTTTGTTTTTGGGTGATTTTTCGTTTATTTTTTTTTTTTTTTTTTTTTGTGATCTTTGCTTTGTGTATTCAAAGCAAAAGCAGCGGTTCTTCTTTTGTTTTTCTTGTTATTTCTTGTAATATCGTAGCGATTTTTCCCTTGCATGAAATGTTTTTATAGATTTTTAAGCATAAGATTATTTAAAACTCAGACGACACTATAAAAGGGAGTCATGGAGTCGTGGAGATGGTTTCAAAAGATCCATTCTACAAAATGGGACTGATCCGAAAAACGGATGGAACCATGGCAGAGAACCTAGAGGAGTTGATGCCAGTTCAGATGAAGGTTAATTTTCCTGGAAGTTTTAGGTCTGATGACCCGTGGACACCCTCGAAGAAAGAGATGCACAGGGTTGACGGACTGGAAACCGAAAAAATAATCACTATGTACGAGCTGAGGAGTGCTATATGCTCCGTAAAATCATTAGAGATGGGCGGTATATTTCCGGCTATGATGCAATAGGGGAAAGATCTCATTGCACCTAGGCTGTGGGGTATATTCGTTACTTGCCTAGCGATAGGGTACGTTCCGAGAGTCTGTCTTTGCTCCGAAGACCGGAAAAAAGGATTATGCGGAGGCGAAGTCATTCAGACCGATCAGCCTTACGTCTTTCCTCTTAAAAACGATGGAAAGAGAGATAGTGGACTGTCTTCAGAGCACTTCACTGATGCATAATCCTCTGAGTAGATGTCAATATGCGTATAGAGCAATGTAGGTCTACGGAGAGTGCTCTTCACGAATTAGTCAGAATGACTGTAATGAAGTTATTTTCGGGGTTTTCGACAAAACATGCTTTGGAAGTCTGCGGCAAGCCCTGATAGAGCGCAATGGGTAGACAATATACTCAAGCACATGGCTGTCAACATGCAGAATGGTAGAGTCAAGACTAGAGGTAGAGTAAGGAAAGGATGTCCCCAGGTTGGGGTGTTCTCGCCAACCCTCTGAAACATAACTGTGGGCTCACTACTGGTTAGACTGGATAAATCGGGCATGCACACGATAGGGTATGCAGATGACATTGCGTTGGTGGTCTGTGGTAAGTTTATTGACACCATTTCTGACATTATGAAGGCAGCACTCCGAATAGTGGAGAAGTGGTGTTGGGAACAGTGCCTTACCTTAATCACTGGAAAATCAGACAATATTCTCTTTACTAGAAAGAGAAGGCCTGAGGAAATAACCATTCAGATTTCTTGGTGCTGAAATCAACATGTCCATAAAAGTTAAATATCTAGGGGTAGCCCTTGATAGCAAACTGAACTGGAACGAGAAGAGATAAAGAAGATAGGATGCAAAGATCCAAGAGGCTCAAATGAGGGCTAAACCCAGTGGATATGAAATTGGTCTACACTATGATGGTTACACCTGTCATCACGTATGCTTCGGTGATTTGGTGGACAAAAGTCAGCCAGGAAACCATTAAGAAGAGACTGGACAGAGTCCAACGGCTGGCGTGTGTTGGTATAACCGGTGCAATTTTTGGCCTTTTTTCGTTTTCTTGGTTGAAATATGGTTTTTTTTTTGTGTTTTGGGCGATTTTTCTTAAATTTTTTTATCATTTTTCTTTGGGTAATTTTTCATTTTTTTTTTTGCGATTTTTCTTTGGGCGATTTTGTGGAGAGCCAATTTCTTTTACCTCGATAAGGAGCTTACACGTTCATTTACGAAACAGCTTATCAAATCTTCATTGTTCACCCACAAATATTTTTTCTCAGATATTCAGAGTGTATGTGCGCGCATATATAGGAAACCTATAAAGATTATGTTTCTAAGTGCCCGATGAAGGTTGAAACTTTAAATACATGAGACTCACGTACGAGTATATAATATTATACAGGGTGTCCCGCAACTGAGTGCAACTATTTACGGAGCTGAAAGGTTATGTCGAGCTGAGCAACAATTGTATGGGAGAGGGGAGGGGGTCTATTTTCACATTCTTAGGAGCTGCAGGGTTAATGAATATTTCACGACTTTGGCTTACGTTATACTTTTTAGCAGAAAAACTAACTTACATAAAACTAATTTTGATAGCTCATTTTCACCTGATATCAATGAGATCACCTTTCCAACGGTATATCAACAAACCCCACAAATTTAACCCTTACCGAGCTGTGATCGTGTGAAGATGAAATCAATCGGTTGAAACTACCAAATTTCAACTTTGAGTGCACATTTCTCAGAATTTCGCGTAATAAATAAATTTTTTTTTTTTAGATCAATTTTGTGATTTATTCAATTTTCCTTTCAATGACACCAAAAACAGAAACACATCTTTAAAAATAAAAAAGTTGGCTGTACTAAAAAAATTATACTTATTTGAAAACAATGATATTGTCTACTGCATAACTAATTGTAAAGTCATTATTTATCATTATATTCAAATAAGTATCATTTTTTTAGTTCAGTCAACTTTTTCATTTTTTAAGAAATGTTAATGTTTTTTATGTCATTGAAAAGGAAATTATATAAATTTTAAAATTGATTTAAAAAAAAATTTCATTTATTACGCGAAATTCTGAGAAATTTGCACTCAAAGTTGAAATTTGGTAGTTTCAAGCGATTGATTTCATCTTTACACGATCACAGCTCGGTAACGGTTAAGTTGGTGGGGTTTGTTGTGAAGTGTTACAACTTTTTATCATTATTGAGTAGCTATCCAAGTAGCTTGTATAAACTTGAGTATACCTATTTAGTAAGTTTTATTTAAAGAGACGAATAGAAATTCTTCGAATCGGTAAAATTAGCTTCGGGACCGTTGAGCAAAAAAAATTTTAAATTTCATTAACCTTAAATGTTCATACAAGTACACATAATGTTTAAAACCCAGTCATTGCATGTGATGGAAATAAGGCTTAAAATATACTTATATTTTGCTGGTGTGTTCAATGACACGAAAAAGCTTTTTTACAATTTTTTTTTTTTTTTGTCCCTTTTGTGTGGGCCCCACGAATAACCTGCACTTACACTTGCTTTCATATCCATTCACTATTATGTGAGTTTTACTCACACTCAATTAAATGTAGGCAACAAACGAAAGTCTTCATCAGGCAAGATAAGTACGTATACGATATATTTTTTTTTCTGATACGTTTTTTTAGCCCATATATTTTTATGTTTTTTCCTTGCAACAAATAGTGAATGCCGTTTATTACAATCAAAATACGATGGTTTAAATTATAAATAATGACATTGGCCAAGGTAGCTACTTGCTCAAAGTAGCACAAAAGAACATACAAAAAAAGGTCAATGCCAATAAAAAAAAAAAAAAAATTGATCATATAAAAAAATGAGTTAAAACATAAAGAGCAGGTTGAAGATTTTTATGTTTTGGTTTATTTATTCCATTATATATTGATGGACAATTTTTTTTTTTTTTTTTTTTTTTTTGCCAATCATCTTTCTTGCTGCCGTCCGTCTTTTGGATCTGTTAAGCCCTTCATTATAGCAGTCAAGTAAAGACTGTCATGATTTTCGTTTGGGTCAAAGTTTGGTGGTCAGACGAGTAGAAATGATTTTCATGTGATTGGTTTAGTAAACAGTTTGTTTGATATAAGATATGAATTTCTGAGTTTTCATTATAATGATGGCAGAAAAAAAAAGGTAAGTTTGTTTCAAAAGCGAAAATCTCTTGTTATGCATGGTTAAAGAAGGCTTATGTGCCTGAGCCTTTTTTTTAGCCATCGCTTATTGAGAGCACCAAACGATAAGGTAAAAGTGGTTAATTTTTGAATTCAGTTTAAATTTACTTGGCTTTTGTTTTTGGTAATATGGTTTGTTGTAAATCTGAAAATTTTTATATCTGGCTTGGAGCTATTTTATAAAAAGTTTGATGAAGGTTTTATTTAATTTTCTTTTTTTTTTATTAATACGTATATGAGATAAAATTAAAGAAAAAAAAAGGATCATACTTAAATATCTCTTGCCTTTGCATCTACGGTACATCAGATTTTTTGCTTGAACTTGTGTTAGTTCATGATATAAAGCTTAAACTTGAAAATAGGACGGTCCCAAGCACACATACCCAAACAGCACAACTTGATTACAGAAATTAATTGATTTATCGTCAAAAACACTTAAAACTAATGACTACCACAAGCTTAACACAGTCTGCAAAGGATCAATGCTAACCGCAATTTTGCTGTTCAATCTGTGGTGTATTGAGCATGACGCGTAATTTTGATGACACGTGGACCGTCATCGAAATTTACAACAACTAGTATACCTTTTAGTACTAAAAATTCAGGTCATCTTATATCTACTTTCTCAAAATTAAATAATTTAATCGACAAATTTTTAAATTAAAAAAGGTTTTCAGTAAAACTGAAGATCTGTATGATGCGTTTGGCACATCTTCACCTCAAGTGTAGCCGAGTTGCGAGTTTCTGTAAAACAAGCACCCACATTTATAAAGTAAACTCCAAGCGTTGCATGCTATAATATAAATAAATTTATCATTCTTTATTTCAAATAAATAAAATATTTGAGTAAAGCACTCTTCAACTCAGCCAGCAACGCAAGTTAAAGTGAAATAATATTATGATGCAAAGCCTACGCATAAAATTGCTCACCCAACCGAGTGACTCAGATTCTCAGCGTCAACAGCAGCAACACCGCAATTCGCCGCCAGCGTGCTGACAATCACGCTTCTCTTGACACGATTAAGCTACTTGTTGTCCTTTATAACTTTAATACTTAAGCTGGCGCTGTGCCGCGGAGATTCTGCTATGGTCGCCACTGGTATTAAACTGGATTTTGGCCAATCTTAATCACAACCCAAAAGAGCAGCAACGGAAATGAACAATGTTTTGCAGTTCAATTTCTTGTGCTTTTCCAATGCTTGTATGTGTTGTCTTTTTTCCGTAAGTACATTCATTAAGCCATGAATTTGCGGTTACATTACTTTTACTTTCTGCCATATATTTTCTCATCGAACCCTCAACATATCTTCGTCATATATCTCTTCAACGTACGTTTATTTCCCACAAACCGACTGTCATTCGTCATCTTCACTATTTATCTTAACGAGAAAAATATATTGAATTAAAATTCTTGGATCTTTTGGAACAGTTCTCAGAAAATATTTTAATGAAATGGGAAAAGCTTTTAAAAGCTCAACTGTTACGGATATTGTAAAAGTTGTCAGTGTGTTACTTACTTTAATTGAATGAGTTTTCTTACTTAAGTAAATTAAATTAATTATTATTTTGGCGGATATAAATTTATCAATAAATTTATAATTTATAAATCGATATAGGGGCGGGGGAAGGGGCACATCTTGGCTAAAATTGAATAGAGAATGCCAAAAAATGTGTACAAAAATTTAAACACAAATTTCCATAAGAGGCTTTATACCAAGAAATATATAATTTACCGTTATACATATTTTGCACCCTTTTTTGAGGGCGGAAAATTTCAAAACTTCCGTTTATGGAAAGGACTACATTTCGGTACACATTCATGCTGCAATGATGCAATTTGGCACAGCAGTAGATTAGGTCAAATCCTAATATATTTCACGAAATGATCGTAGCGGAAGTAGAAAAGAATATAATTAGGTAAATATTGATGAAACAAGAGTTAAATTTAACACGAGAGTAGAATGGGTTAGTTACAACGAGTATCATCTTTCACTGGCCGCAAATAGAAGTAGCAAACAGAAACCGAAAATTAATGTTTGAAACAAATAATGCCAAATATTCCGTATTTTAAGGAACGTCCTGTATTTTCCGCTTAATTTTAAGTGCCCGCCGGACAAAGTTTATTATATATACACCCAAAAAATAATTTACTAAAATCAAAGAAATTTTGCGCTAAGGTCATCATATCCTATATTTAAAGTTGTATCCTTAATCTGAGGATATTTCCTTTGATCAAAGAAAACTTACTTAAACTAAGGAAAGTGCCATCTTTAAATAAAGGATATGATGACTTTAGCGCAAAATTTCCTTGATTTTAGTAAATTATTTTTTGGGTGTATATACTATATATATATATATACCCGGTGCTTATCCCCTAAAAGAGGGCGTAGCTTTAGTTTTAGAAGCCATGCTTTAGAAGCCATGCCTTTATAGTAAATTCGTACAGAGTTTCATTGATATGTGACTTATTTCGAGAGCTATTCCGAAAATTTTGGGTACGGAAGAAGTACCACGCCCCTCGTCCAACATCCATATAATGTTACCTGTGGAACGGCATTTGTAATTTCAGATCGAATACTGAATTCCGAGGCTGTGCGATCTATAATTCCAAAACTGTTCGATATCGAAATTTTGGGTGTATTTAAGGTGCCTTTTACGATCGGCACCAGACTTCACAGGAACCCTCTCAAGGTTTTGGTATAAAAATTGGCTTAGCGGTTTCGAAGTCTTTACGTGCTATACACATATACCCAAATACGTATATACATTAAGTCGCCTCACGCTCCTTAGGAAAAAAAATTGTTCAGTCCGGTTCTTCAAAATAGTCCATGGCTTATGTTATGATGATCCCCAAAATATTTCGACTCAAAATATTGGCTGGTATGGTATGGAAAAAAATCGTTTGCATCAAAAAATCTTAAATTTCTTCCGTTGGACCTATGCGGATTTTTATGCATTGTTTTAACTTTTTTCATATTATTTTCTCTAAAATTCAAACGAATTTTTTCCTATACTATATTTTTATGTATTTCTTATATTTACTATATTTACTATGTATTTCCTTAACTATTCCTATGTCATAACAAAAGAAAAAACAAACAAAAGAACATTTTAATTTGAGTTTTAGTAAAAATAATATAAAAAAGTTACAAAATTAATGAAAATGCGCATTACCTCTGGTCCGATTGTAAAAATTAAAAATTTATTGGTGCAGATTGGAAGAACTTTTTCATTATTTTTATTTCTGACCGTTTGTTATTTTTAACTACCACACCAGTAAATATTTTTATACAAAACTCGATTTTTAGAGCATATTTCAAACCATTCCGTGGCATACTGGTTGAGGTGCGTGAATTGTTTGCCAAAGAACCCAGGTTCAAATTTCATCCGACACAAAAAGTTTTTTCAATTGAATTAATTTTTCTGTTCGCCCGTCATCTCTATGCAGACAATGGCAAACCTCAGAGAGTAAAAACTGCCATGAAAAGCTTCTTGAGAACATAAGCCGTTCGGAGTCGGCATAAATCTTGATGATCCAGTTCTCGATCATTTGTGTTAAAACATTTCACAACACGCACAACGCAATTGATCATAAGAAGCTCGGTCAAAGTGCTTTCAAAGGCTGAAATTGGCCATTTCGTTTCGTTTTTTTTTTTGGGTGGTACAAGTGAGCGTGGCAAATTTTATATATACGTATATATACTATATATATATACAGTTACCATGCTAACTAAATTACCAAATCTTAGTCTTCTACGGCAAAAGCCGTCTGATATAAAGCATTTTTACTGATTTGTGGGCGGTAAAAGTGGGCGTGACAACGTTTATAATTACATAGTGACTGCCACTTGGACCCATAGCACCTGCATACCGAGATTGACTATCAAAACGTGTACAACTGAGGAATAAGCATGATTTCGATAAAGTGGGCGTAGATATAGTGCGGCCATGCCCATTTTTTGGACATTGGCCGACAGTTACCATACTAACTAAATTACCAAATCTTAGTCTTCTACGACAAAAGCCGTCTGATATAAAGCATTTTTACTGATTTGTCGGCGGTAAAAGTGGGCGTGACAACGTTTATATTTACATAGTGACTGCCACTTGTATCCATAGCACCTGCATACCAAGATACACTATCAAAACTTGAACATCTCAGGAAAAAGCATGATTTCGATAAAGTGGGTGTAGATATAGTGTGACCACGCCCATTTTATGTACAGTCACCGAAAGTAACCATCTAAACATAATTACCAAATTTTAGTATTATACGATTAAAACCGTCTGATATATAGCATTTTTTTTTGGTTTGTGGGCGATAGAGCCAATTTGGGTTGTATGGGAGGTACTACGCCCCCTTGTCCAATCAACACTAAACTTCACAGGAACACTTCCAGAATGTTGCTTCAGTATCCCTTAAAATTTCATAAAGTTTGGTTCGGTGGTTTTGGAGTCTATACGTTATATACACACATACCCACATGCATACATCCATTTTTATATATATAGAAGATAGATATATTAAACAAAGTGGAAAAAAGCGTTTGTTTCCTTTTTGCTGCCAGTAGTTTTCAACCAATTTAGTTGATTTTTTTTTTTAATGTAGATAATTATGATGCAAAGGTTATAAGCTAAGCCGATAGCCCCTATGTAGTTGCCACCTACATTTTTTATTTTTACTAATTCGGTGCTGTGACGAACACTACCTAAAAATGAATCGCTGAATCCGAATCCGTTGTCAGAATTTCTAAAATCATGTAATTTTTTAAATAGAGTTGCCACCTAAATTTTAAAATTTATACGGATTCGGTGCTGGGCGAAGATAAACGAAAAGCAACGTAATTTTTTTCATAGGGCTGCTATCTGAAACTGCTTTCTTTTTACGCATTCGGTGCTAAAGCAAACAGTGAGTAAAAATGGGTCACTGAATTCGAATCCGTTACCAGCAATTTAAAACTGTCCTTTTCTTACCATAGGACTGCCACCTAAATATTTATTTAATTTTTACTAATTTGGTGCTGACAAGAAAATAGGTAGAAATTAGTCGCTGAGTGCGACCCCGTTCTTTGAATTAAAAAAAAAACCTTTTTTTATTTGCCTAGCGAAGCGGTTGGGGGTTCAGATTTTGGAAATCTATATATATAACACAAAGTGGAAAAAGGTGATCGGCGAACAAAAGCTAAATATGGGTCGCTCAATCCGAATCCGTCGTCAGAATTTAAAAGTGACGTTATTTCTTCCCTTAGAGTTGCCATCTAAAAGTGTCTTATTCGAATTCGGTGCTAGGGGGAGCTGTAGGTAAAAAAAGGGTCAGTGATTTCGAATCTGTTATCAGAATATCAAAATGATGAAATTTTTATATTTTCTTACCATAGGGTTTTTTTTAATTTTTTTTAATTTTTACTAATTTGGTGCTGACGAACACTAGGTAAAAATGAATAGCTCAATTCAAACGCGTTATTTGAATTTAAAAATGTTGAAGTTCTCTTACCATAGAGATGCCAGCTCAATTTTTTTATTTTAACGAATTCCGTGCTGGGGCGATAACTACGTAAAAATGGGTCCCTCAAACTGCATACGTTGTCAGCATTTAAAAATTCTGTAATTTTTTTCATAGAGTTGCCAACCAACTTTTTTATTTTTACGAATTTGCTGGTTTTAAAAAAGCACCACCGCTTCAGATCATATATATATGCTCAAACCAGCTTTTCTGAATACAGAAACTTCACAGACACTTTCATCTACACATATGTACATTAGAGTGGTCCTTATATTTCGACTTAAGAATTATTATTACGGCATGTCATTATACGATTATGTACATCTAAATATGAAAGACATTTTTTTGTTTGACTACAGATTCGTGCTTATCGACCCATAAGCCCCCAGAAAGTGTGATTTCCAAAGCAAGGTAGGTAAGTATACCCGATTTTCAGGACAATATCACTAGTTAATTTTTATCTGTTATCAGCATTGCCATTTAGAAAGATTTCATCACACCATTCTTTTTTTTCAAAAACTTACCAAAACTTATCTCAACTTAGCAAGAATTCAAAAGCGATGACTTTTTTAAAAAGTATTAAGCCCAGTGGAAACCACGCTCAGTCCTCTCATACTCGGACTAAGCTTCATAACTGAATTTTTTAACATAATCATGCCTCCATTCTACAATTAAGATTTTAATGCTGAAATTTAAATATAGTTCAGAATTCTTTTTCACAGATCTGTATTCTATCCTGAAAGTAACAAAAAAAATCTGTCCTCTTTATTTCAGATAAGATTTCCCAGCAGAAAATGTCTTGCCTGATCAGGCTGGACTTCAAGCATGACAGGCATGACCGATACCTGACATTTCCTTGAAAATAGCACTGTTTTTTTCATACAAGTGTCCGCGTCTGCTGACCTGAAATTTGGTATTATTTTTATTTTTTAAATGTTCATCAAAGATTTCTGGACTGAATATCAATTTTTATTTCAAACTCAGATTTGTAATCTGGCCTGATATAAAAAAGAACTGATTTTTTGCTTAATTTCAGGTTAAAATACCGGTACGTTAAAAGGAAGCCTTAATTATATATAAATTTTAGCCTTGAAATCTGAACTAAATAATGGAGGCATGATTAGGTTAAAAAATTCAGGCCCGAATTCCCGACTGACTATTAGAGGCCTAAGCAAGTTTTCTGCTTGGTTCATATATAAACACATACATAAAGTGGCGGCCATGGCGTAGTGGGTAGAGTGTGGGACTCTTACGCCAGAGAACCCAGTTTCGAATCCTCCATCCGAATCAGAAAGTTTTTTCAATTGAATTAATTTTTCTGTTCGGCCGTCACCTCTCTGCAGACAATGGCAAACCTCAGAGAGTAAAAACTGCCATGAAAAGCTTCTTGAGAACATAAGCCGTTCGGAGTCGGCGTAAAGCATGTAGGTCCAGTCCTCGATCATTTGTGTGCAAACATTTGACATCACACACAACACAATTGATTATAAGAAGCTCGGTCAAAGTCCTTTCAAGGGCTTAAATGGCCATTTCGTTTTTTTTTTTTTTTCATATATAAACATGGAAAAAGATCGATACATAGACCGAAAATATTTAAAAAAGTAGGTAATACTAAATTTCAGGTCTGAAGAGGCTGACACTTGCATGAAATAATTAGGGCTGTTTTCAAGGAATGGTTAGGCTTATCAGATATTACACAAAGCTGGGGAGTTTTTATTAAAGTTAAACAAATGGAACACCTTAACATTAAGGGCTCATTAAGGGCTGGAACCACTCTAGGCTTTTTCAGAGGCCCTATTATCCTTAAAACCATCGTCTTAAAACAAAGAGGAGAGACGAGTATCAATATGGATGGTCACATGTATGGTGCAGACATCGTAGATTATGGGCAAAAAAAAGTTTAAGAACACTTTAAATGCGTTTTCACAAAACCACTTTTTGTCAAACTGGGTGGAAATAACGTATTACTTGAACACCAGTGAATGCAGCGATTTGAAATTTTGACAGTACCTTCATAATAAAAAAGTCTATGATCACAATTAACTTTTTTTTGAAAACTAATTACAGCCAAAAATTTATTATTTGTTGTAATTTCATTTCTATAAAATGATTATGTTGAATTCATGAAGAAATACTCAAAAACAGTAGACGCGTTCGTAAGATTTGTGAACAACAGATTTGTAAACTTTTTATATATTCTTACATAATTAATTCCTGTATTTTACTTGTATACGAATACTTTTAATTAATGTGTAATTACCTGGAGCCAATGAACGAGTACATATAATCAGTGAACGCAAAATTCATTTAGGTTTTTTTTTTATGCAAACACAAATATTTACAAACATTTTAGTCTATTAAATTGAAATATTATTACTGTTGCAATTGGTATAACATTTATTCTTATTTATGTTAAACTTAAAATTGTTATTAATAAGTTGTTTGTTATGTTATATTTTGTATTTAATGAAATAGATACAATAAACACTTCTTTTCTCCATAAAACAAAGTATATGTAAGAAAAATTCGTGGCTCATCCCAGCAAAAGCAATGTCAAGACTGATTGACATTTTTTATGGCACACAAATAATGTGCTTATCTTGTAATTTCAACTCACAATCTCTGTAAGTATAACAAAAAATATTTCTTTATGAATTAAGTCCCAAATATTTGCAATCCATTGTAACAATTTATGAACAAAATTAAAAAAAAAAAACACCAAATTCAATTACCGTACAACTCAATACAGCTCTATAGCTTTATTGTATAAATCCTGCTTATTTCAAACAAAACTGCACACACACATACAGGCACACACACACACACTGAACCATCATGCACACACAAGTCACAAATAGCCCTATAGGAACAAACTAACTTGTTTTTAAAAACAACTAATTAAAAAAGTAACTTAAAATAAACTAGTATATGAAGTACTTTGAATTATATTAAGGCGGCAACTACTCTGACTTGGACATGTTTTAATTGCAAATTTTTATTAGATTACAAGTTTATATGTATTTAACCATTTTATTTCATCAAATATTATTAACTTAAAGCTTCACTAACATTTTGTTTCAAAAAGACATATTTTTTTATTTACGACATTGAGCTGCAAGACAGACGTGGTAAACACACTTTCAAACTGATAGACTGCCTCAAAACCCTGTGAAACGATTAAAAATTCTTTATTATTTAAGATATTCAAATTACAAACTGGTAGTGTTTAGCAAACATTGGACAATTTGGACTTTGTGCGGAAATTGATGCATTGCTTAACCATTCAGTCAACACCTCATCACTTCAGTAGTAAAGACGCACGCCTTTCCCTACGTAGCGTCGAGTCTGCTCCATCACTTCATTGCGACTGACACTTAAAATATGTACTAAGCAAAATATCGGTGTGTGTCCATCGACCATGATTGATGGTTTACCTCATATTTTGAAATGAAGCATCAAAATTGCTGTCTTGTGTTAAATAACAGGCGCAGTATCCACACAATTCTGATCAATTGGATCGGCACCTTCACTCATGTACCCAGGCGTTGGCGTGCCCGTTTTTGGAAACTGCTTTCACAAACTGCATTCTCGTAATGAATTTATGAATATATTTTTAATATATACACAGCCAAATAAATTATCTCTTTGATGTATAGAAATTTAAAATTTTTGTGCTTGAATGAATATATCATCTTCAGTAAGTGAAATATTAACTCGTTTTCAATTGATTTATTTTAAAGTAGTAAAAAATAATTAAAATTTAACTAATTTAACAAGTAGTTGAAAATATATGCAGACGAAAGTCAATTGACTTATTTAGCGGACATCACCATACAAAATATGTTAGTTCGTTCTATGGAAAAAAGTCAGAATTTCAACTAGTTGTGGTTCACAAAAAACTACTTTTTCAACTACTTTTTAATTAGTTGATTTTCCTACAGGGAGTAGACTTATCGATTTCTTGGCTCTATTTAAGTGCACAAAAACAGCGTAGGTGATATTTGTTATATTGTTGTTCTTATTGCTGTTATTATTGTTGTTGTTTTTGTACACAATTTACGCAATGATTTATTGTAAAAAGTTTTCATTTGAGCAAGCAATTGTAGAGATTTAGTATTGCAATCGTTATGCAAGTCCTAACAATGTACCTAAATTTGATATGTGTGTTTGTGTGTGTGTGTTTTTGTGTGTTCTGCAACATGCTTACAACACACCAAATGCTATTCAGCTGACCGCACATTCTGACCAAAATGCGGAATATTCCTTGACACTTATGTGGAGCACCAAACCAACTCTTCATCCCATCTCACCCACGCCACACAGTCCAGCATGTAAAGGCAAAATACTTCTTGTAGTTGTCTTTGTGCTCTTAATCCTGTCACATTTTCATTTCGAAATCAGTTCTACACGTATTTGTATGTGTCTTGTAAATGTTTGTCACTGCATGTGTTGTTTAATGTTGTAAAAAGCTTGTCTGCTAGTAGAAGGGTTGACATTTGGGTTGAGGATAGCAGGATGTAGAACAGTGATGTTAAATTGTAAGATTGTTTTCACTTTTTGCTTAGCTCTCACAACTGCTAATTGCTGAAACTGAGTATTGTAGTTTCTTAACTCAAAATATCTTTGAAAGTAGACAAAAAGTTTTTATTGTTTGTGCGAAAATTGCATTAAAGCGTTTATATCTTTGAGATATTGAAGAAAAGAAGTACTTAGGCATTTTTTTCCTCAGTTTGTATAAGTAAATTATATTGACAAGCATAATGTTATAATTATTACTAATGCAATATTTCCATTGAAATGGTTCCACAGTTAAAAGTTTTGAAAAAATTCATTATACAGTGGATTCGGGTAACGCGAACTAATTTTTGCAACTGGCTGTTCACAAAACCCTAATTTTTTATACAATTAAGATTCATATTTTTCCGTATTAAACACATTTTTACTTAAAACTTATATACATTTAACTCTTTTTAGTGTTGTACAGAAAAATTTCTTGAACCTTTGGCTGCTTTTGACAATTTTGCACCAATTTTTCCATGTTTTTATTAATTTTAAACGTTGTTTTCGCGAATTCGGATGTTCTTGTTGCACACCTTTTCAAACTTCCACGCTGCAGAGTAAACAATATAAAAAAGAGACAGACAGACGAGTATTTGATTGACAAGTTGTTCCTGCCGTAAGGCTTTATCAACTTGGGTCATCAAAAACCTAGGGTAATAGTTTATGAAACAGACAACCAGAACTTTGTGTTGCACCACAACACGGACCCGTTTATGTTTTAAATCCAGTGTGGCAACACGAACATGGAAGCTGTTTCACAAACACAAAGCAACACCCAGTGCCCTGCTGATTAGGAGCATTATGTAATAAATTACATACTGCCCGCAATAGCAGTACCAGTTTAGACTTCAGTAGTGACGTAGACATCTACTGGTGGAGACGAGACCTACTCAATCTCTTGCATATTAAGACAGATATGCCAGCCCGGTCGTACCATTGCGCGTCCCCGCCGGTCAATCTAGACCTGTGCAGCATTCACACAACCATAACCAGTACGAGACTCCCCGAAGGGCCAGCCCACGACAGTCATCTGGGCAACTCGATCCCGTCAAATGAGGATCTACAACATCCCCGCAAAGAGACCAAGACAAACACACAAATGCAATTACGAAAAAGTGCATTCTTACACATGACCGTGCTCAATGAGCACTTAAGGGCTAGTCTAACAATTTGCAGTTGCCGACTCAGCTGGAAACTATTGCTCATGACTGGTACCTACTCTGGAGGACCTTTGCAATTGCCACTCCTACTCTGGCCGTTCGGATTTCAACATCCAGACATAGAGGTTTGGCCATTGTTCTCAGGGACTGCCGTGCTCAGTATGAGAACCCTTAGTTTACACAACCATTTCAACACTTCCCTCAGTGACTGCAGTGCCAGTTTGAGGGTGCGAGTCGAACTCTTGACTAGCAATCGACTTCGGAAAGCCGAAGAGCCGACACTTTGATGCACGCATGCCGACACTTCACATTTGTTTCAATACGCCCAATTAAGGTCTCAGTGCGGTGGATAAATAGGGTCTACCCCATTTGACAGTTAAAGACTGTCACCGTACTGTAAGGACAAAAATTCCCAGCGAATTTTGCCATTACATGTTTTAATGTTTTTCGTTCTTTTTCTAGAATTCCGACCGAGTCACCATGGGGCGAGGATGCGCTCCACACTCACACGACACGCCGTAACCACCCATTGGGAACGACCGCTGTAGGCTCTAGATGAGCGGGGAAGTATTTACCCCACGCAGTCGCTTTAGATAAATCCAAATAAAATTTATTTAGTATTAAAAAAGAAGTTAGGATTAGTTACAGGTTAAGAAGCTATGAATATAGTCCAGTACTTAGAATAAGTTAAGCATTGAAGTTAAAAGGGAAATAATAATAATAAAACAAATGAATTTAAATATACTAGAATTTATTCAGTTTTCTTATTGAGTAGGGAAGATAGTGGTGAGACAAGGGCTCTGTTGATTCCCAAGGGAATTCATACAATTCATAAGACCTTACCCCAGAAGCCGCGCTTCATGCCTGAGTGCATAATGTTCGCGCTGGGTAGGTCATTATTGCGTCAGCTTCCAATTAATTACTTTTACTTCTCTATTTGCATGTACAACGGATTCCACTTATTGAGAGAGACATAAGCAATAACGGAATAATCGGATGATGCTGATGTGCACACACAAATATGCACCAGGTACAGACATCACGCCACAAGCCAAGTGCGTGCTAAAAGTCACGTAGGCCAGTACAGCAACTTCACATAGGTGAGAGGGAGAAGCGAACACCCTGCATGCTTGTAGGAAGAACAAGCAGCCGACAGCTATAAAAGGACCAACATCAAAGAGAACTTGGTCAGTCGGTTAACAACCATCGTCAGCATAGTGTCGAGAATAAATAAGTCATCGTACGAGCAGCTGCCAAGCCGTGCAGCACGTAGTCGGGAACGTTCAAACGCGTACAGTCAAGTCAGACTGTGGATCGCCTCAGCTGACGCCTAGAATACACCTGAGCCTTCGACGTCGATAGGAACGTCACGCAAGCCGCGCAGCCAGCATCAACAGAGACGCCAAGAGGACTGCGCCACCGAGTCCCCGCAGCACGCAGCGCTGCCTCCACGACTTCAGTCGCTTTTATCGACTGCGACGCTGACACAGACGTCAACAAGCGCCGCCAACTATAAAAATCACTCAGGAAAAGAGTATCAGCTTCACATTATATATTTATTTCACATTATATATTTATTTAGTTTATTATTTAGATCTGAGTTAATCCCTAAAAGTCAAGCGAGACCTAGCACCACCTTAACCCTCCTTACCTTTCCTTTCTTTGATCAAAGCTGGGGTTGTAGTCGAAATATCTCCCCAATTAGGCCAACTGCATCCTAATCCAAATAGTCCTGAATCTAACTGAATTAAATTTACCTTTTGCTTCAATCTGATATATATATAGTATAACTTTATTATTAATTTGAGTTTGTTATTAACATTACATATTCAACATTCATATATCTTCGGCCATCGTCTAGGGTTGTAGTCGAAATATCTCCTCAGTCGATTTACCGCCCTTTTTTTTTTCATCACGATTCATATTTCTTCGGCCATCGTCTGGGGTTGTAATCGAAATATCTCCTCAGTCGATGCGCTGTCTTACAGGACACCAATTATCTTTTTTTTTTTATGATTATCACTATTTAATTACTATTTAAGATAAATTTTCTGTGAAGAATTTGGTTAGACCTAGGTTTATTTCTAAGTTTGGTTATAAGCCATATTATTAAATAACGATTGTTATCTTGAAGTAAAATTTGAACAGTGTTTTGATTTAGTGTCCGTTATCATAGTAAATATTTGTCACGAACTTTGGAATCCGGCGAGCCACACCTCGGCCTGGAAAAGCATCGTCACAGTACTAACAAGTTTTAAGGTCAATTGCTTTACCTTCGCAGGCTTGTTTCATATCGATATGCCGAATATGAGCTGCTACCAAGATGGGCGCCACCCCGAGCTCTTGGTTGGCCCTATCAGTTTTTATGTTTGCAGGACGTATCCTACAAACAACCCTCCTCCTTTATCCTGGCATGGGACAGGCAGGCGCAAGCTAGACCTGGCGGCGTTAAAAAAAAAAAAATAAAAGGGACAGTTCACATGAGCGGGGTGTTGATGCCATCTTATGTTCACGCCACCCCGAGTTCACTGTTATTGTTTTTACCTCTGTCAGTGTAAGCTGAACAACTTAAAGTTGTTAAGGGAAATTCATAGATTAGACATGAGGCATTCATAGACATAAAATATTCCTCACAAATGCTACTGTGGACGATCAACCAAACGAGTCCGACGTAAAATAATCCACGAAATTATAACTACTATAATGAACCACAAAACTTTAACTACAGTGGATCATCGAGCGACCGAAGCTGACGTAAAATAATCCACGAAATTATAACTACAGTGGATGATCGAACGACCAGAGCCAACGTAAAATAGTACACAACGATTACAACTACAGTAGACGATCGACCCACCTAAGCCGACGAAAAATAGTTCACATAAAATTACAAAAACTTAACGTATAAATAATGGCCCGCCTTTCGACAGTCCGTTGTAAATTATTTAATATACTTCTTACCAAGTAGCAGACGAAACAATGCACTACGCTTCCGAGCCGTGACTAATGCCCCGTTTAGGTAAAACGAAGCCTTCGTGACAAGATTCGTTCGTTTTCCGACGTGATCGCCCAAAATTGGGTCTTTGTATTTTTTTTTTTGCGTCATCGTTCAACATTACGTTGCTTACGTTTCTCAAATACTCTCAACATGAGTACTTGTCAAAAACCTTATTACCAGATTGTAAAAGTTGAGCATTTAGCGTAAAACTGACAAAAATCTTGAAAATTGTATGCTTATTACTTGCATTTTTTAATAGGTGACAATACTTTTTGCATCATCTGTTTTGGTTGTTGACTTTTGGAGGAAATTAAACTGTTTTTATATTGATTGCGAAAGTTTGAGACAATTTATGCAAAAAATGTTGTCGGCAATTATCTTCTTGAATTTTAATGAGGACACAAGTGATAGTGATAGTTGTTGTTTTCTTTATACTGAGAAGATTAGAATTGATAATTTTTTCTTAAATATACTTATAAAACAAAATTTACGTTTTTTTAGCATCCGTTTCCAGAACGATAATAATTTTGCTCTCGTCAAATTTTGACGTTTCGTTCGGATATTTTTTCTTACAAAGACCCAATTTCACACTGAGGTTACGTCTTCTCTCGTTACTGAGTCAGCTGTGTTCGTTTGTGTCTAACATTCTTCATACATGAATTCATAACTGCTGATTTTAGCCTGTTTGACGATGCGTTCGTGAAATACATGCATCGTTTGTTTTACCTAAGCAGGGCATACGTCTGCCAAACCCAGTGTTCTTAAGTATTTCTCACTATAAACAAAACCTCTGCACGGATTTACTCATTTCTACTATAACAATAGTGCATTCGGTGTCGAGTTCAGTAGTTTACATAACTATAACAGCGAGTGAAATTAACACCACAGCCATAAATAGTCTTAAACCGACTTTCAACACATTCGTTTGGAAACGAGCGATTGTTATGTTTGAGTCGTTCGGAACGTTTCCAAACGAATGTGTTGAAAGTCGGTTTAAGACTACCCGTGCAGAGGTTTACTATAAACACCATGGGAATTATGTCGATGTTGCAGCAGTGAATATTAGGCTGCCTTTTGAATGCACGGTGTCTGTGTGTGTGTGTGGTTGTTGTAGACATCATGCTTTTTGTAGTTGTTGCAGCAGTGAATATTAGTATGCCTATTAGTCTGCCTGCCTGTTAAGCACCCTGTAGGAAAATCAACTAATTTAAAAGTAGTTGATAAAGTAGTTTTTTGTCAACCACAACTAGTTGAAATTCCGACTTTTTTCCATTGAACGAACTAACTTATTTTGTATGGTGATGTCCGCTAAATAAGTCAATTGACTTTCGTCTGCATATATTTTCAGCTACTTGTTAAATTAGTTACATTTAAAATATTTTTTTTTATTGCTTTAAATAACCAATTGAAAACTATTACTGATGGCCTAAAGTTAATAATATTTGATGAAATAACAGGTTAAATATATATAAACTTGTAATCTAATAAAAATTTGCAATTAAAACATGTCAACATCAGAGTAGTTGCCGCCTTCATATAATTAAAAGTAGTTCATATACTGGTTTATTTTAAACTAGTTTTTTAATTAGTTGTTTTTAAAAACAAGTTAGTTTGTTCCTAAAGGTGGCATCCACTTCAATATATGAAGTAATTGAAATACTACTTAAAAACCAGTGATTGATAAACTACTTTGAATTATATTAAGGCGGCAACTACTCTGATGTTGGCATGTTTTAATTGAAAATTTTTATAAGATTACAAGCTTATATATATTTAACCATGTTATTTCATCAAATATTATTAACTTTTGGCCATCAGTAATAGTTTTCAATTGGTTATTTTAAAGCAATTAAAAAAATAATTTAAATGTAACTAATTTAACAAGTAGTTGAAAATATATGCAGACGACAGTCAATTGACTTATTTAGCGGACATTACCATACAAAATAAGTTAGTTCGTTCTATGGAAAAAAGTCAGAATTTCAACTAGTTGTGGTTGACAAAAAACTACTTTATCAACTACTTTTAAATTAGTTGATTTTCCTTCAGGGTTCCTATAGGGCAGTGATGACCACACGCACACAACTCAAACTGCTTGCTTGTATGTGTAACGTTTAAGGCTTTTCACTGAAAGAAATGGAACGTTAAAGCATTTTGAAAGCTTTCTGAAAGCTCATGTACAAAAATAATAACAAATGAACGCGAATAGAAAAATTATGATATCACATTAGGATAGATTATTTGTTTATTATACATGTATAATTTTTTTTTGCAATTTTCAAAATCATATTATTATATTTATTATTATCTAAATCTATTTATATTAGCCGTGTTTTTTTCTAAGCGAGTTGTAAGAAACGACCGCTTATTGTATGAAAAGTCGCTTCGTACTCGCTTAAATAATACGTGATATTGCTAGTTGTTTTAAAATTTTCCATCCAACTGCAATTTCGATTTATTATTTATTTTGTTTTATTTAAGAGAGTATGAAGCGACTTTTTATACATTAAGCGGTCGTTCTTACAACTCGCTTAAAAAACACGCAGCTATTATGCATACATAGAGTGGCATACGTGAGACTGCGCATAACTCGAAAACGAATGGTCTGATTTGAGCAGTCTTTTTGGTATACTTTTTGGTCAAATTGCTATAATAACAGAGGACGCTGTGGTAAAATCTTTTACAAAACTGCGGACAACTCCCTTAAATACTCATACGATTAACATAAAAATTTGTATATAGAAGTTTTTGAATACGGTGAGTGTTTTTTGTGTTTCTTGTTTTGAACCTTCTGTATGTTATTTTGTATACCAACGGCCACCAAATACTAGCATTCGTTTTTAAAGTATTAAATGTAAACATATATAGCAGAACTACGCATCGCTTCTATATTTCATTCATTTCGGTATACAAACACTACGTAATAGTATTTAAATCAAGCGAACAAAGCAACGTGACCCTGCCTGCTTTGAATCTGCCTGCAGACTGAAAGCTTTCTTGCAGCGGAAGAATTTATAATTGCCCTGTAGGAAAATCAACTAATTTAAAAGTAGTTGATAAAGTAGTTTTTTGTCAACCACAACTAGTTGAAATTCTGACTTTTTTCCATAGAACGAACTAACTTATTTTGTATGGTGATGTCCGCTAAATAAGTCAATTGACTGTCGTCTGCATATATTTTCAACTACTTGTTAAATTAGTTACATTTAAATTATTTTGTAATTGCTTTAAAATAACCAATTGAAAACTATTACTGATGGCCAAAAGTTAATAATATTTGATGAAATAACATGGTTAAATATATATAAGTTTGTAATCTAATAAAAATTTTCAATTAAAAATGCCAACATCAGAGTAGTTGCCGCCTTAATATAATTCAAAGTAGTTTATCAATCACTGGCTTTTTAAGTAGTATTTCAATTACTTCATATATTGAAGTGGATGCCGCCTTAATATAATTTAAAGTAGTTCATATACTGGTTTATTTTAAACTAGTTTTTTAATTAGTTGTTTTTAAAAACAAGTTAGTTTGTTCCTATAGGGTGCATACAATTTTGAAAAAGCTCTTAGTTCGTGAGCTAATTATGTTCATAGCTGCTTTAAAGTAATGTATGTGTTTTTTGCATACCTTTTAATATAAAAATCAGATATTTATTACTTAGTTTTTGAACAAAACATCAAATTAACAGCAAGATTACAATATTGAAAATCTAAGAAAAATATAATTAGCTTCAGGAAAGAATTTCCCATTTTTAAAATTTATGCTTTGGTCGCAATTGGCAAAAATGTTTTTTATGAGCGTATATTTTGTGTTTCCTAGTCAAAAATTAAATAATAACTCTAGTCGTATGAGTAATCTAAGCAATTCTTCTCTTTTGCACTTTCGAAACTGCCCCGATGAAAAATTCACCAAATGTTCTGTTACAAGCTCTAATACTGTCTCTCAATCATCAACAGTCAACAGTCAAACCATTCGGACGTGTTTCAGCTCCGCGAGTTTTTTTTTTAAATTATACTTGGCTTTTCGCTCGCTCCCTGTCCACCTCTTTCTCCGTTAAGTGCAGTGCATAATTGGAATATTGCAACTTTTAGCAACAATTACAAAAAAAGAAAGAACAAAAATAAAACCTAAAGTTAATCAGCCCACTTCAATAAAAAGTAAGGCTAAAAAAAGATAAAAATAAAAATAACAAAACAAAAAATAAAAAAAATAAAAAATATTACGAGTGCATCAAATCTGTGCCAAAGTTCTTTGCACTTTAAAATTATAAATTACTATAGCACTGTCGATCGCTGTCCGCTAAACTGCTACTCTGCATTTTTGTTGTATAAATAAACTGCTATAACATTTTCGATCGCTGTCCGCTGCCCGCTAAGCTGCTACTCTTTACTGCTGTGCTTTTGTTGTTGCTGACCTATCTCAACATTAACCAAAACTGTACCACTGCAATTCATTCAATAAACTGACCTAATTTTGCTAATCGACTTTATAACATGGAAAACAACTGCGGAAACCCCTCTTGTACTATTAACGGTAGTATTGTTCCAAACATAATGTGCAAAGGACTTTGCGGAAAGGTATTCCATGCTGCCTGCGTTGGTCTTTCGAAGAGGAGTATTACATACCTGCAAGATTTTTTGGACAATTTTATGTTTTACTGCGACGAGTGCAGAGAAATATCGTTGGCCCATGTAATGTTGGCTATAAAGTGCTTAAGCGAATCACATAACTCCACACTCTCGGATAACAAGTTGTTTTTCAAGAAAGTATCTAAACAACTGACCAAGTTTGATGACGTAATCAAAATTGCAGACGAAATCAATATCGCATTCGATAATCTTAAATCTGAATGCAAACTGCAATTTGAGTCTATATCTGATAAATTGATATCGCTTCAAGAGAGAGTGTGCGAAAATCAAGACAATTTGATGAGTGATTTAAAGTGTAGCCTGAGATCTGACATAGAAACATTAAAAAATAAAGATCTCACTGAGTCTATTAAAGACAACATTGCTCACTTAAGGCACGACATTGATTCGTTTTTGCAGTCTTCGTCCAAAACTACTGGTTCAGCACTTCTTCAGCCGGATCCTCTTCTTGAATTTTTGTTCCAAAAAATTAACGATATAGGCGACGAGCTACTTATTACACGTTCCATCCTTTCCGAAATAGGAGAAATTGTTGTATCAAATTCTAAAAAAATCGACAATATCCCGGAACGTTTCAACAAAACTTCAGACTCTCCCCATCGTCACTCATCTTCTGTCCTGGAGGAAATTCTGGAAGCAACGCTTTTAACTTCACCAGCCCGGTCTTCTCCTTCACCGCTAACATCACCCTGTAAAACAGCTTCTAACCAAACTAATCCAAGCCCAGTTGCTGCACCTCGTAAATTGGTTCACCACTTTGGAACAACTTGGACACTAGCTGAATGGGAAAAAAGAATAAAAAAGCTAGCTAGTGGGAACGATACCGAAAAAACTGCACTATTTGTTAAGGGTCTGCCGTTAAGAACAAGTGTTTCCTGGGTCTGTAAGCTATTCCTGAAGAACTACGGCATCGCGATTCCAAATGTTGACTGCGAGAAAACTTCCACAAGCCGCAGGAAAAAATGCAGAAATTTCAAAATATACATCCCTTCAAAATACACCTGGTTATTTTCTCACACACACAGTTTAGATAATGGAAAAGCTGAAGTTTCAAAATGGATTGATAAACCTAGAAGGATGCCTCAAAGTATCAACGCTAAGTCTCACTCCTACAATAACTCTAGTTCTATTTCTTATAATTCTAGTTCTAACTCTAAACCTAATTCTCATAATAATTTACATACTGCTAAAAATAAGGTTACTTTTAGTAAAAGTTCTTCCAATAATTCTAGCTCTTTATCTAATAACTCTAATTCTAGCTCTCATTTTAAAACTCTACATAGAGAAAATTCTACTTCACATGACTTAAACTACGCACCCTCTGACAAAATATTACCCAATTCACATTCTAGCTCTGATCCGAATTGGAAACTTAAGACTGATATTTTTCCAATTTTCACTCCGCAGTTCATTCGCAACATAAAAACAACATCTTCTAATCCGAATCAAGCTAATCCCGCACTTCATCCATCTCTCCCAAAACGAGTCTCTTTCAATCTTAATCCTAATTCGGACACATTAGCAAATCAAAATGAGAGTAATATACTCCAGACACTCTATCCTAACTTCGTGCATTCACATACTTTAAACCCATCTCCTTCTGTTTCAATCAGAAGTGGTGCCCCCTGCCAACCTGGCAGTCCCACTTCTTTCATCGACCCTCTTCAACCACCAAAGGTCAAATTAACTTCGAACTCTTGTGTTGACACGGAGAGTAGATATGCCCTATCTCACGAAAGTGTTGACAATGCTGTTGCTCTCTTCTATGACAAAATTTTCTTCTGCTTCACACAATCTGTCCCCTTTACTAAGCAGAACAATTTTTCGTCATCTCCTCCCTGGTACAATAGAGATCTACGCTCACTCCGTAATAAGAGGAACAAACTTTGGCGCACTTATTTAATCTCTCGCTCTTCTATTGACCTCGCTAATTATCTACACGCCTACAACCTTTTTTCTGCACTCTGTGAAAACCTATATGAGTCTTATCTTGCTCATATTCAAACTAAATTGCTGTCGGACCCTAAAAGCTTCTACAAGTTCATCAATATAAAAAGAAAATCTGATAACTACCCATCTACCCTTACTTTTTCAAACACCTCCTCAGAGAACCCGGAAGTAATTGCAAACCTATTTGCAAATTTCTTCAGTCAGTCATTCATGAGTCACAACGATGAACTTGATTATGAATACTTTTCTTCGTTAAGGAACTGTGGTCAAACCTCGCTGACATATGTTGATATTTCACTAGGTGATGTCTTAGAAAAGATCAGTAATCTAAAAGATGATTATTCTCCTGGTCCCGATGGCTTACCTGCTATTGTCATAAAAAAATTCGCGAACTTACTGGCTCATCCCCTTTTGACTCTCTTTCAACTTTCTATTTCTCAGTCTGTTTTCCCTAAGTTATGGAAGAATTCGTACATAATACCACTGCACAAAAAAGGACCTAAAAATGAAATTTCTAATTACAGACCTATTGCAAAACTGTCATGTGCTCCTAAAATTTTTGAAAGCATTATCTATGACATTCTCTTCTTCCATTGCAAATCTATATTTCCTGATAATCAACACGGCTTCCTCAAGGGTAGATCAACTACCACTAACCTCACAGAATTTGTTTCAAACACTCTATGCTCGTTGGAAAGCGGTTTCGAAGTTGATGCTGTTTCTACCGATTTCAGTAAAGCGTTTGACAAAATCTCACACACTATCATCCTTCTTAAGCTTAAAGCCTTTGGTTTTCCATCCCTGTTTATATCCTGGATCAAATCGTATCTCGAAGAACGCCATTATAATGTCATCTTTAGATTTTCCAACTCAGAATCTTTTACAGCTACCTCTGGTGTCCCACAAGGCAGTCACCTTGGTCCTTTGCTTTTCGTCTTAACAATTTCTGATGTTGACGGCATCATCAAAGAATCCAATCTTTCTGTGTACGCTGACGATATGAAAATATATCGGCGCATACAAACCAGCACCGATTCACGAAATCTTCAAAACGATCTTGACAGCTTTTCCACTTGGTGTCAAAAAAATTTGCTGGAACTCAACGTCAGTAAATGCCAAGCTATTACATATTCTCGTAAGCGACTCCAACTCCCCCCGAGAACCTATTACATACTCGGTAAGCCAGTTCCCTCTGTAAGCTCTTTATGTGACTTAGGTGTTATTTGTGACAAGGAACTTAACTTTAGATCTCACATGGATAAAATTATTAGTAGAGCTAACTCTGCACTTGGTTTTGTGAAACACTGGTCCAGAGAGTTCTCCAATCCCTACGTCACAAAATCTCTCTATCTTACCTTTGTTAGACCCATTCTCGAATATGCCAGCCCAGTTTGGTCTCCCATTTACAACACCCATTCAATGAGAATCGAAGCCGTTCAACGTAGATTTATTCGTTTCGCTCTACGTGGTCTTCCCGGTTCTGACAGTTTCAACTTACCTCCTTATGCCGACCGTCTGAAGTTGATTAATATGCATACTCTTGAAAAACGAAGGGAGGTTGCCGATGTACTTTTCATTCATCAACTAGTATGCGGAACCATCAACTGCCCTGCACTGCTCCACTTAATATCTCTTAATACAAACCCACGCAACCTTAGGTCTATACCTCTCTTCCACCTTAACTTTCATCGCACCGATTATGGATGCAGTGAACCAATAACCAGGATGCTTCGCATAACCAATAATTTGATTAGCGAATTCGATTTTCATCTTAGTAGACCTCGACTCCGAAATATCCTTCTTAACTCCAACGCCACGTCTTCCCCCTCTTTAATGTCTTCTTACAACTAAGATAATGTATCACTGTTTAAATTTAAGTTTTTAGTTTAAGTATTTAAATTGCTTGTATTAAGCTTAATTAAATAAATAAATAAATAAAAAAGTCATTCAAATCTGTTGTAGGTGCAAATAGATTTTCAAGGTTATGATTGACAAATACTGTTTCCTTTACTTCTATTTAGGACAAAAAGTATAGATCTCTATTGAACCCCTTGTTTGAATAAACAGCTATAATCAAATTCATTACAGATAATACAGAGCATAAAACAAAAATAAAAATGAATATGAAAAACTATACAATAATAAATAAAGTTCATAAATTAATTATTAACCATTGATAGATTTATGGCAGCATTTGTTAACTGTATAATATTTCATAGCGATAAACATAGATTAATAAAAAATTGTTGAAATATTTATTGCTAGATTTGTAACATTTTTTTTTTTTTTCTTAACACATTTTGACAACGAATTAATTGTTTTATAAAAATAATAATTTATAGGAATTCTTTAACACTTAAATTCAAATGAAAAATAAATGAAAAATGTGTAAAAATTAAAATAGTATGAAATGAGAAAAACACTCAGGCTAAGTGTATGGCGGTGTGTGTGTGTGTGTGTGTGTGTATTTTTTATTTCAGTATTGTTAAAATGTCATAAATTTTACGACAGCACAACAAGCCCGGTTGGGAGATGACGACAACAAAAAATTAGCATGAAAAAAATAAAAGCAAAATAAAAACAAAACCAAAACACAAATACAAGCATTACAAAAACAACAAAAAGATAAGAAAACAGCATAGCTATATATTAAGTGAGCGTGTAACAGAGAACGCGCTTTATACGTGTTCTACAAGATAATTGATTGTAGAGCATATGTCAAGCCTATTTAGGGCCCCATCTAAGTATTTACTAATGGTGTGGGCGGTATTTCTTGCTTTCAATGGGTGGCTTTCCATCTGCTGTATTGTAATTTATGGCTACGCTTGGCTGATGAAAAGTTTATTTTGTGGGCCCAACATGGAGTTGACATTTGATTTGGTTCTATTTGTTTTCGATTTATTTTCGATTTATTTTCTATAACAACAATTTTATTCTCAACATGCTGTAGTACAATTTTAAATATGCGCTTTTCAATTGATACCACACAGCTTATAATTTAGACGGTTTAATAAATTGAAATGACGCAAAAATTGAATATATTGTCAATGCACGTTAATGGATGTCAGATAAATGATATTCTTTATCGCTTGCGTGGATTAAAGTATTTTTTTTTTTTTTTTGGACTAACAACGTGTTGTTAACGGCTTGACATGGGTTACATAGAAAGTTTGATTAAGTGAAAAATAAGTGAAACTGAAGTGGACATGAAAACGTTCCTCCCGAATAGTGTGACCCTAATGATGCATTTAGAATGATTAAATGTTAACAGAAAAAAAAATCATATTAAATCAGATTGTCATCAATTATAGCCATATAATAAAGTAAAATTTCTTAGGAACAAAAGTTGGAGTAGAAAGTAAGTTCTTTGTCTCGAATAGGTAGTCACAGTTATACCTTCATCACAGTTAATAATCAAACTCTATGCGTATTTAAAAAATTTAAGCTTATTTAAGCTTCATTAAATTTTGTTTGCTTTGGCTGAAAATCAGGTAATTGGACTGAACATAGAGAAATTGGGCTAAAAGAGGTTCGCAAAAAAAAAAAAAGTCATTCAACAAACACGCAAGACTCTATTCAATTACTACAACTATACTAAATAAAAGAAGCTACAATAAACTAAAATCGAGGGAAAATTACACTAAAGTCATCACATCCTATATTAAACGATGACACTTTCCTTCGTAAAACTTACTTAGTTTAAGTTAAACTCACTTTAACTAAGGAAAGTCCCTTTTTTTAATGTAGGATATGATGACTTTAGTGTAATTTTTCCTTGATTTTAGTATATTGTTTTTTTAGTGTAGTTATGGAAAGTATGTTACTTCCACAAATGCTCGTTATGGCATCTATAAGAGTGAAGTGTCGAAGTTTTTCAGTTTTATATAAGCTATTTCAACTTCCTTTAAGCTTTCAATGCAACTTGTGTAGAACTGTTTCGAAATTTTTTTATAAAAGCATTGAAGAAACTTCAGTAATTGAGAAAAAGTTGCAGCAATTTATTTTGGCTATAATTTTGTTGAAGTATTTTAAAAGATTTTACTCTGGCGTGGTCTTTCAAACTGCCCGTTCTGGACCTGCCTTTGTTCATAGGCTGTATAATTTTATTTAAAAAATCTTTATGGAAGTGTTACCGAAGCTTTTGGTACTAATAGGACTATCAACTGTACACTCTATTCGGCATGGCGTGACAATTGTTGCTTTGAATCAGAACGATATTCTGATTAAAAATGATTTTTCTCTTAACCCTGGATGGTTATACTTATTTTACATACTTTCAAACAACACGCAAATTTCATATTTATAGATACTTTTTCTGCGACAACGATGTATTCTAATTAACTGCTTAACAATAACTAACCTTGTAAGAAAAAACGAAAGCGTGTGACGACTAGATACAACAACAATACAAAAAATAAAATACTATTGCTTCGTGGATTCGACGAAGTATAACCAAACAGGGTTAAATAGTGGAAATTGCGTAACGTTTCTATAAATAATTTTGAAACAACTTTGCATAAGATATTTTCTTATGATTTATACAAGTACAAATATCCGAGTAAATTTACAGTGGGTGGCTAAATTAATAGACCCACTTTATAAAATATTAATAAAATCACTTTTTCATCGTTGAAAATATAAAACTACTAATTTTTTATTTATTAAAAAATCGTCGTTTATTCGACAGTTGGTAATCATTTTATAGATACCTTTCTTGATTTTTATCTTGGCAAAATTTTTTTATACTTGTGTTTATATAATGTTAAATGAAAAATTATCATAACCTGCATTATAGTGTACAGTTGTTGAAAAGTTTTAATACGTATTTTATTGCTAAAAGACTAATAACAATTCTTAAAAATAATGAAAAATAAATATCTTTATTAGATAGAAAGTAACCTTTGAAGAAAATTTCAAAACTTCATCAAATTATGTGATAATAATATTTCAAGAATAGGTAGAAAAAATTTCAAAAAAAAAAAAAAGGGCCATCTCAGCCCTTGAAAGGACCTTTGACTGAGCTTCTTATGATCAATTGTGTTGTGTGTGATGTGAAATGTTTGCACACAAATGATCGAGAACTGGACCTACATGTTTTACGCCGACTCCGAACGGCTTATGTTCTCAAAAAGCTTTCATGGCAGTTTTTTTACTCTCTGAGGGTTTGCCATTGTCTGCAGAGAGGTGACGGCCGAACAGAAAAATTTATTCGATTGAAAAAACTTTCTGTGTCCGATGGAGGATTCAAACCTGGGTTCTCTGGCGTAAGAGTCCCACTCTCTACCCACTACGCCACGGCCACAACGAGAAAACATTTCAATGCCAACTAAAATTGGAGAAATTACTGATATCTTAAACTAACATAATTATAATCTAATAGAAAATAAAAAAAATTCAATGAGTTTAGAGTTTCAAATCGATAAAAAAGCGATTTGATTTTGATCGCGAACTGGACCTACATGTTTTATGCCGGCTCCGAACGGTTTTTGTTCTCAAGAAGCTTTTCATGGCAGTTTTTACTCTCTGAGGCTTGCCATTTTCTGCAGAGAGGTGCCAACCGATTTATCAACTACCATAACAATAAAGATACAAATTTCAATACAATACGGTACAATAGCTATACAAAAACTATGGATTGATCACACATGTTATATTTTCTGATGAAAAAAAAACCAACATCTCGTACATCAGGAGTTAAACTGGTAACCATAATATTTATATGCGTTCTGTTTAGATCGCAGGGCTATCGAAGTAAATTTTGATATGGTCGGCACTTTCATTGCTTATGTAAAATAATCTTACAAGGAAAGGTCCCCAGGTGTCACTCGTCGAGTTGAATGATTTTCAGATAAGCAATAGAGGACAAAAATCTAAGGTTGACATATTTTTTAATACGTGCTCAATCGATGGTTTAGGGTTCCAAAATGGTGTTTTAAAATCAGAGGAAATTTCGTTTTTTCGCCATAATTTACCAGTTTTCCATAGAAAGATATTTGGTATCAGACGAAAGGTATTGAGATTGCGCACATGACGGCATCTAATTTTTAGAAAAAAGTTTTATTGTTATTTTGTTGTTGAAAGTTTTACCAGTATTTAGTCGTTATCATGAAGAGCCCGTACTCGAAATTGTTTAATTTTCGCTCATGTTTAATTTCATCTAATTCTAAAACCTTTTTTTGGTTTTTTTTTAATTTTAACCCTTTTGTATTAAAATTTTCTTTATACAATAATACGTTAACCTTAGATTTTTGTCCTCTATCACATATCCGAAAATGATTCAATTCGGCGAGTGACACCTTCGGACCTTTCCGTGTTAGTTAAAGTTTTGTTGAATTGTAAGAATTATGTTGTGAAATCATTTGAAATTCCTTCAGAGAGTCCGCTGTACATTCCTTGTACAACCGCTATTTGGTCAAAAAGTCCAGCAAACGACACTTTTACGACCCTTGAACGGCTGAGAAAAATGTTTAAAATTTGACCTGGTATGGTCGCTGTTCCGCCTTTTAAGGAATCTACTTGAGTAAAAATTAAACTTTTACTTTTTGACTCATAACAATTTTTTAAAGAGATAAAATAGTTTATTTTCAAAACTTATCGGAAGCTTAATAGAAGCTTATGTGTTGACTGGCCTGTAAGGTTTATATAGTAATACATTTAGTGAAAATTAATATATTTTATTATAACACATTATATGGCTAGAGAAAAAATTTTAATCGAAGCTCGAGGTCTCTCTTAGGCATAGTTTGTAAAAAATTGTGTATCAAAGCTTTACATAACTGCCACAGAAGCTTTTGGTAGGATTGGGAGACTGGAATTTGATATAGAAACCACAACTTCCATAAGCTTAAAATAATTCAGCTTAAAAGCCTTTTTCAATACAGTAGAGAGTGGCTGAGTGATCAAGCTTGCCACATACAAAATCGTTAAATTTATCAACATTGGTTGATCCTTCAAAAATCGCGTTTTCAGTCAATTGTCAAATCAATTAATGGCAGTATTTTGGAAAACGTAAACGATCACCTCACTTAGGGTTTTTCGTCTGGCAATACCGTTTTCATATGAAGTAAAACAAACTCCCTTTCTCTCACTGAAATTTTCTTATGAAATCTATTGCCAGACAAAAACAGCCTAAGTTAGGTGATCGCACGAGTTTCACAAAATACGGACATAAACTAAAAATAAATTGAATTATAGTTATTAGGGTCTTTGTATAGCACGCTTTGGCTATTTTATTTTTGATTCGCAGCCTAGCCCCCTGGAGGCTATAAATTTGTTTCTTTCATAAATAAAATTCTTTCGGCTTAATGAAGCTTCACGAAAAAGTTGCAGAAAAGTACAAAGAAATGTTGTCTCAATAAAGCTGCATTAATATTTTCTTCAAAGGATTTTTCTTTTTTCCGAAGATTTATGGAAGAAACATGTTTCAGTAACTACTCTAAACGAATTTTAACAAACTTACCCAAAATTTCGAGTCAACACTTTATAAATTGCCTGGGTTTCGCTACTATTAAGCTTATATATCAACTCCTTTAAGACCACACAGCGGCTTTTAACTCCTTTAAGACCTTACAACGGCTAAGAAATTTTAAGCTTCGATTAGGCTTTTTTTTTATATATATTTGAAGCTTTATATAGTCTTTTATATTTATACAGGGTGCGGCTAAAGTAACTATATGATTTGTTTTTTAAATAATTATTGAATGGAATGAAAAAAACAAAAAAATTTATGACAAAAAAGAAAGTTTATTTTATGTTATTTTTTTACATTAATTATGAAAAATAATATCAGTTAAATGAGAACCGTTTGCTCTAACGCAAAAATGTGCTCTTTTTATGGCATTTTCCATAACTTTGTTGAGTGTTTCTTGTGGTATACGATCAATTTCTTCTTGAATGTTGTCCTTTAGTTGCTGCAAGGTTTGGGGCTTATTCACATAAACGTTGTCTTTGAGATAGCCCCACAAGAAAAAATCCGGTGCAGTCAAATCTCGCGATCGTGGTGGCCATCTCAAATCGCCGTTTTTAGAAATTATCCGATTTGGAAATTGTTGTCTTAATAAGTCCATCGTTGCACGGGCTGTATGAGCTGTTGCACCATCTTGTTGAAACCATATATTGGCGTTTGGTGGCAATTGCGGAAATAAAAAATTTTGTAGCATTACTCTGTAACGTTCTCCATTTATTGTTTCACATACACCTTGATCGTTTTCAAAAAAAAAAGGACCGTAAACTTTTTGGGCGGTAATGCCACACCAAATGGTAACACGAATTGCGTGTAAAGATTTCTGATGAAGATTTTTGGGATCCCCAAAATCTGTTGTTTTGTTTATTTACGAAACCGTTCAAGTGAAAATGCGCTTCTTCGGTCATCATTAAATTTGACAAAAAATGTTCATTTTGATCAACGAGATTTAAAACTGCTCTAGCATATTCCAAGCGCAATACGAAGTCCTCAGGATTTAGTTTTTGGACTAGTTGGATTTTGTAAGGGAAGAGGTGCAAATCGTGTTTTAAAATTCGCCGAAGAGTGCGGTCAGAAAGCTGCAACTGGGAAGATCGTCTTCTCGTTGATGTCTCCGGATTTTCTTCGACGCTCTGTCGCACAGCATCAATATTTTCGGCCGATCTGCCAGTTCGAGGTCTGCCCGTACGTCTTGAATCTCCGACGGTCCCATATTCAGCAAAATTATTCACCAACGAACGAATGGTTGGACCCGTTGGAGCAGTTCTTACACCATAAAATCTTCTGTATGGACGTTGAGTATTAATTATCGAACGATGATTTTCAATGAATAGAAAAACAATCTTAGTTCTTTGCGCAATTGTATAGCGTTCCATTTTTAAATATTCTCCCAAGTTTAATTTCTGAAATAGGAAAAAAGAAAAAGTTAAATACTCGCAAGCAAAGAAGTTACAATTGTTTTACATCATATCTTTTGTAACTTTAGCCGCACCCTGTATATACTTTTTTATACTTTTATATACTTTTTATATATAGTCGAAGCTTAAAGTTTTTTTAATAATTCACATATCTTCACTTAGGCATTAGGAAATAAAAATTGAGAACGTTTCAATAATAAGCATTTCCAATTTAGTATCATAACATAATCGTAATTTAACTTTGTAAATCACAACATGAACTTTACTAAACTATGCTGTGATATTAATTTATCATTAGCGGTCAAGACCATAATCTTAACCCGAGCAAAAGACATAAAAAAACATTTTTATAAAACAAAAATATCACCTAAAATACCGTCTAAAATCTTATCAAATCAATTGCCATAAAAAAATCCTAATTATAGCACAATCAATTAGCAACATAGCAAGATAAAAACATAATTAATGGCAAACAAATAAAGTCACTTGGTCCATTAGACCAAGAGTGGGAGGCATTAAAAAGCTTTGTTAAACACTTCTAAATCAAAATTAAATATTCAATGTGTCAACAGTGGCAACAGTGACTGACGACGGTGGTACAAGAATAAAAACAGAACAACTCATTAAACAGCAAATATTCAATGATAAACACATCTTTAAATATTGTAGCAAATAAATTTGAAAATTTTATGTGTTACGAGAAACAAAATAATTATAGCAACGCTTAAAGTTGGCAGCTATATTTAAAGTGGTCGCAGTTAAGAGGAACCCAGTGTAAATCCACTTTTGCTCTTTCACCAACTAATTGCGTATAGCTGCGTATTTATAGCACCCTGCCTCATATGCGTTGGTGTGACGGCGGTGCTGCTTTGTTTAATAGGCGATAAGTTCTCAAGTGTTTGCATAAGCAGTGCCTTAAGTTGTAGAGACAGAAACATACTACAGCCAAGTCAAAAAAGTTAGTGCAGTTTTATTTATAAATTTAAAATATATTTTTTTTTCATATATCATAATATCATAATGTACTTATATATGAGATAATATAATACAGGGTTGTCAATATTCGAAGCGCCCATCTGGCAATACTGTAACTTTCCGCAGTGATGCCAAATCGACTAATGACATACCGCGTTTGAAGCGTCATTCCAAGCAAATGTTTACAATGGAACAGTACACGCAAACAAAACAAAACAAGTCAATAGTGAAAACTCAACGTGCTTTCAAAAAAATAAATAAAGTGAAAAGTGCGCCTTCCAAGAAAACAATTTATCGTTTGTATGAAACTGAAAATCCACAAGAGATTCAAGAGGTACCTCTTCACGATGCAAAAGTCACTGTTTGGTGCGGCGTTTGTGCTAAAATGCTCATTGGGCCGTTCTTTTTGAAGATGATAATGGCCACAGTGTTACTGTCAATCAGGAGCGTTATCGCGATATGATAAACAATTTTTTCATACCAATCGTTCGTCGAAAGCGTATCAGTCACTACTGGTTTCAACAAGACGGCGCGCCACCACACACAAGCTACAATCGATTTTTGAAATGGGCGCTTCGAATATGGACAACCCTGTATTTATTATATTACATTTTTAATATAATAAGAAACATTTTTAAGGTGTTTCTCATATATAAATATTTTATAAGAATGTTTTAATATCATATTTAAAAATATCAATATCCTGCTTAATCTTTTAAGAACAAATATTTTTATATATTACTTGGATATCTGTCATGTCCTTATCGGTTTAAATGCTGTATAACAGCCTAAATTTGATTTAGAAAATTGTTGGTCTTCAAAGATTTATATAATACTAACTTATATCCCGTGTGCGTTATAACACTGGGCAACTATATTGGAAAATAATAAATCGCCCTTTAAAATAATAATCAACTCTTTGTTTGACACCACTCTCGCAGTTTCAATGTTTGTGTGTGAAGGACCTTTATATGATTATAAATTTCGCATTTATAAACTTGAATGATTTTATAAACTTTTTCTTATAGCCAAGGAATCTATTCTTTAAATCAAGAAACTTATTTCTTCTTTCAAAGAACAGATTCATTAAAATAATGTAAACATTGAAATCAATGTATTGAATGGGTAAAAGTTAGAATATGTTCTTACATTTTAAGACGTTCTTTCAAATTTCAATGATCGCAAATTCTTCTAATTCGTTAATTCATTGAGAACAAATGAGACATAAATATGTAATGTGTTCTTTCACCAAAATAATTTATTCCTTGAGCCATTGAATTGTACATTGAAATCAATTAATTTCGTTAAAATTTTAATAAACGCAGATTTTTGCAAACAATCCAACAGGAAAGCAAGCGCTCCATTAGCGCATCTGAAGCGCTTCAAAGCAACAGTAGAGCGCTTTATTCTCCTTGTGTATAGCGCATTTTTTAACAAAGTCATGTCATCAGATGTATGCGCTCCGCTCCCGCTGTAGAAAATATTAAATCGTAGCGAGAGCCAAGTGCTTTGTTCTACTTGTATTTGATATAAAAACGTAGCAAGAACCGGGCGCTATACGCATATATAAAATTTTTAAAACAAAAAAAAAAAAAACAATCACCCAGCCACGGGTTCGAATCCGGGCATCTCGCTTACAAAGCAAGTATGCCAACCAGTATGCCATGGACGCCACAATTTAGGTGTAAAGTTATGTTTATAATAACAGAAAAACTTATAAGCAACTTTTTAAAACAAAACAATAACGAAAAATAATCGCCGCCAGCCAGATTTGAGCTGCGGCATTTCGATTACAAGGCAAACACGTCAACCAGTCTGCCACATATCTATTGAAAAAATTGTTTCTTAATAACAAATAACAGCAAGTTTGATAAAATAAATCAAATTTTGTTTATTCACGTGAACCGATTAGATGAATTTTTAAAATTTTTGAAACCATTTTTTTTTTTTTATATAATATCTAATACTTTATTTTTAAGTTCGTTACTGAAAGTGCTACAAATATAGCGCTATACAATAAACACTACTAGCAAGGAGAATGAAGCGCTCTTTATGTGCATACAAGTAATGCGCATTGAAATTTTTTTGCTGGGATAAGAAAAATAAGCAAAAATATTTGGTTTTTTAAACAAAAAAAAAAAAAAGCAAAATATAAATGAAGAATCTGTTGAAATTTTGTTTGAAACAAGCTACTAAAGCAAACCTTTTTGGACGAATGAACAATGACAATAACGTTAAGCATTACTTTAAGTGATTCAATCACTACATAATTACAAATGTTGAATGCTTCGCACGATTTCTATTCAGTTAATTCCTTTCAGTAAGTCATTTGAAGCTAAATTTCTCTAACATGTCAAAGGATAAAAGAAAAGGATTAAATTATAGGCTTCGTGATAGAAAAATCAATACCAAATTCAATTTAATTAGAAAAGGATTAAGTAAGGTTTTTCCTAGGCTAAATAAATCGAAATAAATTTGATTTTATTCGAAGAAGATTGCCTGAGTTACCTGAACGTAATCATTACCCGATACAACTAAATAAATAGCTGTGTATGTGTGGGTAAATTTAACGGAGAATTAAAGTTAAATGAAATGAGGTTATGTTGTGGTTCCTAAAAAGGTTTTAGTGGAAACATTTTAGGGAAATAATATAGAATTGCAGAGAAATATAATTCAATATGTGTTATATGCATGAACAAGAATTTTGTAACATCAACTAACTTTTTTGTTGTGCGTGTACCGAAATGTATGGGGAATGCGATGTAAATCCAAATCCAATCTGTGTCGTCTCTCGTTTTAGCGGGTTAATCCCGCATGCCGCTAAGTAGGTATTTTAATGTTGCTCACATTGGCCCAACGCCCACTGAAGCTCCATCAAGCGATGATGAAGATTTTGTTGACTTCCATGTCATTAATGTCAGTCATAATGATACGTGGGGCTCCACACATATACATTTATTTTTTTTTTTCAACACGTTACGTTGCGCTTCAAATATGCAGCAGCAACGTCTAATTAATATGCAAAATAATGTTTAACTTTTATATATAAAAATAGTAAAAATAAAAACTGGGAAACTTGTGATTTATATGGAATCAAACTTCAGCACTATAAATTTTAAATTCAGTCTATGAGCATTTTTTTGTCATCAATAATACGCTGCAAAGTTGTTAAAAACAAGCCCAGTTGGGGGAAAAAATGTTTCATCAGCTATTGAAATAAATGATTTTAACGATAACGATAAAAGCCATTGGAAATGCACTAAAGGTCAGTGTATTTATAATTCAAAGCGTTCCTTTTTGTTTCGCCATGATATGCTTAAATATAAAAATACAAATATTTAAATGCATTCTCATAACTCAGAGCGTGTAAATGTGGCAAATAAGTCAAATGAGCACATTTAAAACAAAGAGTTATACGCAACGAGATATAAATTGTCGACTCATTTTTTACAACTGAAAAATGTTGGCAACGCAATGTTGCAGAAAATTAATGGGCTACAATTTTAACCATTTTGTTTTATTTTTTCGTTTTTTAATTTTAATTACTGGCAAAAAATAGTGAAATGAAGTAAAAAAACAAAAACAGTACGTGAAGGGAGTGACTTAAAGTGAACTGATTGTAAATTTAAATGAAATTCGTTAAAAGTTGCCATAGCAGAGTGTATGTCAGTTCAATGCGGTGACTAAGAGCTGACATTTGAGGCAACATATTTTTGAAAAATATGCAAATGTAAAGATATAACAAATAAATGCACCAATTCGTAATTTATAAGTTTTACAGCAATTTAATACACCATTAATTATGCTGAACGTGTATGAGTGCGAGCAAATTTATAGTTGTACTTGTTTTCAAGTACATCTAAGAATTTTTATGTTGAAATTTGAACCTTCTATACGAGTATTAGTGAAAAATTATTATAAGAAACTAATATATTACAGCTATTTTACAATCAGTGTTTCGAGTGTAGGTAAAATTCGTGGCAATTTTTGTTAGAGTGCAGTATAGCTGATAGCTTTGTATCTAGTGGAAAATGTGTCCAGTGCAAAATTTAGAAAAAGTCCAACTTAAGGGGGTCTTCTCATTGAGCAACTTTTTTTTTCAACTTTTTTTTTGCATTTATTTATAGCTTGGGTAGTTGTGAATATGCCCCTAAAAGGATTTTTAGAAATTCGAAATACTTTAGAAGATACAGCCTTTTTTGTGAAGCAAGGTCTGATGGACAAGAAGGTGATGGAGGTAATAAAACCAGCTTACGAAGCGCTGTCGGCAGATAATTTGCTTGAAAGATGCCTTGGATCTGAAACTCAGAATTCCAATGAGTCCTACAATTCTGTTCTTTGGTCACTTTCGCCCAAACACATCAACTCAGGCGCACGCACCATCGAAGTGGCCAATTTCATTGCAACGTGCCTCTTCAACGACGGTTTTATACCCATACTTAAAATTATGGGTTTGATGGGTATTGCGATTGGCAAAAACGCATACGAATACGCACTATCTCGCAATGAAGACATATTGAACCGATCAGAGACTCGAGCTGCGGCATCATCAAAAGCTGGCAGAACGGCTCGCAGAGCAGAGAGGGCAGCAGAAAGCAGTTTCTACGAAAAAGAGGAAGGTGACCTGTATGGAGCTGGCATCGCCGACTAATATTTGTAAGAAAAAATTGTCAGCTCTTTAAAACTGCATTTAAACATTTTTGATTTTTTTTTTTTTTTTCCCAAAAAAATTACTTCAAACTTTGAACGCGTTTATCTCGAACCCACGTTTTTCGAACTGGCGGCCATGATATCTCCAGTTCAACTGAAGTGATTTTCATGAAACAAAATGGAATCGACGCAGAATTGTCACAATTCTCGGGTAAACTTCGACCATAATTTTAAAAAATTTTTTACTATTTTTTTTTTACACTAAACTACAAAAAAAAAACCCGAAATTGAAATTTTTTTTTTGAATGGCCGCCATTTTGTCAAAAAAAATCACAAAATTAAGCTTGAGGTTCACCCGAGAATTACATCTATACTGATTATAACCCCGTTTTTTTTTTCCTTTCAGACGCTCCTGAGACCCGGAATCGTGGCCGCCGTGACGACACCTTTTTTTTTCACCACCAACTTTGAAGTCTCATTACTTTTTGAACAGCCCACGTATCGAGGCAAAAAAAATTTTTTTATTTACTTTGAACCTTTTGTAATACAATAAATAAAAAAAGTTTTCAATTATTCTTTGCGTTTTCAAATAAGAATTTTTTTAAAAAGGGTCCAAAAAACGGGTTTTGAATGAGAAGACCGCCTTAATAGGAAAATGTTAACCCGAAACAAATCAACCGCACTCTATAATTTTAAAACACATTATTAGTTCCAAATTATACACTTCTTTCGATATAAAAAATTTACACGGATTAAAAAATTATCCTAAATTCACAGTTTAATATTGAAATATGAGTCTATAATTGAAAGCACTTTAAAATTTAATTTGAAAGATTTTTAGAGCTATAGTGAGAAAACTTATACATATGTATTGTATTTATAAGGGAACAATCGCGAAACATGACATGAAAATTTCTAAAAATTCTACTATACCTACTATATTTGTAGTCGAAATTTTTAATATTAAGTCATCTCTTCATTTTAATAAATATTTTCAATAAATAGTACATTGAGTATGTTGAAAGTGTGCTTACCATTTATTTGTATTTTAATAACTTTCAATTTAAATTCATAAGATGTTGCTACAACATGTATGGGTAGTAATTAAATTTGCAAACAACCTAAATTACCTCGTTATAAGTGATTGCTGAATCTCCTATTTAAATTTATATTAAATCCAAGTTGACAGTAAATATTAATAAATTTCATTATTTTGTATTTTCAGGTAAGTTTATTGCGGCAAATTGCGAGTGCAAACTGATTGTAAGTTCAATAATATGTATGCATGTATGTGTAAGTTTTGAGTGAGAGATGAAGAATAAATTATGCAAGTAATTTTTGTTGTAAATAACACAGTGTTAAATCAATCCGATATTACAATACAGTCAAACCTGTTTTTGTGCGGTCTTTTTTTGTGCGAATTTTTTTTTGTGCGATTTTATTTATGCGGTTTTTATTTTTAAGCGATTTGTTTTGTGCGAATTTTTTTTTGTGCGAGTTGTGTTATGATATTTTTTCTTGTATGCGATCTTTTCTATGCAAAAAAAAAACTCTGCACTAGCTGAAATTATCATTAAAAAGAGCAATAAAGAGAAAAGCGTAAGAGCAAAACGCAATTCTGAAGTTTTAGTTCTTATGATTTTTGTTTTTAGACATAAGTATAACACGAAATGAATAATCATAATAAGAAAACAGCAAAAAGAAACATAATAACCGGTTATTGCGAAATTTATAATAAGCTTACAAAACGACCGTCATCACAAAGACTTATCACCGACTATATGGTTATCGCAGACAATAATTCCATTCCAATCGAAACAACTAATAACTCCATTACAATATCTTCAAGTGATGAAAGCGATTTCGAACCAGATCATCACAAGAAAATGCGCGTTGTGGACTATGACGAATAGTATTGATTAACTTATGAATTTATGTATTTTAATTTATTTTTTTAATATGCATTTTTTTAATGGAATAATTTTTCGTATTTTTCACATTTAAAATGAAGAATTAAAACTATATTTTTAACGTTTCCGTGTGTACATAATTTAATTATTTATTTGGCTTCGAGACCACTTTTTCGCTTTTTCATAGAATGTTTCCTAGGTGAGATTTTTTTATGCGGTACAAAAAAACCGCATAAAAAAAATTTTCTTTATTAGATTACTTAAAGTTTTATGTTATAGCTGTTTATGAAGTCTCCGAAGAATTTTTTTTGTGCGATATTTTTTCTGCGGTCCCTATCTACCGCACAAAAACAGGTTTGACTGTATTTAAAGTGGAATTTTACTTTAAAGCTCAGTGTTTTCTACACTGAATCAATTATTGTTCATACAATCAATGAATTCTATTTTCATTTAATAAATTCATTAATTTCAGTTTTCATTGGCTCGAAGAACAAATTCTTTAAGTTTTAATTTTTTTTTAATCTACTGTTCATTGTTTTTAAGAATCAGCGTTTATTGAAATTTACCTCTTATTTTTGTTGTTGTTTCAAAACTAGCTTCTAATGCACATTTATTTCATTGACTTCAGAAAGCATTTTCGTAAAGCGTGAGAACTTATCCATACTTCCAAAGAACTAATTTTTTAGATAAATGTACAATACTTTGATTTCAATGTAGAATGCATTCTGTCAAAAAAGTACCCGAAACCAATCTTTTTGAAAGCCCGTTTAAGAGATTTGTAGAAATTCTTTTTGTCGCTAAGACAACCCTTTTCTATCCTGATGTAAAGTTTGAGAGCGATCTGTCATTGTTAGCTACAGGGCTCGAATAAAAATATCGTATACAGAATTTGTTATTTGAAAATTTTGTGTTGCTTTCTACAAAAAAAAAAAAAAAAGAAAAGAATATGTGTAAAAAAAAACTTTCCTTAAAAATTCTTGATATAATACTGCCTTTATTTATTTAATTTATGTATTTATTTTATTTATTTATTTATATATATTAGAGAACAGAGGAGTACAAATAAGAACATTGTTCTTTTACAGTACAGTGGATACTTGATTATAAACAGGATTGGTTACAGAATGACAACAACCTAAATTAGCGCAAGGCATTGCAATACTTATGAACTAATTTAAATATTTTATTAAAAAGATACATGACAGACATTAAATGACTTAGAGTAAACGTAAAACCAAATAAATTTAGACAAAATTGCATTTTAACCAAACTTATGACTTTAATACTACTTAAGAAAGAGATAAGAAATATAAAAGAAGAAGGAAGGAAAAAAGAAATTAGGTAGCAGAAAAGTGAGAGAAAACTGATTGCCTGAAAATTTCTACCCTCTCTATTTCCCTTAATCTACGCGGCAATGCATTCCACAGTCATACAGCATTAATGAAAAAAAGATTAGAACTATTACGAGAGTTGTGTCTAGGGATAATTAACAAGTTACATCTTCTGGATAAACTAAACTGTAATTTTTCATAGAGATCATAAAGAGTTTTAGTGTGAATGATTTTATGGAGGAAAACACAGTTTCTAGCATTCAAATATCCAATCAAGCTACAACCTAGAATTGCATTTCTAAAACCAGAAAGATGTTAAAACTTGTTCAACCCATATACAAAACGCGTGGCATAGTTAAAAGCAATATTTAGTTTCAGTCTAAGAATAAGTTATGACGGGCGGGACAAGTTGCTTAACAAGCAATTTTTTTAGTTATAATTATATACGTATACTAGCTTAAACCCGCCGCTTCGCCGGGTTTTCAAAAAGTTTTCATTCAAAAATTGATAGTGGGTAGGCTTGATTTTTCGCTACCAAAACGATTTTTTATTGTTTAAGTAATACTACAAATTATTAACCTTAAGATTGTTATATCATCTGATAGAAAATCGAAAACCTAAATTTTGGATTTAATTTTTTTTACAACAAAAACAACTTTTATCCAATTTTTTGGCTTAAACTAAAAATTTTTGAACATTTTTTAAAAAAATTTTTAAAAATATTAATACTTTGGTTTAGTAAAAATTTCAACTTATGTTTGAAGGATATTTTAACAAACAACATTTTTCAAAAAAAATTATTGAAATCCATTGCAAACTGACTGAAATATTTGCCTTCAAAGCTAAAAGTGTGAATTTCAAGTTGTTTTTCTCTCATTCTCAGCTTATAATTAAAAAAAAAAGATCTGGTACTAAAATTTTTCACAGTTTTCATCATTTTTTCATTTTTTCAATTTTTCAGTTTTTAATTTTTTACTACATACATGATTTTGGTATCAAATTGAAGGAAATTTAATCCATTAGGGCCGAAAGAAAACCATAAAAAACAGGCATTTTTAGACTTGAAGCAACATTTTGGTGAAAACTATGTATGCCATTGAGCAGATATAAGTTATTATTGCATGCTAATTTTACTTTTTTTAAAAAACTGGCACTAAAACTTTTGAAATATTATGCAGTATTTAATGAAAATTCGAGACGCATATGTTTCCATATAGTAACATTGGTTGTTAATGGGTTAAAATAAAGTATCCTATTGCACTCTCTGCTGACCTATAAATATGTGTACAAAATTTTATAAAAATCTGAGTTGTCGTTTAAACGTGATGAGTGAACATAAAAAGTGGCTACAGATTTATTAATAGTATAGATAATAGATATAGATATAGATAATTATATAAGTTGGCTAACATTCTTAAGTTACATAGGATATAATAAATTTTTTGGACGACATTATTAACATGATCACAACAAGAAAGGGACGAAGTCAGACAAAAACCGAGGTTTACAATTTTTAACACAACATTAAGCTTGCTAGTACCAATAAATAAGTCAGGGGTAGCACCAAGAATAGTTATATTTTTGCAGATAGGTAAAACGTAAGATTTGGCAGTATTAAGTTAAAGACCATTACTAGAAGCCCATTAATGTATCCTACTTAAATCAGCATTAAACTTTATTGAAAACTCATCTAAATGTTCGATTCCACTAGATAGGTAAAGTTGTATATCGTCAGCGTAAGCCTACTAGGAGACATGGTTGCAAACAGTGAAGATATCATTAATATAGATTGTAAAAAGAAGATTAGAACCAAGATTAGCCCAAGATTAGAACCTTGTGGAACACCACTTAGGACAGACTTGTGGCGTGAGAAGTATTGCCCTACCTTAACTCTCTGTGATCTGTGCGATAAAACACAAGAAATAAAACTCACAGCACTAGAGGAAAACCCAAAAAGATACTCAAGATTATGACAAAGAAAAGAGTAACTTACTTTATCAAAAGCCTTTGAAGAATCGAGCAGGCAACGCAACGATAATAAACCAGCATCAAATTTGATTTTCCTATGAAATTATGAATTATGAAATATGAGCTGAGGCAATATGTAATTTATTTTTACTTTAACTTTTATTCAAAACTTTAAACTTTCGCTGTATCAATTGTCTGGAAAATTGATACCTCCATTAATATATACCAGCATTTAATGAATAAATTCTCTAAATTTAAGAACTTTTTTAATTCAGTATATCAGTTCCTTACGATAATTTTTTTTTTTTTTTTCTTTAGGGCAAAGGAACTGTTCATTGGGTCTCGTGCATAAAAGTGAAAAACTACATTTTACTCGATTTTTTGAGCAATTACTCGTTGTTATAAGCATAAAATATCTTTTACTCGCTAGTAAGATCTCGTTCATTGAAATGGTTGTCAAGGCCTGAGAAACTTTTTAAAACGAAAGCTCTTTGTGAGAAAGTTCTCAAAACGATATGCATTATCTTGAGATGCAGCTCGCTTGTCTGAGAATTTTCTCATTATATGTTGAGTCACCTATTCAGTGAACACACAATTTTTAAAGTAAATTTCGCCGAATACTATTGAGAAAATAGTCCCATACAACTGGTTAGTCTCCGAAAATATTTATTCTCTCATATCGATTCTAGCCTAGCAAAACTCATGAATTTGTTTTTTGATTTAATAACAATTTTGAAAAAAATAATAACCTTATTGATCTTGAAAAAGTTTTTGTTATATTTAAATGAAACAAAAAAATCCTAAAATTCGCTTAAATAATCATGTCCTGATATTACGAATCGTCTCCATCGATTAATTTCTAATTTTAGGTCATTTCTCATTACATTATCTGGTAGTTTAACAATGAGTGAAAAAAAATTTTGTTGGAAAATTTTTTAATTTGAATCAAAAATTGATATTTATGAGTACACGAGATGAGTTGAGATGAGTATTCTATCAGTCATGGTTGCGGTCGATTTGTTATTTATCAATTCAATATATTACTACTATATAAGCAGATATTAGTGTAACTTCATTATTTTGCTTTAAATCTGTTGCAGTACAAGCAAATCTAAGTTTTCTTTTTCTCAAACGTACAGTTGTAATTTCACGCCAACTTTTTTATCCTCTATTGAGACAAACTTCAATATGACCCAACAATTAATTGTTATTTAATTATTAAAAAGTAAGTTTGATGAAATTGGAAACGGCCTCATTCAGTCAAAAGTTCAGAGCCCTTGCAACTGATTGAAATACAAATTTTTGTAGTAACCATAAATATTTTTAGAAATTTAACCATATTTCTATCGTTTTATCTAGTAGTTGAAAACAAACTTTTTGCCAAATTTTTACAAGAAAAAATTTTTTTTAAAGCTTTTTTATAATATTCTCCACTACTCAATGGCTTCCTTTAAGTTTTAAACGAAAGCGCATTATAGAAATGTGTTGAAATTGAAGTTTTAAGACGTTTATCTTTTCTAATTCTAGACAAAAAATGAGATGAGCAAATTGCAATTGAACTCGTGCAAATTATCTTGCAAACTTAAGAGGATCTTTGAGATCGATCTCACTTATGTTGAGTAATTTGTCATGAGCTTGATCTATTTTTTATGCATATAATTCTGAGGCCGAGACTAACAAAATTCTTGCGACTCACTGCTTGAGTTTGATCTCGCCAGATCGATCTCCGAGAACTCTTCTCATTTTTATGCATGAGACCCATTGTGTTTATAAGGTTTTTACATTGGCTCAGCGAATATGTTCTTTGATACTAAAAACTATTTCCTTGATTTAAAGAAACGATTCTTTGGCTGTAAGAAACGTAAATATAAACGACGAATATTTTGCATTGTTTAAATTAGGAATGTGAATGCGGATTTTGCGGATGCGGTAATTTTGCGGAATTTGTCAGGTATCTAAACGAAAAAAATGAAGTGATTAGAAAAATAAAAACAAAGCAAATACCATTTCAATGAAAAGAATAACATAAATAAAATAGTTTTAGGTTTTATTTTTAAAGAGATCAACTTGACTAGACCACCTTTAATTAGGACTCAAAATCATATTGAAAACATTTTTAATAATCAAAATCAATCAACTGTAAATTGTATTTTATAAACAGTAATATTGATGCATTATTGCTTTCTAACCGATTCCGAAGCTCATAATGAAGCATAATGAAAAGATCTTTTTTTTTGTTAATTACGTTTTTGTGTTGATAATATAAATTTTTATGAATGCGGTTTTTTGTTGCGGATGCGGATGTCGATGCGGATATCAAAAAGTAAAAAATTAGGGGCGGATGCGGGTGTCAATTTTTTGCGGATGATCCGCGGATACTGATGCAGAGCTCCGTCACATCCCTACACTCAGAAAATAACATCAATGTTTTTGTGAAAAATAATTTCTCTATTTTCGATATTAGCAATTTTTTCTATTTCAAATAAAATTTTGTTAAATTCGAAGAAATATTTTTTCCCTTGTGGAAAATTAAAAAATTTTATGTAACTATTAATGATAAGTATTTTTCTCGCACTAAAAACTTCTCATTTTTAGAAAAAAAATTATAGAAAATGAAAAATTTTCTCCATTGTTAATAGACAATTCACTATGCGAATTATTTTCATCAATAAAATTAAATCCTTTCTGAAACATAAAAAAGTATTCTTCTCTAAAAACGATCTATTTTTCTTATATTGAATTAGGTACGGAAAAAGAAGTAGAAAGCGCGAGAGCGAGGGAATGATGTTGGGAAAAGCAAGTGTTGCATATTCTACACTCTAAAAAGTTTTTGGTGAAATTTACTACAACAGTTGTAGGCAACAGCTTAGCTACTATAATTGTAGTAAGCTTACACACCTTTATTTAATTCAACATGTGTTGTTTACTATTGGTATCTACTTAGTAAAATGTAACAATTGCTGTTTAATTTTGCAAAGTGTATATGGTAATATTTAAGCTTTAATATAGGTAATGAAGTAAACTTCAACATTAGTTGTTTAATGTTGCTATCATTTTTGTATTACTATTGCAACATTACAACCTTTATATGAATAACATTCAACAACTTTTGTTTAGTTTGACTACAATAATGTAGCAATATAAAAATTACTACTACTTAAATAGCAGTAATAACATTTTATGATTGATTTAATTTTACATAAGAATAATAATAAAAAAACAAAAAACTTTCAAGTCAATTGTACCAAGAAAATATATCAATTTGTCTTTAGAGTTATTAACATAAAACAGAGCATTTCTAAAATCAATATTAAAGATTTATTAAACACGCCTCGCATTCACATTTAAATATAAATATTGAGTATTTTACACGACAAAAAATATTTACAAATCTTAGCATAAAGTTAAAAAATATTTGGTGTCAACAAACAAACAGTCCCAGCGTATTGACACCCACGTCACTGTTGACAACACCTCCTTCAAGGTTGTGAAGGAGTTCGTCTACCTCGGATCCAGCATTAACTCCTCCAACGATATCAGTAGAGAGATAAAACGAAGGATAACTCTTGCCAAGAGGTGTTACTTTGGGCTCAGTAGGCAATTGAGAAGCAGAGCCCTCTCTCGACGAACAAAAGTCACGCTCTATAAGTCACTCATCATGCCGGTCCTGTTATATGCGACACAAACCTGGACGTTGAGCAGCTCTGATGAAAAGATTTTGGGAGCGTTCGAGAGAAAGATCCTTCGTAAAATCTACGGACCAATCTGGGTCAATAGCGAGTACCGAACATCGACATAATAAAGCGCATAAAAATCGAGCGGCTTCGCTGGCTAGGTCATGTTGAGCGGATGGAAGACGACGCTCCAGCGAAGAAAATATTCGATTCGGTACCCAGCGGCGGACAACGCAGACGAGGATGACCGCATCTCCGGTGGAGGGACCAAGTGGAGGACAACCTGACGAAACTTGGAACTTCCAACTGGCGCCAGCAAGCGCAAAACAGAAATGGCTGGCGCAATTTCTTACAACAGGCGGAAATCGACTTACGGTTGTAGGCGCCATCTAAGTGAGTAAGTAAGCATAAAATTAAAACACGTATTTAACACAGTTTTTGCCATTAGGGAAGCGAATACCGGATAACTGAATAACAAGCTGCTTACTTGCTCATAATCAAACTTAAATGAGAATATGGTGCATATATACGAATTGATGTTGAAAATTCAACACACATATGTCTATTGTCAATAAAATACATAAAAAAAAAGTGTTTAATATTGATATTGCAACAAAATTCAATTTATGTTGCTTAATTTTACTAAATCTTGTATATAATTTTAAACATTAAAAATTTACACTGAAACTTGTTGTTAAATTACACTTCAGTTGAATTTTAAACAAAAAATTACTATTATATTTATAGTAAATTTGTATTTTTTATTTAGAGTGTACATATTATGCAGGTTTTTTTCGTTGAAAGGGATTTTTGTTGATGTTGCTTATAACCACTGATGCTTTGGATGCATTTGAAAAATTGTTTATCAAAATATATTTCTGGAATATTTATAAGAGTCCTGAAAAGTAATTGAACAACAATTATTCTACCTGTACCTCTTAACATATTTTTAAATAATATTTTTACAACGAAATCACAATACAATATTAATACTTTTACTTTGCGTAGAACTGAGTTAAAGCAAATGTTTAAATCAGATCACTTCATTAAATCAGAGATTGTAAATAAGAATTATTTTATAATTTTCAAACCAAAATAACAGTGTGAAAAAAGATGTCGTAATGCTCCTTCGAAGGTATCATTAGAACCTATCTTATTGTAGAATATCAGAAAAATGTTGCCTCTTATTTTTGTCTATAATAATTTAAAACAAAAAACAAACAAAAAGTTTTAAAGTCAAAATATTCTTACTATTATTTTTGGCTTTTTATTTCAAAATGCATACGGGATACGATGTCAATACAGATAAAAAAATGTTTAATCGTAGTTCCAGATATACTTCTCTGTTTTTGAGAAAAAATCAACGCAATGAAGAAATATGTTGTACACTCTAAAAAATAAATACAAATTTATTATAAATATAATATGTATTTATTTTTTGTTTAAAATTCAACTCGAGTGTAATTTCACTGCAAGTTTTATTGTATATTTTTAATGTTTAAAAATATATACAAACTATAGCAAAATTAAGCAACATATGTTGAATTTTGCTGTAATATTAATATTAAACTTTTTTTTCATCATAAATTTCATTGCCAATCGACATATGTATGTGTGTTGAATTTTCAACATCCATTGCATAATTGCATCATATTCTCATTCACGTTTGGTTATGAGCAAGAAAGCAGCTTATTATTCAGTCCGGTACACGCTTCTCTAACTACAAAAATTGTGTTAAATAACGTGTTTTAATTTTAAGCTAAGATTGTAAATATTTTTTGGTTTGTAATGTACTCAATATTTATATAGGAATATGAGTTTGAGAGTGCATAATCAATTTTCAAAATTGATTTTGAAAATGCTTTGTTTTATTTCTGTTTTATTTCTATAACTCTAACGACAAATTGATATAGCTTCTTGGTGCTACGGACTTGAACGTTTTTCTTTTTTTTTTTATTCAGATTTGTGAGTTTTATTAAAATTAAATCATTCATAAAATTAGTTGAAGCTTCAGTTTTAATTTCCAAACACATGTTAAATATTATTAAATAGCAGTAGTAAATTTTATATTACTACATTATTGTAGACAAAGTAAACAAAAGTTGTTGAATATTATTCATATAAAGGTTGTAATTTTGCAATAGTAATACAAAAATGATTGCAACCTTAAACAACTAATGTTTAAGTTTACTACAATACATATATTAAAGATTAAATATTACCATATATTTTTACTACATTTTACTACATACTAATAGTAAACAACAAATGTTGAACTTTATAAAGGTGAGTAAATTTACTACAGTTATAGTAGCTAAACTGTTGCCTACAACTATTGCAGTAAATTTCAACAAAAACTTTTTAGAGTGTACCAATATTAGGAAAATATATATCTATTTTGAAGAAAGCGTTCTTTGATTTTGTAAGAAACTATTTATAAACGCAATTTAAAGAAAAGATTTATTAAAATTAAATAAATATTTCTCTGTTTTTCGGGAAAAATTGACACAATAAAGAAACGGTTGAACTTTTTATTAAGAAATATTCTTCTATTAAATTGAAGGTGTCTTTATTGATGAGAAAATATTTCTCTTTTTTATAGAATTTTTGAGATCACATTTGAAGTAAAGCATTTTCTGGAGCAAAGTTATTTTTCAAAATATGATGCTTTTTGTCTTCTATTCTGAGAAACAGTTTTCTGAGTGTAGTTTCAATGAAACTTTTTTTTTTAATGAACAGTTCACTGGCATAAGAAAGTGTTCTTAAACTTAAGAACAGAGATTCATTAAAGCAATGAACGCGTATATTGAACAAATTTTAATAAATTTTTTATTGGAGCAAGGAACTTTTTCTCTGATTTAATAAATATCAACTTCTGTTTACCTTTGTTATCTATTTTCAAAGTGTGCAAGACTGGTGATAGTTCAGTGAAAGGGATACAAATGCTTGATTTTAATTCGTAATGTTCGATTATTATAATTTTAATACTTTAATATTTCTCACTTTAAAAGTAAGGACATATTAAGGAAAATATTTAATGGTATCTGCTTTACTAGTATCAAATCTCAAATTTGTCTAAATTCCCACAATAATTTGGCAACTCGAACACATGTTATAAATGAAATAGAAATTCAAAACTATGCGCTTTTGCTGACATAAATAATAGCAGAATTCATAAATTTATACGCAAACTTACATTCTAAGTTTGATAGAATGCTCTTCTAAGCCACAAATCCTTATATTCAACATACATATTATGCTGAAAATCGTATTTGTCACTCAAATTGCGGCCCGCAACGACCGTCACCACAGCAGTTGTGGCAACAAAACGTCTGTCTTTCTGACACGCTGTCCAACTGTCTGTTCATTGTACGAAATAAACTTAACGTTAGAATTCTTAAAAAATGCATAAATTTCTATGATATAATTTTATTCGTTTTGTGTGGATGAAGATATGTAAAAAATTCACTTTGCGGCAAAATTCAATTACAATTTATTATTATTAAGTTCTTCTGACATGGAACAAAGAGCTTAGGACAAGCAACCATACCCATGATACTCGTATATATGTATATGTATAGTATGTACGTGTGTGTGTGTGTATGTAGACAGTTAAGGACAGACAGTTAAATGCAATTACCAAGTAATTGTAGTCCAAGCCAAAGAGCAGCGAAGCCCTAAACATCATCATTATTTGATAAAACCTCAAACTTATGCCAGTCACTTCATTGTGAATAACTTGACCCTAGGCAGTCGAGTTGGCTATTCACACAAAAATTTAATAAAATTAAAAGGCTGACAAAAAGAAACAAGAGGAAAATTAAAAAAAAACCCACCCACTTTGACGTATTTTTTATTTTTTTTTTTTTTTTTTTCTATACCGGCAAAGAGATATTTTTCTATTTGTAGCGTTAGTAATTATTTTGATGAAAGTTAAATTAAATATTTTAATTTTGGAATTTTGTGTGCCTAACAACAAATATTTGAGGCTTTCTTGTAAAATAATGCAATTACTAGAAATTTAATTTGATGGTAAATTTAAGGACTAAAAAAAGTTAAATGCGGTTTTATGAAAAATATTACAAGAGAGTTATTTTAGAAAATAATTTATTCGTTTTTTGTTTTTTACAACTTTTAGAGAACAATCTACAAGCTTAGCAGTTAATTTATAATATTTTCCAAGCACTTTAAAAAACATTCGCTAACCAATCATTAAATGCATTTCTTACCCCCATCTGAAAAAGTTTGCACTTATAATGAAGGGTTAAATTTATTTTTAACTTTTTAACAATGTCATCCAAGTTTTTTGTTAGAGCATGGATGAAAAAGTAAGTCAAAACATTCAGTTTTAAATAAAGAGACAGGCGCTCCGGGAACTATTATTATCTGTCGAGGCAGCACAAATGGTGACAAAACACTAAAGTTAAACCTCTAACAGGCAAGGCTCTAAATAATATTTAAAGAAAAAATTTTGCAAATCAAACAATATTTAAGAAAAATATGGTTAACTAAATGAATGTAATTTTTCGATAAATTTTAAAATAAAATTAAATAATAAAAACTGTTAAACATTTTTTCAATATTCAACTCTGATTGCAGAAAGAACTCGGCGTTATTTTTCTAAAATATCATTGCCAACTTACGAGGAAGTGCTGAGCCGGCTATTACATTTACATTTTGTGAAAAAAACTGTTGTGAATGCTTCGATTGATCGTGTCGGTGATGAGTTAAGGCGGTCTTCTCATTCAAAACCCGTTTTTTGGACCCTTTTTAAAAAAATTCTTATTTGAAAACGCAAAGAATAATTGAAATCTTTTTTTATTTATTGTATTACAAAAGGTTCAAAGTAAATAAAAAATTTTTTTTTGCCTCGATACGTGGGCTGTTCAAAAAGTAATGAGACTTCAAAGTTGGTGGTGAAAAAAAAGGTGTCGTCACGGCGGCCACGATTCCGGGTCTCCGGAGCGTCTGAAATGAAAAAAAAAAACGGGGTTATAATCAGTATAGATGTAATTCTCGGGTGAACCTCAAGCATAATTTTGTGATTTTTTTTGACAAAATGGCGGCCATTCAAAAAAAAAATTTCAATTTCGGGTTTTTTTTGTAGTTTAGTGTAAAAAAAAATAGTAAAAAATTTTTTAAAATTATGGTCGAGGTTCACCCGAGAATGGTGACAATTCTGCGTCGATTCCATTTTGTTTCATGAAAAGCGGTTCAGTTGAACTGGAGATATCATGGCCGCCAGTTCGAAAAACGTGGGTTCGAGATAAACGCGTTCAAAGTTTGAAGTAATTTTTTTGGGAAAAAAAAAAAAAATCAAAAATGTTTAAATGCAGTTTTAAAGAGCTGACAATTTTTACTTACAAATATTAGTCGGCGATGCCAGCTCCATACAGGCCACCTTCCTCTTTTTCGTAGAAACTGCTTTCTGCTGCCCTCTCTGCTCTGCGAGCCGTTCTGCCAGCTTTTGATGATGCCGCAGCTCGAGTCTCTGATCGGTTCAATCTGTCTTCATTGCGAGATAGTGCGTATTCGTATGCGTTTTTGCCAATCGCAATACCCATCAATCCCATAATTTTAAGTATGGGTATAAAACCGTCGTTGAAGAGGCACGTTGCAATGAAATTGGCCACTTCGATGGTGCGTGCGCCTGAGTTGATGTGTTTGGGCGAAAGTGACCAAAGAACAGAATTGTAGGACTCATTGGAATTCTGAGTTTCAGATCCAAGGCATCTTTCAAGCAAATTATCTGCCGACAGCGCTTCGTAAGCTGGTTTTATTACCTTAAGTATTTCGAATTTCTAAAAATCCTTTTAGGGGCATATTCACAACTACCATATGCAAAAAAAAGTTGAAAAAAAAAGTTGCTCAATGAGAAGACCCCCTTAATACACATTTGGTCGAATTTATCTATTTTCATCATCGATATTCGCGTTTATTTGCTCCTGGTGACCGCAAATTTAATTTTTTGCCAAATTTGAGTACGGAATCGGATTAAGCGACCAATTTTACATGGGGATAGATTTTTTTTGTAATTTTCGTGTAGCTTTAATGTCAGTACGAAAATTAATAAATTCACATTAACCCTGAGGGCCCGAAAATCACGTTTTTCACTGTAGCTCATTCAGCTTATCAAAATTTTGGTTTTTTTTTTTGGCGTTTTACTATTTTTATGCAAGCACCTTTCTTATGAGGGGGGGCCACGGTGAATCAGAAACACTTTAGTAAAATCCATATAAATGTGAATGTATCTAATGTACATCGATAACTCCTAAGCCATATGCCTGCCATAATTTTTCGGGAACAGATAGATATCATAAGCATTGAGGTGCCCGTAAAAAAGTGGGAGGTATTCGAGAACTGGGCGTGGCAATACTAGATGTCGCAATACTAGATACTACTGTATCTCGAATAGTATTGACACTAGGGTACTGCAATTTAGTGTAGGGATAGACACAATTATTACAAATTACAGGCAAGAAAATGGGCGTTATTTGGCAAATGGGCGTGGCAGTATTAGAAAAAGAGTGTATCTCGAATAATATTGATGCTATGGTACTGCAATTTAGTACAGGGGTAGGCATTATTAGTACAAATTTTGGTCAAGAAAGTGGGCGTTATTCGACAAATGGACGTGGAAGTATTAGAAAAACACTGTATCTCGAATTATATTGACACTAGGGCACTGGAATTTATTGTAGTACAGGGGTAGGAATTATTAAAAGAAGAATTATTAAAAACGACGGCCAATACAGTAGGCGTTATTCGATAAATGGGCGTGGCAATACTAGATAAACACTATCTCAGTGAATATTGACGCTGGGGTACTGAAATGAAGTACAGGGGTAGGCTCAATTATTACAAATAACGCTCAAGGTGGGGCGTGTCAATATTAGAAAATGGGCATAACTATTTCAAAACACGTCAGATCCAATTTAAATTTAAGAGAGAGATATTTGAAATAACCAACAAACTTTCCAACAAAGAATTTAATAGAAAAAATTTTTTAAGAACAATTGTCTTTATGTAGCTTATACACTTTTTTCGAAAATTTATCATATTCTCTAAAAAGGAAGAAATAAAAACTTTAAAAAAAAAAAAAAACAACCGACTACAAAATCACTACAGAGTTAAAAATAATTTTAAATAGACTTTTCCTTTTAATTTCTTGGTCGTATTTGACAATTTCTCTAAACATATTATTACATATGAAATCTTATTATTTTAATTTTTTTCTTCTATGTTTTATTATCATAAATATATTAATTTCTTCATGAATACAAATGCTTTGTAGTTGGCGCTTCTAATTAAAAGTCTGATTATATTAGCGCCGACCTTAAAAAATTTTGTAATCATGAAGAAATTAATATATTTATGATAATAAAACATAGAAGAAAAAAATTAAAATAATAAGATATCATATGTAATAATATGTTTAGATAAATTGTCGAATATGACCAAGAAATTAATAGGAAAAGTAATTTTAAAATTATTTTATACTTTGTTGTGATTTTGTAGTCGGTTTTTTTTAAAAAAAAAGTTTTTATGATTTTGCCAAATATCATAGAGATGTTTTATGTAATATATATCAAAGCTAATGTGCAAAATTTCAAGATATTTCTGTAATTTCTGTAGGTTTTTAAGGCAATTTACGTTTAAAATAAAGCCACTTTATATGCGAAGTATTCGTGGTTTTCATTCGATTTGGCCAAATATCATACAGATTTTTTTAACATTAAATATCAAAGCTTATACACAATATTTCAAGACATTTCTTTAAATTTTGCAGATTTTTAAAAATTTTAGGTTTTAAATAAATCCAATTTCTGTAGGAGGTAGGCGTGGCTTCCATCTGATTTTTCCAAATATCATAGTGATGGTCTATAATATATATCAAGGCCTATGTGCAGAATTCGAAGGCATTTCTGTTATTTGGGCAGATTTTTTAGAGAGTTTAAACTCCCACTTTGTATTGCAGGTAGGCGTAGTTTTCATCCGATTTTTCCAAATTTCATAATCAGGATTTATAGTGAAGATCAAAGCTTATGTGCAAAATTTCAAGACATTCTTTAATTTTTGAGTATCTCTAAGAGATTTTACGGCTAAAATAAAGTCACTTTTTATGGGAGTAGTATGTTAAGGGAGTTGTATGGCGTAGTTATCATCTGATTTGGCTAATTCATCTCCATTTTTATTTCATCTACAAATTTCAATTTTTTGTTACTTTTAAGTATGTCAATGATTTGTGAATATTTGAATATCTGTTTGTTTTATTATTAAAGCTTGTTTGAAAAATTAATAACAAAAAATGTTTAGATTAATTAGAAAAAAACCGAAGTAAAAAGGTTAAGGCTACAACTGAAATGTTTTAGAACTCAAAAATTCTATGATTTTGATAACTTTTTTTTTTATAAAAACTTGCAGCCTTTCTCTTTTAACCCAAAATCATAAATTTTAAAATAAATAAGATTTATAAACTTGTTATAAGTTTAATAAAACACGTATTTTTTAGAAAATCAATATTTTTATTATATATCTAACTATTATAGAATAAAGGGGGTGTGACAGATCTGTGACATGGAGCTAATATTATATTTTTTTCTATGTTGTGTGTGGAAATCTAATATGTATTTTAGGTGGTTACCCAGGAGTTTAACAGCAAACCGCGTCAATTTAGGACAACTAACAATTTTTCACGAATTTCCAATTTTTCGCATGCACCGAATTGCACCGAAAAACTTTCAAAATAAATGTTCAATAACATACTAGTAGCGTCATCTCTGGGTACGATGGTATATTATTTCGTTAGTGCGGTATGTCACAATGATTTTTAAGTTTATTACAGAAATATCAGAAGCGGCTATATAGCTTAATCTGTGAATGTATTGTTAAATTAAAACTCTGCAAAGAACCATCCAAGCGTACTAGTTATGTGCTGTTATTTTGTCTTATATCAACTTGTATCGGTTTCGCTCTCTAAGCATTGAGTCTGCATGAAATATTTCTCTTTTACATAACGATAGAACATGTATGAGAGAGTGAAGTTATCAAGCAAGGTATATTTAACAAGGTAGTGTCTTCTCGGAGCGGTGGGTACCGCAGCTGCCAAAACACATATAAGATCTTCATTTGTAAATTGTGTTAATTGTTTTGCTTTTAATCGTAAAACCCTGGTTTTGACAGATGCGGTACCCAGCACAAAAGAGAATTTTAACTACTAACACTACCTTGTCTTATTCTACCATGGTTATCAAGCATCAAGAATACTAGTTTGAAAACATACGCAACAAACAGATATATCGGTAATATTGTTATCTCTACTTGGAACATATGGATATGTGGCGTCAAAAGCATAAAGAATATAGAGAGAATTATTTCAATGAATAATAAAAGAAACACTTTATATAAGTGCAATGCATTCAAGTTTTTAATAAATTTCATAAACAAAATAAAGATAAAAAAAGGATTTTTGTCGACAACTAAATGAAATTAAAAATTAATTAATTAAAAATAAATAAATGTGGCACAAGTGTCAGGGGATAACCAAAGTGAGGCAAATAAATGGTATTTATAGAAGAGAGAATTAAACAGTTTATTATGAATTCTTAAAATCGATTTATAAAGTATACTCTTGTGATATATTGAATTTTATTTTCCTTGAAAAACTGAGAACGAATTTTCTTTCACGTTTTCCGGTCGACGTTACGCACAAGACTATTCCGATTTCAAAGTATGAGTGATATTGCTGCAAGTCGGTGACACAATATTAATGTGTCGTTGACACAAATACCAAATATTGATTCACAGAATCCATATCCATTATACCATTACTTTTTTTTTGTAGAATAGAAAAAGTAAAAGTACGAGATTAACACAAAAGGAACTATATGGAATATCCATTTTGAATGAATATAAAAAAAAAAATGAAATGGCCATTTCAGCCCTTGAAAGGACTTTGACCGAGCTTCTTATCATCAAATTTGTTGTGTGTGATGTGAAATGTTTGCACACAAATTGATCGAGAACTGGACCTACATGTTTTACGCCGACTCCGAACGGCTTATGTTCTCAAGAAGCTTTTCATGGCAGTTTTTACTCTCTGAGGTTTGCCATTGTCTGCAGAGAGGTGACGGCCGAACAGAAAAATTAATTCAATTGATAGAATTTTCTGTGTCAGATGCAGGATTCGAACCTGGGTTCTCTGGCGTAAGAGTCCCACACTCTACCCACTACGCCACGGCCGCCACTATATTTGAATGAATATATCTATTTAAAAAAGAGTTAAAATAGTTACTCTGCTTAGTGGAGCCGATAAAGTGGAAAAAGCTTACACTACAATGAGAGCCAGAGAAAGAAATGATACGCTCTCTGCTCAATCCAAAACATGTCAGCAAAGGTTAAACTCTACTCGTTGTTGTATTTGTATCAATAATATCAAGTTTTTACTTGTTTTATCTGTTTGTACAAGTAGAGTGGATGATTCTCTGCAGACCTTTATTGTAAATATTTGAACAATTCTCTGATAAATAGCTTGCAGAGACATTTACATTTTTCATGTTGAAAAATAGATTTTTTTTTTCCGATAATAAAGCATAGTGCGTCGCAATGGCTTCAGGTAGCATTTTGTTTCTTTATGTTTCATGTTTCTTGCGAAATGTAAGAGTCAAACTTTTCCATTAAAAAATGTAACTTTATTATAAACATAACTCCATTTTCGCAAAAGAAAATTTCGTTATATACATATAGCACAATTAGCTTACTACTTTTATGTTAGACAAGCACTACCATGCTACCTTAAATACTCCTCCTTTTCCATCTCTTTGTACAGTCATTACTGTTGGCGAATGCCCATTATTTTTTGCCCAATTTATGCTACGCAACAAAAAGTTAAATTAAGCTAAAGTTTTTATTTTGTTTTTGTTAAAATATTTTTACTGCCAAAAAAAAAAAACCCTCTGAAAACTTGTTGTACCTTAATAGGCATGCATTGAAACTCGCTAAAAATAATAATCGTTCCCAGTGGGCCTCTTAAGTTTACGGCACACACACACACACACACACACATTTTTGCATCCTGGCCAAAGTTTTGCATAAATTAATTTTGTGATTTTGGAAATTTAAAAACAAAACCTTAAAGTTTGTGTATTAGGCATTAAAATAGCTAGAATATGTAAGGTTGTTAGTTACTTTCTTTGTTTTTGTTTCTCTTTTTTTTTTTTTGCATTAAGATTTCTTAATATATAAATATTCATGACCAAGAAAAAACAGAAAGCAGCAGCAGAAATAGTAGCAGCTGCAGCATTGGCCCAAAGAATTTTAATAAAAATACTTTTTCTTTTTGTTCTTACTATATAAACCGCAAATGTTTTGAGCCGCCTGCTGTACGAGCCAAAACATAGCGTTGAGTGGTTATTTTTGAGTGAGGATCTAGAGCGATGTTGAATAATTTGTTGGGCATGATTTTTGGGGCTAATTTTGGGCTTGGAGTTTCGTTTGAATTTAAAGTTGGCAACTTTGACAAATACAACAAAATCAGCAACAAATTAAGCTGCATGGTTTTTATGACATTTTTTTTTTTTTTTTTTTGTTGTTATGCTATTGTTTTTCTCTCTTTTGTCCTTACACTTTATTCTTTTTCTACCCATACAAATACAAAAATTAAAAATTCTCTTAAAAGCTACTGTGCGTGGGTGTGGGTGTGACCATGTATGTGACTGCAATTGTGACTGATTGCATATGTGTGTTAAGGCTAGGCTATGGTAGTGCTGCTTGCATAAAACACACATATGCACTGTGTGTGTGTGTTGGTAAATTTTAGTTTATTTTTTCATCTTACATACACTTTAAATGGCATCAAAATCGTAATTAGAGTGGAAAAACACGCAATTAGCATTAAGCTGGGTTGACTTAAGTGTGTGTGTGTGTGTTTGTGTATGTATGTGTGTTAGGAATTGTGAGTGTGTTATTGTATTTTTTAAATTTATTTTTTGGCAAGTTCTATGCAGACTGCTTTGTCATAATTTATTTATTTATTTATGTAGTTGTGTGTGTGTGTGTGTGTGTACTTTTTAGCTACATGAAAGCGTAATTTATGTGACCTCATTCTTTGCTTTTTTTAATGTTTGCATTTGAATGTATTATTTTAACTGTAGTTGTGTGTAACAATATGTGTATATATGTCTGAGTGGAATTTATTATTTTCATATTTTATGACCTTAAAAATTTATGGTGCTTCATAATTTACATTTTATATAATAATATTTAGATAATTTCTGTTGTTATTTTTTTTAAGACGTGCTAGAAAATCCTCCGAAAAATTCGCTATTGTCACGAAAAATTTCTTTTCCCTGTTTTTTAGTTTAGGAAATTAATGCTTTTTTATTACAAAAAAAAAAGAACTTGCTTCGTTCGTTTGTATGTATGTCCGCAAATCTTGCAAACAATTTTTCGACAGCTTCGATTAAGCTGAAATTTAGCATACATGTGTAAGCCCGGTGGCAATGCAATATTATCAAAACTTTTGCCACACCCCCTTTTACCGCCCACAAATCAATAAAAATGCTATATCTCGAAAACTACTAGGCCGATTTAGATGAAATTTTGGTAGTAATTTTCCTTCAAGTAGAAAATGCGCTTTAAGAATAAAATTTGGCCACACCCCCTTTTACCGCCCACAAATTAATATAGCTCCAAAACTACCGGGCTGTTTCAGCTGAAATTTTGGCAGTAAATGTCCTTCAAATATTGCATGGGTTAGAAAAAAAATGTTGCCACACCCTCTTTTACCGCCCAGAAATCAATAAAAATGCTATATCTCGAAAACTAGTAGGCCGATTCATATGAAATTTTGGTAGTAATTTTCCTTCAAGTAGCAAATGGAGTTTAAGAAAAAAAATTTGACCACAACGCCTTTTACCGCTTACAAATTAATATATCTCCTTCAAGTATTGCATGGGTTAAAAAAAATGTTGCCACACCCCCTCTTACCTCCCACAAATCAATAAGAATGCTATATCTCCAAAACTATTACACCGATTCAGATGAAATATTGATAGTAAATTTCCTTCAAGTAGAAAATTTGGTTTAAGAAAAAATTTTGACCACACCCCCTTTTTCCGCCCACAAATTCATAAACCTGCCAAACTACAGGGCTGTTTCAGCTAAAATTTTGGCAGTAAATGTCCTTCAAGTATTGCATGGGTTAGAATAAAAATGTTGCCACACCCTCTTTTATGACCCACTGTTTATATGTGAATCTGGGCGCTGTGCTATAGAATAGAATTTTTACTTATTTAACTCGAAAGTTAAATAAGTTTTGTTTTTAAAAGGAAAAGAAATATATATTGAAATTAAAACAATTAGTTTTTTGGAAGTATAATTTCTTTCTTTTTATTGAATATAAAACATCTTACCACGTCGCGAGTTAGTAGGAAAAGAGAACTTTTTTATAACAGGAAGCTGTCAGTACATAAATTTACCGAACCAGCTTATGTACTAAAATTATGTTGATTTTATTAAGCGCACTCTCGTGGCTTAGATATCAGTTAAGTTAATAGTGTTTTGACATAAACATGCCGCCCGCCTTGCAGTACGGCTGCAATGAATAAACTTAAAATTGCTAGACAAATTTCTTTTTCTTATTCAAAAATACGCTTAAAATATATAATATTTACATAATAATATAATAAACTATATTCAATTCAAATAGATACAAATGAAGCAGTTCGAGATACAATTTAAAGGAAATAAATTGTTTATTTAATTCAAAGATAAAAAATGTAAATATCAAATTTTAAGATTCATAATGCTCACGATTCCAAAGATAAATATCAGAGTATATGTAATTATAGTATTAAAAGTAAAAGTTAAGAAAATATAAAAATAAAATTCCAGATTCAAATTAAAAAATACAAATATGTATATATCCAAATATCAAGTAAGTGAATGAAATAATGAAATAAATGAGGTAATAAAATATTGACTGAATATTAAGTGTTATAGGTTAATACAATATAAGTCATACAAATGCGATGCAAAAAATTTCAATTCGTGACATAGTGCAAAAATTATTATGATTTTCGTTTGATTTGCTTGAATTCGGTTTCTATTTTAATTATCAGAATGTATCTAGATTTGAAAGGACCCGGATAAGATCCAGCCAAAGACCGTACTCTGAGCGACAGGAAGTCCATTATTACTTGGCAGCAAGCCTTGCTGAATGATCTTAGGATAGAGATCAGCGCCAAGAACAACAGAGATTGGATCACTTTTATAGAATTTTGTGTCTGCCAGAATTAAATTGGAAAATTTTTCAGCCATGGATTCATCGATTGGCTTGGACGGAGTTCGGATAGAAATTCTGTGATCAACTCGAAGTATTGCTTGAATCCTCACATTGAGATCAAATCGAGCATGGATCGTAATTGGACATACGGATTCTTCACCAAGCGTCATAATGGTTATATTTAATTGATCAACCATCTTTCTGGAGATTCGACTGGTAGCTGAACAAGAATCAAGCAGGGATCTTGCATAATGCAAACTGCCGTTCACTTCCAACTTGATAATCGCTGTTGGAAGCAGTGTGATGTAGTTCTGAGAGAGAACAGATGATAGCGACAGGCTACTCAAGTTCGCCGAGGAATGCGATGAATTTTTCTGAGCAGGATTGCTCTTCTTCTGACCACTGGATGGGTCTTTGCGCAAACGCTGATGCATGTGGAGCAATGTATGATGATGCTCTTGACAATATCGACAGCCACGATTGCTGAGACATGATCCATGAGAATGTTCATGCGCCAAGCAGTTAGAGCAATAATTATGAAGAAGTACAGCACGCATTCGTTTTTCTGTATTCATCGACAGAAATTTCTCGCACAGTCGTAAAGGATGCCTCTGTCGACACACTCTGCATTGAAATCGCTTGGATTGCTTTGCGCGTTTTGGAGTACGATTATTGGATTGACGCTTTTTGTTGAATGTAACCAGGATGGTTTTGGAATTTGGCATTTTGAACTGAAAAATAATGAGGATACATAAGAATAGGAATACAAAAAGAGCAAAAAACTATTGGGTTGGTAGAACAACAAGTTTAGTAACTGGTCGAGTAATGCAACCGCGTTGAGTAATGATATCTGCTACGCGAACTCGATTATCACTTCCTAAGTAGATCTTGGAAACCCTACCTAGACGCCATTCAGTTGGAGGAAGATTATCACCTTTAACAACAACTATTGTATTTTCTTTGATGTTCTCTTGTGGATTTTTCCACTTATTTCGCTTGTGTAACTCACTTAAATACTCGTTTTTCCAGCGATTACAGAAATTTTGATACAAAGCCTTTAATCTTTGCCATCGATTAATAATCGATACAACTGGCTCAATTATCTCAGGATCAATCGGAGAAAGAATCGGAGAGCCGATAAGAAAATGTCCAGGAGTTAGTGCTGAAATATCTAAAGGATTCTCTGACATTGGCGAAATTGGACGAGAGTTTAGACATGCCTCAATCCTGGCCAGAATAGTAGAAAATTCTTCAAGTGTGAATTTGATTGCACCTGCAACTTTGCGGAAATGAATTTTAAAACTCTTTACACCAGCCTCCCATAAACCGCCCATATGAGGTGCACCTGGCGGAATAAAGTGCCATGAAAAACCTTGGTGGCTATAGGTGGATGTTAGAGCCGAATGAGAAGCCTTAAGAAAATCTCGTGTAAGAATTTTTGATGCTCCTACGAAAGTTGTACCATTATCTGAGTACATATGAAGTGGACAGCCGCGCCGCGAAGCGAATCGATTGAAGGCTGCAAGAAAGGTTTGAGTGGAAAGATCTGACGTGGCTTCTAAGTGTATAGCTTTTGTTGCAAAGCAGACAAACACACATACATAACCTTTTGTTATTAAACAGGATCTACCGGTGTAGCTTTTAATTTCAAATGGTCCAGCGAAATCTAGGCCTGTGTGAGTAAAAGGACGTGTAAGAGTAGTGCGTTCAGCAGGAAGAGCACCCATTATTTGAGTCTGAACTTTTTTCTTATGGATGACGCATTGTTTGCAATTATGAATTGTAGTCTTAATGATATTTTTGACTTTAGGGATCCAAAAAAGAGATCGAATTAAGCGTAAGACTAATTGATTACCACCGTGCAGAGAAATTTGATGCGTAAATTGCACCAAGAGACGTGAAAACTTGCAATTGTACGGTATGATGATAGGATGACGTTCATCATACGACATGGTGGGCGAAGAAACTAGTCTACCACAAATTCTTAGAAGACCAATTTCGTCAAGGTAAGGATTGAGATTAAGAAGGCTGCTTGATGAAGCAATAGGCTGATTATTGGTTAGTTTATGATATTCTTCGGAATAGTTTACCTTTTGACATATTATAATTAGACGATTTCTAACATTTAGGACTTCAGCACTTGAAATTGTTGTGGACTCTCGTGAATAACTGTTTTTATATTTTGGGTGTGTTCTAAAGAAAAACCGAAAAACGTACGCAATGACTCTCATTGCCTTAGGAAAAGAAGAAAAACGTTCTAGAATGTCGACATAATCTTGAAAGTAAACAAAGAAAGATTTCGTTTGAGAAGTTTTCTTTTCCAGTGTTGTGTTAAGGTCGCATTCTTGAATTACACTTGGCCATTGAGATGGATTAGACTTCAGCCATTGTGGACCATGCCACCATAAGTCATTTTTTATCAAATCTGGAGGCAGGACTCCTCGGCTGGCTAAATCTGCTGGATTGGTTTCAGAGTTTACGTGAAACCAGTTTGATTGGCCAACGCTTTGAATTATTTTGGACACTCTATTTGCTACAAATGTAGTCCACTGACACGGTTGTTTTGCAAGCCATGCCAGAACGATGGTTGAATCGGTCCAGAAAAACACTTTCGATTTGTGGACATTGAGTTGACGAATAAGAGTATCAACCATTTCCGCAAGTAAAACAGCACCACATAGCTCAAGTCTTGGTAAAGAAATGGTTTTTACGGGTGCAACCCGGGTTTTAGCAGTAAGCAAATGGGTTGTTATAGAATTGAAAGTTTTGACACGAATATAGATAGTAGCAGCATATGCCTTCTCAGATGCATCACAAAATGCATGAAATTGAATATCGTGCTCAGGAGAGTAATTACTCCACCGAGGAATTTGAATCTTTTCTAGTTGAGGATAATGGGCTACGAATGACAGCCATGTCTGAAGACACTCGTAAGGAATATTTTCGTCCCAACCAATATTTTCAAGCCAGATTCTTTGCATAAGAATTTTCGCTAAAATTATGCAGGGAGCTAACCAGCCAGCTGGGTCAAAAAGTTTAGAAATATTAGAGAGGATTTCTCTTTTAGTATAAGTGCCTTTTTGCTGCAATGGAGTTGCTGAGAAATAGAAATAATCAGAACGTGCATTCCAACGCACGCCTAAAGTTTTAGCACTACTACTATCTTCGAATTGAAGAAAATCTTCATTGTGCAAATGTGATTTTGGAAGATCAGATAAAAGACTTTCTGAATTTGAAGCCCATTTTCTTAGCGAAAAACCTGCTGAATTTAATGCTGTAATAAGCTCATTTCTCGCTTGAATAGCTGTTGAAATATCATGAGCTCCTGCTAGAGTATCATCGACATACATCGAATTACGAAGTATGTTGCTAGCTAATGGATAGGAGTTTTCAACATCATCAGCTAATTGTAGCAGAGTGCGAATGGCTAAGTATGGAGCACAGTTAACTCCAAAAGTAACTGTGTTCAATTCGAAGTCTTGTATATCACTTTCTGGAGAAGTACGAAATAGAATTCGTTGATATGGTGTGTGGTTCGGATCCACTAGAATTTGGCGATACATTTGCTTAATATCGCTATTGAAAACATATTTAAACAAACGCCATTTTAACAGCAAAAGTGTTAAATCGGATTGGAGCACAGGTCCAGGATATAAAATGTCATTTAGACTTGTACCGTTTGAGGTAGGGCTAGATGCATTAAATACTACCCGTACTTTTGTTGTTGTGCTCTCTGGCTTTATGACAGCATGATGTGGCATATAGTAATGACTTGGAAAATATGTGACTTTTTGAGGAGATACAGGTTTCATATGGCCTAATTGATAATATTCATTTAAAACATTATCATAATCAATCTTGAGATCGGAGTCTTTTCTCAATCGAACCTCATTCCTTAAGAACTGTGCATGTGCAATAGAACGAGAGGGGCCAAGTTTCAAGGTTTTTGGAAAATCTTCTTTGAATGGAAGAGCAACAATGTATCTACCCTCTTTATTTCGAATTGTGGATTTCACATAATTTTCTTCGCAAAAACGATCGCTTTGTGTCTTGTGGAAGATCCTCCACCTCCCAAAAACGTGAGATCTGTTGATCCAGAGGCACTTTATTGAAATAAGACAGGCATGTTGAGAAAGAAGAAACCGATTTAGAAATGGGGCCCGTCAATATCCACCCAAATATTGTCTCTTGAGCGACAAGAGACCCGCAAATGTTGCGTTTAACACCATCCAGGAGAACGGATGAAAAAAGATCGCCACCGATTAAGATATCAACCTGCGAGCTTTGGTAAAACTTTTCATCCGCATATTGCAGGTTTGGAAGACTTGACAATATTGATGGATTAATGGAACAGGATGGAAGATTTCCTGTGAGATGTGATACAACAAGAGCAGTTGCTTCAATGCTTATACGATCATCGAATGTAGAACTTAAAATGAACGAGCATTCTTGTTGAATTTTTGCTGAAATTGCATTGTTTAATCCGGAAATCTGAGCAGATATAGGACGAGACGGAAGTTTTAGAATTTTAAAAAGTCGTTCCGAAATGAACGTACCCTCTGAACCTGAGTCAATTAAGGCTCGTGCGAAATAAGTTACGCCAAGATGACATATTTTTATAATTGCGGTACCTAGAAGCACACTTCTGCAATTTGAAGCAAAGCAAGAATTTATGTTTTGTGATGAGTAAGGTTCGTCAGTGGACTGTATTTTGAAGGAATATGAATTTTGCGTGCTAGGTTTAGGATTAGAAGAAATAATTGGTTCAGAGGTTTGAACTACTTTATGTAAAAGGGTATGGTGGCGCTTATTACATGTGAAACAATTATGACGACTTTTGCAGTCTTTTGTAAGATGGGATTTTGAAAAGCAGTTTATACAAAGCTGGAATTTTTTAACGGTTTCAAATCTATCTTTTGTATTCATTTGGAGGAATCGAGGACATACACGAATAGTGTGCTGTTCATTTGAGCATAATTTGCAAGAAGGAGTGAAAACATGAGCTTGGTATGAATTAACTTTCTTCCAGTTTCGGTTGTTTGGTTGAGAAAGCGATCTATTATTGGTAATTTTTGAAATAGAAGATCCTTTAATATCAGAAACTGTTTCCAGTGTTTGATAACGACTGGTTAGAAATGAATCAAGCTCAGACCATTTTGGAATTTCGGTCTTATTTTTGAGCGATTGTTCCCAAAGCGATAGAGTACCATCTGGCAATTTAGTGGAGCAAAGGAAAATAAATATAGAATCCCAGCTTTCTATATTAACGTCATATAATTGAAGAGCAGAAATGCATCCATTTACTTCGCGCTGAAGTTTTTTGATAGCATTTCCGGACTCAATGGAAACGGATTGCAGATTAAATAGAACTCGGAGTTGGCTGTTTACTAAGATTCGCTTATTTTCAAAACGATCTTGTAAACTTTTCCAAGCCAATGAAAAACCAGCGTTGGTAAGTGGACTCTTCTTAACTATGTCACGAGCTTCGCCACGCGTTTTTGAGTTAAGATGGAAGAGTTTCTCCACTGGACTTAACCTCGAATTGTTCACATATATGGCAGTGAACATATCTCGAAAAGACGGCCACGAAAGATAATCACCGTTGAAAATCTCGGTGTCACATGGAGGGAGATGAAAGTGATGACTGGAAGATGATGGTACATCCAATCCTGGATTAGGTTCCCTGGAAAGCTGTGCGGCTTTTGAAGCGCTATTGAGCTTCTCAATGCAGTCTCCAATTTGTGAAGCGCATCGGACGTATACCTGATATGCGGTACGATATCGAGCTTTTATGGTTTCCAGCTCTACCTCTGGATCCGTGCCTTCCTCCTGGGCAGCAGCTAGTTCGCCTAGGCAAGTTTCATAAACAGCCTTTATCCGGTTCCATGTTGACTTTATTTCTTCCCGGTGGACATCTAGTGAATATGTTGAACTTGCTGAATCTAAGGTTGAGTTGAGATCAAACTCGAACTCAACCAAACTATCAGTAAATCGGATGAAGGAATTTAAAGATGCCATTTTGAATAGAATGAATTAACAATTTGAGAACAAAAGATCACAATAAAAGGCCAATATTTGTGCAACTATTCAACGAAGTTAAGAATTACAGTGAACCCAGAAAAGAAATCCACCTGGTTGTAGGAATTATCGACAGAATAATCGAAATTGGAAATGAATATTGAAAAAATATTATAAAAATATTGAAACAAAAAATTACTCAGCAATTCTGAAATTAAATGCTGTAGCACGTTTAAGAATGTAAGAATTCTTACTTAAATTATTGTTAGAATAATCGAATTATTCTGGATGTGATGTAAAACTATTCAAAGCAAAAACTGAGAATAAGAACTGAATTGAATTGATTTCAATTTGAATCGATACCAGGAAACTATAATTTTGCAATAAATCAAAAAAATATTTTTCTTTTGAACGAAATCAATATTCGCGTAACGCAAAAAGTTGACTAAATGATTGCTTTAGAATAAAACATAAAACAAAACAATGTAAACCGCCCTAAAAAACGTTTATTCTTGTTATGATGGTTACTCTTGTTGCTGTTGTCGTTGTTGTTGTTGCTGTAGTTTTTTTTTTTTTTTTTTCAAATAGTTCTTATATATTTATCAAACTTTTTTTTTTTTTTTTTTCTTATTATTTGAAAATATGAATTTGAGTTAGCTAAAAATTTTAACTTTAATTTAATATTAATATATAAGGTTTTTTTTTTTTTTTTTTTTTTCAAATAGTTCTTATATATTTATCAAACTTTTTTTTTTTTTTCTTATTATTTGAAAATATGAATTTGAGTTAGCTAAAAATTTTAGCTTTAATTTAATATTAATATATAAGGTTTTTTTTTTTTTTTTAACTACAAGATTTTATTTGAATGCACCGCCACTGCTTGACTTGACTTGTTTAACTTTTTGAAATGTAAGGAGCAACAACAACATGAATCTTTCCAAATATTTTTTTTTTTGCAACAAAGAATTTTTTGATTAAAAGATTTTAGCAATATGTTTAAATTTGAAGATATCGCTAGCATACACGTTGCTAACACTTCAAATGTCTATTGTGAGAGATATTAATGTAATTTTTGTTTACAGCGAGAAACTTGTGAGACATGTATACATGAAACTATCGATTGCACCAAAAAATATGATAATGTTTAGAGAGCGATGTTTACCAAGCGATGTTTGCGGAGAAATGTTTATACAGAAATTATATGTATATAAAAACGATCGATCGCAACAAAAGGAGTCACGCTATGTTAATACAGTATATGTTTATAGCTAAGAACTTGATAGACATGTATACATGGATCTATGGCAACAAAAAGACTGAAATGTTTATAGAGCGATGTTTACAACGATGTTTGCGGAGAATTGTTTATAGAAAAATTCAATGTATATAAAAAACGATCGAGTGCAACAAAAGGAGACACGCTATGTCAATAAAACAACGCAAGTGATCGATAGCAACAATGTTGCCGAAGAGAAAGAAAGCGTTGTATGTATATAATAACATGCAGCCGCAGACATTAGTCCAAAAATGTTGCGGAATAAAGAAAACTGTTCCCAGTTTACGAACGATCACTTAAACAGATGTTGCGAAAAAGAGATTTATTTATATACACAAAATTTTTTTTTTAAACACATATGCCAAATAAATGGATCTCTTTTTAGCGAAGTTTTACGAAGTTGATTTTACTCCAACTTCAATTTATGGAAAAATTAATTTTAAAATGATTAGATTAATTTATTTGAATTTATTATTATTTTTTATAAGAATTTTGTATTATTTTATAGAATTTTCTTCATTTTCAATTTATGTTTAATGATTTATTCTCATCTTTTAAATATATTTTACAAGCACCTAAATTATCGCGAATTTATTGCTTTAAGTTAGGTTATGCACGATTATATTTTATGTTTTTATGTTTTTTCTTATCTCACTTGCACTATATGTCCTAAATTGAAATTAATGCATACGCACCTCGAATTTTTGATTGAAGATTTGAATGAAAATATGATATGATGATTAATTTCCCTTGATGAATTTTATTATTGAATTTAGGACTTGATTCCAGAAAAGTAGATCCACGATCTTGGATTTGGATAGAATTGAAGAAACTCGACGTGGTTTGTTGGTGGAAGCACTGTAACCCGGTTCGAATGGACCAAATGTTTATATGTGAATCTGGGCGCTGTGCTATAGAATAGAATTTTTACTTATTTAACTCGAAAGTTAAATAAGTTTTGTTTTTAAAAGGAAAAGAAATATATATTGAAATTAAAACAATTAGTTTTTTGGAAGTATAATTTCTTTCTTTTTATTGAATATAAAACATCTTACCACGTCGCGAGTTAGTAGGAAAAGAGAACTTTTTTATAACAGGAAGCTGTCAGTACATAAATTTACCGAACCAGCTTATGTACTAAAATTATGTTGATTTTATTAAGCGCACTCTCGTGGCTTAGATATCAGTTAAGTTAATAGTGTTTTGACATAAACACCCACAAATCCATAAAAATGATATATCTCCAAAACTACTATGCCGATTCAGCTGAAAATTTGGCAGCACATTTACATCAGGTAGGAGATAGGATTTAAATTTGGCCACACCCCCTATTCCCGCCCACAAATCAATAAAAATGCTATATTATAATAAAGTATATAATGCAATAAATAATGTAAATGGTATAAATAATGTTAATATGTACTGTTAAGGTTAATGGTCTATAAAATGAATATGCTATATGTAAGGCTTTCAAAATAAAAGATGTTCATAATAAACCTTTAAGACTAAAAAGTAAGAAATAAGACAAAAATATATAAAAAAATTTTTTTAAAATAAGCTTTTATTTAAAACCAAAAAGTGAACTAAATAGAAAAAAATAAATTTCAGTGACATTTGTCATATATGTATATAGTAGGTATATTCTAGATTCAGAAGAATCACTCCCTTGGTTACCCATCATCATAATAAAAGCGTACGTAGATAGGTAAGTTCTAGGGACGTATGTAAATTTAGAAATTTTCAAAATTTAAATACATTCAAATTTTAAAAGATCGCGGCTTATATGCTGATAAGCCTATTAAAGGATTCAATTCCACTGATATTGTGTAGTAAACTTCTATATTTTGCATTTTGAAAATTTCTAAATTTATATACGTCCCTGTATATAAAAACATATGTCCACATAACATACGTCCAAAAACATATGTTACCAATTTGTGAATCCGGGCCGAACCCAGAATTTCCCTTGGGTGGAGGTTTTGATAAGAAAATTGTAATTTGTAATTACTAGCAAAATGTATACCAAAGATATGGGAATTTTCAAAAAAAAATTCATTTACTTTTATAATTATTCTTAAAAGTGCCTTTTATAACCAATAGCGAGATCACTAGGATTCATTGAATTTTTTTATCGAAATAATTTTGAGTACAAAATTTTTGATTATTGTCTATATTTATTTATTTCCAGGATTTATACAAAAATCAGTAAGGGCTAGCATCTAAGGCTTTCGACTGAACGATAATAATAATAGTGTAAATTTAAGTTAGAGTTACACAATACTAAGTATATAATTACAAGAAGCGGAAGTTATGTACTGTACTGGATTTAGGCCTAGACCTGTGAGGCCCGGGCCAAAAGCGGCAACACTTTGGGGACAACAACATTTAGAGGGCTGAAAAATATTGAGGAAAAGAATAAGTTAGAAATGGAATCCATTGCATTGCAGCCGAAGTAACAGGCTGGCAAAATATTTACGTGGCTTAGTTTACATAAAATAAATCAATAAACTAGTTTGACGCATGCTGTAAATTTTTGGATGTCCAAATTTTGAGCGACAAATATCTGAGGTAAACTAACCAGCAAAAACTCATACAATCGATTATTTGTTGGGTAACAGAACGTTTTACTTTAACATGGGCATGACTAATGATACCAACTTGCGCCGAGTAAAATCCAGTTCATTATGGCTATTTTAATTTTCAAATTGCAGTGTTTTTCAGTATATCTGTGGTCACAAGGCATAATAACTAAACTAAACCTATAGTTAATAACGATAAAGTTTTGAACCTTGTCATGCGTGATTCTCTGAAGTTAGTGAAACGATTCAACACAAAGAATAAAAATATATTGATCAATGCGATATTGTTTATAAATATTATTCACTACATAGTTGTATGAAATTTCATTTATTCTAAGAGAAAATTTTCCGTTTTTAAAATCTTGTAGATTAATCTGTAAATTAATCTGTTTATTAATTTGTTTTTTTCGCTAGTAACAATAACGTGAATCAATGTCGTGAAAAATTAATTAACCTCTAGCTCCTAAGGATATAAAAATAGAGCCCACCCTCCCATACGATTTTTTGGTCAGCTCGACATAACCTTTCACCTCCGTAAATAATTGCGCCCAGATGCAGGACACCATATTGAAGGATAAAAAGAAGAGAGTCCAAAAATTTCCTACTGGGGCTACTTCCCAGTAATTCCGTTCTTAAAGAAATCGTAAGAGAATCATGCGTAATTTTTCCGATTAATGGACAAAACATGCTGATTCGGACATACATTTCACTGACGAAAATCTCATATAAATGTTTAAAATTCGTGCGAGAACGGAATACACACACATAGAGATTTTTCGTGCATGAATACAACACCGAATCGTTGGGGAAGTTTCGTTAACAAACAAAAGGCAGAAATGTGAAAAAAAAGTATTTTTTTTTTCTTTTTGTTTTATTAATTCTTTGGTTTTATCTTATTTTATTGTGCCTGTTTTCTCTTTGGATCACATTATTTGAATCTGTAATCTTTGATATATCAGTCATTCAGGCCATTATTATACCACGTTTACAAAATGATATATTTCAACTTTTGACGAAAAAATGACACCGAAATATAAGCAAAAATTATGCTTTATAGGGAAGTCATAAACGAAAACAAGACAGAAAGTTGAAGAATTTTTGACAAATTTTTAATGAATGAAAACAAAACAGACGCAAGCCTGGCTTATGCAGCAAGTTTCTTTAAGAAATCATTAAAGATCGATTCATCCATGATGCCCGAGACTACTGGGTTGTTGCAGCTCGAAAACGTTAACAGTAAAAACGTAAAAAAAACGAAAACAACACAGAAAACAAAGACAAGAACATAGCGGTTGCGCAGCTACATAGAGGGTCATCAATTTGTGTTCTGAGTCAATGCGATGGAGGTGAATATTTGAGGCAGTGTTTGCGGTGGTGGTGAATATTTAGGCGGTGTTTGCAGTTCTTGTGTTGATTTCGATGTTCGTGAAAGCATCATAGGTACCACCGCTTATCCGAAACGCCGCAGAGTGTTTTGCATTCGTGTGATCGGCTAGGGGTGATGTTATACTGGCGGTCAAATGATCCACAGAGCTTGATGAGCTCTGTGCCCAAAGTATGTTATAATGGCGGTCATATGATCCCCAAACATTAGCATACTTTTTGCTACTTTTAGTACTTTATCCGAAAAAAGTTGAAATCATCGTTGAACATGGTTGAGTGTTGCTGTTAAGCAGGCTGCATTACTGTTTCCATACATTTCTTACTGAAATTGAACTATTTTAATGCTAAAACACAAATGTTGTGAATAATTCACCAACTCAACACTGTTTTGATCACATGATTTCATATTTTTATCGAATCATTTGGTGACCGTGGTGGGCAAAATTTATTCTCTCGCTCTCGCTCTCAATTTTTCAATTTACATTGAAACAACAACAATGCGTGCCCATGACCGCCCATGACCGCCAGCATAACATAGCCCTAAGGGTCCTAAGGGCTATGTTATGCTGGCGGTCATGGGCACGTCACGGTCACGCATTGTTGTTGTTTGAATGTAAATGGGAAATTTGAGAGAGTGAGTGAGGGAATAAATTTTGACCGCAATGGTCACCAAATAATTCGGCTGTCTTTGCCAAATCACGGGATCACAGCAGTGTTGCGTTGGTAAATTATTCACGACATTCCTTGATTTGTATGAAAATAGTACACTTTTTGTGAGAAATGTAGGAAATCATAAATAAAACTTGCGCAAAGCAACACTATGCTAGCCATGTTTATTTGTGCAATTTATGCAATTTTTGTTTGACTGCATTTATTGAAAGTGGCGAAAACAAAAAGGATAGCGGAAGTAATGAATTTATTTATAATGCATAATTTTATCATAATAAATTAATTAACATGATCTGCTTTTGCGGTTGCGTTTTTTATTTTGCGTCAATAAATATATTTTCAAACATTTCTTAATGATGTTCCTGTGCCTATCTTGCCAAAATATAATGTTTTTGGAATTGGCGATGCCAAATTTTAACGCCTGCAGTCCGTAATCAATATTTTCCATTTCGATTTCTAAAAATTCCTTAAAACTTGTTGAATACGTACAATGCGCGCGAAAAAGTGGTAGATTAACAATTTTTTATTAACATAAATGATACTTTTTTGAATAAAGTACTAAAAGTAGCGAAAAGTGTAGTAGTGATCAGAGATCAAATGACCGCCACCATAACACACTTTGGTCATAGAGTGAATCAAATCAAAAAAGAGCGTAAAAACTGACGTGACCGAGGATCATATGACCGCCACCATAACATAGCCCTAAGCATCATCAATTTGTGTTCTGAGTCAAAGCGGTGGCGTTGGTTCGCTTTTGGTTTGAGTTTATTGTAAGGCACAAAAAATTGCGATACAACGTTGCAGATCTCTGGTACGTATGTAAAACAGAATGCTTTTGTATACATACGCATTAGAATTCTAAACCACTCATCCGATTAGAATGAACATTTTCTTATCCGATTAGTATGTTATTGTTATATCATGAACACCAGAAGACGCTGTATTACAAATCCTTAAAAAAAAACCGTAGAAAATTGTTTAAGGAAAGTCCCCTTTTAGGAAACAAATTAAAAAAAAAAAATTTTTCGGGAATTTTTTTTTTTTCATAAAAGGCAAAAAGATATCGTTTTCAAATTTTGCCCATATATTTATTAACATTTAACCCTCTAATGCCACATTTTTTGTTTGAGCTCCATAAATCAGATTTGACTTATTTGTTGAAAAGAAAAACGAATCTGAGTTTCGTTTTTCGTTTCGATACTGTGTTCGTGTCTTACAGGAAAAAATGTCGACTCCGCGTCTAAGCGAACTTGGGCATAAACGCAAAAACTAATATAATTAATAATAAATATAATTAATATAAAACTAATTAATAGTAAAATCGCGTATTTATGAAGTGGCCAATTTCTTACTCACTAGCATTTTTTTCACTGCGATATCACTTCAATTAAAGTGTTTTTTAAGGCGGTCTTCTCATTCAAAACCCGTTTCTTGGACCCTTTTTAAAAAAATTCTTATTTGAAAACGCAAAGAATAATTGAAAACTTTTTATTTATTGTATTACAAAAGGTTCAAAGTAAATAAAAAAATTGTTTTTGCCTCGATACGTGGGCTGTTCAAAAAGTAATGAGACTTCAAAGTTGGTGGTGAAAAAAAAGGTGTCGTCACGGCGGCCACGATTCCGGGTCTCCGGAGCGTCTGAAATGAAAAAAAAAACGGGGTTATAATCAGTATAGATGTAATTCTCGGGTGAACCTCAAGCTTAATTTAGTGATTTTTTTTGACAAAATGGCGGCCATTCAAAAAAAAAATTTCAATTTCGGGTTTTTTTTTTTGTAGTTTAGTGTAAAAAAAAAATAGTAAAAAATTTTTTAAAATTATGGTCGAGGTTCACCCGAGAATGGTGACAATTCTGCGTCGATTCCATTTTGTTTCATGAAAATCGGTTCAGTTGAAATGGAGATATCATGGCCGCCAGTTCGAAAAACGTGGGTTCGAGATAAACGCGTTTAAAGTTTGAAGTAATTTTTTTTGGGGAAAAAAAAAAATCAAAAATGTTTAAATGCAGTTTTAAAGAGCTGACAATTTTTACTTACAAATATTAGTCGGGGATGCCAGCTCCATACAGGCCACCTTCCTCTTTTTCGTAGAAACTGCTTTCTGCTGCCCTCTCTGCTCTGCGAGCCGTTCTGCCAGCTTTTGATGATGCCGCAGCTCGAGTCTCTGATCGGTTCAATCTGTCTTCATTGCGAGATAGTGCGTATTCGTATGCGTTTTTGCCAATCGCAATACCCATCAAACCCATAATTTTAAGTATGGGTATAAAACCGTCGTTGAAGAGGCACGTTGCAATGAAATTGGCCACTTCGATGGTGCGTGAGTTACGTTACCACCAACGACGATGGTAACATTAGCACCACCTAAGCCATTGAGACTACAATAACAACAACAAGAGCTACAAGAACCTATCCCACTGAGTTCCACTTGAACCATCGAAGCTACAACAACAACAATAACTAAAACGCACAACTAGCGATAATTGCATATTTTTTAAGTATTTCAATAAATCAGTTGATTTGTTTATTTAGGTTATTCTACATTTCTTTTGTATGTCACATAAATTATTTTTGTTATTTAAGTTATTTCAAGTATCTCTTTTCCGCTATTCAATACTTTGTTGCACTTATTAAAATTTGGGTGACACTTAAATATCGAACTGCATTTTTTGAATGTATGTCATAAACATACATATGGTATTTAAATATATGTATTTCAGCATTTCTTTGGAATGTATGTCATAAGCATACATTCATTACATTGTGGAAAAATATATTTACTTGTATTTATGTATTACACGAAGAAATCGTAAATGGAAAGTTGTAGACGGAAAAGAAGATTTTAATAAAGTTAGATAAGATTTCACACTCAAGAAGAGAAGTTGTTTTAATTTAAACCTCCCACACCATAACTGGCGCAGTCGAAAGTTCTTGCGAACGGTTTTGTGTTAAGTGTTAGGAAATAAAATCGGCGGTTTCCCGAGTTTAAAAGAAAATAACATTGAGATCATCGAAGGATCATCGATCATCAAGCACCAAGGGTACATTGGAGCAGCACAAACCGGAGGATTTCAGTCCTGAATCGCAGAGAGAACCTACTTATACAGAAGATAATATGGCAATAGAACAACTCATACTATTAGGATTAATGTAAGTCAAATATTGAATTTTATTTCATTGTTATAAATGCATAGGAAAATAAAAGAGTTCTTTCCATATTCGAAACCAAGAAGATCTATAAGCTTAGACGCAATACCTGAAAATCTAGAAGTGGTAGATTTTCATAAAATAAAATTGAGTGAAAGTGTGTCAAGTATTTTTCAAAAACCAAATCAAAGTTTAAGTGTTGATATGGCGAGTCCGCCTGCATCTGATATTCTTAACTCGTTAAGGATTCCTGATGTAATCAAGGATCTGCCTCGCTATGATGGCAATCCAAGATTGCTTCATGAGTTCATTACGAACGTAGAGGAGATCTTGCGGCATATTTTGCAATTAGATGGGTCCCCCCAATCAACAATTTTGTTAAGAGCAATTCGCAACAAAATTGAAGGCCCAGCCAACGAAGTACTCAATATGTATGGCACGGCTCTGAATTGGGAGGAAATAAAAAATAACTTAATTTTACACTATTCTGATAAAAGAACAGAAACAACATTAATTCGAGACTTACACTCGTTAAAACAAAGAAATCAAGCTGTAGAAGAATTTTATAGCAGTATCATCGAAATACAAGCTACACTCATAAACAATATTCTTATCCATGAATGTAATAATAACGTTATAGCTGCAAAGAAAACACTTTACGGAGAAATGTGCCTTAATACTTACCTTACGGGCTTAAGAGAACCATTGGGGTCGGTTATAAGAGCTATGAGGCCAGAATCACTCCCAATAGCATTAGATTATAGCATTAAAGAACAAAATATTTACTATAATAAATTTACCTTTAATACCAATTATAAGCCAAATTTTAAACCTCCTTTCCACCAAAACAGGTCTATAAGACACGACAATTTTTCACGACCACAGTACAATACTCAAAATCAACCTAGAAATACACCACAACCAAGCTATCAAAATCAGTTATATAATAGGAATTTTGGGCAGCACCAAAACCAAAATAGAAATCTCTTTTCAAATACTCCAAATCAATATACTTCCAATAACAGGCATTTTGGTCAGCACCAAAGCCAAAACAGCAATTTCACACAAAATTTCAATGCCCACAACCAACACGTACAGAGACAACCTCCACCAGAGCCTATGGACACTAGCTCTGGAAACTCACGTTTTACACAGAGGACAAACAGGACTAACTTTCCTAATACAAGAGAAATGCATAATATAAACTCAACAGAGGAGAACAAACGACAACCCACAATGCAAAAGAATGCAACCTGTCAGCAAAATATGAATGAACGGTACGAAGGCTACGGATTTTATAAAGACGCAAACGAAGACTGTGACGATGACGAAAATTTTCAATATTGCGCCTCGAGCAAGCAACCGGATACTTAGATATAAACAAACACGGTTTCACCCTTCCATACATTAACATTTCTTCACCTTTCGGACGACCTTTAAAATTTCTAATTGACACTGGAGCGTCTTCTTCATTTATAAATCCCGAATTTATAAATAATGCCGACACTGAAATTCGCGAACCAGTCACAATAACAACTGTTTTAAATAAACATAAGATAAACAAACAAACTACATTGCCTACCTTTATTGAATTCAAAGAGACAGGACAGTTAACATTTTTGTTATTTAAATTCCACGGATACTTTGATGGACTGATAGGACTAGACATTTTGACAAAATTAGGAGCTAAGATTGACTTAAGCACAAACAAACTGATTACGAACAATTCTGTTATTAATTTAAAATTCAAACCAAACTTTTCTTCAGGAAAATACCTTATTCCACCCAATTCTAAACAAGTTATTAAAATACCTACAGACATAAAGGACGGCGACGTATATATCAAAACAATACAAATCGAACCAGAACTATTCATCTCCGAAGGCATTTACAAGACTAAAAACTGGTTTAGTGTAGTTGAAATTGTTAACAACAGTAATTCACATAAAACTCTTTTGCTAGAACAACCACTTAAAGTAGAACACTACAATACTGAACATTTTGTTGAAGTAAATAACCTTAGCATAGAATGTAACAGACAAGGAATTGAAGGTGATATAACTGAACTTATTCGATCCTCACATCTTAACACAGAAGAAAAGAAATCACTTTTTAAATTTTGCAAAACGTACGATGACGTATTTTTTAAGGAGGGACAAGACCTGAGCTTTTCAAACACAATTAAACACACAATTGATACTACGGACGACGTACCAATCTACACAAAATCGTATAGGTACCCATACATTCACAAAGGAGAGGTAAAAAATCAAATATCAAGTTTACTAGAACAAAAGATCATACGCCCTAGCTATTCACCCTGGAGTTCACCGGTGTGGGTAGTACCCAAAAAATTGGATGCAAATGGAAAACAAAAATGGCGGTTAGTTATTGATTTTAGAAAACTTAATGAAAAAACCATTTCCGATCGTTATCCCATTCCAAACATCACCGAAATTCTCGACAAATTAGGCAAATGTTTATATTTTTCGACATTAGATTTGGCAAGCGGATTCCACCAAATTGAAATGAACCCTAGAGATATACAGAAAACAGCTTTTACAGTGGAAGAAGGCCACTACGAATTTCTAAGGATGCCATTCGGGCTAAAGAATGCTCCTTCAACCTTCCAAAGAGTTATGGATAACGTACTCAGAGATCTACAAGGGAAAATATGTTTAGTTTATCTAGATGACATTATAGTATTTTCGACATCACTCCAAGAACATTTAGAAAACCTAAAGAAAGTTTTTGACAGACTCCGGGAATCCAACCTAAAAGTTCAACTTAATAAGTCGGAATTTCTACATAAAGAAATTGCGTTTTTAGGTCATATCGTTACAACAGACGGAGTAAAACCGAACCCGGACAAGATTTCAGCAATAAAAAAGTTTCCTTTACCACGCACACAAAAAGAAATAAAATCGTTTTTAGGACTACTAGGTTACTACCGTAAATTCATTAAAGATTTTGCAAGGGTAGTAAAACCACTAACAGAATGCCTAAAAAAAGGTAGAACCATCGTCGCTAACGAAAAATATGTAAAAACCTTTGAAACTTGTAAAAACCTTCTCGTAAATGACCCTATACTCCAATATCCTGACTTTTCGAAGACATTCACATTAACGACAGACGCTAGCAACTTTGCACTAGGACCCGTCTTATCGCAGGGGCACTTAGGAAGCGACAAACCTATATGCTACGCTAGCAGGACACTAACGGACACGGAAATAAACTACTCGACAATCGAAAAAGAATTACTGGCCATAGTATGGGCCACAAAATACTTCAGACCATACTTGTTTGGACAAAAATTTAGAATTGTTACGGATCATAGACCATTAACTTGGATTATGAACTTAAAAGAACCAAATTCAAAGTTAATTAGGTGGAAACTTAAATTAGAAGAGTTCGATTACGAGATAGTTTACAAAAAAGGGACACTAAACTCAAACGCAGATGCCTTGAGTCGGATAAAAATTGATAATCCAGATACAAAACAACTCGAAATAAATATCAACGATGCCACTACTTCTATTCAAGGTACTTCAGGTTCAACAGTACACTCAGCACAAGAAAACCTTAACGACGGAATACCAATCTCAGAAAAACCTTTAAACGAATTCAATCTTCAAATTATTCTAGACAAATCATGCCAAAAACCATTCTTAACAGTAGAAGTCCCTTTCAAAAATAAACAGAGGAAAAGTATAAGGACACCAGACTTTACAGAAGAAAAACTAATAGACATATTTAAAAAATATTTCGCACCCAATAAGCTAACAGCAGTCTACACAGACGACTTAACCTTTTCCTTAGTACAATCCGTTTACTCCAAATATTTCTCAGCAAATAGAACCTTCAGACTTATAAGATGCAAAGAAATTCTAATAGACATAACCGAAAACGACGAACAAGATAAAATAATTAGCATTTATCACGAAAGCAGTAACCATAGAGGTATTAATGAAACTTTAGCACATCTGAAAAGAGAATACTACTTCCCCTATATGAAATCGAAAATAACACAAACCATAAACAATTGTAATATATGCCAAGAACAGAAATACGACAGACAACCTCAAAAAATCAAATATAGTAAGCCAGAAATTCCCGAAAAACCTCTAGATATCCTGCACATAGACATTTATAGTATAAATCACCAATATGTTCTTACTATGATCGACAAATTCTCAAAATTTGCTTCAGGGTATACACTCCCTAATAGGAATAGTATTTCAATAGTAAAAGCAACAAGACAATTTTTCAGCACCTATGGCATACCCAAGAAAATAGTTTGCGATCAAGGTTCTGAATTTACAGCAAATATTTTCAAAGATTTCTGCAAACAATTCAAAATAGAACTGCATTTCACTTCTTTTCAACAAACTTCCAGTAACTCTCCAGTTGAACGGTTACATTCGACAATGACAGAAATCTACAGAATTATAATTGCAACAAAGAAAGAAAACAAACAAGACGTAGACCATGACGAAACTCTCGCGGAAACTTTTATTACATATAACAACGCCATTCACTCATCCACGAAACACACACCTTTTGAACTTTTCCATGGAAGAACTTTTAAATTCAATAACGAAATATGTTTCAATAACGAACATGAATATTTAAAAAAATTAAATGAATTTCAAGCAGTTTTATACCCAAAGATAAAAAGTAGACTAGAAATTATCACAAATGAAAATATCGATAAATTAAATCAGGTAAGGGAAGATCCAAAAAGTAACGAAATCAACGAAACGGTTTTTAGAAAAGAGTGTCGCAGAAATAAAATGACACCAAGATTCTCAAAGCTTAAAGTTAAGGAAAACAATAGAGTAACAATTATATCTAACAGAAACCAAAAAATCCACAAATCTAGAATAAGAAGAGAAAAAGAAAACAATTTAACAAAACTAATAAAAACCTTTAAAAATTAAATTAGGATAGTAAGCTAGTAATAGTTGTGTACTTACAGGGTTATGACAGGATCTGGACAGAAAATGGAAATTCAAGAACTTAACGAACAACAATCATTACTAACTATCCAAAAAGGCACTGCGAGAACAATAAAAAATTACAACAACCTTATACACATTGTTAACTTAGATCTGTACAAGGACAACGTCAACAGAATAAGCAGTTCAATTACAACACTAGAAAAATTATATAACGATAAAGACATGACGTTAATAACAAAACTTAAATTAAAAGAAGTCCAAAATAAATTAGATTCACTCAGTCCACATTCAAGAAACCGTAGAGGAATAATTAATGGATTAGGCACAGTAGTTAAGTTTATCACTGGCAACATGGACGCAAATGATGCAAAAATATTAAACAAACAAATTGAAGACTTAAGATCCGAACAAACAAATCTTCGACAAGACACTAACAGCCAAATAAAATTAAACTCTATTATGATACAAAGGTTTGAAAATATTACTAATCATATAAACAATCAGCAACTAAAAATAGAAAATTTTGTCAACAAAATTCAAGATCAGAACACAAACAGAATTCGAGTTAATGAAGAAATTCTACTTCAGACTCAACATCTCGCACAAATTAATTACAACATTGACTTATTAAACAATCATTTAGCTAACATTGCAGAAGCAATAGTACTAGCAAGACTTAATATAATATCAAAATTTTTTCTTAATCATGAAGAATTGGATGAAATATATAACACACTTTCAGCTCAATCAATAAATATACAATCTACCAACAATATCTATGAATTACTAGGATTACAAGCTTATTACAACAACACAAATATAATATTTAATGTCCGCATTCCTATCCTATCATATAACAATTATTCCCTAATTCATATTATACCACTCCCCATTAACAAAACAAAAGAAATAGAAATATTACCTTATGCATTATATAACTCTGAGAGCATTCAGTATTTGTCTGAAATTTGTCCGAAAGTAGAAGGAATTTACTATTGTCAAGAAGCAAAACAACAAGAAAATATCACAAAATCAACCTGCCTAGGACGGATTATTCTGCCACAAGAAGGAAAACCAGCTCATTGCGTCACCAACGACATTGGCCAAATATCGAACATTTTACAACCAGAACACAACTACATATTAATGCTGAACACCCAACCAACATTAGTTAACTCGACTTGCAACTTCGCTCCACATCCAGTATCGGGAAATATTTTGCTACACTTCGAAAACTGTCAAGTAGAGATAAACAACATAACATACCAGAGTAACCCAAACATCTACTGGGACGAAATACATCTAATTCCAACTGCACACATACCAATACACACCAATTTCACAGTCGGAAAATTAAACCTCCACAAAATCAACAACTTCAACATCGAGAATAGAATCGCTATAAACAACTTGAAATCTAAAACAAAACGAGAGCTCAATATAACTATCGGAGGAATACTACTCATGGGAACAATAATTTTGTTATTCATCCTATATAGTTCCAGAAAATTTAAACGAAACATTGTTTTTGATCATCCCGCTCCAACCACAAACCAAAGGTTATGGCCGTCGCTTCACACCGGGGGGGGAGGAGTTACGTTACCACCAACGACGATGGTAACATTAGCACCACCTAAGCCATTGAGACTACAATAACAACAACAAGAGCTACAAGAACCTATCCCACTGAGTTCCACTTGAACCATCGAAGCTACAACAACAACAATAACTAAAACGCACAACTAGCGATAATTGCATATTTTTTAAGTATTTCAATAAATCAGTTGATTTGTTTATTTAGGTTATTCTACATTTCTTTTGTATGTCACATAAATTATTTTTGTTATTTAAGTTATTTCAAGTATCTCTTTTCCGCTATTCAATACTTTGTTGCACTTATTAAAATTTGGGTGACACTTAAATATCGAACTGCATTTTTTGAATGTATGTCATAAACATACATATGGTATTTAAATATATGTATTTCAGCATTTCTTTGGAATGTATGTCATAAGCATACATTCATTACATTGTGGAAAAATATATTTACTTGTATTTATGTATTACACGAAGAAATCGTAAATGGAAAGTTGTAGACGGAAAAGAAGATTTTAATAAAGTTAGATAAGATTTCACACTCAAGAAGAGAAGTTGTTTTAATTTAAACCTCCCACACCATAACTCGTGCGCCTGAGTTGATGTGTTTGGGCGAAAGTGACCAAAGAACAGAATTGTAGGACTCATTGGAATTCTGAGTTTCAGATCCAAGGCATCTTTCAAGCAAATTATCTGCCGACAGCGCTTCGTAAGCTGGTTTTATTACCTCCATGACCTTCTTGTCCATCAGACCTTGCTTCACAAAAAAGGCTGTATCTTCTAAAGTATTTCGAATTTCTAAAAATCCTTTTAGGGGCATATTCACAACTACCCAAGCTATAAATAAATGCAAAAAAAAAGTTGAAAAAAAAGTTGCTCAATGAGAAGACCCCCTTAATTGACTGATAATCAAGTTTTTTTGAAAACTAACTAAATTCATTAAAATATGATGAAATTGAATTTCAAATGGAAATAATTGTCAAATGGAGCATGCCAGCGCCATGCGGTAAAAACTGAAATGTGACTTGGATATTCGTCTACACTCCAAAGAAAACAATTTGCAAATTTTTCCACAGATTATGGTTTTATATCGATTGGTGTAAGCTCCGCCTTCAGGCGGGCCTGGCTATAAGAGGGTTAAGGAATACAAAAATTTTTATTTTCAGCGGAAAAAATTACCCTTGTTCAAGCGATAGCCACTTAAACAAGGATTAATTTGGTTTCTTTTTTTCCTCATCCTTAGATGTTACAGACTGGTGATATCCTGTACACCTTCAATTTTTGATATTTTTTTTTAAAAATATCAAAGAACGCTTCAAAAATTCTGAAAAATTTTTTTCACACTGAGTTAATGGGAAAAATGGATATTTTCTCGAGTTCCTTACACATTTTATGTAGCGATGAGAGGTGTGTCCGCAATATACACTAGACACACATTGAGTTGAAGCACTTAAATGCGTTACTGCGTTGATACACTTGTTTTAATAAAAGTAACGCAATAGTGAAGTGCTGCAAATAACGGGCTCAAAACTAAAAAATATTTATACAGCAAACACAAATTGCACAAGTTGTACGGTGCATCAAACATAGGGACATAAAGTTGATAGCAAACATTATTTCTCTGTATAAAAATGAACAAGAGTGTGCGGGGAAGATGCACTTAGGCATGAATGCTTGGCGTGCGGTTGACTGTTATTATTATATTTTGACATTCATAGAATGGTTTTGTTCAAAAAATGTTAGACGTGCTCGTGTTCGAAGCAGAAGTTAATTTTGAATTCAACATCGAACTTGTTTTGCATACCAGGAGCACATATGTATTTGTGTGATAGCTCCCATCAAATCTTAAGGCAGTCAAGAAAATTTGCGTTTAGTATTCCACCACAAAATTCACCGCATTCAAAAAAACTTAACACATAACGCACCGCATTGGTAATTTCGAAGCCTTACTGCTTGGATTAAACTCTTGCAGTAAGGCAAGATGCAGGAATCATAGCATTTCAAACTACGCTATGGCACAATTGCGTTAACGCATTCCGCCAATACAGTAAAATGCGTTTGAGTTGATGTATCATCGCAGCGATTTATGCTGCGTTATCCATGTCTAATAAAAACAGGGTTAAAATAATTAAAAACTAAACCAAGTATCTTATATTGAAGAAATTTTAGCGACCATTGAGAGTAAAAGTTTGAATTCACCATATATGTAGCTAGCTCAGCGAAAGCTTCGCTATATAATAGTAAAGAATCTGTTTTCTTTTAAAGGGTGATTTTTTAAGAGCTTGATAACTTTTTTTTTAAAAAAAACGCATAAAATTTGCAAAATCTCATCGGTTCTTTATTTGAAACGTTAGATTGGTCCATGACATTTACTTTTTGAAGATAATTTCATTTAAATGTTGACCGCGGCTGCGTCTTAGGTGGTCCATTCGGAAAGTCCAATTTTGGGCAACTTTTTCGAGCATTTCGGCCGGAATAGCCCGAAAGTGAGCAAACAATTAATGCGATTGTGAGTGAAGAGCAACCAGAAGCCGTTCAAGAACTGGCCATGCATCCCGAAAAATGCACTGTTTGGTGTGGTTTGTACGCTGGTGGAATCATTGGACCGTATTTTTTCAAAGATGCTGTTGGACGCAACGTTACGGTGAATGGCGATCGCTATCGTTCGATGGTAACAAACTTTTTGTTGCCAAAAATGGAAGAACTGAACTTGGTTGACATGTGGTTTCAACAAGATGGCGCTACATGCCACACAGCTCGCGATTCTATGGCCATTTTGAGGGAAAACTTCGGAGAACAATTAATCTCAAGAAATGGACCGGTAAGTTGGCCACCAAGATCATGCGATTTGACGCCTTTAGACTATTTTTTGTGGGGCTACGTCAAGTCTAAAGTCTACAGAAATAAGCCAGCAACTATTCCAGCTTTGGAAGACAACATTTCCGAAGAAATTCGGGCTATTCCGGCCGAAATGCTCGAAAAAGTTGCCCAAAATTGGACTTTCCGAATGGACCACCTAAGACGCAGCCGCGGTCAACATTTAAATGAAATTATCTTCAAAAAGTAAATGTCATGGACCAATCTAACGTTTCAAATAAAGAACCGATGAGATTTTGCAAATTTTATGCGTTTTTTTTAAAAAAAAAGTTATCAAGCTCTTAAAAAATCACCCTTTAGCTCAGAAAACATAGCTCACCCTTATGTGTTGGTATTTCAAGCTTTATAACTTTATAACTTTATAACTTTATTATAACATTATAACTTTATTATACGTAACTCCTTTGCATAAATGTATATATGTTGAATATGTGAACAACCAATGTTTTAATTAATTTACATTAATATTGTATATACTATAGATAAATCCAATTTAATTGTATAGCCATTTTTTTAATAAATATGTTTGTAACGATTAATTAAATTATGCCTGGGCAAGAAGTTATATCCCTGTATTAAATAATATCAACAAGCAACAAAAACAAATAAACACAAGCCCACCATTAAAGTCCTGATAATCATCCTGCATGTGTGGTGGACGCGTGTGTAAAACAGCTAACATTTATCGTACATTATTTCTGGCCTGTAGGCGTTAATGTCATTCAATGACAAGCGAAATAATTATCAACGAACTGACATTTGAATATTTTTCGTTGTTCGTTTATTTTTTTATTCATGGAAATTGGTAGGGCAAGAACTGAATGAATTAACTCGTATGAAGCGGTTTTATTTCTGCAATAAAGTAACTTAATAACTAGTTACCGAAAATGATGCACAAAGGAAAAAAACGCAGAACCATACACATGTAGACACAAGCGTACAATATATACAGTAAATGTGAATGTGGTTGTGTTGCCAAACTTAATTAGAAATGAAAATGATTTTAATGATAGAGAAAGCCATCTGGTGTGCGTCATACCAATTAAGCAGGCTGAATTACTCAAAAAATATATACGAAATGAAACTTCTTTCTAGCATATCTAGCAGATAGCAACTCAAATATCAAGCTTTAAATCAAGGGCGTCGCAGGGAATTTTGGAGGTATAGGCGAATTTTAAACTTGGCGTAGCTATTTATTCATATTACTGTAGACAAAAAATAGCGGGAATTCGTATGCAAGCCAAAAATCCCCGTTAAATTAGTCCCCCTCGGATGCAATGCACTTGTGCCAAGGCTTTTTCCAATTTTCAAAGCATGCTGTAAAGTCCTCTTCCAGTATAGCCTTCAATTCCTTTTTCGCTTCGGTTTCTATCTCTACTATCGATTCAAAACGTTGTCCACGGAGCGGTCTCTTGAGTTTAGCGAATAGAAGTCCAGAAGTCATATGTTGCTAAGGCAGGTGAATACGGTGGATGCGTAACGATATGGGTCGAGTTTTTGGCGAAATGATCATGAATGCAAAAACTAAGAATTGCTCTCCACAAATTCGGTCTTTTTTGACGCACACCATTACGAAAACGATGCATAACACTCAAGTTGTATTCTTTGTTGGCAGTTTGGCCGGTTGAAACGAATTCGCAATGCACCACAGCACGATAATCGAAGAAAACTTTTAACGTGACCTTGATTTTTGCCTTGCATTGCCGTAGTTTTTTCTGTCTCGGCTCATATTTGGTACGGTATTCACCCGATTGATTGGCCGTTTTCGGGTCGTAAGCTTTTGGCATCAATCGAGATTTCAATTTTCTGAGGCCCAAACGGTCACTCAAAATAGTTTTCATTGATCTTTCCGATATTCCAACAAGATCAGTAAGGTATCGATCTGTCAATCGACGATTTTGGAACTCCAATTCTTTGATATTGTTAACGTGTTGATGGTTGTCCCGTCCGTGCCTCATCTTCAACGCTCTCTCTTTGTGCCACCCAGAAACTCCTGTTTTCCATAGAGCTTGCTCACCGAAGGCCTTCTGCAACATTGTCAACATTTCAGCAGCAGAAATTTCATAACGCACACAAAATTTAATGGAACTGCGTTGTTGAATAGTTTCAGACATTATAAAAATCGTATAATTCACTTTTAGCTATATAAGTTTTAGATTTATTTTAGATTTATTTATTTCATATAGCATAGGTACAAATACGAACAAAGTTCTTTTGCACTACAACATTTTAGTATAAATTAACAACAATAGATTTGGATATAACAGCAGAGTAATAGCAATTACAATAAACGAAATTAATCGATAAGTTAAACAGTTATTAAAAATTCATAAATATTAAAACTTAAATATCAAATATAATAGAAAGATGAAGATTGCAAGGAAAGAAAAGAAATTAAGGAGCAAAGAAGTGAGCTAGAATATGTAGATTGCCTAAATTTTTCCGCCCGAGTTATTTCTCTTACGCTACGTTTTAAAGTTTTCCACAGTTTTATGGCATTAATGAAGAAAAATCTAAAGGTATTAAGAGAGAGCTATACCTTGGAGCAATATGTAGATTACATCTTCTTGTTATACTGAACTGTAGTTTTTCATATAGATAATGTGGTGTTTTTCTATGTATAATTTTATGAAGAAAGATGCAGTTTCTAGCATTGAGGTAATCAATCAGGTTGCATTCGAGTATTGCATTTCTGAATGTTGAGAGCCGGTCAAATTTTTTTCGCTAAATACAAAACATGTGGCACAGTTATAAGCAGTATTTAGTTTTAATTAAGAAGACGAGTCAACTGTAAACAACTTCCGAAGATGTTATTACTGGCAAAACAAGCTGCTTTACAAGCATTCGCCTAAGGTCAGGAGTACAAAGATTAGCTGACATTCTCAAATTTCGAAGGATATAATAAACTTTACGGACAACACTATTTACATGATCAACACATGATAGGGAGGAATTCATATAAAAACCAAGATTTACGATTTTCGATACGACACTTAGTTTATTTGTACCAATGAAGAGGTCAGGAATATTATCCAGATAACATTTATTTTTACAGATAGGCAGTACAAATTATTTGGCAGCATTTAATTGTAGTGCATTAGTATTAGCCCATTGATAGATGATTCTTAGATCGTCGTTAAGTCTGTGGCAAAGGTTACCTAGTAGTTTAACTCTACTTGATAGATAGATCTGGATATCGTCCGCATAAGCGTGTACAGATGAATGTTTGCAAACAGCAAAGACATCATTTATAAAAATGGAGAATAAAAGGGGGCCAAGAATTGAACCTTGGGGTACACCACTTAATACAGATTTATTGTTAGAGAACATAAGTCCCACTTTAGTTCTTTGTGATCTATTCGACAAGTAGCTTGATATTAGATTTACTGCACTTTCACTAAAACCAAAGAGAGTCCTGAGTTTCTGGCATAAGTACTGGTGACTAACTTTGTCAAATGCTTTCGAAAAATCTAACAGGCAGGACAAGGACATAGAACCAGTATCATAAGCGGGCCGTAAGTCATCTATAACCTTGACTACAGCCGAAGCACACCCATGCCCTGCGAGAAAACCAGACTGAAGGGGAGACAGCAAATTATTTTCAAGAAGGAATTTATTGATTTGTTGGCTCCTTAGTTTTTCGCCGACTTTAGATAGCGGGGATAATATTAAGCATATTAAGCCTAAAGTCGTTAGGTCAAGAAGGGTTTGATTTTTTAGCCACAGGTAAAACAGTTGCTGGTTTCCAAATTGCCGGGAATGAAGAAGATATGAGGCAGGGGTAGAATTATTTTAATAAATTTAATTGGAATACCATCTTCACCTATAGCGTTTGATTTTATCTGCATAACACACTTACCAATGTCAAGCTCACTTACTGAAGTAAATTCAAAGAGTTGAGGAACATGGTTATTTGTAATGCCGTGGTTATGCTAGCCAAACATGATTGCCTAACATTTAGTGTTCATTTTCGTTTATTTATTCTCTTCGCTGAAATGTTTGTTTGGTGGTTATGCTTCTGTTTGCTGCACAGTTGCATCAATGTTATAATATTCCAAAACACAAATTAAACAACCCTAATTTTTATGTATACACTTTTTAATACACTTTTTTTACACTTCGGTCAAACTGCAACTCCAAGTAAATGCCATTCCTACATAAAATATATTAAATTTAATACAACACAACAATACGAATTGATGGAAATTAATCTGCAATTTGATTTAAGACTATTTTTTGTAGTAAACTTGTGAAGGCACAAAATTGTTAGTGTTTATTTGGAGCGACAATAAATATGGAAAATTTTTGCTCAACACATGTTGTTCGACTTTTTCTTAATGTCTGTTCTTTATTTTTAAGGTTGCTTGTTATTTATAATAAGTTTCTTTATAACTTATTTAAATTTTTACTACTTTTTGCTACTTTTTTGATGCTTTTATCGAAAATGACTGCAGGCAACACCGGAAAGTTCGGCATGTTTGCTGTTTCAATCAGCAATCAAAAATGTTCGGTCTGAGAGCGAGAGAATGAATTTGAGAAAAAGTTCATTTCTCACTTTACACGAGAAACAATAACAACAAAAAATGTTCGGCAATCATGTTTGGCTAGCATAACCACGTCATAAGGGAAATTGTGTTGTTGTTAGGGTGAGCAGTGTTTTCAATGAAAAAGTTGTTAAGTATGTCAGGATCAACTTGGCAATCTGAGATTGTCTTTTTACTAACTCCAAGTCTCTTAATATTGTTCCACAAATTTTTGGTCGGAAGGGAAACATTTAATTTGGCAGAGAAGTATCGAGACTTGGACTGTTTGGTTAAGCGGACGGCATTATTCCTGGCCATTCTGTAAGCTTTCCAGTTAGCTGATGATGGATTAATTTTCCAGAGCTTGTGTAGGCTATTTCTTTTCTTTATTGCATTAAGCACATTTTATGCGAACCAGGGACAGGATGAATTTTTTAACCTAGTTATTCGTAAAGGAACATGCTTTTCAAACAAGGACTTGGCAGGACCTAAAAGAGCATTAACTCTTTTATCGACTGTACTGAGATGCCAACAATCAAAGAATGATGTCAAAGACAATTCATAAAACAACGACGAATAATTAATATTTTTAAAATCACGATACGAAAACGAGGTAGAAGTCACATTTCGAGATAAATTAACATTTAACGAGCAAAAGATGAAGTCGTGATCAGAAATGAAAAATATTTGGTCAAACAGGGAGACAAGCGAAGGGTCTGACACAATGAAATAATCTAGTAGGCTAGGAGATGTATTCTTAAAGAGTGGGAAGAGTATTGACAACAAAACGACCTACTGAAGATATATTGTCACACCATGATTGCATAACAGAATCATTGTTCAAGAGATTTATATTGAAATCACCACACACCAAAATCAAATCATTATTAAGAATATAATTTGACAAGTCAGCGAACAATGAATCTACAGGAAGTCACTTATTCGGGTTATACACACAAGACACAAGGATTTTAGTATTATTATCAGAAATACATATGGTGAGATACTCAGTTTTGTTTGAACGCGCGTCAAATATAGACACCAACAAAGAGAATATACACTATACTTTACAGTTTTCTTTTTTTAAAAGGCGAAATGCTAGCCAGGCTGTTGCAAATATGCGCCGGGTTGATGGCCTCGGTATTTTTATTATCTAGTACAATTTAAGCTTTGAATTCCGATAATGATTATGTTTTTTATTAAAAGAAGATTATAGAATGTTTAGCATTTAAGGCGCCCCCTATTTATTGGAGCCACATACATGGGTCTACTACAGACGCCCCTGCTTCTACTTAAGCAAATGCTTAAGATAGAAATAAACAGCAACGGCGTCATGTTAACAACTTATTTTCTTCTTCTTTTAATTAGCATAAAAGCAACCCAGCAATCTCAACTTGCTTAAGCAAGCTTCAAATTAACACATCATAAAGGAAAACACGGGACGTAACCAACAACAATAAAGATACATTAAATCTCTTCTTAAATATATATAAAAGGTTCAAGTGACCCAGTGATACGCATCGTGCGCACAATATTAATAAGCTTCGCTGAACCCAATAAACCTCAGTCACATAGCCTGTGTTACTAGAACTAGCTAAAGCTAGAAGACTGAAGGCAAAAAAAAACTCATAATCTTAATTATCTGTATGAGTTCGTTCCGAACGTAACGTGGATGGAGTTGGCAAGCAACTCATCATCGCTTGTGGCTAAAAGCATACTTAATAGGCTTCACTTGTGCGCTAAGTCTCGGAAATTTGAGCTCAACCATAAAGTAGTCGATATAGTAAATACACAAAACCAAAAGCTGGACTATGCAACCATGGACAGAGACTAAAGAAAAATATTTAAACTAAGTAAAAGTGTTTAAAATACGTTCATAACAAAAATCATAGCATACCCAATGGCGCTGTCTGACGTACGACATCCAGTGCTGAATTCTTGTGTCCACAACAGCAACACTGGCACGCGTGGCACCACGCGCACTTGGAACTTCTGCTGCCGCCTTCGGCATTGTCAAGGACAGCTAAGAGTACCAAATAGATACCGTAATGGGCATGCCGTCGTTGCCACTTATTTCGCCACAATAACAATTGTTGGGCTTCTTTTGCGTTCTTCTCATTTTTATCAACGTGCCCTTTTGTCAGTGTTGCCAATTTAAATTGTTGTTACTTAATTTCTTTCAACTTTTTACATTATTGTTTTTGTACTTAAGCCTGCGGTATCTTTTCCGTAACGGCAACGTTGGTGCCATATAAATATTTCTATATTGGCACCCTCAACAAAAAAGAAAAACGAGAAATAAACATTCAACAGATTTGCATAAATCTGCTTTTGGCTATTTTTAATTTAACGATAACAACAACAAAGAAACTTCTGTCAGCTTTGGCAACAAGAAATAAATTTCTTTTAAAAATGAACACAACAGAAGAATTTTTCTATGAAATTGAAGTTTTAAGTTAAATTTCAGCAAGATCCTAGTTTATGTTTTGTATCCAAGTAAAATTCTAAAGTATCCCAATTTGATGAAATTTACACCATGTAAAGTGGTTATAATTATACAATCATACATACTCTTTAGCCCATAGTAATGTACATATCAAGTTTTTACAGGCTGTAGAGTTTTGAGTTAAGTGTCTTTCACTTATTTTTCATGTGTCATGAAGTAACGGACTTTAACAGATTAAGTGTCAAATAAAAGATAATAAAAGTACCTACTTAGTCTTTGATGAGAGTTACGCATTCAAATTCTAGATTTATTTTAGATTGCTAGATTTATTCTAGATTATTCTATTATTCTAGATTTATCTTAGAATTCTAGAATTCGCATTCGAATACGAATTCTAGATTTATGATCTTAAAAAGGATATAGGTACGACTTTAATGAGTGAAAAAACAATGAAAAATTTAACTTGCAAGTTCGTTATTTTGATTTTCCAATAGCTTACTAAGCTTAGTAAGCTTAGCTTACACACTATACAATGTGTAAAACCTAAGAGTTGTCAGAAGTTCGGCTCTTAAATAGAAGCCACCAAAAATGATACGTTACGTGACAAAAAATAGAAATGGTTTTTGACTTGGATCACAAAATTAGTAAAATTCTGTAAATTGACAAGAGTTTTTGCATAAAACTTTTTTTAGGAGGATTTGAAATAGTATAAATTTTTTTTTCAAAGTAATCAAATTTAAAAACCTTTTCTCGTTTTTTTTTATAGGGCTTAGTATGAAACGTTACGTGACATTTCTTCCATTGTAATTCATTTGGGTAATTAAGTAATTAGGTAATTAAGTAATTATGTGATTTAGTTATTAAAAAACAAATTTAATATATTCTGCCTCTCCTTGCTTCAACCATTTTTCATTATTTTTATGCAATGCCTTCCATTTTTACTAAAGCAAAAACGCTTACGAAATATTTACAAAACATTTACTAAAAAGAAAAATTACATTTCTAAAAGAGTGCAGACGATTTGATCATCATGGTAAATAAATTTATATTTAAATTGCTTAAATCAATAAATTAAAAATGTTTCTCTAACATAATACCATTAAATAATAAGTTTTTAATAACTTTTAATTTTTTTGTCACGGTGGACTTTTTGGCGGAAATACCCATATACCATCCAGAATACTTTTTTTTTTGGAAAGGTTTTTATCTTTATAACAACTTCAAAAAGTTATTGCCAAGTCGAATTTTTAAATGTTATTTAAAAAAAAAAACAGAAAGCATTACTAATTGAATTTCAGTGATGTTTTTGCAATTTTTTAATCTTTTTCCAAACTTCGTGATCGAAGGAAATCGGCAGATATCGTATATTTACACCAGCTCATAACAGGTGTATTCGATTCTCCAGAACTTCTTTCTCACATAAATTTTAACACTAACCGTAGAAGCAGTAGAAACGCTAACAACTTAATTTATTTGCCATTTAGTAGAACAAATTATATGGCTACTGCTCCTTTAAGTCGCATGAGTTCCTTTGTTAACAATTGTAGCGTTTTTGATGTTAATTTGTCAAAAGGTCAACTCAAAAGTAGATTAAAATTAGTTGTGTAAATAGATCTATGTATACGCATGGTTAGTTGTTACGTCTTGTGTTGTCCCTGAGCCCAACCCATTTATTGGTGGGTAAATTTTTCCCACATTAACTTGTTTGTGGTCACGGGTATCCATAACATTGATATTTTCAATGATTACTGGGTAGTGGCTTTAGATGGGTTAATGCTGAGGAAGTGCGATATAGCTGTAGTAGCTGAACTCTATTGTTAAGTTTTTTCAGCAAGCACGCTTAGAGCACGAGTCAGTGGTTGCAACGAACACATTTCTTACTCTCGTGAAAATTTGTAAACTAATAAAAATTACCTGCTTTCGTTATTATTCTCTGCTTTTAATTAGCTTTGACTTTGTCATACATCATATGTCTTCACCTCTCGTCGTTCTCAAGACATCACTACACTTTGTACACTTTGTACAGTTATGTGCACATAATTAAAAACGAAATCATTTTATTCATACTCCATCTAAAATTTCAAATAAATTTAGAAAGGACTTCACGTTTTTTTATTATTTGCTACTGTAACCAAGCAAGAATGCTTAGAAAAACATTTATTTGGTTATTGTCTAGCACAAACACAAATATACTTGGAATTTTCCGCACACTTGTTGCTTAAATGAAACGTGTAATTAAGAAAGATTTGTGTTGCCAGTCAAGAGGATCAATTAAATTGATTTGAGTATCTTGTGCTGCCAATAAAATGTTGTAGAAATTAATTCATTTTAATTAAAGTTTAAAATAAAAAAATTACAAAAAAAAAAAAAAAAAATGTTGGCAAAAAATAAATCTTCTGACTTTAAGGGCGCATTTGGTGGCTTGTTGTTGTGCCGAGCCGAAACGAGAAGAAAAACTGAAAAACGTTGCCCATATCATCATATGAAATAAGCGCCAAAGTGCGCAATCAAACAATCATCAAAATATACAATCATATGAAATAATCCCAAAGTGCGTATATACGTAGTGCCAGCCAGTCGCTTTAAGTTGCCTGCTCGGCTGGCACTACACGCAATAGCAATAAGCTCAAAGCGCACTATTTGCACTAGCAATAAGCGCAAAGTGCGTATGGTGCCAGCCAGTTGCTTTAAGCTGCCTGCTCGGCTGGTACTCACTTTATGCTTAGTGCTAGTGCTTATAGTGCCAGCCAAACATGCAGCTTAGAGCGGATGGCTGTTTAAGAAAATAGTTAAGAAAACGCACTTTGAGCTCATTTCATATGATAATATATTTTGATGATTATATGATGATTGTGTGGAAGCCGTGGCACAGTGGGTAGAGTGTGTGGCCCAAACGCTAGAGAACCCTGGTTCAATTCCCACCTGACACAGAAAGTCAGGTGGGAACTGACAGAAAATGTCAGATATAATTGAATTAATTTTTTTGCTTGTCTGCGTTTTGTTCTGGAATGATAATGATTATATAATTATGATACCTAAATTAAAAATACGGCAATTTTGGTTAAAATATTTGAACTTGGGAACAAAATGAAGCGATTTTTATTTAAGTTGCAAATTGACCTCCAAAAAAAAAATACTTTTCCGGTGGGACAAATAAATCCATACTGGGTCATCTAAAAAAAACAAAAGTTTGTGGTTAATTTAAAGACCTAACTCTTGGGATAGCCGTGCCCAGATTTTAAAATTTTTGATTTTAAAAACAAATTTTTTGAGCTCAAAGTTGAAAGCTCGAAAATTGATGACATTTTATGGTCAAAACCATTGATTTTTTTTCATTGTGAATGAAAAAATCAAAATCGGGCCACGGCGTTCCCAAAAGTTAGGCCTTTAAATAAACCACAAATTTTTTTTTGACAGATGACCTAGTATGGATTTATTTGTCCCACAGGCATTTTTGGACGCCAATTTGCAACGACTCTTGTGGGCTTACATGCACATGAATTTAAATTTTTTTTTGTATTCTTGGATACTTCATTAAAATAATAAAAAAAAAAAATTTTATAAATGTCTGCAGTAGTTTTTTTTTAATCAGCCTTTAAAAGTCGCCTTTAAAAACACGCTACAACCCGGAACAGTCGCCTTAAAGCATAAAAAAAAGTGCCCTTAAGGGGGTCTTCTCATTGAGCAACTTTTTTTGCATTTATTTATAGCTTGGGTAGTTGTGAATATGCCCCTAAAACGATTTTTAGAAATTCAAAATACTTTAGAAGATACAGCCTTTTTTGTGAAGCAAGGTCTGATGGACAAGAAGGTGATGGAGGTAATAAAACCAGCTTACGAAGCGCTGTCGGCAGATAATTTGCTTGAAAGATGCCTTGGATCTGAAACCCAGAATTCCAATGAGTCCTACAATTCTGTTCTTTGGTCACTTTCGCCCAAACACATCAACTCAGGCGCACGCACCATCGAAGTGGCCAATTTCATTGCAACGTGCCTCTTCAACGACGGTTTTATACCCATACTTAAAATGATGGGTTTGATGGGTATTGCGATTGGCAAAAACGCATACGAATACGCACTATCTCGCAATGAAGACAGATTGAACCGATCAGAGACTCGAGCTGCGGCATCATCAAAAGCTGGCAGAACGGCTCGCAGAGCAGAGAGGGCAGCAGAAAGCAGTTTCTACGAAAAAGAGGAAGGTGGCCTGTATGGAGCTGACTAATCTATCGCCGACTAATATTTGTAAGTAAAAATTGTCAGCTCTTTAAAACTGCATTTAAACATTTTTGATTTTTTTTTTTTTTCCCCAAAAAAATTACTTCAAACTTTAAACGCGTTTATCTCGAACCCACGTTTTTCGAACTGGCGGCCATGATATCTCCAGTTCAACTGAACCGATTTTCATGAAACAAAATGGAATCGACGCAGAATTGTCACCATTCTCGGGTGAACCTCGACCATCATTTTAAAAAATTTTTTACTATTTTGTTTTACACTAAACTAAAAAAAAAAAAACCCGAAATTGAAATTTTTTTTTTGAATGGCCGCCATTTTGTCAAAAAAAATCACAAAATTAAGCTTGAGGTTCACCCGAGAATTACATCCATACTGATTATAACCCCGTTTTTTTTTCATTTCAGACGCTCCGGAGACCCGGAATCGTGGCCGCCGTGACGACACCTTTTTTTTCACCACCAACTTTGAAGTCTCATTACTTTTTGAACAGCCCACGTATCGAGGCAAAAAAAATTTTTTTATTTACTTTGAACCTTTTGTAATACAATAAATAAAAAAAGTGTTCAATTATTCTTTGCGTTTTCAAATAAGAATTTTTTTAAAAAGGGTCAAAAAAACGGGTTTTGAATGAGAAGACCGCCTTAAAACATAAATCTCGTATAACGATTGAAACGACTGAAAGGCAAAATGATTGTTCGTGAGTTCAACAAATTTCTGCAAAAATCCGCAAAAAGTGAAAGTGGATGTAGACCTTCCGTTGATACCGTAAAACGTCATTTGAAAGAAGCTGAATTGCATGGGCGTGTTTGGAAAATCTTAAGTATCGAAATCGAAAGAAAGGAATGGAACATGCTAGAAAGTATAGACATTGGACCCTTCAGGATTGGAAAAAGGTATTTTATACATATGAATCAAAATAAATACGCCAGGTACAAGCTTATTCAAATCCTAAGTACAGACGCCCAATACTAAAGTACAACGGAGCTAACATTATGATGTGGGGCTGGATGTCATGGCGTGGTGTTGGCCCAATCGCAAAAATTATGAATCGTATAGACAGATTCCGTAAACAGATATATTTCAGACTTTTTGATTCCATATGCCGATGAAATTTTTCAATATAATAGCAATTCTAAACATACTAGTAGTCATACTAAGAAGTGGTTCACGGACAACATGGTGACTACTTTGGATTGGTCATCCTGTAGCCCGGGCCTCTAGCAAGTAGTAATGGAACGTATTGTGCATTAAAAATTACAAAGTTAACGAAACTCTATGCTGACGTGCAAAAGGCGTGGAATTGCATTCCTAAGACCGTTTGCTAGGATCTAGTGGCTTCAATGCCTCACAATGTATGAAGAAATGAAATGGCCATTTTAGCCCTTGAGGAGGCTTTGACCTAACTTCTTATGATCAATTGTGCTGTGTGTGTTTTGAACACAAATGATGCAGAACTGGGCCTAAAAAGCTTACTGCCGACTCCGAACGGCTTATGTTCTCCAGTAGCTTTTGATGACAGTTTTTACTCTCTGAGGTATGCCATTGTCTGCAGAGAAGTGACGGCCGAACAGAAACATGAATTCAATTGAAAAAACATTCTGTGTCAGATGGGATTTGAACCTGGGTTCTATCACATACAAGCCACGCACCTCAGCCAGTATGTCACTGCAGCGACATTTACCTTTTTTCAAGTAAAGAATTTTAAACCACGCATTAATAAAATACCAACAAAATATCCATTTTTTAAACTAAATGTTGATTTTCTTTCTCATATCATAAATAAGCTCTTTGTGCTTAAACAGCTTAAAAACTACGGAAGATTTTGTTGATTACAGAATGAAGGAGTCCTTTATCATAAAAGTGAACTAAGACTTTTTTTTAATTATTAATTTATTTATATGTGCACGGCACTGTAGGTGGTGCCAAAATATTACAACTCAAATTATAACAAAAATACAGAATGAGTATTTTTCAAAAAACTATCCAGGCATTGTAGCAACATCAAACGCAAACAACTCATAATTTGTCAGACTTAAACTGAGTTGAACTGTCGACATGAGAAAAGCAAAGAATAAAAAGTTTTCAGGAGCTGTCATATTTTGACAGCCGCTATGTAGACGCTTTGTATAGACGTGTCTAAATTTTCTGATAAAGTTTTCTTAATGTACCACTTATGTAGAAAAAATACACATTGAATTACATACAACAAATTTAATATTAAGATATCATTCCTAATGTTTTCATTACTAGTTATATGAAGTTTGGAATTTTATTTTGATTTTCCACATACCTATTTACCACATCCCTTTGATCTTATACTACAATCAGAAGTATAGAATTTTAAAAGTTATACAACACAGATTGTTGCAAATAATTGCTTGGGTTCAAGCGGCAGTTTAAACTATGCATACATTTTTAATTTACATTTTAGCAACAGCTACGATGATGTGTATCTTTAGAATTCAATCGTAACTGCAAACAAGAATTGCATATTTACATATATATGTATATAATAATGTTTGCTTAAGAATTTGCAATAAACAAGTAGGAAAAATAAAAACAACAGCAAATAAAGCTTTAAACTGAAAAGTTTAAATGTGTGATTTTTGAAAATCACTTAGAAAACTCACACAAAGCCACACTCAAGGAGATTCCCTGACATATAAAAGAATACTGACATATAAAGACTGAAATTAAGTTTGCTTAAAATTCTGTCATATTTTATAATAACTCCGAAAAAAACAACAAATTTTCTGAGGAATATTTCAAATAATATTTGTCAAAATATCAAAGCAAACTGTAAATCAGACTCTTAATATATGTTGAAATTTCTCTGTGTATATTTGTATGCTTATTTATTTTATTTTATATGAATTTTTGGCAAAATTTCTTCTTACATGAGTTGAAAATTGAAAGAAGCTTCTTAGATATGTGTTTCTGTGTATGTCTATATATATAGGGTAAAAATTAGCATTATTATTATGTAGATCAAGAATTAAATTAAGCACACATGCAATCATACAAAATCAACACACACGCTGACTCACTCACTTATGAGAGTTTCTCTTCTGTAGAAATATTTCAACGTTTTTATTTTGTGAAATTTAGCAAAACTAGATTATTTCTCATAACATTTACATATAAATAAATACACACGATGTTGATGTTATCGGTGTATGTAGGCTACACAGAAAGAAAAAAAAAACACCTTTAGAGTTTTTAAAAGTTCACTTATGTGAAGACAAAATGTACTGAAGTGAAGAACTGACTTTCAGGAACTGTAGTTTAAATACAAATCTTAAAAGTCGCTTTTATAAATAATAAAGCAATAAAAAACAATAACAAAAATCAAAAAAGTCGATGTTGAAAGGACTTTGACCGAGCTTCTTATTATCAATTGTGTTGTGCGTGTTGTGAAACGATCGAGAACTGGACCTACAAGTTTTATGCCGACTCCGAACGGCTTATGTTCTCAAGAAGCTTTTCATGGCAGTTTTTACTCTCTGAGGTTTGCCATTGTCTGCAGAGAGGTGACGGCCGAACAGAAAAATTAATTCAATTGAAAAAACTTTCTGTGCTAGTTGGAAATTGAACCAGGGTTCTCTGGCGTATGGGCCACGCACTCTAACCCCCGCGCCACGGCCACTACAATACACGTTTAAATATTATACACGAAATTATTTCATTTGCTGATTTAAATTAAATTGATAAAGGCAAACTAAAGATAATATTTTGTTGGTCCTACACTAACTTTAATGACTGCCTTTAAATGGGCTATTTTGGATGGTTTGATTTTTAAGCTTTTTAGGGTTTTCTTTGCTCTTTGAAGCTGCTGTCCATTTGTCGTGCCAATAGATCCCAAATGTGTTCCATTTACGTCCGGTGATTGGAGAGGACTAAAAAGCTGATGGGGAGCATAATATACCAATGTGTATTAAATGCATACATATGTGTATTAAAACTTTTGTTTCTCACTATGTTGGTCGTTCAAAATGTTCTTAGCCTTATACACAGATGACGGTATGAACAGCAAAAAATTAACTGTGTTGGTCAGTCTGTCAGTCTGTCATATGAACACATGTTAAATTTCATTTCGATCTGACAACTTATTCAGTGATTTTTGTTATAATGGAAAACTTTTAAATTCGTTGTATCATTAAATATTTACATTAGAAAGTTGTTGCCGTCATAAGGAAGAGTGCAGCATCTACATTTTTCAAAATTTTTAGGAAAATGCCTAAAAATTAAAAGTTAATATTTCATGGACGAGACATTTCATTTAATTATAAAAATTTAGTTTGTCAGAATAGATACACCCAGTAAAGTTAAACCCAAAAACTATACTGTAGTTGCCACTTTTTACTTGTTTCTTCTTCGAATACAGGTAACTGGAAACATTTAAAAAAGCCGTATCTGCCGTATTACTTTTTGCATTTATAAAGAAAAGAATCTGCTTATTTTTATTTAAAATGTATTGTATTTATTAACATTCAATTAATGGACAAACATTTACTTGACGCAAACTTTATTTTGCATTTTATCCTAGAATGATACCTAAATTTTGTGTAGATACGACAATTAAGGTCAAAATATTTAGACTTCGGGCCAAAAACTCTCAATTTTTTCTTTATAATCCTTAAGAGGTCCTTAGGTGCTACTACGGGCTCAGTAAGCAACTAAGTTCCAGATCCCTCTCTCAATCGACAAAACTAACACTCTACAAGGCACTCGTTCTACCTATGCTGCTTTATGGCACTAAGGCATGGGTAGTTTCATAAACTGATGCAGCAGCTCTGGGGGTGTTCTATCGCATCCGAATGAACCATGAGCTGTATGAGCTCTACGAAGATATTGACGTAGTTCGGCGTATAACTGTGCAGTGACTACGCTGGCTGGGTCATATCCATCGTATGGACTACGAAGCTCCAGCGAAAAAGGTGCTCGAGGTGAGGGTCGCTGGTCAACATACATTTCAACGTTTGTGTGTTCAAAAGGCTTTTCGGAATTTTGTTATATTTAAGTTTATGTGAGAAAACGTACATTCAGCATTTGCTATCGAATTAGGCAAGGTCAAAATATTCAAAAATAATCTACCCATAAGAAAACTATCTGAAATATCCATATTGAATGAGTATATCTTTTTAAAAATGACTAAGTGGAACAAATTTTCTATAAAAATATTTAAAATAAAAAATTTAAAATGAGGGCAAGGGCATAAAAACTAGATTTTATTTTTTAACCTTGCTTTTAAGAGCTTTTTTTAAAAATTTTTAATAAGACACTATTTTTTTTAAAAAAGTTATATATATATATATTTTTCACCAATGTCTTAAAATTTGGAAAGTTACAAAAACATCCCAAATGGTGACCTCCACAATTGGCCGATAATTGGTGAAATCGCTCATATATAGATTTACGATACTTTGTACCAATAAATTATTAAATTATAAAAAGCAAAAATTTTAATATATACAAAATTATTGTTTAACTCATTCAAGGGTTTATATAACAAAATCTTTTTTTAGATTATCTAATTTGTTTGCTTGATAATTGTGTTCTTTTATTATCAAGCAAACAGAACAAACTGAACATAAGAAGGTGGTGGGCAATGGATACCATTTCATGCTTGAAATCGCGAGGAAGTGAGTTCGATTGCGGAATTGGGCAAGTTTTTTAGTGATGAAGAGTATTATTTTATAATATATAGAATAAACAAAATTTATGATGATATTAATTACTCAATATTGTAATAATAAACTGGCAGCAATTGAAAAACGCTGCTGCTTGATTTAAAGATAATATCCAAAATAAAAATGTAATTTTTTTCATTTTGTTGAGAAAAAATTATGCAAATCACTTGTTGGAATCTGTAAATGCATCGCTTCAAGACAAAAAAAACACTTTATTGTCTTGACCAAAAAGGTTAGCAATTATTTATTGTTTAGTATTTTTCTTAGTGTAGCGTGTGTATGTGTTTGAGTTTGCTAATACTTGTGTGTGTTTGACATCTTAAACATTTAGTTTCTGACACTTTGCCAGGATTTGATGTAGATTAAAATTTGTTAACAATGCAAATTCCTGACATAGAAAAGTGCATGATTAGTTATGTAATAAATATTGTTATACACCAACGCTAACAAGTTCTACTTAAATCAACAGAATATGTATATGTTACATGTTACATATTATGTTGTTTTAGTATGTTTTTCTGTTTTGAAATATATAAAATAACTATAAAATTTAATTTTTTATTTTTTTTTTTTTTTTTTTTGCTAGCAATGCAAAATAGCAAAATGTAACAGTAAATAGCTGATATAAAAAAATTACATAAATTTACAAATTACGTTTTTACATAAAATGTTTTAGACTGAATTTGAATTTAGAATGAATTTTATTATGGTTTATGCAAAAAAACTGTTAAAGTAATCACAAAAAAAAAAAAAAAAAACCAAAACTCTGTGTTCGAATTTATTTGGAATGGAACTGAATTTAGTTTTGGAATTGGAATTTAATTCAATAAAGGATAAATATATTTCAATATATAAGCTTAGTTATAAAAAAAATCCACTGCTTGCTTGGCAAAAAACCTAAACAATTACAATGAACAAAGAAAAAAAAAAAAACATTAATAAATTCCATGAATTCTTTTATTTTACATCTAAAATAGGTTGCAAACAACCTGAGCAAGGCAAGAAGAACACGCTTACAAAAGAACTATTATAAGTTAGTCAATAGGTTCGGTTTATCAGCCGAATCCGTCAAGATTTGGTCATCTTTTAAAATATCCGGAATTGTCTGATGCCTTACTCTTTTGCAAAATAAACATAAATTTTTGCTTTCTTTGAGGCATAGATTAAGCTGTTATTTAATTTGAATTTCGTAAAGAAACTTTTCATGTTTACAATTGCACTACAACGATTCATAATGAATCAATGCAAAATTGTTTTATATTGGCATTGTTATTGGAGCACCAATTCTGGAAGATTTCCTCTTTGGATTTGATAACAATCCTGCAAGTCTTATTAAACCATGGTTTTCGCAGTCTAATTTACCTTTTCATATAATCATGCAGTTCTTTTCGCGGCTTTCGACTCAGAGATGCGAAGGTTAAAAAAAAATATAGCACAGATAAAAAAAGATCTCAAAAAAAGGCCAGAATGCAATTTTAGTTAATAAAATTTATTTAATCTTAGGTCATTTTAAAAGAAAACTATCAAGTAAAAATTCTTTATGGCAGCTACTCTTGCTGTATTAGAAAAAATATTTTTCCCACTAGCAAAATCAAATTTTTCAAAATCCAATCCAATCAACTGGATCAACTTCTTTCAACTTGAAGAAAGAAAGCACTGAAAAAAAATAAAAATTGACTGAAAATAAATCAAAAATCGCTGAAATTTAAAATAAACGTACACTTTCTTAAGATTCTGAATAAAATGTTACCGACTTCTGGCTCACTTAAACAAAGAATCTGATTACAGTAGAAATAATCTAATATTAATACACTTAAAATAACCCTGTAGGAAAATCAACTAATTTAAAAGTAGTTGATAAAGTAGTTTTTTGTCAACCACAACTAGTTGAAATTCTGACTTTTTCCCATAGAACGAACTAACTTATTTGTATGGTGATGTCCGCTAAATAAGTCAATGGACTTTCGTCTGCATATATTTTCAACTACTTGTTAAATTAGTTATATTTAAATTATTTTTTAATGACTTTAAAACAACCAATTGAAAAGTATTACTGATGGCCTTAAGTTAATAATATTTGATGAAATAACATGGTTAAATATATATAAGCTTGTAATCTAATAAAAATTTGCAATTAAAACATGTCAAAATCATAGTAATTGCCGCCTTAATATAATTCAAAGTAGTTCATATACTGGTTTATTTTAAACTAGTTTTTTAATTAGTTGTTTTTAAAAACAAGTTAGTTCGTTCCTATAGGGAACTAATAAATACGTAATGCACTTCAAATGAACAGCATTTTTTATAGTTAAGCCAAGTGTACAACAACCAACAAAAACACACGCACACGCATACATAAACAAGAGCAGATACTAAGCATTAAATAAATGACGCAAATTAAATTTACTGGCTAGAAAATAAAAAAAAAAACATGCAACGCAAACCGAACTAATATGGTAAATAAGAAAAAAAAAACCGGACATGAGCGCCATATAACCACAAAATCTAAAACATAGAGAGCAAAAAAGCTAAAAAAAAAAATAATAAAAATAGAGACAAAAAAAAAATACATTAAAGGCATAATCAAATGAATATCCTGCGGCAGCATATATAATGTCATGCCAAAGTCTAAAAGAGCAACCGGAGCAAAACCGGAATGTGTTTGGAGCTAGCCTTAGGCAAGCAGGACACAAGCCGGACGACACTGAACGAATGAACGTGTGTCAACAATATATGTGAGTCAAACTCTGACTCTGGAGGCAATTGTTTGTTGTTTTCCTTGTTTATCAGGTTATTGTACCATGTTTATTGTTTGATTATATTTTGTATTTTTTGTTTTTTTTTTTTTTTGTCTTTTGTTGTTGTTGACACTCAAGTGTCCTATTAACGGCATTGCTTGTGGTCCCTCAAATCATTATGATGTGCAAATGAAGGTCTATTTTTATTGTTGTTTGTCGTTGTTGCCTTACATAATGTTTCTTAAAAGCACCATAAATGAGCTCATATTATGTACTTAATCATTTTAATTTTCACTCAACTTGGACGGCTTAGGAAGTGCGCAAAAATAAAAAAATAAAAATTTGAAATAAGTACATTAGATATAATAATTCAAGTATTCCTTTCAATTTTTGCCTAAATTTTACTATTTCAAAACCCGAAATGTTTTTATTAAAGCCTTAATTGCTGTAAATGAAGATTTCCGATTAGATTTAGATGATTATGTGCTCACTGACATACCTGTCAGTTTGGTGTGTCCAAGTATATTCAATTGAAATGATATCCCAGAGGTAATTTTTTTTTTTTGTCCTGCAATTATTTGAGTGACAAGCAGAATACATTCCATTTTCCATAAGAAAAAAGTTTAAACTTAGATTACATATACCAGAATTATTGATTGTTATAGCTTTAAAAAACTTAATGTTTGCCTAATTTCACTATTTAAGAGACACTTAATGAACTTTTTTCAATCAATGGAGAAGTCTTATACACGTCGAAAAAAAGAACTAAAGGAATATTAACAATAAACTTATGCTAACCCATCCACTGGCTTCGAATATTTTTTAAAAATGTTAAACATTTTTTTTGGTCAGACAGCAAAAAATTTTAATAGTTAATATTCATCACATTTCATGTAAATAATGAATTAACGATATATGATATTAACAAATTAATTAAAGTAACTTGTATAATTTTTAAACATCAAAAATAAAAAGCTCTACTTTTATCTCGGTTATTTTAACCTTTGAGTCAAAAGCAACTTTTATATTATTGGCAGTTTATTCAGAGAGTATATATAATAGTATTATTACTCTCTGGTTTATTGTTTCAATATTAATCTCTTATTTTATTTATCGAAATTTTAAATTAAAAAAATTTGCGATTTCAAGGTAGACGTGCATTACACCATAGCAGATATTTATTCAGCTTTGTTTGGTTGGTAATAAAACCACACAGCTAAAGCGTGCAAAACAAAAACTCAAATAAAATTGTCAAAAAAAAATAATTTTGCTACATATGTTATAAGCTCTTGTGTTTTTATACAATAATTTGTCATATTTTGAAATATTTGTTTTTTATAATTTTCAATTTAAAACTATGTTTAACTGGCATGAGAACTTTTGTGATTATACATAAATTCTCCAACTCAGTAAGTACATTTTTCTTTACAAAAGCCAACATGTATGATTCCACTATGTTTTTACGCTCGGTGTTTTCTTCATGGCAAATATCATGGCTTACACTGATAAAAACATATCCTAAAATCAAAGCATATTTATTAAATTTAAAAAAAAAATGTACTTGTTTTAAAGCCAATTAACTTTTTTGTTTATATCAAAAGGATTCCTTTTTTAAAGAAATCCTTTTTAAAGAAAGAAAGAAATTTTTAAAGAAATAATTTAAATAAATAAAATTATTCTTAAAACAAAAAGAAGTATTTTAGAGTTAAAAAACCACTTAGAAATTGTGTATTATGTTTCCTGTAAATCTGTCATATTTTTTGATGTATGTAACAAGAATTTAAAACTATTATTAATACTCAATTTGGAAGCCAGTGTACTAGTCTGTCAATTTAAAGTCTCAGTAATTCATTAAATTTTCAAATTGCATTAATAATTACATCACAAATTTCTTAAAATAAATCACTCTTTATCATAAAAAAAGAAAAAACTATAGTTTCAATGCGCATTTTTTATTTTAATAATGGAAAGAAAGAACCACCAGTCAACAACAAACAAGAAATCGGAATCAAACCATTAACCTCCACATTAATTTATTAACTACATAGACAGCAAAGCTATTGAAACAAATTTTGGTCGACGAATTTAATGTTGTAGCATAATTTTTCCAGTATAAAGGTAGAATAGAATTAAGAGTTTATACAAATATTTCAAAACTCAACCCAAATAGTTGAAAAAATACATTCGAGAAATTAAGAAATTCATTTGAAAACGGAAATCTGCACCCAAACAGTTGAAAAACTAAACTTAAATAGTAAAATCAATCGAAAAGCAAGACTCAACCCAAATTACTGAAAAGTAAGCTTAAAAATTTTAAAAATTTTACGATTTGTCTTTTTTGCGGCTTGTTTAATGATTTCAAATACCACGATGCTTGGGTTCTTACAACTTTTCGGTTTAAAATTTCAACTTTATAGTTCATTTATTCAACCCGTCTAGATTGAAGTTTTACGGCAATTTTCAAGTCTAAAGGAAAAAATGTTGGGCGTTTTTTTAAATTCAATAAAAAAAAACTACAAATATTTTTGGGTTCATTTTTATATTAAGAGCTGTTCATAAATTACGTAACTTATTTTCGTCTAATTTTTGATACCCCCTTGTCACACTTCGCCACAAAGTCTAATAAATTTTCATATTTTGAAAACTGAATTCAAAAATTTTTTGTGACGTAACGCACAACCTCCCTCCCCCACTCCATGTCACACTCACTTCGTCACATATCTCCTTCGACCCCCTTCCCCCCATAAAAGTGTTATGGAATTTATGAATAGCCTCTTATATGTTTACTAATATGTCAACGTATAACAAACATTTCAGTTGGCCTTATCTTTTAAGAATTTTCAACGTTGACAACTTACGTTGGATTTTTATACATAATACAGGTCTAACAGCCCTATTCTACTAGCTTAACAAAGCTCACCACATTAACAAAATAGTTCATATTAACAAGTTGTTAATGTTCCGCATTCTGGTGAAAATTTAAAAGCTCTTTTCTTTAAAATTTTGTTAATTGCGCAACGTATCTTAACAACGACAACATAATCTTAAAATTTATGTGTTTAGCTAGAGAATTGTTGTGCAAATAATAAAAATTATAATTTAATATAATATAATATAATCTATACTATTAATAAATCTGTAGCCACTTTTTATGTTCACTCATCACGTTTAAACGACAACTCAGATTTTTATAAAATTTTGTACACATATTTATAGGTCAGCAGAGAGTGCAATAGGATACTTTATTTTAACCCATTAACAACCAATGTTACTATATGGAAACATATGCGTCTCGAATTTTCATTAAATACTGCATAATATTTCAAAAGTTTTAGTGCCAGTTTTTTAAAAAAAGGAAAATTAGCATGCAATTATAACTTATTTCTGCTCAATGGCATACATAGTTTTCACCAAAATGTTGCTTCAAGTCTAAAAATGTCTGTTTTTTATGGTTTTCTTTCGGCCCTAATGGATTAAATTGCACTTCGGTTAAACGAGAACAAAATCAATAAACGCTTTTAAATTTCCTACAATTTGATACGTTACCAAAATCATGTATGTAGTTTGAAAACTGTGAAAAATTTTAGTACCAGATCTTTTTAGTATTAATTATAAGCTGAGAATGAGAGAAAAACGACTTGAAATTCACACTTTTAGATTTGAAGGCAAATATTTCAGTCAGTTTGCAATGGATTTCAATAATTTTTTTTGAAAAATGTTGTTTGTTAAAATATCCTTCAAACATAAGTTGAAATTTTTACTAAACCAAAGTATTAATATTTTTAAAAATTTTTTTAAAAAATGTTCAAAAATTTTTAGTTTAAGCCAAAAAATTGGATAAAAGTTGTTTTTGTTGTAAAAAAAATTAAATCCAAAATTTAGGTTTTCGATTTCCTATCAGATGATATAACAATCTTAAGGTTAATAATTTGTAGTATTACTTAAACAATAAGAAATCGTTTTGGTAGCGAAAAATCAAGCCACCCACTATCAATTTTTGAATGAAAACTTTTTGAAAACCCGGCGAAGCGGCGGGTTTAAGCTAGTATAATATAAAATAATATAATATAATATAATATAATATAATATAATATAATATAATATAATATAATATAATATAATATAATATAATATAATATAATATAATATAATATAATATAATATAATATAATATAATATAATATAATTTAATATAATATAATATAATATAATATAATATAATATAATATAATATAATATAATATAATATAATATAATATAATATAATATAATATAATATAATATAATATAATATAATATAATATAATATACTATAATATAATATAATATAATATAATATAATATAATATAATATAATTTAATATAATATAATATAATATAATATAATATAATATAATATAATATAATATAATATAATATAATATAATATAATATAATATAATATAATATAATATAATATAATATAATATAATATAATATAATATAATATAATATAATATAATATAATATAATATAATATTGAATTCAAATAAATAAGACTGTGAAAAATGGAAGAGTTTTTACGTGTTTTAAGTTTTGATAATGAAGAAGATCAAAGAAAGGAAAAAATTGAACGACGGCGCTATTGTGTATTGTGTATTGTGTATTGAAGTCTTCAAAATGAAAATGATTGATTCAATCTATCTCTTTATCAATTTATTTATTTCTATCCAACTCCAAATACAATTAAATACCGAAATGAAAAATCCAAATATAATAAAAAGTTTAGGGTGCTGCCGGCAAAAAATTGTGTATAAAATAGGAGCTGCTCCTGCGTGGTTCACTCAAACTTTGTTTGGCTATTAAAAAAAAAATGTACATTTGTGTTTTAAATGAAAGCAAAATTTTTAGATTACTTAATTCTTTGCATTTTCCATTTTGCTTGCTGATATAACATAATAATCAATAAAATTTCATCGAAAAAACAGCTGGCGTCTGAATGCTGTGAGTTTCACATTCTCACCACGCGTGGTGAACTTTTAAGCTTTTTAGTGCTTTCAAATTGTAAATGATTTTTTAGAATATGAACATTTACATTTCATTTCAATAATAGGGGTATTCACGGGTTGATGCGAAACGGAGTTGCGACGATGCGAAAATGCAAAACTGCGAACTTTCGCATCATTCCAACAACAAACACATTGGAAGCAATTTTTCAACTCTTCTTGAATTACGCACTGCTCAAACCTATTGCGAGAACGCACAAGCATTGATGCTAAACAGCTGTTTCATGTTTTGGTTGTTTTCAAATATAGTTGCCATCTGGGTAAAACTTTAGAAAGGTTAAGTTTGTACGTTCTTTTCATTCAATTTTTGTGATTTTCAAATAAGATGGCAATATATGTTCTGTTCATGTGACAATACAAATGCTAATTGAAGCGAAACACTGAATTGTTGACATGAGTTCTTGTGCTGAAATTCCACGCTGTTGCATATCAACGATTCCAGTAATTGAAATTGAACTTTACTGCGTCGCAAAATTTGATGAAATCGGTTATCATCAAACTGTGCTACTACGTCTTCACACCACCTTTTCGATTTTGGTACATAATATTCAATTCCACTCCGAGTTCCTAATACTTTGAATATGTAGGTCTTCATACAGTTTCTCCAATTCCTCGTCCAATAGTTCATCCGCCAGATCCATTGCATTACTGTTTTTTGTAAACACTGTGAACATGTGTGAATTTTTTGTATACAAAACCAAAGACGCATTTCTTCGTATAAATTTTCAATATTCTGTAAAGAATTTTCAATTAAATTGTCAATTAAAATGCTCTTAACACATTTTTTGGGCATCTTGAATTTCTTTGACCACTTTTTAACTTTTGATTGACAGTTTAATTTTAACAAAGTTGCAACACTAGAGTTGCAATATTGATGTTCATGCGTTAGTGCGAAAAATGTCGTGCATTTTCACATTTTTGCTATTTGCATCAACCCGTGAATACGCCTAATATTAACAAGAGCTCCTTAACAATTCCTTGTTAAGTTAACAAGCAGTATAGAGCTGTAAGTCTTAATATGATGATTGTCATTACCAGAATATATTTAAGGTATACAAACATGTATCCACAAACAACAGTTATGGACTAAGATAAACCACTCACAATTATTCAAAATATTGTAAAAATATCATATCTATAAATCTTCAACTATATCCTTTAACTGATAACTACAGCTTCTAATAAAAAGACGATTAAAATGTAAACAATACGAGTACTTGAAAACAATTTCCTGCATGCCACACTATGCAACACATTTCGTGTGGTTGAAAAGTTATAAAGGTGCGCTTACATTTATGTATGATCACAAACAATAAAGTCGATGTGATGATGTCTTGATGAAGTTCATGTTATGAGGGTGCATCTTTTAGTCACACAGCTGTTGGTGCTGTGCAAAACACTCATCCCTTTTCTATAAGCTTCATGGCAGTGTTGCATAATGACATAGTATAGGTGTAAAACTAAATTAAGAGTATAGTTGAAGCCAGTCAACGAAAATAAACGTTAACGTGAAGAAAGTTAACGTATTGTACCGTAGGTTTAGTAAACAGTACATTAAGGTTGTGTATCGTACACGACTTCACTCCTTATTCTGTATCGTTATCGTTAAGAATTTTCACAAACATCATACCGTAGCGTAAGTTACACTAAAATAGCCGTATGTGTGCGGTTTTTGAGAGAAAAAGAAAGCTAAGACCTAAAATTTTTATTGTTTTAATTATTGAAACTTTATCGTAAACGGTATCAAAAACAATAATTTATAGATAATTTATTGATAGTAAAATTTTCTGTAGCCCACCTTGGACCCACAATGCGTAAGCTACGCCAAGAATTACCGTATGCCGTTTGTGTTGAAAGCTTACTTTTTACATTACTGTATGTTTTTCTGTCGAACAGTATAGAATGATTTGTTTGTGTTCATTTTTTATGCAGTAGTAGTGAAGTGTATGTGTTTGCGTTCATGTACTAAAACAGATATGCTACATAGTGACGAGTCATGTTATATACGAATCATCAAAATAAATACGAGTATCGTACCGTTTATTTTCGTTTACTGATTGAAGCTAACATAATTGTAAAATTTCACTTCGCTTTAATTTTTTAAAAAATGTTCCTAAAGGTGTACATCAACTCTTCTCTAATATTTGACATATATTATGAACTTTGTAACATGAGAGAAAATTATTTTTTAATATATCAAATTTGCCCTTTGCTCAAAGCCAACAAGGCAACACTTGTATGCGTCTGAGTCATAAGCATCAAACAGCAGTCGAATGCAAACACATCAGGACGAAGTCTGTTATGTATCACTGACGGGGCAAACAACTAAATGTCTGTCAATGTGTGCGCATAAATGCTAGAAAAATCACAACAACAACAACTAAGACAACAACAACAACAACAAAAACATCAGGAACAACAACAGAAAATAAGAACGTTGAAAATGATACTTAAGAAAATGTTGCAGCATTCTTAAGTTTGTACTTAAGTAATAAAATGAAGCATTAAAATGTTGAGCATTTAATAGCGGTTATAAAAGGAAAAAACAAAATTAAGTGAAACATAGAAGCTTTGGTAGCAGAGATTTTTAATGCAAAAGAATTAAATACGTTTCCTTTTCTGCGGAACACCATTAAAAATGTAATTCTTTAACTGTCTTGAAATTCAAAGATATTGAAAGTGTTGCAATATTTATATAATAGTTAATAGTTATTTATGTCAAAAGAAGAAAAATATATTAAAAAAAATAATATCATTATAACTGACAGTTTCGACAATAATAAAACTTTTTGTATAATAACTAAAGTCTGAAGCCCATCAAAGCATAGTGCTTCGTAAAGTACAAGCTAGCAGCACAAACTAATTTTGTAATGATTTTTATTGCTTAGAGCTTAAAAATGATTAAAGGATAATTTTTGTTTTCTTTTTTAGCTATATTCGAAGCGAAGATACCCTAAATTTTACTTAACGTCTCTATGAAAAGTACACGATTTAGTGATCGGATCGCGACTATTTTTTTAATGTTTACTACTGAAGGTGAAAGAACTAGTATTACCAAGTTTTGATTCCAATAGCTTCGTTATAACCAATGTTATTAAAATTTTTCTTTATAATTTACATAGTTTTTTTCTCTTTGCATACTCTTAACAACACCTTCATTAACCATTTTAATCTTTAGACATGACATCTCAAACTAAACAAAAAGTTATTTTATTAAAGTGTTTTAAGAATAATTTTTTTTGTTTTTGTTTAGACTTAAACAGCACTGAGGGGATGCCCCCTAAAAATGCGAACGCATTGTGTTGATTCGAAAGACGGGTGATAGTTAGTTGGAGGGTGGAAAGATGGAGTAGTGTCGGGAAAATTTGATTTAAATTTACACAGATTGAAACTGCCGGGACACGATCGCAGGGAGGTTGTTCCACAATTTTACTGAGCGACCGAAGAACGAATTATCTCGGTTATGCGATTTTCTATTAGGCAAAGTTGCAATGGTACAGGGATGGGCTTGGAGAGCAGCCCGAGTGGACCTAGGAAACACACGAGCTGGTGGCGTCAGGCCATGTATCTCCCTTAAACACTTCCCATGGTAGTACCTGTACAGAAGGCTTAGGCAACCAACATTGCGACGATGCCCAAGAGAGTTGAGAGAAGATGAAATATTTCCATCACCTATCAAATATATCGCACGTCTTTGAATCCGGTCCAAATATGATCTTGAAGCCCCTGCGAATTGTACTCCATTTTCGGCCTAATATATGAGGTATAGATCAAACGAAAATCAGATGGAGTGAAGTATTTCTTACACCGTTGTAAAAACCAAGGCACTTGGCTACTTCTTTTGACACATCAAAAATGTGATCATTCCACCGAAGATCTGCTTGTATTGAAATCCCTAGAACGTCAAGAGCATCTGACTCCGTAAGATCTACACCGTTCATATTGAGGGGAGCTAAGGGGCAATTGATTCGCTTGTGGGTTAACAGAGAACACTGGGTCTTGCTAGCATTAAACTGTACTCTATTAGCAAAACCCTACTGGGAGATTTTTCCCAAGTCATTATTAAGTGTGTCATTCATATGTTGTCTCTTCCTCTCAACGACAGAAGGTCGTTGATAAAAACCAGGAACAAATTTGGCGATAGAACTGAGCCCTGAGGTACACCTGCGTTGATGGCGTGCTCTCTGGACGATACGCCATCGACTATAACATGTGACGAACCTTTTCTTGCCGAGGTATCACTCGCCGGTGTCCAGGGTTCGTTCACAAAATTTAATACACGGGATTAAGTTAGTTTATCGATTCTTGCTATTTTATTACACAATCGTTTAAGAAAATAATATATACTATAAATTTGAGTTCACGAGTTAATGATAAATTTGATGAATGATAAATTTATATTTCATTTCTTAGAGTCAATTTTCCTCAACCTTTGTTCATGTCATTGCAATGTTTTCGATCCGAGTTTCTTGGCGGCCTGATGTACCAATGTCACCCATCGTCAGCTGTTGGAATCGTCAACCGTTCAGGAGCAACGCGTGGGTAGGACTTAATATGGAAGCGCCGTCCTCAATGACACAACGCGTGGGTAGGACTTAGAATGGGAACGCCGTCCTCAGTGACACAACGCGTGCGTAGGACTTAGAATGGGAGCGCAGTCCTCAATGACACAACGCGTGGGTAGGACTTGGAATGGGAACGCCGTCCTCAGTAACACAACGCGTGCGTAGGACTTAGAATGGGAGCGCAGTCCTCAATGACACAACGCGTGGGTAGGACTTAGAATGGAAGCGCCGTCCTCAATGACACAACGCGTCCTCAATGTGGAAGCGCCGTCCTCAATGACACAAGGCATGGGTAGGACTTAGAATGGAAGCGCCGTCCTCAATGACACAACGCGTGGGTAGGACTTAGAGTGGAAGCGCCGTCCTCAATGACACAACGCATGGGTAGGACTTAGAATGGAAGCGCCGTCCTCAATGACACAACGCGTGGGTAGGACTTGGAATGGAAGCGCCGTCCTCAATGACACAACGCGTGGGTAGGACTTGGAATGGAAGCACCGTCCTCAATGACACAACGCGTGGGTAGGACTTAGAATGGAAGCGCCGTCCTCAATGACACAACGCGTGGGTAGGACTTGGAATGGAAGCGCCGTCCTCAATGACACAACTCATGGGTAGGACTTAGAATGGAAGCGCCGTCCTCAATGACACAACGCGTGGGCAGGACTTGGAATGGAAGCGCCATCCTCAATGACACAACGCGTGGGTAAAGGTTTATTAGGAGGAAGGTTTATCAGGAGTTAATTATTTGAAGATGACTTACCCGTGTGGCTGCTGCTGCAAGACTCAATTTTAATTTGCCACTCGTTGTGTAAGTCACCCCAGTTTGACTGCACAGTCATGGTGTGTTGAGTTTATGTTTCAGCTGTTTCATTGTTCTTGACATATCGCTTTTCACCTCGGGCTAGTGTTGCCATCCGGGTGAAATTTAATTACGGTGTATGTTACATTTTGCTTATTCAACACAGTGCTGCTTCAGTATTCAACTACCCACGATATAGTTGCTTTATTTACTGATGATGTATTAAGAGGTATTCCGATAGTGCGTACACATAAATTAAATAAATGTGATGTGTAAAAATAAAAGATTTAATTCATGTTTTAGTTAATAATCCAAATAAGGCAAAAGAGTATTTTCATAAGTTTTAACAGAAAGGAAAAGAGGTCATAACTGGTACTGGGTCTGCCTTTAGTGTGTGTGGAAACGAGTTCCGACTTCCACCTTCAGAAACATGAATGCCACCGACACCATATGCAATTAGTTTAAACACGAGCGCTTTATGCCATACTCGGTCAAATGCCTTAGAACTTATTTTTGTTTTTGGGGGGCAAAGTGGACACCTCAAAAAAAATTTGGGCCACCATGGTTAGTCATGGTGATAACAATATTTGTAGTCAACTGAAACCAAAAAATCAAACAGCAAAAGCTTTTTGCCGTAGTTGTATAATAATAAATAATAATAAATAATAAACAATTTTATCAAAAAATAACATAACAGCATTATGTTACGTTACGTTTTATAATAACAGTTAAAATAAAGTGTTTTTATTCGTTGAAAATTAGGTGGAAGAATAAGAATTTATGTATGATTATGACTGCAATTTTGATATCTCATTCAATGTATATTTGCATGAACTATTAATTTATATCAGAGTCAGATTCGGATGAGTCTTCACATATCAATCATTTTCTGGAGAATGTGAGAAAGCCCCTATGGGTGGAGTTTGAGAAAGTTTTGAATTTGCAAGTAACTCTTGTACTTTTGTACTTATTTTTTTGAGTTATTTGACGAATTGAATCAATAAGTGTATCTGAACTTTTCATTGCTAGTAAACTCTCATTTGTTGCAGCTCTACAATTTTTTCTCTCAATCTTCGACAATCCTTATTCCGAGCTTCCAGGCCTACTTTTTATAGTTGGCCTATAGGTGCAATATACGACTTAATAAATAACACTGAGTAACAAAATTACACTTTATAAAAGGTACGGAGTTCTCGGTAGTCGATTCCGAATTCATTTTTACTGCAGATTTTAAATATGGACTTAGTTTTTCTCCATCAGCATGAGATTTTGAGTTATGGGCAAAAACATAAAAAACAGTTATTTTTCTGATAATTTTACTATATCTTTTATATTAACCGACCGATTTGTATTACAATAATGAATTTTAATTAAAATAAAATAAACTTTTTTTCAATTTTTGCACATAAAATTACAATATCTTTGACAGTTTTGAAGATATTGACTTTCAAAGTGAGAAAAATATCACAATTTTACATAGGATGCTCTTTTGAAACCCTGTAAATTTAACAAATTTAAAAAACTTTTACATTGTACTAATTTTTCCACAATAAAACCCTCATTTTAGCAAAAAATAACGCAGTTTTTCAGACATACTCCCAATAAAAATTATAAATATGAAATTATTTACAGAAGCTCCAATCCTTTAAGAAAATTTGCCAAATAAAAAGCAATATGATATTTTTCATTTTATAAATAATACTGAACTATTCTTAATTGCGGGTACTTTCTTCTATATTTACCTTTGAAAATTCTGCAGATGCCCATGGTTATATTGATATCTTTCAACTCAGGTTTGATCATCACACCAGTAGGGGAGAGCGGGTAGGATTCGTACACTTTTTACACTAAATCATGTAAAAGCAAAACTTATAGCTTTTTCCAAACATATAGGGGGGCTAAAATAGAACAGTGCTCCGATTGTAATGGTACTTGGTTTTTAAATTAATATGAGTACGGTGATTTCATAACTTAAGTCAGTTTTTTTGTGAATCTCATAGTTTTTTCAAAAATGAGCATTTTTGAACGGTTTTACAGGAGATTGGGGTGCATATGATTGGTATGAGAAAATTTTGTATATGGGCTAAAAAATTCGGAAAATTTTGCATAAATCTTTAATTCTAAATACGCCTGAGGTCAAACCATATGTAAAAAAAAATGGGAAAAAATGGAGAAAGTTTAAAATTATGAAGCTCCAAATACTGGCCAAATATTAGCCAATGGCAGTTTTCTTTATTTTCATACTGAAATTTACAGTGAATTTTTAAAATTGTTTTCTTTTTATCCCATTTATTTATTCACTAATTAAATTAAATTGATCACAAAAATTTTTGTTTTTAAATTTCGCTTTTGGAGCTTTCTTCGGAAGAACACTCGGAAGGATTTACTATTGACGCATACAAGTCAGTCCTCATTGGCATCAACCTGAGTTCCTGGTTTCAAAACATAATAATCGAATAATTTGTCGTCGGATTTCTTTTTTTTTTTTTGCTTGTAATATTTCTTTTACTGGCAATTAAAGGCTCCGACGACAGAAGAAGCTGCCGTAAAAGGTCTTTCTTCGTGTCTTCTCGTCCTGTTTTTCTAGTGTGCTCTAAACGATTTTTGCGAACGCTTTTATGGGTTGATTCTAGTACTTCCTCCGATTAACTTCCTACAATAAAGTTTGATTTACACAATGAGATGTATGAGTGATTTCAATATTAAATTTACCAATTGGCAAGTCAAAAAACTTGATAACGTCGCATCCGTGGATCAGTACTTTATGTACCGAGCTAGGCATGTAGTACCAGCTATAATTTTTCAGATATAAATCTCTTGTTGCTTCCAAGAGCTCACCGAACTTGTGAGTTTTTATAGATTTACCGCTAGATAACACCCGTAATATAACTGAGAAGTTATATATGAGGTTCTAATCGATTTTTGTGATATCGGCTGCTAAGTCGACTTCTGTAAAATACCTGCGTGCAGTATTCCCGTCATTTGTTGTTTCAAAGCCTTGTTTTACTTGGTCAACTATTAAGCCAGTTTTTTCCCTAAATTCCCTCTTAATTCGGATTTTACTTTCTAAAAATGCAGCTCTATTTAGATCTCGTACTTACCAGGATTTAAATGGGAATACGATATGCTATATGAAGCAGGCATTCAAAAAATCGAATACAGCAATGAAGAATTGATAAGCCAAACTTAAAGTACTCAGAGTTGCCGCACAATTTGATTCATTTTAGTCGGACTAGCTTTGCATATGAAGCATCTGCTGGCGGAGCTCGTATTTGACAAACCGTTACTACAGAACCATCGCTGACACAATGACACAGTGCTTTTCATATGACACTTCGACAACTTCACCATTGGTTTGAAATACATCACATTCCAAATCGTTTATTTTTTTCTTCATTGCTTGATATTCCTTCAGAACCAAGTCCTTGTTTTCCTTGGTATTTATAAATTTCACAACTTTTGTTTTACTTGCCCACACTTCCTTCTTGGTGGACGAATGAATTAATCTGCAAATATAGTAAACACCATGATTACGAATTCGTAATCATTAAAACTATGTCAATACTTACTTAAGTGGCACAAATGCAATAATAAACATGAATTCATCGGATAAGTCACTCGAAGGAAATCTTTGTTTATATTGACTGTGGCCCGAACTACCATCCATTCCCCATTTGCAGATAAGAGAAAAGTTTCTACCAACGTCCATACTTGAACATAGACTAAAGATGCTCTTCACTGTGACTCGCATTAAATGCTTCAAACAAACTTCTGCTGATAACTCTGTTGCAGTAATATCAGGAATTAGTTGCTTTTTTAAACCTCTCAAGGTATGCAGGCTGGGGAAACAATCGTGATGTAAGTTGTTCAAAACTTTTCGCAGTACTTTTTATTTTGCTTCCGACAAATTTAAATCTAGGTATAAGACAAGAGCTTTGCTTGGCTCCAAGATTTTATTGCATTTATCAGCACCACTCTGAGATTTTATGTTCTCAAAAGCGAATGTTATCTCATCAGCATCGCGTTCATTTAATAATTTCTCCACTCTATGCATTTTTGTTTTTCTTGAAGCTTCCGAAAAATTAACTTCAGGTGTGCCGCGTTCCCCTGTGCTCGTGCTAGGCTGCAACAAATGAGAATAGTTAGAGATATTTGTATTGCATAATACTAATATGATTCTCCTACATTATCAATATCGTCCTCTTCCATAGAAAACATTGTCCACTGTAGCCAAGAAGAGTGCAAAGCTTCCAGTCTTCCTCTTTTATAAGAATAATCTCTCCAATTTGCGATCATTTGGCTATGAAATTTGTAAACCTTAGACCGCAACAACTTTGAATCGAATTATCGTTCTCCGATTTTTGACACAATAAAAGAATATATTTCAGATATTAGTAAAAAGAGTATTAGTAAAAAGAGTACTGATGGCCTCAGTAACTATTAAATGCCCCACACGTGGGAGTCTAAGATTTTGTATGTAACTTTTGATGGCGAAATATATAAACAAAAAAATATATATACAAGCAAATAAAACAAAATGTACAATAACAATTCTACTTATTTTGATTTGCGTGCACTACTAAAAATGCAATATAAAGAAAGAAAAAAAACTGTGTTTTGGACGCTTCGAAAAAAAAAAAATGTTCAGTTTTTCCGGATAAATTAAGGCTTACTGTTACAGAAACAGCCATAACATTTCACGGATTTTCAGAAACTAATTATCCCCGAATTTAGACTCCAGAAATTGCACAATTTTCATATTTTTCCAAAATAAAAATCTCCATGTCTGCCATCTCCTAAAACTTTTACAATTTCATAAATTAAAAAAAAATTTAATTTAAAATGTTCTACATTACATAGTTGAAACCCAAACTGTAATTTCGCCAAATTATCTTAAAAACTCTTAGGAGCTCTAAGTTCATGTTTAATTATTTCAATATGATTCGCCAACTTTGAACAGCTCTACCAAAATAAAAAAATAGATATATATATATACTAAAGAAGTTGCAATTCCTTCCTATTTGGACTTGTACCTTTAAAATGAGACCAATATTGTTGAATTCGGCATTACTAACTTTTTTGATTTTTGTCCACTGACGGAGCATTGTGTGCCGCCACGCATGGGCGAACATACACCCACACAAAAACAAACGCGTCAACGTGTAGAATAGTGTAGATATGACTGCTCTACGAATGCTCCCTCTGTACGAATCCTACCTGCACTCCCCTAAGTATTGCTTTATGGTTTGTTGCTTTTAATTTGCATTTCCAGATATTTAAAAAAAAAATTGGTTAATTTTTGTTAGAAATCAATTGCTTTCTTTCCTTTCCGTACTGGCATTGAACCGCGGATCATCGTCTGCAGGTGCTACTCGCTACCATCGCAATCTTGCCTTTACCAAAATATGAACAAAGCTGAGAGCAAGCATTGTACACCTCATACAATTTATTGTAAACAGATAGCAAACAAATTTATTACTACCCCAAAATAGTCTCGACTCGATTTAAAAAAAAAATTTTTTGTAATTTTTAAAATTTAAACAACAAAGAAAAGAAATAAAATGCTCAATTAAAAAAAAAAGATAATTAAAATAAGAAACTCTTGTGATTAAATTTTTGTTCGCTAGCAATTTATTTCGTGTCATGGCGAAACTGAAATTAATTATCTTTCGCATCTGCACATCTGCGCTCGAAGTCGAAAAAACTGGATACTCCGTTTGACATAAATAGGTCACTCTATTATAGCACAGCTCTCTATCATAATAGCGATACAAACTACATTTTATTTACATTGAAATGAAATAATAAAAATCTAACAATAATATCAATTTCAAGATTCTATTCTTCTTCTGTAGGTTTTGCTAGTGTTAAAACTTATAACTTTTCTTATCAATTTTATCTTTTTCTAATATTTGCTTATTTTTCATTCAATAATTTGGAAATACTTTTATATACTAGAAGCAGCAATTTTCTTTTTTTTTTCTTATATTCTATTATTATTGCCAATTAAATTTTAATTTTCGTTCAAGGCAAGTTAGGTTGAATTCCCTAACCTAAGGTCATATAAAATTCATCAAAGTACATGTCACGTGAACCAACCCTCCGCTATACTGATTAAAATTAAGTTTAATTTAACTTTCTAACATAGCTCAAACATATTTTCTTTATTATAAATTCTTCAAATTCTACTACTACTTCAGGCATATTTTAAAATTTGATAAAAGCAAGCAAACAATTTGAGCTTAAATAACTTATAATAACTAATTAAATATGCAATTAAGAATATACAAATTTTAAAGAATGCGATAGATTATTATGTCTGTATTTTAACCCATTACCGCCCAAGGTGCTAAAAAATTGGTATGTTAAATTTTTGTTATATTTTCTGAGTTCTTTATTGATATTTGAATAGGATAAAATAAAATAAAATTTCAAAAATATTCTAATTCTAAGAAATATGAGCTGTACTCATATGAGTACAATGGGCATATACGGGGTGCGAATTTATATGTGAAAGTTTATGAACAATCTCTTTCTAAGCATAAAGCGACGTTGCACATTTCGCAAATCCAGCTAGAACGCATAGAACACACTTTGCATCTCAGTTGGTTAGTAATTTTTTTTGGGAAATGCGGTCCTGTACTTTTTGCAACGCTGGGAACAACTGATCGTTTCGATGTGGCTGGCACGGTATAGTGGCGTAAGTAATGACGAGTGACATATCTTTGAAATGTTAACAAGTCTTCTTTTCCATTTCCCATAGTCCTGTAAAGCTTCCATGCGTTTACCATATAGTATAGTAAAGAGCGACCACCACCATTTCTTGCTGCGAATTCTTATTCTGTAGGCATTTACGGATTGATCGTGTAGGTCAACGCCTCCCATGCCAGCGTTGTAGTTTGCAATAAGGCGTAGCTGTGGGACATTTATCTTCTTTTTTTTCAGCTAATGACCAACGCTTCACTTGGTTTAGTGGCTCAACATCATCAAAATTGGATCCGACAATAACTGCGTTGTTATCATTCCATTTAACAAATATTATGCCACTGTTTGTATCATGTTTGAATTCATAATATCCTCTTGGCAATTTTTGAACTTCCTTCTTTGGTTTTAACGGACATTTTTTAACTCTATTTTCTCTTACAGTGCCTGTAGCTCTAAATCCATTTTGTTCAGAGTTCTAAATAGCTCATAAGAAGAAAAAAAATTATCAAAATATATTATGTGATCTGTTGGAGACTCTATTGGAGCCAGGAGTTGAAGTACTACACGTGATCCTAATGGCAAGCACGCTGTTTCTGGGTTTACGTTTTTGGCACCACAATATGTATCGAAAGAATATAAATAACCGCAGCTGCTGGTCAACATCCAATTCTTGAAACCAAAGCGAACTGGCTTTCCTCTTATGCATTGTTTTGATGAATGATGTCCAAAATATTCCACCATAGCTTCGTCTATGGACAAATCTTTATGCATTATACCCCACTTTTTAAATTTTTGGCATAGCAAATTCATCAATGGACGAAGTTTTGCCATTTTATCAGCTGGGTTTATGTATGTATTATCGGCAAGATGCATATTTCGTTTTATATCATAAAATCGGTTTCTGGCCATGCTACCAGATATTATTTCAGAAGCTGTGTCTTCAGCTAATTCCCAATACATTCGCTCAGTTGGCATTGAGTGATAGCCGCTATAAAATAATATACCAACAAATATTTTTAAATCATTTTCTTCAAATTTAAAGTTGTGTCTGTTGTTTTGCACGGCGTACAAACGAGTCTGCTCTAATATTAGCTTTACCACATCTTCATCAAATAGTGTTTCAAAAATTTCAACTGGATTTCGATTCTCCAATTGTGCCTTAATTTCTCTCATATTCCGTTCAAAATCATAAGTTGCAGCCATATCTCTATTGCAGGGTGCATCACTCCATTGTGGGATTGATGGTTTTTCGGCAATAAGTGATTTTTTCAATTCTGATATAGGAATATCATCTTCAGTGTCGTATTCACATTCATGGAAAAATAAATCAATAGTGCCTGGAACGTCATTTGGCAACTGCGCTTGAGTAATGTCGTCTGAATCTACATCATCTTCATCGGTATTGTAGTCCGCAATATGTGGAATTATGGCTATATCTATCAAACCATTTCCCTGATTCGCTTCAACAGCCTCTAATGCGGAGGCAATGTTGGCATATGAGTGTCCATAAAATGATTGAGTCGATAGTGGCGTGAAAACCATTCTAAAAAAATTTTTTTGCTGAGTACAGATCTGCCCATTGTACCCAATCGAGTACACCTAATTTCAAACACACTTACCTGAACCAAAATAATTTCTAATTATGAATTTATGTACTCAAATCACTTTCTAGATATGTTTTCAATGTTTATTTATAATATCGCTGCGTATATTTGCGTATGCATCTCACACTGTTGACAATTATAAACTGAGCTCAAAAAAATGAAAAATTGCAAAACACAACAGAAAAAAACAACAAAAATAAATAAACCGTTATGTTTTTTGTACTCTTTGCTAGCACGAATTCGAAGTAAACACATGAAACTACGCATTTGCACGCAATAAGACATTTTAGGTATGTATGTAAGATTTGTGAAGTGCAAAATGATTCATTAAAAATTTGTACTCAGATGAGTACAATGGGCGGTAATGGGTTAAAGAGTTTTAAGCAGTTGAGAGAATTTGAATTAAAAATATCAATATAAAAAAATTATATTTATGACATGTTAAGCCTTTTATACTCTAGCTATAAATGTCCTTGAAATTATTTCTCCTACTTTATATCAAAGATACAATAAATGTTATCTTCTCCATTATAATGTTGTAAGCACTTTATCCTCTCAGTTTAATAATATTATCACCTTATTCTTACATAATATTTGTGCTTAACACTTAAGCACACTCTATAGTTTTCTTTCAAGTGGACTTTCGTCATGAAACTCACTAACTTACTTTCCTTCCTTCCTTCCCTACTCTTCTTCTTGCAAACATTAAAAAGGTTGCACTTTTGGCTGACATAAAAAGTTACTTTCATGACAGCCCTTAACACTGCACTAAAATAAACGAAGTAGTTCGAGGCATAAAGAAATAAAAAATTTAACTCTATTTGGCAAAAAAATTCCATTCACGCCTTAATACATAAAAACACACAAAAATTTGTAGGAAGAACCACAGAAAGATTCGTTCGTCTGCAGACATATTAAAAAGTATTGCCAGGGAGACGCACACAAAGACATTCAAACACACACACATTCACAGGCCTAGAGTATATAAGACAAGCGCAAAAAACTTAACCTGAATAAAGAAAGCTATTTTAATGACCATTAATAACTCCCACTGGGCTAGGGAAAACAGGTCAGAAGGTCATAATATTTGACTCTCTTGAACAGATTTAAATGTTTGCACAGTTTCTTCACAGCAGTCATTAATTGAAGAAAAGAGGCACAAGATTACTTTAAAAAGAGTTACAGAATTAGGGGGGCGATAAAGTGAAAGCAGTGTGCAATTTACTCAAATCTGCTATTATGAGGTTTGAAGTCGAATTTTAAATTTTAAAAGAGTTGAAAGTTGTGCAGGGACAAATAAATGAATGAAATCATAATAAGAACTTTTTTGTTGCAGAGCAGAGTTGGAAAAACTTATACGTTGAGGTAGCATTAAGATTAAAAACGCTAAGAATGGGAGATATTAATTAAAAGCAAGAAGTTCTGAAAGTTATAGCTTGAAAATACAAAGACAATGATTTTGGGTTTTTCGTGAATAAAGTAATCAAAAAAGAGTTTAAAATGTAACTTAACATCTTCTCTATACCTAAATATAAAAGCAAATTGCATTGTCTTTGAAATCAATGTTCTCTATAATGCGTGAACCGCTTTTATTTTAAGAAATTTCCCAAGAAAGTTGACGTCCATACCAAGGATTTTGTGTATATACGGTCTTTGTATGTATATTGCCAAACGGGACGTGGAGCCGCTAATAAAAGTATAATTTTTAATACAGAATAGTTATCGAACATGGAAACTTAGAATAAAGTTACCATTTGGTGATGTTTTTCTAATAAAAAAGTGGGACAGGAATTGAATAAGGGGGTATGCTTTGAAAGTCCAGGTCAAAAAATCAGAATGGAGTTACTATTTGATGATGTCCTGCCATTGGATAACTGGAACGGGCATTGAGCGTGGTGTCAAACTAAGGGTCTGATAAAAGTTTTGAATATACCTTTTATGTTCCAATATATAGTAGTTGCCGGGTGTAGCAACGCACACCGGGTATTGCTAGTTAGAAATAAATCTTAATACACTAAAGGCTTTATTGAAATATCTTTGAACTATGCATTGCACTATGAGGTAGAGATATGAAGCTTAGAGATGATTTTACCGACTCGACTATGCTTGCACACACAAACCTTTTTTATGAAATTTTTCCTAACATTCTGACATAATTCTGAATCACCTTCTGGCAATCCAGTTGAATTTCCTGTTTCAGCTCCGGAATAGTTAGGGTTTTATTGGCACAGACCTCCTTTTGAAAAAACCTCAAAGCAAGAAGTCCAACGGTGTCAAATTGCATGATATCGGTTGCCAATTGACATCACCTCGGCATGAGATATCCTTCCCTGTGTCGTTCGTTGGCTGCAGAGCTGTCAGATGGCGGGATTTTCCCCGATTTTCGGGATTTTTCGACTAAAACGGGAATGCGGGGAGAATAATGATCAAAACGGGGAAAGTATAAAGCTAGTAATAAGTATTTTCAACATTTCTTTTAACTATCTTGTTAAAGGAAAATATATAATCTTAATTTAACTTTATGTAAATTTGTTTGACTATTTGGAAGATGGAAAAGTATATAAAACTTTATACTTTTTGGAACTAATCTGTTCTGAAAAAAATTAACATTATTTCCGTTGGGCATGTTATTTACACCTTTTTTCTCAGTCAAAATGGAAATCTAAGATATATCTTTACGATGATTTTGCTAAAGAGTTTTATACAACATTGATTCTGACGTTTACTTTAAAAAAAATGGTTCCGATTTATTTCTGTGCCTTCTAATTACGGTCTTATTCACTTGATTAAATAGACTTATTTGTTTAAAAAAAGTAAAAACAAGTCACCTCTTAGCGAGGAAGTGAATATAATAACATGTTTGATTTAATCTGTGTTAAATCGAGCTTTGATTTAAATTTTCATAAAATTATTTTTTAAATAGCCAATTCAAAAACTTATTTAACATGTTATTGAGAGGAAAATGTTACCCGTAGCAAAAGTCTTTCTCATTCTCAATCTTTTGGTAGTATTTCTTTGTGACCGATGGAAACTTTTGGGCAGCAATTGATTGTTACCAAATTTTCAGAACATATGTAGCTGTTAGTGACAAAAAAAAAATTATTAAAGATTTATAAAAATTATTTCGAAGTTGATGTAAATACGGAGTGTTTAAGTATCCATATTAAATAAATGAGTATATATAATATTATATTTATATCTTTGCACTGAAAGCTACGGTCGTTGGCCTGATTTTAAATTTATTTTTGAACGCTTTAATTTATAAATTAAAAACGGGGAAAAAAGCGGGGAAACTTAGACTTAAAAACGGGGAAAATAATTATTTTGTATGTAGCACTGGTTGGCTGTGTGGCAAGTGCCACCGTCCTGTTGAAACCACACGTCGCCAAGAACCATATCAACAATACCGGGTCAAAAATGATTGGCCAGCATATAGCGATATAGGACACCATTTTACTGTTACTGCGGTTTTAGCAGCATTTTCGAAGAGGAATGACCCTATGACGCCGAAAAATAATAATGCTTTTGCACTTTATTGTGAATAAATTCCAAATTTTTTAACCCGTGCCCACCACAGATAGTTAACCCTAAAGTCACCAAAATTGTCAAAATTCAAATTTTTAAGAGGCTGTAAGCAAAAACGTTGATGGGTCAGAATGTTTAAAAAATGTATGTTTAAACAACTAGTTAAAATATATGAAAAAAAAAAACGAAATGGCCATTTCAGCCCTTGAAAGGACTTTGGCCGAGCTTCTTATGATCAACTGTGTTGTGTGTGTTGTTAAAATGTACACTAGACAAAAAATGATGACTGCAACTGACTGCTTTCTATAAAAAAAAATTCTTAAGGTTGCAGGATATCACGTGATATGAAGAAACTATTTGCTAAGCATCTCTTAAATGTCAGATTAAAGGACGAAGTGTGCTTAATATTATGGTTTTTAATTCATCATTCTATGTATAACAGGAGCTGAGAAATATAAGTTAACACAAATTCTTATATTGCTATATGTAGGAGAGAAATTATGGCCGCAATTTTGAAGGTAGAACTAAAAAAATTTTTTAAAGCAGTTCTGAGACTCAAATATATTCGGCAACTGTTAATATACAGGGTGTCCCGCAATTGAGTGCAACTATTTTCGGAGCTGAAAGGTTATATCGAGCTGAGCAAAAAATCCTATCGGAGGTGGGGAGCGGGGGTCTATTTTCACATTCTTTGGAGCTACAGGGTTAATTAATAGTTCACGACTTTGATTCACGTCATTGTTTCAAGCAGATAAACTAATTTACATAGCAACAAAATCACCTTTCCAACGGTATATCAACAAACCCCACCAACTTAATCGTTACCGAGCTGTGATCGTGTAAAAATGAAATCAATCGGTTGAAATTACCAAATTTCAACTTTGAGTGCAAATTTCTCAGAACCTTGCGTAATAAATGAAATTTTTTTATTTGATTAATTTTGTTATCTATTCAATTTTCTTTTCAATGACACCAAACACATAAACATATCTTTTAAAATAAAAAAGTTGGCTGCACTAAAAAAATTATACTTATGAGAAAATAATGATAAATAATGGCATTTCAATTAGTCCTGAATTAGATAATATCATTGTTTTCCAATAAGTATAATTTTTTTAGTACAACCAACTTTTTTATGTTTTGAGATATGTTTATGTTTTTGGTGTCATTGAAAAGCAAATTGAATAAATTCTAAAATTAATACTAAAAAAATTTAATTTATGGCGTGAAATTCTGAGAAATTTGCATTAAAAATTGAAATTTGGTAGTTTCAATCGATTGATTTCATGTTCACACGAGCACAACTAGGTAACTGTTAAATTGGTGGGGTTTGTTGATATGCCGTTAGAAAGATGTTTTTATTGCCTTTATAATGAGATATCAAAATTACATGCAATAACAATAGAGTTCAGCTACTACAGCTATATCGCACTTCCTCAGCATTAACCCATCTAAAGCCACTACCCAGTAATCATTGAAAATATCAATGTTATGGATACCCGTGACCACAAACAAGTTAATGTGGGAAAAATTTACCCACCAATGAATGGGTTGGGCTCAGGGACAACACAAGACGTAACAACTAACCATGCGTATACATAGATCTATTTACACAACTAATTTTAATCTACTTTTGAGTTGACCTTTTGACAAATTAACATCAAAAACGCTACAATTGTTAACAAAGGAACTCATGCGACTTAAAGGAGCAGTAGCCATATAATTTGTTCTACTAAATGGCAAATAAATTAAGTTGTTAGCGTTTCTACTGCTTCTACGGTTAGTGTTAAAATTTATGTGAGAAAAAAGTTCTGGAGAATCGAATACACCTGTTATGAGCTGGTGTAAATATACGATATCTGCCGATTTCCTTCGATCACCTAAAGACTGCATTTTTAATAGTTTTAAACGATCCGCATAAGGAGGAAGGTCTAATATGTCAGTTCCACTTAAGCCCCTTAGAGCAAACTGAACAAAACGTTTTTGGATTCTTTCTATTCGATCAACATGCACATTGTAACTTGGGGACCACACTTGACTTGCATACTCTAAGTGAGGACGCACGATTGCATAATACAACGTTGTAGTTGTAATCATGCTATTAAATTCTTTGGCCCAGCGTTTTACAAAACCAAGCATTGAAGATGCTTTTTTACAAATATTATCAATATGAATGTTAAACGATAGCTTAGAATCCATGCATATACCTAGGTCTTTGACGGTGAATACACGACTCAAGGCAGTATCTTTAATCTTATAATCAAAAATAAAATTATTCCTTTTTCGCGAAAAGGTCATAGTTTGGCATTTATCTGGATTTAAAAACATATTATTTTTAGAACACCAAACTTCAAAGGATTTTAGATCAGACTGGAGTAGATCTGAATTATCTCTAGAATTAATCGTTCTGTATATTTTCATATCATCGGCATAAATAAGCAGATGAGAGTGTTCAATGACGTGAGTTACATCATTGATAGCTAAAATAAACAGAAGAGGACCAAGGTGACTACCCTGAGGAACACCGGATCCAGCAATAAATTCAGAAGACAATGCGCCACGGAAACGTATTTGATAAGATCGCTCCACCAAATACGATTTAATCCAGTTCACAAAATATTGTGGAAATCCCATTAACTCAAGTTTAAATAAGATTAGATTGTGTGGTAGCTTATCAAATGCCTTACTAAAGTCAGTGTAAACACAATCGACCTGGTTACCAGAATCAATTGAATTTAAGCAGAATGTTGTAAAATCGAGAAGATTAGACACAGTGGATCTGCCATTCACAAAACCATGCTGACGAGTTGTTATGACTTTGCCACAGTGAATTTTCACCCGATCGTACACCATCCGCTCAAAAAGTTTTGGAATCGATGAGAGCTTAGCGATAGGCCTATAGTTACTGACATCGTTCCTGCAACCCTTTTTAAAAATAGGACTTATAAATGATTTTTTCCAAAAAAGTGGAAAATAACTTTCGTTAATAGATTTATTGAATAATAAAGACAGTGGTTGACTCAAAACGGAACCGCATTGTGTTAACACTGCGGCAGGAACACCGTCAGGTCCAGCACCAAACTCCTCATCGATCGATCTAATATACATTAAAATATCCTCTGGAGTGAAGGATATATGTTCCAAAGATACTCTGGGTTCGGAATTCATATATTCAAAGTACTCTCCATCAGGATTAAAAGAATCTGAACAGAATGATTCTTTAAAAAGATTGGCGAAAAGGCCACAAATTTTGACGGGATTGTCAGTAAATCCCTCAGGAGTTCTAAAAGAAGAAGGAAATCCATCAGATTTCTTCTTTGTGTTTACGAATCCCCAAAATTTCTTTGGATCTGTCAATATTCTCAGCTTAACATTATCTAAATATTCGTGATATAATGTAGCTGAGCGATTTTCAAATTCCAGAAACAAACGTTTGTAAGTTTCTAGGTCGTTTGAGCCTAAGCTACAGATGTATTTCTTCCATGCCCTATTCCTGTTGTTGCGAAGAGTCTTTAAATCCTTTGTGTACCAAGGGTACGTAGAATTCCTCGCAAATTTGAGACTATAAGGTACGGATTGAGAAAACACAGCAAAGAGTTCCATATAAAAAAAATGTATGGAGTCATCAAGGCAATTTCCATTTATATATTCTAAAATTGCATTAAGTTTGCCATTAAGCAACTGATTCAACTTCAAAAAGTCAGCTTTTTTAAAATTGAATTCATAAAGCTTATCTGCTGAATTAGAATTTACTATATTTACTCTGTCGGATTCGTACCAAATACTCAATGGTGGATGATATTCATCAACAGTAGTTAGAGCATGAAAGGCCCTCTTAACAACAACATTGTTACTGTCTGTAGTTAAGACCAGGTCAAGAAGTCTTTCAAGACTATTATAAATACAACTCACTTGTTGTAAGTCTGAACATATATTATCAACAAATATATGTTCTTGGCGGGTCTTCGAATTAGATGCACAATAGTACGTATCATCGTCAGAAGAATGCCATTTTAAATCAGGTAGATTAAAATCGCCCAATAATAAAATGTCGTCATTAACGTCAAGTAAATCAATTATGTAATCTATGCACTCCGCAAGGCTTGCATAGACCACTACACTACTCTTAGGAGGAACATACGCATTAATAACATATACATTAGAGTTACAATGTATAACTTTAACGCAAATTAGTTCAATATTAGAAGAGCAGGGAATGTCAACAATAAAACTGACAAAGCAGTTCCTTACAGCCAAAAGGATACCACCACCGATAGAAGAAATATTGTCAGTGTATCTGTCTTTTCTAAAAACTTGAAAACTATTGTCAAACAATTCCAAATCAGTAATGCTTCCGTTCAGCCACGTTTCTGTTAACGCGATAATATCCTCAGAGCAATTTTGAGTTGATAGAAATAAGCTCTGCGTCTTAGAACGTAGTCCCCTTACATTTTGATAGTAAAGGGACAGCCTATTTAGTTTTTTTGAGCCTGGCGGGCGGCTTGAGTCACCCTTTTAGGCTTATTTTTTGGCTTGAACTCAGTAACAAGAATATTATCGGCCCACAAATTAGAGTTAAGAACAGTTGTAAAATCATCGGCTGCAAATGTTAAAATGAAAGAAGCATGGGAAGACTTATTACCAATTTTTTTGCATGAACAGAATGCATTTGAGTTCACTAACTTGGATTGCCTGACAAACGTCAATATATTTTCTATTGATGTGTCGGACTGAAGACGTGAAATGAAAACATTTCTGGTTCTCGAAACTGCTCTTAAAGTCAAATGACTGTTAGACGTAGTTGAAATCGTATTTGGACTACTAGTCAATGGAGGAATAGAAGATGGTGTATAAGAAATCACCGTATTATTATTATAATAAGTTATATGTAAGTTAGTTATTTTGCTAGGAACAATAACGTAAACCAAAGATTGTGAAAATAGACCCCCCTCCCACACGATTTTTTGCTCAACTCGACATAACCTTTCAGCTCAATAAATAGTTGCACTCAATTGCGGGGCACCCTGTATATATATATCAACTTTTTTAAAGTTGGTTGAGCAAATTTCCTTTCGTTTTTTTTTTGGATCAGTTCATTTGACTGATCATAACAAACTATGAAAACGAAAGTAACTAATATGTATTATATATATATACATACATTTTACGTAAATATTAATAACAACAACAACAATACAAGCAGTTACTCCGAAATATTCGTAAAACGATTCGTTTTAACAAACAACACGATATTACGTTCGTGATTTTGACACGAACCAAACTAACAAATTTAGCAAGAACATATGCAGCTAAGCATTTTATGCATTTTGCTCATACAGAAATGTGCATTTTTTTAAGATTTTGCTATTTTGTGACTTTATTAAAAAAGTTCAATGAAGTTAGCTATTCGTTTTATTCGCCATGTAACTGATATTTTGGCATACATCTTATATCAGTACGATGCATATTAAAGACTGTAGTTATACCCCAGAAAGTGAACAAAAAAGGTACATGTGCTTAAAAAAAATTGCTTAAAATACCAACTATACAAATTTCGGTGTAAAAAGTTATTCTACGTCAAAAAATTAGCTTTTGGATAGCTAAAAAGCAGGTGTGAATTAATCTCCAAAAAAGGGCACATACGTGGAGTGCCACGTCAGACTACAATAGTTAATACTCGTATATAATCTTACCCACCCACAACTGTAAAAAACTGCATTACATTTATTAAAACACAAATAGGTTTTAAATTAAAACTTAGAATTGATATAAAAATACTGCGTTTTTATTAATAAGAAGATTACTAAATTTTTTGTTCGATTCCGGATTGGCTCAGATATCTTGGTCTTAGACAAACCACCCAGCAAAAAACTCTAGCCTCTAATAATCAGACTGAAATTCTGGATTGAATTTCTTAACATAATCATGCCTTCATTATTCAGTTCCGCTTTTAAGGCTAAAATTACAATATAATTCAGGTTTCCTTTTTACAGACCAGTATTCTATCTTGAAATTAAACAAAAAATCAGTCTTATTTAATTTCAGGCCAGAATTCATATCTGAATTTGAAATAAAATTTGATATTATGACCAGAAATCATAGATGAACATTATTAAAGTGTAATATTTAATTTCAGATCTGAAGAAACGGACACTTGTATGAAAAAATCAGAACTGTTTTCAAGTAAAGCTCAGGCCTGCGTCTTGCCTGTCAGGCATGAGTTCTTGCTTGATCAGGTATGATAGTTTATGCTGGGCACAACACAATAAGGAAAAAAACGTATTTTTGCTGCTACTTTCTGAGCTTATGGAGAAGGCAAACATAGTAAGGTTGCGTACAGAGTGAACGCGAGTGGCGGACAGGTTTGCGGACAGGCGCAGGTTGCACCCGCTCTAAAAATAAACCGTTCATAGTGAATGCGACAAGCAGATCAGATCAGTGCGACATAGTTTGCTATTATTTTGTTGGTTTTATGCATTCCTTTTCCTATCTGCTCTTGTTATGCTCTAAAAAAACAATTACCAACAACAACAAGAACAGCAACACAAAACACACACTTGTTCATGCGCACAACAAGAGAACAACACTTATTATGCTGCTGTTGTTTTTATGGTTTTGTTTTGTTCATGTTTATTTTATTTTGATTAAGGGTAAGGCTGTACCAAAAAGCACACAAAGCAAAGGAGAAGAACAAGTAGAAATTTTTGTTTGTTTTTGGTTTCCACGAAATTTTTGTTATGTGCAGAAAGCAATCACAACTTTGCGCACTTTCAAAAAGTATTCTTGATCATATTTGTGATTTTTCATTTGAAGAAGCTACAAATTGATTTTAGATGAAAGTTGTGCGCGTTCAACAAAAAACAAAACAAAAAATGGATTCGTCGCGGTTGCAAATAATTTTCCTACAAAAATTCAAAAAATATACATTAAAACCTGCCTCGCCGCTGCGAGAAACCAGGACCAACCTGTTTTGTCGCAGAACCTGCTTTGGTCTGCCTGCCTGCACTCTGCACACTTCGAGCAGGTTTATATGAAACTGTATGAAACCACTTTTGTCGCACTGGTACCAGTACGCAAACCTGTCCACCACTCGCATTCACTCTGTACGCAACCTAAGATCTTCAATGCGATAGCAACAACTAATTATGAGATTATTAACTTGAGGCTGCATACGTATATAATGCTTGCATTATAATGAAAAATTAATGTTACCGAGAGTGATCGCATTATACTTAAAAAATCTATTTGAAATTTATTTTTAGTTTCTGAAGTCTCATATTTCTAATTTGTTATGAAGTAATGTTAACTAAATACTTGTGATAAGCTCCCTACATTTTTTTCAAACAGTTGGAAAATTTCATAAGTTATAATTTAGATTATTTGAATAAAGTGCTAAAGATGAATAAATAAAAAAAGATGAATTATTTTTATGTAATTATTAAGTTATCATGTTCAAAAGTGTTTTTTTTCTCCTTCTCGTAAACACATCACGATTTCAACATTTTGTCATAATAAAAATTCTTAACTATTTAACCCAAGCGTGTGCTTTTCACACACAGCTGCGATAGTGGCGCACATTTTCATACCATTTGCTTATTCTCAACCTTCTGCTCATGTTATATCACATATCTCTAAGTTTTTTTGTCTTCTATGCTGATGGGTGTCCGTGCAATTGTGTGCAGCGTTATGTTTATAGATGTTAGACTGCAATGGGAAGCTCATTCATGCATTTTAAATTTTGAGAAAGCTCTCAGAAAGCTTTTGTTAACTTGATGCAAGAAATTAAGAAATTTTTGCAAAGCATTATTATTCTTTACCACACACATACACACATAGAATCTTTAGTTAAATGTGCCATAAAGATTCGCACGCTCCGCCACCGATTCAGCAGGATGCTAAAGCTGTGATTTATTATGTGTTCAACGTAAATAAACTCAACACGAAAGTTACTTTGAACTTTCAAAACTATGAAAGTTTCAGTATTTTGGAGATATAAAACATAAGAATAGCTAAAAATATTATTGATTGTTTGCTGCAAGAATTTTCTGAATGAAAAACATCAAAAATTTATTGCTTTTGCATGCTAAATCAACAGTGTAAAAAGTGAGCAATCAAAAACACGCTCATATTTAGAAGGTTTTTTTTTTTTGTATAGATACTTTGAGTTATAAACAAAAATTATTAAAAAAAAAAAAACGATTGAGAGATTAAAATTTTATTAACATATCTTTGACTGAGGTTTTTCTTATATATTTGATATCAATTTTTAAAAATAATTATTAATAAAACAAAAAAAATTTTGTTGTAATATAAATCTTTGAAAATCCTAAATTTTGAAAAATAATCTTCCATAACAAAACTCTTCGTACGCAATTTAGTTTGAAGCAAATAATTGAATTTTCTGCTGACAACAGCAGAATGAATCAAATCTATATAAATGCAAAATGTGCATCCTGCTGACATAAAATATTCTTCTTGTCAGGGCAAAAGTTTTGCTGACAAAAGATATGCCAAAATATAATTAAAATAAATGTTAACAAATACAGGATGCAACAGGAAAAAAAAAATATAAAACCTTTGCTTCCAACTCTGCTGTAGTTATGAATCTTACACATACACACACCCAAAGGCAAACACACACAACAATGGCAAAAAAAGGGACGAGATAAAAAATTTGAGCAAAACTAGCAATGGCCTTTTCTTATTTTTTAATATAGCTATATTTATTTTCCCCTTTTTCTCCAATATGTGGAAAAGGTAGCAACAACAAAACAAAGCAAACAAAGGTAGGTATAAATAGCAAAAATGTTTCATATACAAAAAAAATATAAAATATGAGAGCTCAAGAAAAATATCAGAAAAAATAAAATGATAAATCTTACCTTTCATCATTCTTCATGCATAATAATCAGTTTAACCTGCTGCTCCTTCGGGATATTTTGTTTTCGTAGGATACGCGCCATATCTTGAATTGGCTTCACTCCGCGAGGAAAACAGTTGATTTCTTCCACTTGCTGCCAGCCTTTATTGTCGCCTACTTTATTTTTCTACTCCCAGTGCTTAGTAGAGAGGTTAAAAAAACTTTCTATAAATTCTCAACGGATTGCTCCCACGTGATTTGCGCGCGTAGCAACTTCAACGGACTTCCTGTTTTATTCCTTTTCTTTTTTATCCTTACTTTGGAGCTTCAAATGCTTGACTTCTAACTTTCTTCCAGCAAATGTGCGTGCATTTGTGTGTTTTCTGCCGAATAATCCTTGCTAAGGTTGCGCAATTTGTCGCTTTTTAAACGTGATTTTTCAAAATTATCCTGCGTTGTATTCCTTTATCTGCTACGTTTTTGTTGTTTCATAAATTTGCTGCTGCTCTACCTTTTAACCTTAATATGCTTGCTATAGGATGGTATGAAATATTATTTCTAAAAAGGTTTTTCGGATAAAATCAGAGATAGGATGCTTAGATTTAACAATAAATGATTAGCTTTGCTTTAACCCTGAATAAAACAAATAAGAGGGCAAATTTTTTTTTTTTCAATTTACATTTAATCTTAAAAGCAGCTCTACGTGGTTGCAGTGATATATTTTATCATTTTTATTTTTTTTTAATAATAAAGTATATTTTTAATTTGGTTAATTTAGGTTTTTTTTAATATCCATTAAATTAATTATTTTTTTTTTTTTCATAAATTATTATCATAAAGATGTTCATCTTTAAAGGGGAAAAACATCAAAGTAACGAAAATACTTTTTCAACGATATTGAAACTGAAACAGTTACAGGATTTAAAAAAAGTTATCTACTTCAAAATACTTTTGTATCCGATTTTTTTAAGTAATGAAGAATAATGTTAGACGAAATTTTAAAACACAAAGAAAAAAAAATATTTGATCAGATAAGTTTTTAAGATAAATTGTAGTCTGAAAGTTAAAGTTATACTCTTTCCAAAACTACGCGAAAATCACATTAACGAGCTTAAAAAAGTGATGTGAGTGAGTGATTTAAAGTAAAAAAAATTTATAATTTTTTGAAATGAGAATTTCCATTTAAGATACAAAATTTGCTTACAGCCAAAAACCATTTCTGTCTGATTGGTAAAAAAAAATATTTATAAAAAATTTAAATATTCTTATATAGTGATTTTCTAAAATTTTTTGAAACTTCTACAGCTTTTTGAAGAAGATTTCTCAGTTGAAAAAAAAAATATTTTTCAATTATATACGTATTGTTAAATATTTTTAAATAGTGATTTTCATAAAAAATTTAACAATAAAATTTTTGAAACTTCTACATTTTTAAAACTACTTTTTATTACGCCAAAAATTTTTAAAATATTAAAGTTGAAAAAATTCAATCTATAATTTATTTACTTTATTTTTTTCCTTTTTTTGAAAAAACTTCAAAATATAGATGCGCCACTAAACAAATAAACAAATTTTCATATAAAATAACTGTTTAAATCTTTTTTTTTTTAAAAAAAAGTCATCTGGTTCTGTCAAATCACATAAAATGTATGTATGACTTTTTAAGTTAGGTGTTTATATAACTCCAATAATTGTTCAATTATTAAAGGTTTTAGTTGTTGTTAGTTGTTTTCCCTTCAGTTGTTTTCTTCGGAAAGCAACATTGACCTTGGGCTCGATAAAATATAACCTTTAATAATTGAACAATTATTGGAGTTATATAAACACATAACTTTAAACTTATGAAAGAAGGTCGTAATTAATTTACAAATAAATTTATGTATGACTTTTTTCGAAAACAATTCCTCAGCCGAAATAATTTTTATAAAAAATATTATACCGTGATTCTTATGAAGAAAAATTGAAAACGCTCGAAAAATTTAAAAAAAATGTCGAAGTTTAAGAAATGTAATTTTCAATTAATTTAAATTGTTTCCTTTATCCCTTTGAGGACCAAGGGACATATGTGTCCCAAGAGATTAAATCCGCCTAAATCAAAAGCAAAGAACAAAAATAATTTTTTTTTTTTCAACCATTATAAACTAAAGTGTTAAGATAGAAAACAATGTTATGTAAAAAAAATTTATTCTAACGGTTTTTGTGCGGTTTTAAAATCAAGTTTTACAGCTGGTATAAGTGGCTTTTTTAAACTGTTTTATTTAGTCGTCCAAAGAAATTTTTAAAAAATAAACCCAAAAATTTAGTGAAAATATACAATATTCTATCGATTCATATTAACTTTGTGTATAATTTTGTAACAAACATGTTCGAGCTTTGAAAAAAACGAAAAGGGACGCGGGTGTCCCTATGGTCGTCAACGGTAATTTTACGTTTGAACAATTTGAATATAACTGCTTCATAACTGGATACTCTACTTACGTAGCAACGGTGTAGATGCTATAAAATGGGGCTTCCCCATTAAGATTTTAAACGACAATTACTGGCGTAGCTGTTTGCATTTTTAGTTTATTTGGCGAATTATAAGAAGCAGTCGTGTGTCTTTTGTGTTTTTATGATAATACAAGATAAATAAATAAATAATACAAGTATAATAACTAATACAAGTAATAACACAAGATAAATTCGTGAAATTTACTTTATTGATTGATCTATTTCGGTAAGTATGATAAATGTAAAGGCTGAAATATGTTCATAGCAATTCAAATTTTAGAAACATGGCTTCAACGCGTCGTAGAGAATTTCATCTGAATGAAGAGGAAATAATTAAATTTCTTATGGCAGATAATAGCGAAGATGAAGATGGCTTGCAGCTGGATGAAGAAGACCAAATTTTTCTTGAAGAAGATTTAAGTGCAACATTCTGTGAAATCGATGATAACGCTGTAGAACAAGCAGACCACGCGCTTCCTAGAATATCGATCGGTGAACGTGCAGTTGAGTTCAAATGGAGAAAGTCATACGTTCCAAACATGTTTACTGATTATGATTACGAATTTGAAAAAGTGCAAATTTGCGATATTGACGATCTCAATACTAAACCGTCACCATTTCAAATATTTGCATTGAGTAGTAACTTTGATGTTTTGCTTAAATTAATAGTTTTAGAATCACGAAGATATGCTGAGCAAAATGGAAGGGTTTTTGATCTTACTACTGACGATTTGCAGGCATTTCTTGGCATAAATCTGGTAATGACATATCATGTTTTACCGTCAATTTGTGATTACTGGTCAGAAGATCCTGATATGGGTATACCGTTTGTAAAAAATGTCATGACCAGAAAAAGATTTGAAGAAATACGCCGTAATTTGCACTTCAGCAGTAATGAGGATCAAACAAATACGACTGATCGTGCCTATAAAATCAGACCTATCATAGAGCATTTCCATAAAGCATTTCAATGCGCAATGAAGAACACATACAAACAATCAATTGATGAACATATGGTTAAATTTAAAGGTCATAATGCTATGATAACAGTACATTAAAAATAAACCAATAAAATGGGGATTTAAGATGTGGTGTAGATGTGACTCAGCTACGGGTTATTTATTTGAATTTGATCTGTATACTGGTAAAAAAGAGTCTGGAACTCAATATGGTCTAGGAGAATCAATTGTGCTCCAGTTGACCGAAAAGATCAAAGGCTTGGGCTCCGAAATATATATTGACAACTTTTTCAACTCACCATTGCTGCAGTACGAATTGAAAAAACGTCAAATTAAGTGTTGCGGAACAGTTCGAAGCAACCGAAAACAAATTCGAAAATGTGTGCCAGCCGATAAGAATATGAAGAGAGGTGATATTTACACATAACGTTTTCAAGGCATATCTTTCATAAAGTGGATGGACAACAGAGGAGTAACTCTCCTTACAAATTTCCTTTCACCTTCGGAAACAGATATTGTAAAACGTCGCATCACCGGTAGTGCTGAGAAAATAAGTGTAACTTGCCCGAAAGCCATTACTCACTACAACAAAAATATGGGAGGAGTAGATTTAATGGATAACGCAAGAGTTTCTATGAACTAGACCGCAAATCTAAAATTAAATACTATCTTTGGTTGTTTTTTTGATTTATTCGATATAAGCGTGAACAATGCCTTTGTAATTTATACGGAATGTAAAGCAAGAAATCGTATGGAAGGGTCGCAGCTAAGTTCTCTTGACTACAGATGATTGGTTGCAAAAAATTTGATCGGTGACTATTCTATGCGAACGCAAGGAAATCGAACAATTCAGAAATCCAAAACTGCTGCTGACAAGAGGTTGGATATATCGCATACTATACTCAAAGGCGACATAAGAAAGAGATGTGTCCATTGCTTCAAAGAAAAGGTTGAAATGTAAAGAGCATCTTTGTTGCACAAGTAATCGTAATTGTTTTGCAGACTACCATAGTCAGACATAAATAATTATTAAAAGTAAAATTTTAAAAGAAAAATGTAAATATATTTGAAAAAAACACTCACAAACAATGTAAAATAAAAATGAAACTTTTTGGCTCCCTTAAGGACCATAGGGACATGTTTGTCCCATTAAAAAACTACATAACGGAAAATACTTTTTTCATTTCTTTTTGTATTTTTGCCTTAGTTGGAACTCAATTAGCTTTGTTAATGCCAAAATTCCAAAAGAAAATTTCCCAGAAGCTTATGGACCTCAAAGGGTTATTGATGTAGTTTTAGTCCACGAAATTATTTTCAAAAAAGTTTTATCTTAACTTATTTTAACTTTTCACGATTTTACGTGACCCAAACTAGCCTTCGCACAGTGCCAAAATCTTGTACACAAGCGAGGGACCAATAGAGGTACCAAGGGGGAGGAATCAATATAGCTAAAGAAATAAAACCTAAAGGATACAATATTTCAAATTTATGGATTCAACAGGAGTAGTGATCCAAGAAAATGTGAATATTTCGTTGTTAATTTAAATTTTGAGTTTAATAAACTACAGCTTTAATAAACTCTATATATTTATGTATTAATAAATTTTGTATTATCTCTTAATTTATATTCATTTTTATTTTAAATTTATATTGTTTTATAAGTGAAATTTTGTGAGGGAAATTTTTACTTTTTGTAATCATTTTTGCAATTATATGTTTGCAAAAATGTATGTAAAACACAATTAAGAGTTCTCAATTTGGACTATTTCTCAAAAAACGTCAGTTCTAAAATTCAGGAAAATCCTGGCTACAGTCCTACTGAATCATCATCTGAAAGATCGGGCTCTTGTTCCCTACCTTTGCCTAACCCACTAACAATTCCAAATACATTAAGATGTAAGATAATTTATATATAATACTGTGATGTAGGTTATAGGAAACATTTAGACTGATTGCAAAATTTGCACTGTATTTACCACTAAGAATATATTGCTTGAAATGATTTCATTTTTATCGATTCAATTCAGCCTCATCACCCCATCTGTGGCATCTTTTGAAATATGCAAAACAAACATCATTAAAAAAAAAGCTTTTGAACTGAAACGCACATCTCAACAAATTTTCTTTTGTTCCCATAAGCTGTATTCAAATTGAGAATATTTAAGCTTGGGGGGTAAATTAATAACCTCAAAAGAAATTCCTTGTCAAAAATTGTAGGCAAACAAAATCAGAATAATTCAAAATACAGGCAGAATTTTTTACAATTTATTCTTTTTGCGTATTCTATATATCAACCGAAGAAAGTGGCACCAAAAGAAAAAAAAAAAACATAAATGCTGCCATAAAAAAAATATTCGAAAGTAAAAATCACATACATTTATATTCACACCCATAAAAACATCGATAGACAGACGACATTCGAGTTGTCACAAGCTGGCCAGGTTGTGGTAGAAGCAGGCGGGGGCTGACGGAACAAGGCAGACAGACTGTTTGTAAGAAAAACGAAAAAATTTGTTAGAATATAAAATATCTCGATTCCTTTCAGGTATCATAATAAATGAGTTGAAATCAAAATGATAAATGCGCCTCAAGGTGGCCATTTTTATGCATTCGGAACGTGAGTGTGTGTGTGTTTGTGTGTGTGTATTCGTGTCTTTTTACACAAATTTGTTTATGTATGCATGTATTGGCGCAGATTGATGTTTAAGCATATGAAAAATTATGCAAACAAATACAACCCAGTAGAAAAAAAGGAGTATTCGAGTATTCGTACTTCGAATTAACTTTTGGAATTGTTTATTTGCATATGCAAATTGTTCCCGTTGTGATTCCGGCCAGTACTATTTTTACATGCGATGCTTACAGAAAAGGTATTTTTACTCACGCTTCTATAGAAAGCAAACTAAAACAACGATTGAAAAGAATAGAATAGAAGCGAAACAAGAAATTCCCTTCTATTGGCTTCAACCCATAAAAACTTCCGATTTCCGAGGTGAAATAGCAGTTAATCAAGACTTTCTTTCGATCTCGGTTCCTTCTGTAGAAAGGAAAAGTAGAAATTAATCCAAGTAAAGTGAATTTATTCAAGATCATTATACTGCTATTATTAACGCCTCTTCAGATTCTTCAAAGACTTAAAATACAATTTAGAGAAATTATTTGATATTTTCACAAAAAACTTATCTACTGAATTAAAGTGCTAATTTTTTTCACAGCGCACAGTGATTCGTCTCGTAAACAAAAATAAAAAAATAATTTTATTGGCAATAAGGAAAAATGGGAAACATTTTAGAGATAAAAAATTCAACAAAATAGTAACAACATATTTAAAATATCAAAATTTGCGATCATCACCGATTTTTGCCTTTTTGTGTCATGACAATGGGCTAAGGCAAAAAAAGTTTTGCCAAAAATACAATTTTATATGTAAATTAAATATATAATAATTTTGTAAATCTTATAATTAGAAATGAGTATAGGTTTAAATTATTTTATGTAAAAATTTTCAGTTACTTCAAAATAGAGAATTTTCCATGCAATAATCTATAAAATAGTAATTTGGGAAGAAACAATTAAAAAAAATTAAAAATAAGTGACTTGACTTAGAACGAATAAAGACTCCTTCCATTCCAATTAAGACGAGGCAAGTACGAAATGATAATAAGCTCCCTTTTTCGGAACACAAAACTTGTATTTAAAGAGAACTCAAAAAAGAAATGAGACTGATCATTGATCCAATAAGAACTTAATAAATAATAAATAATAAATAAAAAATGGCCATCTCAGCCCTTGAAAGGAGGATTTTTGACCGAGCTCCTTATGATCAATTGTGTTGTGTGTGGTGTGAAATGATTGCACACAAATGATCGAGAACTGAACCTACAAGTCTTACGCCGACTCCGAAAGGCTTATGTTCTCAAGAAGTTTTTCATGGCAGTTTTTACTCTCTGAGGTTTGCCATTGCCTACAGAGAGGTGACGGCCGAACAGAAAAATTAATTCAATTGAAAAAACTTTCTGTGTCAGGTGGAGGATTCGAACCTAGGCTTACTGGTGTAAGAGTCATACACTCTACCCACTACGCTACGGCCGCCACGCGGAATAATAAACTAGCATATAAAATTTCCTTGATTTTTAAAACTAAACCTTGTGGAAAAACCATCAATATTGAAAAATTTTAATTGCTAAAATTTAAGGAAAGCGATATTTATAGTATTGCCTTTTGAATTCATTGCTGAATGAGGTAATTCTCAGGGTAGCCATCTTGGTCCACTCCTCCATGATAAATTAATTGTGGCATTTTTTTAATTTCTATTTAGTTTTTAGCAATTCTTAAAAAAGTTAATTTTTACCACTTCTGTTTATTTTAGCAATCAATGATGTAACTTGCAACACTCTCATCTGCTTATTAATGCCGATGATATGAAAATAAACAGAACAGTTAATTCTAAAGATGGTTCAGATCGACTTCAGTCTGATCTGAAATTCTTTGCAGTTTCGTGTTCTAAAAATGATATGTTTCTCAATTTTTGGTATTCGAAAAAGTTTGGTTACAAATATGACCAAAATTGAAACACTTTTTTCTTATATTTAAAAAAAAGCTTTATTAAACCATATATGTGCCGTTTTGATGGATTTCCTTTTGACATTTTTGGGCTAAAGCCATTATACCATCTGTGCAGAACTTCTGGGTTTTCCGAGCGAAAAACTGATGCAAGTCGCGTTTTGCAAGCCTCTACAGAATTTAAATTTACACCATTAACAGAATTCTGCAGAGATCGAATAATAATTAAAAGTTGCAAGGTCCAGGCTACATAGTGAATGCACCACAACGTTCCAGCCAACCGCTCTCAGTTTCTGCCGGGTCAGCAAAGATGGGTGTGTGGTCTGGCGTAGTCATGATGGAACACAACACCTTTCCTGTTGATCAATTCTAGCGTTTCGTTTTAATTAAATTGCATGGTTCAATCTCGTTGATTGTTGATAGTAGAGATCGTTTGACCAGGTTGTAGAAGCCCATAATGAACAATTTCATTTCAATCTCACCAGATACACTAGATTACAATTTTTGGTGTCAATCCTGCACTGAGGGAAAAAAATATTAAGTTTATCCAAAAACGTTCTTAATTCATCGAAAAACCAGATCGTTTTTGAACCATAGATGCATTTGCATAAATCATATATGTAAGTATATAAAATTTTTAAAGTAAAACAAAAAGCAATCACCCAGCCATGGGTTTGAACCGGGCATCTCGCTTACAAAGCAAGCACCGCAACCACAATTTAGGTGAAAAATTCGGTTTATAATAACAGAAAAACTAATAAGCAACTTTTTAAAACAAAACAAAAACGAAAAATAATCGCCGCCAGCCAGGTTTGAACCGGGCCATTTCGATTACAAGACAAACACGTCTGCCACATCTCAATTGAAAAAATTGTTTCTTAATAACAAATAACTGCATGTTTGATAAAATAAATCAAATTTTGTGTATTCACGTGAAACGATTAGACGAATTTTTAAAATTTTTACAATTAATTTTTTTTTTTTTACATTAATATCTTCTTTTGAAGTGCGACGTTATCGTTACGGCAAGTGCTACAAATATAGCGCAATACAAACAGCACTACTTGCAAGGAGAATGAAGCGCTCTTTATGTGCATACAAGTAATGCGCATTGAAATTTTTTGCTGGGAGTTTAAATACGCACAAAAAAGTGTTCTAAAAAAAATATTTGATTTATGGACATGAATATTTAAATACAATTTATGCACGAGCGTGGATAATTTTAATATTCGTTCTTTGCCTTAGTGTGGCTTTGCCAACGTTTGTGCAGCTTCACCTTTCTGCGTTCATGATCTTTTTCAGAAATGGTTTGATTTCGTACCATTTTAGCAGTGATTCGCAAATGTCAATGAAAGTTTTCACTGTCAATTCATGTGGCACCCAAACATCGAGCTTCTTTGTGTATCCAGTTTTCTTCAAATGGTTAATAACTGTGTTATGATGAATGTGTAGTTCCAAAGCAACGTCCATGCTGCTTATGTGCCGGTCTTGCTTAATTTTTTCTATGATTTCATCCATTTTTTCAGTGATTGGTCGACTAGAGCGAGGAGCATCTTTGACATCAAAATTATAAGATTGAAAATGAGCAAACCACTTTGCTGCTGTTTTTCTAGATACTGCATCGTCTCCGTAAACTTTACAAATTTGTCAGCAATCTTCGACGCATTCTAACCTTCTTCTTAATAGATAAGCAAAGTATGACGATAATGTTTCGAATTTTCACTCATTTTTAAGCTTACGTTTTTTTTCACAGCACAATGCTATTTTAATAATGTCTTTTTATAAAATCAAGCTTAAAATATCACCTTTCAAACAAGTTACAACATTGCCAAATGCAATTAATATTACCAGAGATATTTTATTTTAAACCCATCTACTGGCAATTTATAAATCCCAGCGTTTTATAAATCCAAGAATTGAAGTCGCTTCTTTACAAATACTTTAAATATTAATGTTTAACGATTGCTTAGAATCTATGTATATACCTAGATCTTTGAAGGTATCTATACGACTCAAGATAGTAGCTTTAATCTTATAATCTATACTATTAATAAATCTGTAGCCACTTTTTATGTTCACTCATCACGTTTAAACGACAACTCAGATTTTTATAAAATTTTGTACACATATTTATAGGTCAGCAGAGAGTGCAATAGGATACTTTATTTTAACCCATTAACAACCAATGTTACTATATGGAAACATATGCGTCTCGAATTTTCATGAAATACTGCATAATATTTCAAAAGTTTTAGTGCCATTTTTTTTAAAAAGTAAAATTAGCATGCAATAATAACTTATTTCTGCTCAATGGCATACATAGTTTTCACCAAAATGTTGCTTCAAGTCTAAAAATGTCTGTTTTTTATGGTTTTCTTTCGGCCCTAATGGATTAAATTGCACTTCGGTTAAACGAGAACAAAATCAATAAACGCTTTTAAATTTCCTTCAATTTGATACCAAAATCATGTATCTAGTTTGAAAACTGTGAAAAATTTTAGTACCAGATCTTTTTAGTATTAATTATAAGCTGAGAATGAGAGAAAAACGACTTGAAATTCACACTTTTAGCTTTGAAGGCAAATATTTCAGTCAGTTTGCAATGGATTTCAATAATTTTTTTTGAAAAATGTTGTTTGTTAAAATATCCTTCAAACATAAGTTGAAATTTTTACTAAACCAAAGTATTAATATTTTTAAAAATTTTTTTAAAAAATGATCAAAAATTTTTAGTTTAAGCCAAAAAATTGGATAAAAGTTGTTTTTGTTGTAAAAAAAATTAAATCCAAAATTTAGGTTTTCGATTTCCTATCAGATGATATAACAATCTTAAGGTTAATAATTTGTAGTATTACTTAAACAATAAAAAATCGTTTTGGTAGCGAAAAATCAAGCCTACCCACTATCAATTTTTGAAAGCCTACCCGGCAAAGCGGCGGGTTTACGCTAGTTAAAAATAAAATTTTTCCTTTTTTGCGAAAATGTCATATTTTGGCATTTATCTGGATTGAGAAACATATCATTTTTAGAACACCAAACTGCAAAGGATTTCAGATCAGACTAAAGTAGATCTGAACCATCTTTAGAATTAACTGTTCTGTTTATTTTCATATGATCAGCATTATTAAGCATGTGAGAGAGTTTAATGATGCAAGTTACATCATTGATTGCTAAAATAAAAAGAAGTGGACCAAGTTGGCTACCCTGAGAATTACCTCATTCAGCAATGAATTCAAAAGGCAACACTAATTGAGTGCCGTTCATACAAATTATGTTATAAGTTACTGCCCTTAATATGTAATATATAACTTGTCAAACTGTCCAAAGTTATGGCTTATAACGATTTTGTTTCTCGTAAAAGATGTTGAATGTTTCTGCCTTGTTTGAGTATCATACAGTTTTTCAATTTTTTCTACAAAATATTTGGACTTTTCATTGTAATTATTATAATTAGAAATGCTAGACTCTCACACAAAAGAAAAACAAAACCTGAAGACACAAATGAAGATCTAATGCGGTTCTTGCTTTTGTCATCTGATCCAGGAATTGTTTTACTTAAAGTTGTTATTGTTCTACTTCAACTTCAATAGAAGCAAGAGTGGAACCTGTTTCGCATTCTGAGGAAGTAGTTATGGAATAAGTTCCAAATGAAACCACTTCCCGATTTTCAGTACGGAAACAGCACTCCCACTACACTAACGCACATATATATAGATACAAAATTTCTTGCGTTTTTTCGATATGTTGTTTTTTTTTTTTTTTTTAATCTTTAATGAAAGCAACACCTGCCTGGCAGGCAACTGTAATTTGTTGGCATAAATCACGTGACTGCATCGATGGTGGGCATGGCAGCTGGGCAGGAAGGCAGCCGTAAAGTATGCAGCAAAACACTCTGTCTACGCATTGAAATTATAAGCAGTTGATTTATGCTCTAAATAAAAAAAAAAAAAATATCCTGCAGAATTTAAAATTCATGCTGCTTCAAATATTCAACTGCTTGCTTTCTTGCTGATGTGTTAGTGAGGCATATTTGATTGCATGTGTAGAGGGGGCTTCAAGTGTTTATTTGACATATATATGTATTTGTGTCTCTGCATGGCTGCCTGTCGTGTATTTGGCATATTCATTGTGTGTGTTTTTCATTTGAAAAGAGTTGAAATCGTGCGAATGAACGAATTGTTAGGCAAATTTTAATGCATATAAAATTATGTTGATACGCTTGAAAGCTAGCTTTGTCAACACTGTTGAAGGTTTTGTTGAGATTGCTATTAATGTTTAATGCTGACAATAACTTGACATCCATCCAAAGAGTGTGTAAAAGTTTTGATGTGCTTGAATGCTTGTGACTTTATATATTAATTGCATTTTTAATTTTAACTTATCTCCCTCTTCTTCTTCTTCTTCTTCTTCTTCTCTATTTTCAGGTAAGCTGCTGTACTCACTTTTGCTTGAAATGATTTATATGCAAGCATTAATTTGGAAGAATCAAATTTTGGCTTCTGATGACAATTACTGACAAGCGTCAATCAATGTCTGTCAAAAACAGAAGACACAGATGGCAGACGGAACTGTATAAAAACATTTGTTAAATATTATTAGCTATACTTCTAAGTAGGCGAATTTATCTGATCGATTTCTAAGTGCGTATAGCAAAACATGAAAAATGTTTTGACAAAAATGTTTGCTGTCTTATTTTTTTTTTTTTTTCCTATAGGATTGTTTTATAAATCGAAAGAGACAGTGATATATCACTTAATTAAGTTAAAAAAGTTTTATTAGTTCAATGCTCAACGAGTATGATACGAGTATGATACTTACACACTGTGTAAGTTATCATACTGTGTGTATGATAATACACACAAAATTATTTTGTGTGTATCAATATATCACATTTTGAAAATAGCATAGTATTTCTGCATTTATAAAAGCGTAACATTGAGAAACATTCATGCAAATTGTGTTATTAGTTACTGCCCTTAATAGTACAGTCATTTGGTAGTATTACCTGAAAAGTTTTCCGAAAGTGTTGAAAATGGGTACATTTTATAGATTTATAGATTTAGATTTATACAAAAAATAGTATAAAAATAATCGGAAATGTCAATTTTGCAGTGAGTTTGGTGGCACCGGACTAAATTATTCGGTGATTCCAAGCCCAGAATCAGATTTTTCAACAAATTTAACATCAATATAGATGGTATGTGTTTTTTTTCCACAAATCCCAAATGCAAAATATTTTTTTTAAATACTATCATATAAGAAATCCCAAAATAAAAAGAATTTTCGAGCAGAACCGGGCCGGTTTCGACAATTTTTGAAGTTTTAATAGCTTAAATTATTTCATTCGCAACCATCGTTCACAATTCCTGGGGAATGACGAATTTTATGTGTCATTACATGTCAAGTATTAATTTTAATATACACGTGGTGAATATTTGACCCTTTTAGGGTTGCACTCTCAAACCTCATCGCCTCATATCTTTCGATTCTTGTCTTAACTGAATATTTTAGAATATTCTAGCCACATGAATGCGTTCCTAAAAAAATCAAGCATCTACTGGTAAATAACGAAAATTAAGTTCATTAAAGTAGGTGATCCACGAAATCATTTAAGATTAGCTTACACTGATCTGAACTCCTTATTGTATGTTTGAAATCATAAATTATACTGCCTAAAATCGAAAAATTGTTGCATTTTGGCTTGGCAATTTTTAGTAATAGTAATAAAATATTAATAGATAACACAATATTTACTACAACATTTACTTATATACAGAAAAAGTTGTAATATTTGCAAAAAACTATTTAAATGCATTACATTTTTAATGCATTACATTAAATTTTACAAAATTTCAATACAATTAAAAAATATTTCTGCACTGATATCAAGTCTTTTACAAGGCTCTTTCAAGCAAAGCTTGAATAATTACTTTCTTACAAGGCGTTTTCAAGTTGAGCTGGAACAACTTGAAATACTTAGATAAAATTTTTATCTGGGATAAACAAACAAGGCCATGTCAAAAATTTTAGATTGATCGGTTGATCCGTTATATTGCAAACTGCAATTTATTTTTGATTAAAATATTTAATAAAAAAATATATTAATGTTTAATGAAATAAGCTGCTTTATAAATAAAATTTTTTCAAAATTTATAATTTAATAAAAAAATAGGTTCAAGTTTTAAGTTAAATTTATGTTTTAGTTCCGTACATAGTACATACAAAAATTAAGCTACAATTTTTTGAAAATTTGAAAATATTTGCATTATATGCACATTCCTTAAAATCTCTAAAATTCTACGATATTTTACAATATGACAATACCACATGATTTTAAAATACAGTTCTGTGTTTCAAGTATGAAAATTTAAAAAAATTACCCAGCCAGCATTTGGAAAATAAATCTTTGAGGCGAAGAGAAAGCGATACCTCTAAAAGATATGACCCCTTAAACATTGGTCAAGAATTGAATTCAATTTTCAGAGTTTGTAGGCAATTCGCCGCAAATCGGAGGCGACGAAGGGGAGAAAAAGTTGACGGTCTCGATGTCTCTGTACCGTCAATTTGTTCGTGTTCCCTTTTATTCTTTTCGCATTTTTCTCAGATTACTTCATTTTATTTTTTGTATATCGTCGTGCATCTCTCTCTCTCTCTTATTAATTTGTTGGCTTCAGTCGCTTACGTTTGCTTGCTTTAAATTTTAAGAAAACAAGAAAAAAAGATATGAAATTGAATTCAATTCTTGACCAATGTAGAAGCTTTCGTCAAGTCCAAAAGAGAACGTAAAAAAAAATTGCTTTCAATTCTTGACCAATGTGAAAGGGGACTATGAAGATGAATTCTCTTTTGAGCGAAAAGAAAGCGAGCCGCTATCGTTACTCCTTGACGACAAAAAGAACAGAATTTGTTTTTCCGAAACAAATCAAGGTTGATTTATAAGGTTGTCGCAAGGGAGAGAGCGAGTACACATAATTGTCAAATCAAAGTTGACAGCTCATAGAAAAAAGTGCTCTCTTTTATCATCCGCTTTTCTTTCGTAGTCATTCGTAAAATTGACTGCTTTTGACAATTATGGGTACTGAGAAGAGAGTGCGATCAGCCCTATGACAACCTTATAAATCAACCTTGAAACAACACACTGCAGTTTCGTCGTTTTCTCTCCAAGGCGAAAAAAATAGTGATTGCAATTCGTTGTACCATTTTTGCTTTTGCTCGCGATGCAGAGAAGAATATTTTAAGTGAGCATGTGATATTTTTTCGTTAATTTTCCCATTAGCTGTGCTGTTTTTTTAATATTTTGTTTACTATTTATTGCTGTGTTTGTGCTCAGTCAGTTCAAGTTACATTCTCATCAAGTGAAGAAGTTTGTGGTACTTCGAAAAAGAAACTCAAATTGTAAATAAATAAACCAACGAAACGAAGTAATACAATTTCATTTTAATAATTTATATACAAAATAATAATTTCAAATAAATATTTCAAAATAGTAAGTTAACATAAAAAACGATGTTGTCAGCGAACCATTTAAGGAAAAAAGCAAAAGGAGAATCTTATAAATTCTTGTTTAGTTTATAAAAAAAACTAATTTGAAACATTGTGAACCAACAAAAGCAGAAGAAGATATACAGGTACAGATATACAATGCAGATGAAATTTTTTTAAGTGAGCAGAATATTTTTAAACTTAAAAGAAATAAAAAATATATAAAGAATTTCCTAATACATAGCTTATTTACTTGTTTGAAACTGAGCTGTAGAGTTCAGTAGAATTTCACCTTTTTCTCTGTTTGCTCTGACGACTCACTTTCTGCTAGCTAGAAAGATTTCGCCACGATAAATTTTTCTACCACTAGAGAGCAGAAAGCGATAAGAAAGCTCTCTCGCTGGCGAAAAAATGTTCTTATGAAGGAAGATTCACTTTTTGCTCTTCCACGATACAAAATGCTGGCTGGGTATGATTAAATATTTAAGATTTATTTTTCACTAAGTGGCGGCCATGGCGCAGTGGGTAGAGTATGTGGCCCATACGCCAGAAACCCTAGTTCGATACCCACCTGACACAAAAAGTTTTTTCAATTGAATTAGTTTTTTTGTTCGGCCGTTACCTCTCTGCAGACAATGGCAAACCTCATAGAGTAAAAACTGCCATGAAGAGCTTCTCTAAAAAAGCCATGAAAGAACATGAGCCGTTCGGAGTCAGCATAAAACTAGTAGGTCCAGTTCTCGATCATTTGTGTTCAAACATTTCACAAGACACTCAACACAACTGATCATAAGAAGCAAGGTCAAGGTGCGTTCAAAGGCTGAAATGGCCATTTATATTATATTTTATTATATTTTTCGGTATATTTCAGTAAAATTTAGTATATTTCAGTATAATTCGGTATATTTCAGTTACACCCGAACTTCTGCACAATTATTTTTTTTTTAAGAATGAATAAAGGCTAAAACAATTTTACAAAAATTTAAACATCGTCCTCATAGTTCAGTCCAATCCCACTCAGTGGAACGGCGTAAATTGCGACGATGTCACAATATCACAAAATACCACAAAATATAAAAATATCACAAAATATCTCAGGAAATAGAAATCCATAGGGCAGCTTTTTTTATAATCATCCTGGAATAACTCTTTATATAATAACCCTTTGTCCTCCCAAGAAAAAAATCCTTGGGACACTCATGTATATAACAGGTATTCGTAAATTTAAGCCCTTATTTTCTATCTGCCTTTTTTATACATTGAAAATTTAGCTTCGAAATAATATAACATAACATTTGCACCAGATTGCAAATTGCACTCAATCTATGTCCATATAAAGATAAAATTTTTAATTACATACTTTCTCACCATATACAATCTTACAAAATACAGAACAGAAAAATTTAACCTCAACTCCATCCCAGTGAACCAAAACTACCGTTTTTGAATTCATTTATGAATCTTTTTGGGTAGAAACGTTCATTTTCGGCACTCATAAATGAACCCTTTTTGTATCATTCGTCGGACTAAAATGGCTCTCAAAAATTAATCTTATTTTGTTCGGAAATGAGTTAAAAATGAACCAAAGAAAAGTTATTTTTGGTATTCGGAAATGAACCCTTTTCTTATCAATCGCCGGACTGAGTTGCTCCCAAAAACGAAATTTTTTTTTGTTCAAAAATAAGTGATTGTTTCCAATTTGAAAAACTTTTATATTATGTGTGTAATTTCAAAATAGTAAAGTTATTATTTGGGGAATTTATTTGATTACTCTTTTGCATGAAATGTTGTCGTGGTTTTCATTCTATTTGGGTTTGATCTTGATTTTTAAAAGAAATTTTGAAATGTTATGACAGACTTGATAAAAGATGAAAATTCAAATAGTTTTCCATACATGTAGCAGTATATCCATCTAACTTCCTATGACGAGAATCAATTCGCACTTGTGAAAAAGTTTATACGACGATTATATGGAGTTTAACATTTTAATTTACTATTATAAAAATATCAACAAAGGTTTCAATGTTTTCTTTTTTAACTCGTTATAGAATATAAAAAGTAACATTTATGAATCAATTTTTAACTCATTTCTCTTTATGAAAAATGATTTCCTACTGATATGATATAAAAAAATATCCTTCTTTGAACTCATTTAAGAATGAAAAAAAATCACATATGGTTCATTTCTGAACTTAAAATGAACAAAAAATAGTCCATTTACGAGAAATTTTTGATGAAAAAATTATTCCTTTTCGACTCAAAATAAGTATTTTATAAGTACAATTTTTATTTATGGGAAACGTTTTTACGAATTAAATCGTATATAGCAAGCTCTTTAAAGAAACTAAATTCTACTTTTAATTCTAAGAATAAAAAAAATTCTACCCAAAAACGTTCGTAAAACTCTCACCTCACGCAATACCTTCGCTTATGGTTCAGTGGGATGTCTAGCCTTAAAAGCGGTCTTATATTGCTTTGTTGCTCTAAATTAAAATAAAGCTTAGCGCAGCTGCTCAATGTGACTGAAAGTTAAGTATAAAAAATAAAAACAAAAATGGAGCTAGATAATAACAAACAAAATAAGAAAACCAAGAAAAAAAAATAAAGGAAAGGCATATAAAGAATGATTGTTACTTAAATTTAATGAAGCGTAAGAAAAAACATAAAAAAAATTCCTACAAGATATTCAAAATAACAACAATAATGTTCTAAAATAATGTCTTGCTTTGTTAAAAACAGGCAGTTAAACAGTAGCTGGATGGTTCAAAGGAAGCTTTACAATGCTGATATTCAGCTTTTGCTAGACAGTATTTTCAACTTTATAAATTAAAATAATTTTAAGGTTATATTTCTTGCTACTGCTTGAAAGGCTAGTAAAAAAGTAAGCAGCTTTTTAGCACCGCCCATTTAAATAACTGCTGAAAATACCTTTTATTTTGCAACGTTTTTGCAATTTTTTGTTGTTTTTTTTTTTATATTTTTTTTTGTAAAATTTGCAATTTATGATTTATTCCGCTGAGAAGTGTTTTTGTTATTTTCTTGGATTTTCATTTCGAACTTGACTGAGTTGAGCTTTTTTGCTCAACTGTCACGATCTGCTATGGCGCAGTTTTTTATTATTTTTTCTGTAAGCATTATTTAAGGTTTTTATTTATATTTCTGCAAATCACTTTTTTGGCTTGCCAAAGTGATGTTTAGACACTCTTTTCCGCTCTAGATGCAGTACAATCAGGCTAAAACGCTAAGAAAACCAAATCTAATAAATTCAAAATAAAGTTAAGTAATATCAACTTAATTAAGAGGAGGAGGAAGACGTGAAAAGGATAGAAAATACACTAAAAGAAAACAGAAGGAAAGAAAAAAAAAGAAAGAATAAAAAAAAGAATAAAAGAAACGAACAACTAGACCGTAAATCTTTAGTAAATAGGAATGGGAATACCAACATTTCAGTTTCAGAAGAATTCAGACAAGAGTAGATGTCTGGTCAGAGCTTTCTCATTCTAGTTGTTAATTAGTTTTACAATGTTTCCTATATTTTTAGAAAAGTTATGCTTACGCAAAATATTGCCACTTTTACGTCATGTTCGAAAATAAAAGCAAAACAGGCAGGATATATTTTAAGCGTATACATTATAACGTATACATCATGTTGGTATCATTAGCGCTTCACCGTATACAGTTAACGCACTGTTAACGTATAATTAAAGTCACGTTAACATGTTGTCTCAATATAAGCTAATGATATGTTTTATTGCAAAAACTTAAGGCGGTGCTTTTTTATGCAGTTTATAGTTCATATATGATATACGCCTTCAAAGTGCTCTGAATGTTTTTATAAACTATTTAAGCGACAAATAGAACATAATTACTATGTCTAAAAAGCTATTCAAATTACATGTAGTAATATGATAGAAATTGTGTTGGAGTTATACACGTTAAAATAAACTCTTTGTTCTTCATTTGTCTTTTTAAATTCTCCCGCTTAGCCAGCCGCGTAGCTAGGGGGGGTGGGGTGTCGCTTTGTCCTAGACGGCACTATCACGAAGGCGGCACCGAAACTACCGAGACTTCAGTGGACTTTCTGAGACTTGCGAATTGAGTTTCCATTGTTTTTGGGATCAATGAGTCAGGGACATGTAAGAAAGGTCCCAAATAGTAATTCTGTTGCGAATTTTTCTTACTATTGCCGAAAGTGTCGCTTCTTGTGAAAGGAGCTTTTCTAATTTAAAATTCATAAAAACTTCTATGAGATCTACAATAACTGAATGCCTTGCGTCTACGTAATATTGCCATATTACGTATATCTATACGCACAGAAAAAAACTTAAATAAAATAATCTCAGAATTGCGTATATAATACAAAACACTTACGATGTTTTTGTTAACTAAAATTCTTGTTCAATTTATCATAAATAACTTTTATAACGATACGAGTATGTTGTTATCTAAGGTAATTTTACCCCGACTTTTTGCGAAGAACATAGACAATAACTACCTGAGCTTTGTTTTTCCTGTCAAGAAGATATTGAATAAATTTCTTTGTTGGACTATACAAGTTTCTTGGGGTTCATACAAAATGTTGAATTTAAAGTGGCTTAAGCAAAAATGCTCATTGTATTTTCGTTCAGGGAAGGCCACCTTTTAAGCAATGAAGTGAATTTCGATACTCCATTTAACGTTTTTTGCCAATAGAAAAAGAAGGAAAAATTTAAAGGAAAAAGTAACTAAAATAAAAAATGTGTGTGTGTGTGTGTAAGAGGTCAGCTTCTGTACAAAAAAAAATTTAGTACATTTAGTAGAGCCGCTTACCTACATGCATACGTGAGTAATCGGCAGTGAGTAAATCAAGGTGCTTATTTAATTTCATACCATACCCTTGCGTAACACATATATTTATCTTCATTTCTTCTCTTATCAATCTTTTTACTTACTATCCAACTATCGGACTACTTCCGGTTGTACCCACTACTTGCAAGATAATATAAAAAAAAAAAAATGAAATGGCCATTTCAGCCCTTGACCGAGTATCTCATGATCAATTGTGTTGTGCGTGTAAAATGTTTGAGCACAAATCATCGAAAACTGCACCTACCAGCTTTATGCCGACTCCGAACGAGTTATAGCATGTTCTCACGGAAGTCCGAATTAAGTAATTCAGCCTATGAATTGCGAATGTAAATTACCCTTTTCTCACGAAGCAATCGTAATTCGGCTTAACAGCTTTTCTTTGTGTATTTTATTTTAATATTATTTGATTTGTTGTGGAGAACGAAAATGGGGAAAAAATGTACAAAATACATTTTTGTTTATTATATTATTTATTTTTTTAAGCAATTATACCATGAAAAAATTCACTGCCTTATTTTGATATTTTCATAGAATCAAACATCGAACCATATATGAGACTTGTCAAAATAAGGCAGCATGTCAAAAAATATATTGGAAAATGTCATGGGATGAGAACATCTTATAATTAATTATTCCACAACGAATGATACTCACTTTGTCTGCTGACTTTGAGAATTTGACTATTTGTTTTGCTTTCTTTTTATTTCTTCTTGTGTTTTGCTTGTGGTTTTTGATTAATTTTCTATAAAAATTAGAGATGAAACCGATTTCTACGTAATTCGGATGTTTATTCAAACTGAATTACCTTCAAATGAGGTAATTCGCCTGTCAAATTTTGTATGGCGAATTACTTAATTCGGAACATACTTCAGCCTCGAATTACGAATGAGAGCCGAATTACGTTGTTTAGAGTGCCGTGCAGACATGCTATTATATTCTCAATAAGCTTTATATGACAGTTTTTACTCTCTGGCGTTTTTCATTGTCTGCAAAGAGGTGACGGCAAAACAGAAGAATTGATTTAATTCAAAAAACATTCTGTGTCAGATGGAATTTGAAACTGAGTTATATTGCATGCCAGCCACAAACCCCAACCAGTACGCCACGGCTGCCACGAGCAAGATCATATAAATCGATCTAATCTGCTCTTGTGCCAAACAGAATATGCTGGATTCTATTTTATTATATCGTTTTTTAGTTTAATTTTTAGTTACTTTTGGCTTCTTACGGTTGCACAGGATACAACATGATAGAAACTAACCAAGTCTATTTTTATACCAAATTTATAATTGTTCCCATATTTTTATACTGTTTTTACGTTTCATTTCCTGTTACTTTCGGCTACTTCTAGTATCGCGCACAGTATGTGAGATCATAGGATGTGATCTAAACTATTCTCGTGCCAAATAAATAGTTTTTTGTAGTGTTATAGCGTTTTAAAGTATAATTTCCGGTGTCTTTCGGCTTATTCCAGTTATACTCGTTTCGTACATTATGAAAGAACTAAACCCAATCTACTCCTGTCTCAACTTTTATCATTGTAGTATGAATGGGTACCAAAATGTACTCCCTTACATATATAAAATTTTTTAAATATTCCGCCCACAAAAAAAAAAGGTGCGAAGAATGTTTAACTATAAGCTATGTTATATCTAAAAAATGTTTATTGAGATAACCTTTCCAATAAGTTTAAATTTGTCCAAATCAGTTATTTACATCATATGAAAATTTGCGTTTGAAATTTATACATTTTTTGTGACGCTCTCGTTTCAACTTTTGCAAAATGCCCTTTATACACATTTAAAAGATGTGTACAATTCAAAAAAGTTTGAAAAATCCACCCTCTATTGGACAGCATACTTTGGGATATTATTGCCGCCATAAACATTTTTTATTTTGGATCACAGCTAAAACCTCTTTAATGGTCTTATTATCGTAGTTCTGCTTTTATAAAATAAAATACGATTTCTGTGTGGAGCAATTATTGTATGTCCAAATTACTTCGGAACCCTTGGAAAGATTTCCAGGCATTGAATGGAGTGCGACTCCTCCCAGACAACTTGCAAATTTAAAAACTGCAGTAGCTTATCACGTATAGAAACTGCAGTCTTAAGATTGATAACGAAAGTACATATATTAATTGAATCTCTCCCAGAAATATGGTTGATATTTCTCAATTAGGATCGAAAGTATTTTACCATCAGACATAATCATCTTAAGCAATGTAGTCAAGATAAGACAGTGGAGCGTGACACCTCACATACAACTCTGAAAATTGTAATAAAATAAACTGCTACAAATTGCAAGCTTGCAAGCTGACAGACCATCTTTATAGCTGGTGCAACGTGAATCGTATGAATCTTAACATGAAGAAATGCAAGCACAGGACTTTCACTCGAAAATCTCCTGTCACATGTATTTATAAAATTTGTGACCATACATTAGAGTCTTTAGATGTCTTTCATGATCTTGGAGTAACTATGGATACTAAACTTCGGTTTCATATTCATATTAATAAAATTATAAATAGAGCAAATAGTACTTTAGGTTTTATTAAACGATGGGCAAAAGAGTTTAATCATCCCTATATAACAAAAACCTTATTCACCTCTCTAGTGCAACCTATTTTAGAATATGCTTCAATTGTTTGGTGCCCTCGATATAGTTGTTACATTGACGACATAGAATCAGTTCAGAAAAAGTTTATTTTATTCTGCTTAAGCAATCTTTACTGCAATTTTAATTATCACCTACCACCTTTTGAATATCATCTGCAACTTTTAAATCTTCCTACTTTAAATAATCGGAGAATTATGCTAAATGCTACTTGGATTTTTCAAGCCTTTACATGGATATGTAGACAGTCGATATTTACTGAGCAAAATTTACTTTAATATTCCTCTCCGGCCTACAAGATCTTTTGAGTTACTTTACCTGAACTTTTGCAGAACTAATTACTTGCAAAACGAACCACTCAGAAGCGCTTGTGGGGACTTTAATTTTGTATCAGATGCAATTTCTTTAAATGAATCCGTTTACTCAATTAAATTTAATATTTTAGATTATCAGACAATATTTTAGATTATTAGACAGTACCGCCACTAATCTGGATCATGCTTTCCAAGGATACTTAATATTTTCCTGTGATGTTTGGTAACAACCTATACAATCTAGCTGTGTAGTTTAATAGGATTATCCAGAGCGAGACCACTTCTGTCTCGCCTGGCATATGCCGGTTTGGAGGTGTTCATACGTCAGTCAAATGATTGAATCAATCAAAATTTGTTGTTGCTTTCCTATGTAAAAAAAAATGAACTTTATCTCAGAGCGAAAATTAACTCCAAAATCTTCTCTCGTCAGTCAAAATTTTGATTGAGCTCCAGACCTGCATCAATCAGTCAAAGGGTTGCATTATTTTACTTGTCTGCTTTTTAGTAGGCAATTATATCAAGGAAAGTAGTTAACTGAAAACAAAGGTAGTTTTTTGAAGTGAAAAAGAGGTGTTGTTTCTTTAGTTCCTGCCATAATTTCATTAATTCTTTTGTTTTTTTATGACTTGCATGCGATGGTCATTCAAATAGGTATAATATCCGGCGTATTGATTTCCTAATGAGATCAGTTTTAATCCTAAAAGATCAACTATATTTCCGCTATTGTTTTCCATTTTGTAAAATTATTATGCACACAAAACAACTTAATAAAAGAAACACCCAAATAAAGTAATGCACACAGCACGATATGAATTCACAAAATAGTAGGTAGCAGAAAAGTAACAAATGCCTGCGTCGGAGCTTCAATCAAAAAATCGTGTGTGAGCAAGCGTCAATCAATATTTTCAGAGAGAGTTAAAGAGAGTAAAAAATCGCGATATACTTCAATCATTTGACGACTAGCTTTACATGTGTGAGCTGTGCTCTAATCCATATTTATATAGATATACACGCTATAGATATATTCTGATTATCCAGAGCAAGACCCCGTCTGTCTTGCCTAGCACACGTATGAGCTCGACCTCGTCCGTCTAGCCTGGCATATGGGAGCACCGCTCTAATTAATTCATTCTATTTACTACTAAGAAGCTAACCGGATTGCAACTGTATGTTCTTGAAAGCCTGGAAATTTTACATTTTTATAAAAAATTTAATTGTACTTAAATAAATTGTATTTATTTTGTTTATTATTAATTGCTATAAAGCCATATGTACTTAGCATTCAAATAAATAATAATAATAATAATAAAATAAATGCTACGCTTAAAATTAGAATGAGAGCCACAAGAAATATGCGTAAGATTGGACAAAAGGGGCGTGAAACCTCCCATTCAACTCTGTAATTTAAAATACGATACCTTGCCACGTATAGAAGGTGCAGACTTAAAATTCAGAAAAGGGCTGATAAGTATAGAATATAATCACTGCAAGAATATGGTTGAGATTGAAGAATGTGACGTTGCACCTGTTATGCAATTCTTAATCAAAAAATTCGTTAACTTTATGTATAGAGTTAATAATATTCACTAAAAAAATTGATGAGATGAAAATGAAAATGAAAATGGAAAAGTGGGGTTACACCTTCCATACAACACAAAAATTTCAAAATCTTAAAAATTTTCCACTAATTGAAGCTTTGCTGGTGTTATAATAACATAAGTCTGAAAATTATTAGCAACGGAAGTGGATAAATTTCGATGTGAGTGGAAAAATGTTTCTTACTTACATTTACCAATTGGAATTTAATAACAACAACGAAATCAGCCTGGAGATAAAGCGAAGAACAAAAATTGCTAATAGGCGCTACTACGAGCTCAGTAAGCAACTAAGTTCCAGAGCCCTCTCTCGATCGACAAAACTAAAACTCTACAAGACGCTGCAGCTGCTGCTCGGGGGGTGTTCGAGAGAAAAGTTCTTCCAAAATCTTCGGTCCTGTTCGAGTCGGCGATGACTATCGTATCCGAATGAACCACGAGCTGTATGAACTCTACGAAGACATTGACGTAGTTCGGCGAATAACTGTGCAGCGGTGATGTCCATCGTATGGACGACGAAGCTCCAGCGAAAAAGGTGCTCGAGGCGAGGGTCGCTGATCAACGACGACGAGTGAGACCATGCCTTCGATGGATGGACCAGGCTGAGGAAGCCCTAACTGCACTTGGTGTAACTGATTGAAGAAGGTGCGCGCAAAGCAGAGGCGCCTGGCGAGAGCTGATGAGGTCAGCCGAAACCCGGACACGGGTTGTTACGGCCACCTAAGTAAAGTAAGTAAGATTGGAATTACCAGAAAATGGAGCGAGTCTGGAAGCTAGTTTATATATTTAAATCAATGCTATAAAGAAAGATATCTTTTGTAAAGAAAGTATCTTCTTAATTGTTTTTAAAAGTTTGAGACGAAAAAGTTTCAATACAGGACAGTTGTAATGAAGTTATAATTTGATATAGCTGACATGACATGACATATGTCAAAAATTATTTATTAGCTACTATGTTTAATTTGCAAAATTTCAAAACTACATCATAAAAGCATTGTCAGTTGAACAAAACTTAAAGCTAGTGTCACGTGGACCACGTCCTCTTTCGTGGATCTTTTTGAGCTTTGCTAGAGAAATAATTAATTTAAATCTAGCTCAATTAATCACCCAAATTAATCAATTAAACTGATATATCTTAGTTTTAATATATATATATTTTTTTTTTATATTTTACATATAACATATTTTTTATAGTTTTTATTGCAAACCTTCCTCAAGACAATATTATCAAATTTTTGTCCAATTCTAAAAATATAAATAACAAGAATTCTCAGTAAAAATAAGTAAATAAATACTAAACTCTATTCACATTATTTTTGCCAAAGTAAGTGACTTTATTGGGATTTGCTGAACATACTGTAAATTTTCAATTTAAAAGTGAAGATTATGCTTCGCTCTTAACCGCTGCTAATTCATGGCTTAAAATTTATAGCCAACGGAATTGCGCCGCAAGAGTTGTACACGTTGTACAAGAGTAACGTACGAAAAGTTACAAAAAACCTATGCACTGTAGTGGTTAAAGTTTTTTCATTTTCCGCTTCAAGCACTTTCCTTTTTTTGGCTATTTTCAAGTTTTTTCCATTTTTGGAGATTTATTTTTTTTTTTTTTACCAACTATTGGCATGCAAAATCGGGCCACGTAAATAGCACTGCAAGGTATAGTTTTCTTGGTCAACTTCCGGCCTAGCTAAAAGGCGCTCACTAAAGTCACTTGAACCAATAGTAGCCGCATTTATTGTTCGGAAGGGAGTACAAAATGAAGGGTTACATTTTTGTTTTCTAAATGACTACTACTACTATATATAATGCTAGGTAAGCTATTAGTTAACTTTTTAATTTCTTTTATACATATTTTTTTTTTTTTTTTTTTTTGTTGTGTATATTTCTCTATTACTTTATTTCACGTTCAAATACACAACGCTATTTAGCTGTCTAATGTTGGCGCTTTTTACAGTATCATATAAATAACATTTAACCCATTTTTCCGGTGGTTTCCTTGCTATGGTGGCTGGCTGGCTGACTGGCTGGCAACCGTGCAACAAAATGAAGTAATAAAAAATAACACAGAATATTTTCAGAGGTTTTCTATGTGTTTACATTGGAACGTATATTTGTGGTATTCCGCAGCATTCTCAGACTCCTTTACGCACACACACAAGCTCACACGTTCTTCATACATACACACACACACACACACACACACATAGCTTGGCACACAGCGGCGTGTAAAACATTTTGTTGTCATTTAACCGCAGCGCAGGATTTAATGAATACTTCACATGAGTTGTAATGGAATTTTACTAATTAATTTGTGTTCTTTTGTCCTTTTATGTTATTTTGTTGGTTTTTGTTATTTGCTGTCTTTAAGCCTGGATTACTTAGGCAATTCTTTGTGGAATTTTTAATTTAATTGGAAATTAAGCTCGGTTTGCTGATAAGCCAAAGCTAAGGTAATTCTTAAAAAGCGTCTGTATGGGAGAGAAATCAGCGCGGTCGAAAAAGTCTCTAATGAAATAAGTCCTAACTTCCAAAACTCCCTAATTGTCAAAAAGAATAAAATTTTAATAATTCCTAATTTTTATTCTTAGCATTTCAAATTTTTATCTATTTCATAAAGTAACTAGCATGCCATAGTGTTCCGCGGCTTTGTCACTGCCTTTTTTTTATCAGCAAAGAGCGTTAACAGGTTTTTGTTACTCTTTGAATGAGTGTGGAGAGAGATAGAGCGTAAAAATTTCATATAAAAAATCCTAAACACTCTAAAGTCAAAGTCAGTCAATCACCTCGCGTTCAGAAATGAGCAAACTTAGATCGCTCTACAATTTGAATATGCGCTCACCCTCACTGCTTTTTGACAGCTTCTATCCAAAACAACAACAAAAACTTTTGAACGCCTTTCAAACGATCACCGTGTGATATCAGTTTTTAAGACAATGCATGTCAAACAAAATAAAAAACAGTTTTTCTTTTGTTATGTTTTGTTTTGCAGCATTTACACTGCATTTATGTGTATCTTTCTATTCTCCTTGCGCGAAGCTCATCGGTTTTTTATGCTGTGTTGTTCTAGCTGAACAAAACAGAGAACAGTATAGAGCAACTCTCGTAACACAAACGCGCGAAAAAAAAAACGATCAAACAATTCTTGGCATCGGGCAAAGTTCATTACTGTAAGTTAAATCACTTGAGAGAAAAGCACTCTTTTTTCGCCTTTGCTCGAACTGACAAAGTAGCTGTTAGCTAAAAATTGTACAGATTCAGATTTTATTTTCTCTTGATTTCCTTTCATCCATTCTGACAGTTCGACCGAGCTTCTCTCAAGTGATTTAACCTATATTAATCAACCTTGGCATCGGGGATGATTTCTTTAAAAACTTAACACTTTAATTTAACAAATGTACTTATAATTAAACCATTTTGGTCCACTACCAGAACGCGTTGGAATTTCGAAATGTAATTTTCAGATTTAATTATTAGTGATCTCATTAAGAAAATTCCAAAGTTTGAGACTTTTTCGAATTAAAATTTTTTGGCTACGAAGTGGTCAAAGTCAAAGTGGCCCAATCTGTATACAAAATTAATGTATAATATAATGTATACATATTAATAAATGAAACATATGTAAAAGTGACATGTGAAAATATAATAAAAGTAAAATAAAAATAGGGCCATTTGTCGAAAAATCGACCATCTCTGTTTTATCACACAGGTAACACATAGTTAAACCTGTGTTGTCCAAAACCAACTTATTCTCATATTTTGGTTCTTGGCTGCCTGCTTACGTAAATAATTTTATTATACATTACATTTATAAATTTGTTTTTTTTTTGATTTTTTCAAAAATTGTCAAAGAAATGTATTTTTTTAACCGCTTACCTGGATAGGTAAAAGTAGGAAATTTAAAAAATTAATTATTTTCTAAATTTTTATTTAACTGAATCGTATATATTCGGAAAGAGTTTGAAAAAATCTCTTTTATTTTTTCCAGAAATTAATTTGAAAGTTAGTGGTCGAAAAATCGACCAGCGGGCTAAACTGGGTTAAAATTTCGAAATAGAAATATGACTTTGCTGTACTGTAGCACAAATATGACATTTTGAAGCCTATTAGGAAAGAAAAATTTGCTCTTCAATTTTATGTAATAGTACAGATATAGATAGATAACTCCCAACCGCAAAAAAAGAAATAATTCCTTATAAAATATATCCCAAAAAAATGAAATAAAATTAACTACATTAAAAATTATAAATTTCAAAAAGTAAAAAATGAATTTTTTGATAAAAAACAAAAAAAAATGTATTTTTTTCTATAAATAGCTTCTATGAAATATTGTTGTCATTCAGCTTTCGTTTTCATGTTTTAGTAAAGAATAATAAAAAAAAAACCAAATAAGAGTTTGCGAATTTTATATTTTAAGTTACAACGCCCCGAATAACTTGAAAAATTATTGTAGTTAATTTTCTACAGTTTAAGACTGCTCAAAGTTATGATGAAGCAAACTAAGCATCGAGGGAAAATAATGTTTTTATACGAATTCACTTAATTGTCAATTTATCGGCGGTCTATGCAAAAAAATATGATTCTTATTTATTTTGTCATTAGAGCTATCAAAAAAAATATACAGAGCTGAATTTAGAAACACTGAAAAAAAAACTGTTTCCCTAAAGAGCTTAGAGACCAACATTTAACAATTAATGTAACAAAGCATTTAAATATGTCCTACACAATCAAAGCTAAATTATTTCAAAGTGAAAAAAATAGTGTTTTTATAATATTTGCGAATTTAAATTGAAATTTGCGAATTTAAATTTCACGATTTTTGGGAAAAAATTTTCTCACCTGGGTGGCTATTAGAGCCCTGCATGAGTATGCTTTTTCGTCTTCCTGAATATATTCTCTTGCTATAGAATAAAAAATTTCCTCTATCCCTTTTCTGCTTTGCTCATACCTGCTCAAACACTCTCTATGTTTTATTCAGATATAAGAAACGAAGAGAATAAGAACACGATGCTTTACTAACAACACCAGGTAGCAAATAAAGCAATAATAAATATCAGAAATATCACTGCTCATACCCTGAATATTTAGGGAATATTTTTTTAGTATGTTTTTTGTATTGGTACCCTAAAAAGGGTGGTAGATAGGGGGTAGGTGTGTTCGGGAGAAATGTTGAAGGGCAAAAAATAATAGGACCATTTCATATATTTCACCCCTCTAGGAGTTCAGCTACGGCCGATATAAACATTTTTCGATAGCTTTTGTGTTTATTGTGTGGGGAGCCTCAGAAGGGTGGTAGATAGGGGATAGGTGTGTTCGGGAGAAATGTAGAGGAGCAAAAAATAATGGGACCAACTCCTATATTTAACCCCTCTAGGAGTTCAGCTACGGCCGATATAAACTATTTTCGACAGCTTTTGTGTTTATTGTATGGTTCAATATTGTATAATATTGTATTGTATTGTAAAGGTGTACAGTTTTTAATGTTACTCACTAAATCAATATCCATTCAGAATAAAATATTTTTTATTAATATTAATGTATTTTTATCATAAATAAATGCGTTTGATTGCACCTCTATCCAACATCAAACTGACTATGCATTAAGAATAACATAAAGCTTATTGCAGGGAAAAACCAACATACCTGATTCTTATTTAGGTCACTGCAGCAGATTCCTGAGTATTCGTGTAGTTTATTAAGTAATCAGAGAAATAACTGAAAGAACGCGTAGATCACAAGCTCACCTCAGTACAAAAGTGTATGAAAAGAGAACAGAGAGCAAATAAAAAGTTATTTTCTTGCGCTACACGACTTGTTTATATTTATTCGCTTGCAGCTTTGCATGCACTACAGCTACAGCAGAGAATCAGGGTATATTCACTTGATGAAGATATTCATGCAGGGCTCTAGTGGCTATAACTTTTAATCTAATTCGTTTATTAAGAAAAACTTTTCAACCTTAAAGGAAAGTTGTGTGCAGCCTTCTTTCATACTAACTATTGCAATCAAACAGGTAACTTCGGCAAAATTAGCAAAGATTGTACTTTCAACATCAAGAAGTTTATGAGAAAAAGTTGATAAAATCATGATCATGAAAAGTATATTTTCAAGTTTTATATTTCATTTCGATAGATTGGACTACTTTTAGAAAAAAAATTGTAAAAATCAGACCAAGAATTAATTTTTGTCAAGCATATACACAAATTTCCCATGCATAAATTCTCTCTTCTGACCTCTTATCATAATGTTGTTGTAGCCTCCAATAGGTTCAGGTCAGACCCGTAGCTAAGGGGAAATTTTCAGTGTTCATTACTAAATAGTATATGTATATCACGAGCGAATAATACAATTTAGGAACTATAATTGAAAATTATTACCTAGTTTGCTTCAACCAATTGATTGAGTTACCAGCGAGGTAAAAAATACAATAGAGCCCAGGCAATACTCAACAATGTCAGACAGAAGTCAAAGAAAACTTTTCATCGATATAACTTCCAAAGTTATGCCTTGCAATGTAGAAAACAGAATAAACATAATAATTAAATTTTTTTGAGGAATAGAATCCATTGTTAGAAACAGTTTTCATTTCAAACGAAATTTCATTTTATTTCCTCAACTCTCGCCTATCTCTTTAGATTTGCTAAAATTTTGTTGCGCTTTTCGCCAAATAAGCGAAAAATATAGTTACATAAAATACCAAAAATTATCTAAAACAAAGAGGCAAGAGAATGTGAAAAACAGGCACACAAAAAAAAAACATATTAAATTAAAGCGTGCAAAACTTTTGCAAATCTCAACAATCTGAGCGGAATTCACAAGTTGTTACCTGAGCCGGAAGAAAGTTTAATGTGTGCAGCACGAACGAAAGTGATATCCTCACTCTACGAAAGTCAAACATAACATTCAAAAAAGAAAACTAAAACAAAAGTAAAACCAGAAATGAAGGTAAAAACGCAAGGATTTGCTGCCAGGATTTCATGGATCCTTAAGAAAATTACATTATATAAGCTAATACCTTCCTCCCGCTCCTCTATTCGCATTTGCTTTTGGATTAAAAAGTGAAAAATAACAGCGAATTAGAAAAGTAGTTTCGTTTTTGCAAAAAAAAAAAAACAAATTTACCACCACCAGATCGAAATTTAGGAGCCTAGTGAAAAAACAAAAAAAAATTACAGATGGATGTTGAAAATGCGCCACTTAATCACGCTCTGACGACTTACGTGTACCTTAACCTTGTAGTGTCAGACTAAGAAAGGACAACATTGTACCGCTTGAAAATAAGAAACGGGCATGGAAACGTTGGAATATAAAAACAGTTTTACTGAAAGTTTTCACACACAAAGTGTGGTGTGTGTGTGTGTGTGTGTGTGTGGTATGTGTGCTTGTGCGACTTAAGTAACCCCTCAAGAAAAATGCAAGGATGTTTTCAAAATGAGCAACAACGATAGCAGAGCGCCTGATATTTTAAGCATTTAAGAGAGATGTATAGGATAGAGAAATGAATCGAAAGTGTAGATTATATGGAACATGTACATTAAAAAATATCAAGAAAATTTAATATAAAGTCCTGAACATTCGGTTAAAACACCCGGTATTTATCGGGTGTTAATATAATTAATTTTTGTAATTAAATATTTATTTCATGTTTTTAATAAACTAGAATAATGAAAAAAGAAGTATGAGTGCGACTTACACGCACGGTAGAAGTGAAACTTCTACCTAAAAATTGAATTTATTTTAATAACATTGCTGCAAGTAACCAATCAGTTTAAGACCAATCTACATACCAGAACCAGTTCAAAATCTGTATTTTTTTTAAATAATCAGCTGGTATATAGGAAATATCGGTTTATCCCATTTGAACAAATGTTTATCAGGTTTCTGAAGAATTCAATATTCAAAGACATAATTAGATCACGGAATGTTTTAATTTCATGTAACTAAAGAAGTTTCACTTCAAAAAAAGCGAGTTTTTTAAAAATCCATTAAAAAACCGAAATTTTTGATATCTGTGTATTTTTCAGAAATTAAGTTTTATCAAAATCTAACAACTATATCTATTTTTTGTCCATCCTTTGTTTGCAGGCGATTCGAATCACTCTGCTTTCACACTGCCTGTTTTAAGTGGTGTAAATAATCACTCAATAACAATAATTTGGAGTAAGATACTACTTATTGAAAATAACCGAGCTACTACGATTTTTACCTATATCAAAAATTATCATATCCATTGCTTCGTTAAGGCTGTCGAAAAAAAAAAAAAAAAATTTGTATATTTTATTTTTTGAATAGTAACCGGTTTTAGCAAATACAGACAAATCGAAAGGAGTGCATCTAAAGTCGCCTTGCATTATGCTTCGACTTGCCGTTTCCAGTTATTAAGAAAATATATAAATTTTATCAAAAGTTTGTTTTCGGAATTCGCAATTCGTTCAGGAAACATTGACCCCTTTCACATTGGTCAAGAATTGAAAACAATGAAAGTGAGAACAAAAGGGAAAACGAAAAAATGTACGGTGCAGAGACATTGGTACCGTCAATTTTTCTCCCTTTCGTCGCTTCCGATTTGCGGCAAATTGCCCACAAACTCTGAAAATTGAATTCAATTCTTGACCATTGTGAAAGGGGTGATTACAATGCATTCGGATGGAATAGCAATATCTTGAATATTTTTAATATTTAAAGTTGTCCCTCTTTTATGGTATTATCTCTCTCTCTCTCTCTCTCTCTCTGTCTTTCTCTCTCTCTTTCTCTCTCTCTTTATTATCTCTAATCTGATAATAAACAACTTATAAAAATATTCCCCATGTCATAAATATTATTATTGGTTAAGAGGAGCTACTTAAATTAATACTACCAAAAATGTCCAATAATTCTATTATGAGCAAACATACCAAAACAAGATTTGACATCAAAAGAGTAATAGTAAAGGCAATAAAAATTATTGCCTTACATCAGCAACAAAAACATAACAACAAAGCACACATCCTGCGGAAATGCCAACTGACAAATGCTGAGAATGTCCCTGCAAGCAATTGGATAATATCGTTACTTAGCAATACAAAGCATCATAATAAAAATTCAGGAAATTAAGAAAAAAAGTCCGGTTTTATTAAAGAAAAAACTGTACAAAGAACGATATAATCAAACGAAATAAAATGCTGCAGCGCTTTCATTTAAATGTTAGCTATTGCAAAACAATCACAAGACGAATTCATTATTATCTGATGGTTGTGTATATTTTTTTTATTTTATTTTTTGTGTATTGCATCATGTTGATATAACGAGAAGAAACCAAAAGTTACTAGAACAAAACAAAATAGGTTTCTGACAAAGACTTTTTCCGTGTGTATATTTTTAGAGAAAATTCAAACAAGATTTGAATAGAAATAAATAGAAATTAGAATAAGTCAATTTTAATGATATTGCATTATGGTGACATTACCATAAGAAACCGAAAGTTACCAGAAGAAACCAAGTTTAAAAGCATTTTAAAATTTTTATTCACACAAAGATGAAAATTTCGATTTTAGGCTAAAAGGTTTCTGAGAAAGATTTTTTTCCACAAGACTTTGAACCAGGGATGATATTGACTTAGTTGGAAAAGGGCCAGAATTCAAACAAAAATTGGGCCAATTTGACGTTAATAGGGCTTTTAGTTTTAAAAAGTGGCAATTCAAAATTAAAGACTTTCTATTTGGTCACACGGTCATGCCATGGTCTGACAAATAGCACACTTTTTAATAATCTCAACAAGTCCAGTTTATTTTTGCTGAAAATAGTCAAAATTTTAAATTAACAGTTTTGGGAATCAAAAAACTTTAACTTTTTCGTGTTTTATTTGAATGAGCAATTTAATGTAGACTCTTCTCCGTTAAGACGTGTAAGAAGACGTTGATTAGAAAAAATTCACTGCTGCCAAAAAATATATTGAGCCATGGCTGAATTTAACAAAAAATAGTTTCATAAATGACCACAATCTTTGCAAGAAGAAGATAAAGAAGATAGAGAATTTTGCAAGAAGAAAATTAAGTCAAATTACATCTGATAAGATGACAAAACAATCGCCAAGAAATAAATTTGAAATTTGCTACCAAAACTTCATCAGGGTGTAGAGAGATGGTACTGGCCTGATTTTCTTGGCGTTGATATTGAATTGATAACAAAGTTGATTAATTTGTATGTATATTAAGGCATTGTCAGGACTACGATGGAGCCTTTAGGGCTCGCTCTTTTCATATAACGTGGAAAACAAATTAATTTTGTAGTTGAGATTACTAAAAAGTATGCTTTTTATGTTATCATGGCTGTGTATAACGGAACTTATTTTAATGAGAACATTTAAAAAGGCGATAGGAAATAAAGACTAAATAAAAATCACCCAAAATTTGTGAATTTTCTGTGGACGATATTTCCTACCTCCAATTTCTACCTCCAAATTTAAAATTTTGTAGAACGATGGCATAGTACACAATGTTGTCAACAGACATCAACCATAAAACTTTTCTTGTTAAAAATTGCGATAATTTTTTGGCTTAAACTTTTTCAAAAGGGCCTAAAACGACTAAAAAGGGCCTCGGGGCTTTTACAATTAAAAAGGGCTAAAAAAAGCCCTAAAAGCCCCCAAATATCATCCCTGCTTTGAACCACTCCAGACTTTAACATGTATTTTGTTTTGACGTCATACTAGTACACCCAAGTCTCGTCACCAGTAGTAATACGCTAAATGTCCGTATCGTCCATTAACAGCATATCCTGAGCGACAGTTTTGAGAAACTCTTTTTGAAGGGAATTCAGCAATTTTGGCACAAGTGTAAAATGGGGTGCGCCGATCAGGTCGATATATCAAGCTCGCCAGCGTTTTCTCTCACAGTCACACGACGATTTTCGAGCGCAATTTTCTTTACTTTTTTGACATTTTCATCGTTTATTGATATTGATGGAAGGTTGAGTTAAGTTTTCAACTGATGTACGACCCTCTTTAAATTCTAGTTAATTTCTACCACTCAAATGCCTGCGTACATTACTCGTATATGTAGAGCAGACTCCCCATAGGTTTTCTTGAACATTTTCAATGCACCCGGACAAGAAATTCCATTGCTAAAACACAATTTCAACCACATTCTTTGCTCAACTTTTTTTCATTATGAAATTTGCAGATCAGACTCGAGGTGAACTTGTTTTCAAAGCAATAAGAAAGAAACTACTTGATAGATAGCGCTTAAAATTAACGCCTTAAGCTGGAAGTTCATTAACTGCGTTTGCATTTGCGTCGGCTTACGTGAGCGAGTTCAACGTTTACGTGCGTAACATTGGAGAACGGAATTTGTGTTTTTTTGACAGCTCGTTGCAAATAGCCAGCAACGAGAAAAAAATAAAAGAAATGAGTTCATTCATTGAAATTTCCAGGCATGTCCCTTTAACATGAATTCGAATAAATAAATATTTTGATAATTTATTACTTGCTATTTGCTTAACATGTCATTTTTTTATGGTAAATGTTGAAAATATATGTTACTAAAACTCATTTTTTTTTAATATTTTAGCATAAAATACCCACCTAAAATTGTATTTCAAGAATTAAGAAAACGTTCAATAACTTTGTTGCCCTCAACTGTAATGGAGTCAAAATGCAATTATTGTACTCTGCAAAAATTTTCTTGCGTAAATTGTGCCAGCGAGTAGACGAACGCAAATGCAAAAGCAGCTAATGAACTTCCAGCTTAAGCTTATAACTCAAAAAAAATCACTAGCTTTATGACAATCGTTGTTGTTCTATTCGCACAGTCCGATTCAATTTTAAACAGAAGGTATACGCGCTGCAACTTCGCATTCCATCTTCAGCTCATCAGAGTAAAAAGTCACATCAAAAACATCATCAGAAGCACTACTGCGCCATCCCGCTCTGATAGGGAACATGCTGGTGAAGGTGCTAGTGAAGTCAAGGTTGGGAGTTTTATACCCGTTGTTCTTGTTATTTGCCAGTACCGCCGGTGATAAAATATAGATTATTAACATGCATATAAAAGGCAAGCACATTGATCTGCACCCAATATCGCTCAAACTGTAATTATTTTTTTGCGATCAGCCTGAAAGTATGCACAGACATTTTTTTTATACTTATCAGTGACATGCTTGCCTTTTTTATGTATGTACATACTTTCAGACTGAACATTTTTCAGAACAGTATATTGTAAAAGCACTGTAATAATGGCAAAAAATAATTACAGTTTAGCGTTAATGCTACCAATCCGTCTTAGGACGGGCTTTTATATTAATAAATCAATAACTTCGAGTATTTTGCTCTGAATGACTTCAAATTTTGGGACTTTATTCTTCAGATGTTTAACTATAACAAAAGGCAAGAAAGAAAAATATCGATGTTTAAAAAGTGCAAACCCTTACTTCTTCTTATGGCGTGATCAATCTTGAATTATTGATCAATAGATGAGAAGTTTAATAAGTTATTTATTCAATATCAACATCACAGAAATTAATAAATAACGAAAGAAAGGGTTAAATTGTATCACTATGTTTTAATTGAAAAAATTTTTGTTAGTATTCAGCTTCGGTCTTCTGCTGATTAGTTCTACTTTGCCGAACATTTGGCTTCGGCAGAATATTCACATTCGGTCGGACACTAATAAAAAGCTATACAGGCCTTTTTAACCCTTTACTCAATGTTTGTTTTCCAGATGAATTTCGAATCTACTTACTTTTTATGACTTACTTCTAAGCCGCAGCCGGCAGGCCAGTGACTGAGTTTGTCCAAAGCTCCATCCATAATTCCGCTGAGTACAGTGGGTAACAGCAGAGATAAAGACCTAGGAAACTTATATTTTAGACTGTGGGAAAGGGATAGCCGTATGTACTGATTGTGTCAAATAATAACCCAAAATGTTCAATACCTGAACGGAAACTACAGAAACTCCCTTCAAACATGGGACAACCAAACTCATCATAAATGTTTAAAAGGTATCAACCACGAAAAATGTACCAATATCAATGACATCCAATCTCAAAAGAGAATTGAAAAAGGTGAAATCTGAAATAACCTTGAAAAACATGAAGTTTCCTATCTCTTTATTTCAGGATAACAGTTCAAATACTATTATCACCACACCATCCGCGTATTCAAGTACGTTGACTCCGTTTCTGTTCAGTAGATTCAGCACTATGTTCATACCTATGAGCCGGAGAAGGAGTGATAACAACCATTCTTGAGGTGTACCTCTATTTGCGTATTTACTTGCTATTCCAAGGATTTGCTTGAAATATTCTTGAACTAAGCCCTTAAGTTTAGTTAATGGTTTATGTTTTTTTACGTGTTTTCGCGTGTTTCCTCGAATTTTTGCCATTTGACTGAAAAGAAAATATCCTATACGTATTTTAAGTGCATGTTGTATGAGTCTAAAAGTTCATTGATGGGGGATGGGGGGAGAAATATAAACTACTTAAATTAAACGTGAAAGTGCTGAGATATGTACAATTTTTTTGTATTCAATATAATACCATAGTATGAATAACATAAAAGCGGTCAAAAATATAACATGAAAAAAAAATCATTACATTAGAAAAGGTGGATTAAATTATGCTGAGATTTCTGATATACTTCCTTTTAAAAACAATTAAATTAAAAAACAAATGTTTTAAAACACGCAAGAACGCATGAATCAACTCTATGAGTAAACATCCACCATTTAAGTTGTTATGTGCCACGATTTTTTTTTTTTTTTCATGAAGTCACCTTTTTTTTGCTTATTTTCCTATCATTTTAATGACAACGGGGCAAAATGTTTCATTAATGTGCGGCACGTTTTTTATTGCATTTGCTTATATATTTTGTATATATATACCTTTTTTTTTATTTTAAGCGAATGTGAGTGTATAAAGAAAATAAAAAATTCAAATATACTGTAAGTGCTTTTAACACGCATTCATACAACAACAAAAACTTACTCATCAAAACAAATACAAACATAGACAAACTGAAAAGAAGACTAGAAGACAGCCAGATACAGCTTGACAGCTAGGAAAGTGTTGCATAAACTACTGGACGTTGACAGGACGAAAGCGAAAAAAAGAAGAAAAATTTAAACAACAAGTGCAAAGCAGGATATCCGTTACAACAACAAAACTAATTAAAATTATGACATGAGCGGTATACAAAAAAATATTCCAAAAAACAACAGCAACATTCAGGATGAGTTCAATGCTAATATTACCAAGAGTGATTTAAGGCATAAGACCAGGAGGATAAAGTTGAAAAATATCATAGATTTTAAAATTTTTCTATGAAAAGTTTAAGGAATAGAAACACATCTTTTTAATCAATGATAAATTAATGTCTGAAGGCAAAATGGCGTCTATTTGTAAAAGCTTTTTAACAGTTGACAGCAGAGCAGCTGCGTGCAATCATCTGTAAAAAATGTCCTAATATAAATTTGTGTAATTTTTATACGGACGGAATTCAAAAATTTGACAAGAAAACAAAATGGCGGTGGTTTTTCCAAAAAAAGTTCCAAATTTTTGAAATTTTTGGGAGAAAATTAATGATAAAAAAACAAGTTTTATCATCAAAATATGATTACCACCTTGTTCAAAAAGAAAGGTTCATTCACACTGTGAACCGGACTTAACTGTCCGATTCGAAAAATTTTTTAGTAGGTTGCCACATGTGTCTATGACAAGGCTGCCAAATATCAGCGTCTTTCGTTGACATTTGGTAAAGTGACATTGTTTTGTTTACAACAACTTTTTTCGTGTCTTTGATTTTTACGATGGAAGGATAAATTGAGCCTGATTCACTCGCCTGATGCCTGGCTTGCGTGTCATACTCGTATATCCATGTCTCATCACCAGTAATGATGGATTGGATGAATGATTCGTCGTTTTCGACCATTTCCAGAATGTCTTTCGCGACAGCAACTCGGTCTCTTTTTTGCATGAAATTGAGTTCTTTCGGTACCAACTTCGCAGCGACAAGTCTCAAGCCCAATTCATTCTTCAAAATGTTCTGAACGGATCCAATTGAAATGCCGACTTCCTCTGCTATCACTCTAATCATCAATTTGCGATTTTTGACCAACATTTCTTTGATTTTTTCAACGTTTTCTTCAAGAGTAGAACTCGAAGTCCGCCCGGTACGTGGGTCGTCTTCTACCAAAATTTCTAGTATCAAAATTTGATACAAGCTCGTTGCTCAATTTTTTTTTCCATCGTAAAAATCGAAAACACAAAACAGTTGTTGTAAACAAAACACTGTCACTTTACCAAATGTCAACGAGAGACGCTGATATATGACAGCCTTGTCATAGACCCATGTGGCAACCTACTTAAAAAAATTTTTCGAATCGGACAGTTAAGTCCGGCTCACAGTGTAAATTAACCTTTCTTTTTTACCAAGGTGGTATACATAAACACTTCGGTTGTACATAAATACGTCAGTGGGTGTATTTTAATTTCGACCCTGTCGTAGATCCATTCTTTACAAGTTTGCTTATGATTTTGTTTCAAACTCAGTAGTTTTATGTTTAAATAATTAATAAAAACAACTGTGTTCACATTCAAAACTATTTTATTCCAAAAATTAATAGTTAAAAATTAATAGTCAAACTATGAGCAAAGTTAATTGTAAAATCTTTAAATAGCGACAAATGCATTAAGAAATTCATATATGCAAACTCCTTTTATTTTAATAGACTTGGTAATTTAGTTCAATTATCCAATTTTCCAGGTGTTCAGATTCTAATCAACTCGTTTCCAAAATTGTTAATTATAGATAATTCGATTTTCTTATGTTTTTTTTTTTGCTGACCGCACTTTCCTAATAAATTCGCCACCAGTTTTCTTGCCCAGAAAAAAAAGCACAATGTGAACGGCAAAGCCGCATGTCTCACTATATGTGTCACCATATTTTCTTCTCTCACTCATTGTTTTGTCAAGGGTGTACTACGCATAGGGTGATGTTATGCTGGCGGTCAAATGATTCCTGATCACGTCACTTTTTGCGCTCTGTTTTCATTTGATAAGCTCTGTGCCACAAGTATCTTAAGCTGACGGTCATATGATTAGTAAATTTTATGCTACTTTTAGTATTTTATCCGAAAAAAGTAACATTGTTGATCATGGTTGAGTGTTGCTCTTAAGCAGGTTTCATTACTGCTTTCATATATTTCGTACCGAAATTGTACTATTTTAATGCTAAAATACAAATGTTGTGAATAATTCCAAAACGGAGCACTGTGTTGATCCCGTGATTTCATATTTTTATCGAATCAATTGGTGGCCTCTCAATTGAGAGCTCTCGTTCTCAATTTTTGAATTTACATTGAAACAACAACAATGCGTGCCCATGACCGCCAGTATAACATAGCCCATAGTTTTATGTTTGAAGAACATTCTTTCTTCTGTTTTGTGTTAAAACCCAGTTTTCTGCCAGTTACCCAAATTATTTTCAGCTTCGGACCGTGGACATAATTTTTCGGTTGCTTTGAATTTTTGAATAAAAGAGGCTCTCTCTAAAATTCCAGTTTTTTCTTTTTTTCACGAAAACAAGAACAACTAATTCATTTAAAATTAGTTGTTCTCGTTTTCGAACTACTGAACGACTCTAATTCATTTAAAAAAATTTATCCAAATTGGTTGAGAAACACGGCAGAAAATCATTCGTAACTGTTTCGCCTACACCTATTTATATACCGTATACACTCTAAAAACTGTTTGCTGAAATTAACTACAATACTTGTAGGCAACAGGTTTGGTACTATTACTGTAGTAAGTACACACATCAAATAGAATTCAACATGAGTTTTATTTTATATTGTAGTAAATTTCAACATAAACTTTACTCTAGATGTTACGAGTATAGTGAAATTAAACGTAACTTGTAGAATTTCACTTCAAAAAGTGTAGTTATATATGAAAATTACTATTTTAATAATAGTAAAATTTAACAACTGTTGAGTAATAATAACATCATAAATAGTAAAATTCAACAAATGTTGTTTGATTTTACTTCAAATGATATAGTCATTTGGGTATAGCATTTGGGAAATACTCTTAAAAAAAAAAATACAAATTAACTATAAGTATAGTAGTAATTTTTTGTTTAAAATTCAACTGGAGTGTTACTTCACTGCAAGATTTATTGTAAATTTTCAATGTTTAAAATTATATACAAACTTTAGTTGTATTAAGCAACATATGCTGAATTTTGCTGCAATATTAAAATTAAACTGTTTTTTCCTCATTTATTTCATTGCCAATAGACATATATATGTATGTGTGTTGAATTTTCAACATTAATTGTATAATTGCATCATATTCTCATTCAAGTTTGGTTTGCAGCTTATTATTCAGTCCGGTATCCGCTTTTCTATATCCAATTACACAAATTTTGTTAAATAACGCATTTTAATTTTAAGCTAAGATTGTAAATATTTTTTGCCTTGTAATGTACTCAATATTTATATTGGACTGCGTGCGAGAAGTGCTTTATAAATATTTAAAAATTGATTTTAAAAATGCTTTGTTTTATTTCTATAACTCTAACGACAAATTGATATAGGTTCTAGGTGGAACGGACTTGAAAGTTTTTGTTTTATGCATATTAGTGTGTTTTATTAATATTAAATCAATCATACAATAAGTTGAAGCGTCCTTCAGTTTTAATTGCTAAACACATGTTGAATATTAGTAAATAGCAGTAGTAATTACATTAATTACATTAAGTAAGTACATTTATGTAGTAAAAGTAAACAAAAGTTGTTGAATATTATTCATATTAAGGTTGTAATATTGCAAAAGTAATACAAAAATGATTGCAACATTAAACAACTAATGTTTAAGTTTACTAAAATACGTATATTAAAGCTTATATAATACCATATATTTTAAACAAAATTAAACACCAACTGTTGAATTTTACTACATTTTACTAAACAACAAATGTTGAATTTTATAAAGGTGTGTAAATTTACTACAGTTATAGTAGCTAAACTGTTGCCTACAACTATTGTAGTAAATTTCAACAAAAACTTTTAAGAGTGTAGACGAATAAAGTCATTGCACTTCTCTTCTTTATGCATGTTTATAAATAAAAGTTGTAATATTTTAAATACATTAAATTCTTTCCGCATATATTTTACTGATTCATATTATTTAGTTGACCAGAAATACTTATTATTTTATTGTTTAATTAGTTTTTTTATTTAATTTAAATAAAAGCAAACCGCACAAATAATACCTCAAACGATCATAAGCTGACTCGAATGACAATATACATGTATGCACATATGTATACACACCTATTTGTTGAATTTTATTACAGTTTATGTCGTAGAATAAAGTTTTTAATAATTGATTTTGTAGCAAAATTCAACATCTGGTGTTTAATTTTATTGACATTTATGTTTAAATTTAAGCATTCGAAGATTACTTCAAAAATTTTAGTACAATTACACTTCAGTTTAATACTATCATAATACTATCAGAGTTTTAATATAGTAGATTAAAACTATTTTACTCTCATTTCAAGCAACAAATAAGGCAAATTATAAAAGGTTATAAAATAGCTAGTAATAAAATGTATTCAAAACTATTCAAGTATTCAACTTCCCTTGCCATGAAATATTTCTAAAATATCATCAAAAAACTGAAAAAAATACATTTTCTTTGATTCAAAACAGCACAATTAGAATATACACTCTAAAAAGTTTTTGTTGAAATTTACTACAATAGTTGTTGGCAACTGTTTTGCTACTATAAATGTAGTAAATTTACACACCTTTATAAAGTTCAACATTTGTTGTTTACTATTGGTATGCAGTAAAATTCAACAGTTGGTGTTTAATTTTGCTTAAAATATATGGTAATATTTAAGCTTTAATATATGTATTGTAGTAAACTTAAACATTAGTTGGTTAATGTTGCTATCATTTCTGTATTACTATTGCAAAATTACATTCTTTATATGAATAATATTCAACAACTTTTGTTTACTTTTACTACAATAATGTAGTAATATAAAAATTACTACTGCTATGTACTAATATTTAACTTGTGTTTGGGAATTAAAACTGAAGTAAGCTTTAACTAATTTTATGATTGATTTAACTTTAATTAAACACACAAATCTGAATAAAAAAAAGCTTTCAAGTCCGTTGCACAAAGAAGCTATATCAATTTGTTGTTAGAGTTATAGAAATAAAACAAAGCATTTTTAAAATCAATCTTTAAAAATTTATAAAGCACTTCTCACACTGACATTCCTGTATAAAAATTGAGTACATTACAAAGCAAAAAATATATACAATCTTAGCTTAAAATTAAAACTTGTTATTTAACAAAATATTTTTAATTAGAGAAGCGGTTACCGGACTGAATAATAAGCTGCTTACTTGCTCATAACCAAACGTGAATGAGAATATGATGCAATTATACAATTGATGTTGGAAATTCAACACACATACATATGTCTATTGGCAATGAAATCTATGATGAAAAAAAAAGTTTAATATTAATATTGCAGCAAAATTTAACATATGTTGCTTAATTTTACTAAAGTTTGTATATAATTTTAAACATTAAAAATTTACAATGAAACTTGCAGTGAATTCACTCCAGTTAAATTTTAAACAAAATATTACTATTATAGTAATAGTAAATTTGTATTTATTTTTTAGAGTGTAGAACTCATGTATTCTACACAAGTTGCGTATGCTTTCACTTCAGAAAACGTAAAGAAATTTCGCTTAAAAAACAATAATAGATTTCAGAGTAGGACAGTAAATATTGTCGATTTTCTATAAGTAGAATTAATACTTTCATATTAAAAATAGTTATAGTAAAATTTCAACAATAATTTTGGGAGAGTTTTCTTAATTAAAGTTACGCCTAATGAACACATGCAATATAATTCCTTTTACTTACATGCTTGCTTACTTATGGTTACATTCTACACAACTGCTTAAAAATATTAGCTTCCCGATAAATACCATGTAATTCCATCAATTTTGGTATCACTTAACGGAAATGACGAAATTGTTTTTTGACCTAATATGTCATAATATGTCTAGCATAGAAATCAATCATCTAAAAAGCAGCTTGAATGTGTATGATTTAAACAATCATGAATATTTTAGATATGCTGTTCAATTATTTACGAAGAGCTGTTGGCGGGAATCTAAGACGTTACCGGGGTATTCTCCATATTAACATTTTAGTGACTCGCTAGTTCTGAACACATTGGTTGGCTACCATGACTTGGTAAGTTAAGCTTTGACATCTGCTAATAGTGCTACAATTAGTGGACGCTATGGATGGTATATGCCAGAACTTATTGAACTTTAGTCCAATATATAAGCTTAAATTTATGTAAATACCTAATTTGCAAACAGCAGGACGAAAATGTAATTCATGAAGTGGCAATATATTATGGTGTACATTGCATACGAAAGCGACTTCAATATGAAATCTGTACAATACAAACCTACAAAGCGTTGATGTTGATGGCAGTGATATGGCTTGAATAAGCATGCCTTTGATTTGCTACCCGAATTGGGCTCTAATTGTAGCAATCAGTGATTTCAATCATGTTTGTTTGTTGGTAAATTACAGCTGCGTCACCGAAACACGTCATGTTTGTTCATTCGTAACTATTGCGGCTTCCTGCCATTGCTGGCATTAGCTTTAATTGCTTCTTCGTACTTCTTGCGTACTGCTGTGAATTTTTTATTATGTGTTGTAAATCGACTTAAAGTAATTCATTTGATGTTGTTCAATTTACAAACAGTAGCATTACATTATGTTGCTGTACTTGCAATCGTACTATTTTTATTTTTATTTCTTTTTTTTTTTGTTGCAAGGATTAGAGTCCACTAAAATGTAGTAATAGTCGTAAAACAGCAGTAGGAAAAACGCCATCATAAAAAAGCAATATAATTAATGGCATCAGACAAGGATTCCATATTAGAAACACTAAGATTTATAAGTAGCTTATAAGTACCTACTCGTATTTATTTCTCATGTCTTTTTGTCGTTTTCGCTCTGCATTTGTCGACATAAAATTTATGCAGCTATAAAAAAAAGGCTTGTAAACACTTTTCCTTGATTGCTTTAAATAGGGCGTGCGTGTGATTGGATCGTTATTTTCTGTATATTTGTGCTGTTAAAATATTTGCCTAGTTTTTATTTTTATAAGCCATAAAAAATCAAATAAATAAATGTTTACATTTATATAATTGAGTACATTTGTATAAATATGCAAAAACAAACTATTAAAGCTCAATTTAAGGGTCTTGAATGGTATTTATTTTCATGACCACTTGGCTAAGTTGCCACGGTAAAAGTAATGTAATTATATTTGTGTGTTATTTAAGCTGTCGTCTTTTGACACAAAGTTTCTAAAACGGCTACAATTTTCCGGAAAATGAGTTATCGAAAACTGAAGACTATTTTTTAATTTCAGAGTTGTTACGAAATCGTTTTTTTTTTTATTTAACTCCACTCTAAAATGTTAACGACCAAATTTATGAATCATTCTCTGGAATGGTTTGTATTTTGAAATCGAACGAAAGATATTGAAATATTTTAATTTTGATTTAAATTTGAGGAAAATTTATAAAATAAAACATTTTCATTTAAAAAATTTTCTATGATTCGAGAACAATGACAACACTTATATTGTATATCCGAAAGGCAGATGACTCTAATCATACTTAGATGAGCATGCCACTGAGCAACCCACCTATTGGCCCAGATACCACCATAAGAAACCGAATTTAATTGACTTTAGTATAACAAAAAATATCAGAAGACTTAAAATCTCAGTCGAACCCTCAATCGGCCTGTCATACCATCTGATTACAAAATCATGATCACTTATTCAATTCTAATTATATTATAATTATATTATGAATTGATATACTTTAAATATGAATACTATGAATAAAATCTACAATATATAAATATGTGAAATGTACGAATGTCGTTTGTAAATTTTCGGTAGCAGTGTAAGTATATTCGTTCAATATACGAACGGCATTTGTTTTTTTTTTTAAATATATACTTTTTCGTAAGATATACAATTTTTCTCTTGAACTTTATACAAACGATCATACTTTGTATGTACACGCAATTCGTAGCAATAAATATTTCGTACATTATAGAAATTTTTTTGTTTTTTTAATTGAATATTCATTCAACGACAAAATGGGTCGAAAGCCTGTTAGCTCCATATAGAAAATGTCCCAGCAGGAAAGCGAAGGCTCCATAAGCGCATCTGAAGCGCTTCAAAAAAACAGTAGAGCGCTTAATTCTCCTTGTGTATAGCGCATTTTTTAACATAGTCATGTCATCAGATGTATGCGCTCCGCTCCCGCTGTAGAAAATATGAAATCGTAGCGAGAGCCGATCACTGTGTTCTCCTTGTATTTGATATAAAAACGCAGCAAGAACCGAGTGCTTTGTTCTCCATGTAGCATAAATCAAATGCGTAAATATTTCAAAATAAAATAAACAACAATCGCCGCCAGCCAGCTTTGAACCCGTGCATTTCGATTACAAGGCAAACACGTCAACCATTCTTCTACATCTCAACTAAACAATTTCTTCTTAATAACAAACAACAGAATCAAATAAAATTATGTTTATTTACGTGAAACGATTAGATGAATTTTTAGTTTTTGAAATTAATTTTTTTCACTTTATTATCTAATACTTTCTTTTCAAGTGCTACATTATCGTTATGTAAGGTGCTACAAATATAGCGCTATACAAACAGCACAACTTGCAAGAAGAATGAAGCGCTCTTTATGTGCATACAAGTAATGCGCATTGAAATTTTTTGCTGGGGTATTAAGTTGTTTGAGGTTGGAAAGTAATATTTCTCCTGAAAGTTTATTCAAATTTATGCATGGTTTGGAGTAAACTTTTTTAGACATCAACGAAATTTTGACCCAACAAAACCTTGCATTGCAAGAATATAACAGAGCATATTTGTTCTTCGGTTTCGAACGGGCATACATTATTTCTTTGAGACCCTGAGACGTGTACTAGAGTGCAGTTTGACCCCTAACACTTGACTCCAAACAAAAAAAAAAATGCTTTGGTTTGATTTTGTTATAATTCCAAAATCATATTGCTTGTCATATTTCTGCAATAAGTTATACAATTTGAACATTTTTTGAGAACCACTTATAATGTATTGTAGTCTTAAATGCATGCTTAAATACACAAGGCTAGAATAAACACAGAAAAGTTTAAAGCCAGTTTAAAAGCTATCTCTTAATAAATGTTCGTGCAACTAATCCTTGGAGATAGCACGCAGAGTGTGACCTTATAACATAATTTATGATGCAAATATAGCATGCATGTATGTTAGTATGTATGTATATCTGTGTGTGTGTCGGCTTACACAATGTTCTCTTATTTGTCCTAATGGACCAAGCCACCAAAACAATTTTCGTAATAAATGCACGAGGACATCGCTATGCAATGCTACGAGTATGAATGCAACAACATTTAAACTTGATGGTGCAACGTGAATGAAAATTAAAGCGAAGGGAGCTGTAGGAAAGTGGTTGTAATGAAAACGATTCTTGTACTGATTTGGAAGCATTTGTCAAGCGTTAATGGTGATGGTATTCTTGCATGTATGCATGCTTGTATGTTTTTGAGTGTGAATAAGTGTTTGTGTATTTGTGTATTGGGGTGTTTGCGAATGGGTGTATTTGTGCCAATGTAATGACAAATATGAGATTCCATTCGAATGAATTACGATTTGTTCACTTGCCGTTTGCTCATTAAGCCATCGCTCATTTCTGTCTGACGTTTTGCGTATATTGCGTGTATCATTAGCAGAATGGTAAAAGTTTATTATTGTTTAACGCTAGCTATGGGGTGAAGGCTTTTAAACAGCTTATTAAACTAAAAGTTTTAAAATATTTTGTTTTATTGAGAAACACTATTCTGGAAATCGTATAAAAGTCAACTTCAACATTTATTACTTATACAAAAGTTAACTTTTGATTTGTTTGTGCTACTTAAATTGACACTTCAATATTTATGACTGAGATTTTAAAGCTTTCATAGATTAACAAAAAACGTTATTAAATTCGGTGATTTGCTAGTTATAAAAATTATTTAGAATAAACAATAAAAACTAAATAGTAAGGAATGATCCTCGACAGTAATATATTGGTTATAAGCTTAATTTAATTTCATCACAGCTAGTGTGCAATGCATAAAGTCAAGTTTCTTTGAGTATTCATTTGATTTTGCCGAGTAAAAATTTAGAGTGCATATTTTAAATCAAGTACACGGCTAAAAATCTTGTAATATTTTTTAAACCAATGGTTGGAATAATGTATTTTTTTAAACCATTTTCTATTACAATTGATACTGTTCAAAATACTAAAAGTTTTGTTAGCCAAAGCTGTACTCAAATTTAAAAAAGTTGGAATAGAACTAGAATTTTAGTACCTATTACAAAATAACTAAAAAGTAATACAATCGGTTTCAGACTAGTACAATTAGAATAGATTTTGAATTGAGATAGCCATGATACTAGAGTTAATACAACATATGATTATGCGTTACTTATGATTCTTATGATAACTTATGATTCAGCGTTACTTTTTCGGTTAACAAATCTTTATAATACAATTTTTGTGTAACATTTTTTATTTGATTATGGCGCACAAGCAACGTTTACTACTTTTATTTTAATGATGACGTGAGTTCCAAACCAACAATAGTAGCTAGTTTAAAAATTATAGCATATAAGAAAAAAAACAAAGATATAAATTTTTTAAACCAAACAAGTTATGTTTTCAGTACGCTATGGTTTAAAATCGATTACAATATTGTAATTTAAGCCCATGCTGGAATAAGACTTAGTTTTAGTATTTGGCGTGGTTTAAATTTTAATTCAATTTCGGTATCGTCATACATACAGTAAGGGATTTACTAAAATTTAGTCCAAGATTTTTAACTGTGTACCTACACCGAGAAAATAAGCAATAGGTAAATCACTTAAGTCGGCTTGGGTAAAGAGAATTGTATGGGAATTATAAGCTTATGCTTATTCACCTAAGTAATTAATTGTTTAACACATTGCTTGAAAGCACATACTTCGATACCTTGCCAAAAAAAAAAAAAGAAACACTTTAAAATTCAAAAATAACATAAAGTAAATTAAAAAACACTCGTTAATATTCACACCAGTAAATTTTATTATTACATTTTATCAACAAAAAGAAACAAAAAAAATTTCTTTGCCCACCGTGCGGAATCGAACCTGGAACTTTTGGCGCCAGTCCATCACCCTATTCACTGATCTAAGCAGCCTTGCTACTACTTGCGGGCATAAATGCAGCTATGTTAACAGATGATTTATTAACAGATGCAGTATGTCGCAGTATTCTGTTGATAGCCATACAACAAAAATGTTTTAATAGATTATTGTGTTATGCTGCAGCATAGTTTTAGTTGTAATTAATATTGAATAAATCATTCCACGTAGCAAAGGAGTTTGGCTCAATGCATAGTGTAGTGACTTTATACACGGTGATATCTGTTGGTTGCGGATTTGAATCTCAACGGCAGCGAAGGTAAAATTTTTGTATTTGATATTTAATATAATTTATTTTAAGGTTCTTGTTATGATAGACGTCAAGCCGAGAAGTCATTAATTTCTAAGAAAAAAAAACGGTGTTGATAAAAGAAAAAAAATTGGTCAACACAAATTTCATCGGCAATTTCAAATTTGCCGATTTCAGTCAAGCAAATCACAGAACGAGAGGGCGGCAGCTTCAAAAAAAAGAAAAGAAAAAAAAAGGTTTTCTTTAAAGAAAACCAAAACCCGAAAAACGATATAATTTTTAAATTCAATTTTTTTTTTTAAAAGTAGTGTACAAAAATATTACCAAATACTTGGTTAATTTATCACCCAAATAAAAATTGCCAAGTCAACATGTAAAACTTAGGCGTTTTGATGAAGTACTTGGGAAGTTGAAAACTGCCAAAGCCATCTTATAAATTATACTAGGTTTTTTTTCAATTTAACATAAGCTTTTTTCTCGGTGTATATGTTTATAATTTTAAGTAATAACGTGAATCTTTGTAGAATTTTATTAGATTTGATCGTTTTCATATAGCCACTTTGTATGGGAGGTAGGCGTGGTTTTCATTAGATTTTACCAAATTCTATAGTGTAAGTTTATATTGAAAATCATTGATGAGCTACAAAATTTCTAGTCCTTAAATACGCTTTTGTGAAATTTTCCGAGATTTTCCGTTTTGATGAAGTCACTTTGTATGGCAAGTAGGCTTAGTCGTTATTAGATTTGGCAAAATTTAAGAGTTAGAGTTACTAATATGCAAAATTTCAAATCATTTTATGAATTTTTGTGGAATTTTAAGAGACTTAACTGCTTAAATAAAGTCATTTGTTTAGGAGGTAGACGCGGTTTTCATACGATTTTGCAAAATTCAAAGCGAAGGATTACATTAAAAATCAAAAAGCACGTGCAAAATTTTAAGTCATTTTATTAAGTTTTGTGGATTTTTATGAGACTACTAGCAACGTTTTTGATCACTTTTCGGGGTATACCTACAACCTATAATATTAATCGTACAAAAATAAAATATGTTTCAAAAAATCAGTTATAGCCGGATGACACGAATGTTTAACTTTTGATTTTGTCATTTCTTTAATAGAGACACAAAATAGCAAAAATTTAAGAAGAAAAATTTATATATTTGGGTGTGCAAAATCATGCATAAATTGCTTCAGTAGCAGCTTGTCTTGTCGTTTGTTGAAACGAATCGTTTTAGGAATATTTCTTAGTCCTCGTGACAGTTTATCGCATAATTTTTTTTTTTTTTTTTTGCACGCACTCATATCAAACCACAACTTGCCTTGGCATACATGTAATTTTGGTGCAATTCATTGTAATTACATTTAATTGTAATTTACACTTGACCGAATTCGAAGCGAAAAACACACACAAAGCGACAAACACTATAATTAGAGCACTAGCTCTGGAAGCATACATGCATAATTTAGTGCATTAATACAGACAAACATGTATTGTAGATAAGTCAATAACCCAATAGGAAATGAAGCTAGGTTTCTTCTAACGAAGGCGTGCATTTACTTCTACTTTTGGCGGTAAGACACATAACTTCCTCGCTGCTTCTGCGATTGCTTCTATGAGGTCTAATTTTGCGCTACCCAGGGCAGTACAATAATTATATTTTTCCTACAAAAACTGGTTCTGCTTATATTTCAGGGTTACTTTTTCGTTAAAAATTAAAATATATATTAATTCAATAGTACTGAATAATTATGAACGTAATGACTTAAAAATATTCTTATCAGACGAAAATATTTTAAATAAAATAAAATCACAGAATATACAGGTAGATTTACATAAAAAAGAATTAAAAGTAAAATATTTTTTTAATTGTTTTGATTAACCTCTGCTTTAAGCCATTCTAAAGGAGTGCTTAAAGCAGGCCTCTTTAAAGCAGCGAGAGCGGAAGGCCTGGAAAATTTGTCCATTTCATATAAAAACGTATATGGGCTTGGATATGAGTAGGGTAGGCCTCCGACATTCATTTTTAGGCCTGCTAGTACCCTTCGAAGGCCTGCCAATGCCTACTGGGAACCTACTTTGTTCAGCTGTAATAAATATCTGAATACATATAGACATATGCACGTTATTTGACACAGGCGACATGTTTTGATTATTTCGCAGATGATAAATCATCTTTTGATTTCATTCTTTCTCAAAATATTCTATATATTCCTATAAGTTTTTAATCTATATATATAAAAATTAAATACTTTTGGTTGGAGAACGCCTGGAACGACTTGGCGAATTTTTTTTTTTTTTTTATTAATGCTTGTGTTAGTTCGAGTAGGTTTCATGTTGAATTCACAAATTGTCCAAAACCTCAAGTGTTTTTTTCTGTGGGATTTTTTTATGAACTCAACATGCGAACGATGGATATGCGTAATTTTTATTTTTGTTTTGTTTTAGGGGCTGCTCATAAATTACGTAACACTTTTAAGGGAAGAGGGGGCAGAAAGGGTGCGTTACGACAAAAAAAAATTTGATTTCTGTTTTAAAAATTTTAAATTTTATTAAAATTAAATTTTATTGAAAATATTGATTTTTATATCAATAAAAAAGCGCAACTAATAAAACGAACGGATCACAAATCATAAAAGACAGCTAAAACTATGATTAAGTCGAGCAAAGGTATAAAAGGCATTTGAAACACCTTCAACAAGTGTAGCAGCTTCAAAAATAAGGTTTTTTTACTGAACTGAAGTGGGAATTCTTACTCCAAAGCTGTCATCGAAAACAGCTGTTATAACTTCACATTCAAAGCGAACATGAAAGTGTACTAAAAAAAGCTAAAACTAACAACAATTTTAATTTTTCACATTTGCAATTTCAATTATCTCCACCGATTGGTGTTCTTGTTAACGTCAGCAGAGCTTTCATTTGTATTTAGCTCTGTTCACATGGTCTAATTTTTCATAACATTGCTGGTCAAACACAATGGAACATCGTGAAATTTCCATGCAATTTCCATAATAATAGAAGTTGTAATATATGTATAACGTGTAAATATTAAAAAAAGTAAAAGTATGACGTTACATTTGAGGGGGGGATTAAAAAATTTGTGATGAAGTGTGAAACAGGAGGGAGATCAAAAATTGGCCAAAAACATGTTGCGTAACTTATGCACAGGCCCTTATTAGCTATCTCCTTAAAAATGTTTTCAGAAAAAAATTTGAGGCAGTTACAATAAAAAGCCTTAAAAAAGACTTTCGAATCGAGCTCACTCTACACTAGGCTTCGCCGAAATTTTTTTTTTTTTTTGCATTTTAATACCCAGCAGGTATCCAAATTTGCGTATTTTTGCGCTGATTTAAAATACGTTTACCATTTTAGAAATGAATATAACTTTTGGCCATTTGGCCATTTTTATCAGGTATTTTGTAAAGAAAATTTTGCCTCTGTTTTCAGCAAACTAACTAAAAAAACACCATTTTTGCAAAATTCAATGCTTTGTTATCAAGGCGTATGAGTGATTTTTTTTTCATATCGTGTTTTATTTTGTTTAATTATTTTGTTTATTGTGTTTAATTTAAAGCAATTTAAAGCAAAGATAATTTAAATTATGATTGTCGAACTAAGACATCTAAAAGTATTAAGAAAAAAGTTCGCAAGCAGACAAAACTGTAATAGAATTGCTCTATACCTCTGTTATTATGTATGTGGAAAGGCAGTAGAAATAAGAGAAGTTTCAGTCATAAAAGCTCTGGTAAAGGGCCAAAAGTAATATGGAGTTAAAAGATGGTTAGCTTATTTTGAAACTACGTAAGAATACGCAACTTTAAGTTCCTATTATGTTTCGAATAAACAGAAAAACAATTTTCCATATGGCATCGGCCCAGCCTATTCTACACCGTTTATCCGAAACAAACAAATTTTTCACTTATATCCTTTAATATAATATCCTTTGGTAGTAGTCTACGAAAGTGAGCATGTATAGACAAGGAGTCATACAACTTTAATTGTAACCGAAGGTCTTCTACTCCGTTTGTGCGAATTCAACCAAATATAGTGCATGTATTCTTTAGTGTCTAAGATCCGTAGTCAAAAGTAGGCGGGACTTGACAAGGGGGGGGAACCACCTTAAATAAAGTGCTTGATCTCATTAAATATCAACACCATGGTATTGATATTTGTCATAAGGGGGGAGTTGGTTATTTTCCAAGCACCTTGCATAAAGTGGGCGCGTGGCCAACTATATTGGTCTAAAATTCTTAATTCCACTATGCTGTGAACATTTTCAACATTATTTCTTAATCCAATAAAACTCGAATTGGAGAAAGTTTGCCCAATGGAATTGATATCTAAGTGATAAAAAATGTTTATTTGTTTCAAATGAAATTAAAATTCTCTAATTTTTAAATACTGAAAATTTAATCCTTAAGAGGAGGTTTTCATTTAGAGGTCGAAGAAACACGATTGTTTTCATGATTTTTTTCGGATCCATTGACACACACCCCGGGGCGCTGTAATTTTGATTTCATTTTAAATTTGATGGACCTTTTTGAATCTTTGCTCATCACACCACTGTCTATTTTAATAACACCTGAAGCGATTAACTGATTTATTTCCACTCATTCTGATGTCAGTTAACTATTTGCACGAACATTGATTACAATTCTCAGTCTTAACTACTTGAATATCTGAATATCTGTATTTGAATATCTGTGTTAATCATGCTTATAAATGTTTAATGCATTTCATGCGTGTTCCACATGCTTTTGTTTGTGCGAATGTGTGTGTGTGTGTGTGTGTGTGTGTGTGGGAGCGTATTTATTTCCGGAAGTGTAAATATTCCAAGGTGTTAGTGGTGTTAAATAATTTAAACAACTGGGAAAACTTTAATTTCTCATGCATGTTTAATTAAAGCTGGACTTAAATTGAAAAAAGTTGTTGTCTTTGGTAAGCAAACTGAAATAGTTCCTTCATTATACGTTGTCTCGTATGTATAATAATCTCGTAATAATAATAATCTCGTAATATCAATATTAATAATAATTTGGTAATAATCTCGTAATATCAAAGTATTCAATAGATATAATTAATAAATATAAACTATTCGAATAGGCTTTTGATTAATATAATTATTTATATGAATATAAATATTATAATTCGAAAATCATTGCTGCGGCTCAAAAATCAGCGATACGTTTTTTTTTTTTTTTTTTTTGGCAACTTTTCAAAGTAGCAAAAAAAGACTGATGACAGTTAATTGAGGTATTCAACTACGCAATAAAAAAAAGTCATAAAAATGGCATAAGTGATCGCTTAAATAACTGCAGCGAAGATATACTTCAACTAGAGCCCTGCATGAATATATTCATCATCAAGGGAATATACCCTAATTCTCTGCTGTATCAGTCACTGCAAGCAAAGCTTCAAGCGAATAAATGTAAACAACAGATTGTGTAGCAACAGGTCGTGTAGCGCAAGAGAATAACTTTTTATTTGTTTTCTGTTCTCTTTTGATACACTTTTGCACTGAGGGGAGCTTGCGATCTACGCGTTGTTTCAGTTATTTCTGTGAGTACTTAATAGACTACACGAATACTCAGGAATCTTCTGCAGTGACCTGAATAAGAATCAGGAGTGTTGGTTTTTCCCCGCAATAAGCTTTTGCTATTCTTAATGCATATTTGTGTTATTTTTTGTTGCTTATTCGCTACTTTCAATACAAAAAACACTAAAACTGTCGAAAATAGTTTATATCGGCCGTAGCTGAACTCCTCGGGGAGTCAAATATATGAGCTGGTCCTTCTATTTTTTGACCCTCAACATTTCTCATGAACACACCTACTCCCTATCTGCCACCCTTCTTTGGATCCCCATACAATAAACACAAAAGCTGTCGAAAATAATTTATATCGGCCGTAGCTGAACTCCTAGAGTGGTCAAATATATGAGCTGGTTGTATTATTTTTTGCCCTTCAACATTTCTCCCAAACACACCTACCCCCTATCTAACACCCTTCTTTCGCTCCCCATACAATAAACACAAAAGCTGTCGAAAATAGTTTAGAGGGGTCAAATATATGAGTTGGTCCTATTATTTTTTATAACTCAATATTTTTCCCGAACCCACCTACCCCCTATCAACCGCCCTTCTTTGGGTCCCAATACAAAAAACATACTTTTCGTTCTACGAACGAACGAATAAAAAAATATTCGCTAAATATTCAGGGCATGAACTAGACAGGGGTAACGCAGCAAAAATCGCTGCGTTGATACACCAACTCAAACGCAGTTTGCTGTATCAGCGGAATGCGTTAATGCAATTGCGCCATAGCGTAGTTTGAAATGCTATGATTCCTGTATCAACAAGAATTTAATCCACGCATTGAGGACCAACGCGTTGCGCTATGTGGTTAATTTTTTGAATGTGGTGAATTTTGTGGTGGAATGCTAAGCGCAAATTGGGTTCACTTAAAAAAAATATATTAAATCAAATAAAAATCTCTAATCAATATATCTGTTCTAAAGAAATCTTACTGCTAATAGATTCATTAAGGATTATTAAATCCATAAGTAATAAATATGACGCATTGAAGTGCTTCAACTCATTAACGCAACACAGCGCTGCGTTACTCATGTCTAGTATCAACACTGATATTTTTGTTATTTTTTATTGCTTTATTTGTTACCTGTTGTTGTTAGTAAGGCATCCTGCTCTCATTCTCTTCGTTTCTTATATCTGAGTAAAACAAAGAGAGTGTAAGATCAGGTATGAACAAAGCAAAAAAGGGATAGAGGAAATTTTTTATATAGGCGAAAAAGCATACTCATGCAGGGTTCTAAATTCAACACGATGTACTTTCCACTATTTGTTTTTAGTATGGGGTGTTGTGAGTAGGACTTATCTCTAGTGTCGTATTAGGGTTGACAAATTTACTTCTAAAATATAATTTAAAAAAGTTTCTTGAGTTTTGGTTCTTTCCTCCATTAGCCACTTTAAAAAGACAAATCAAGTGAATATTTCAAACATTAAAATTCATGAACGATAAATTCATTACTTCCAAGCTTCATGAAATTTGAAAAATTGACGACGTATACACTCATGCATATGTTATGATATCTTAACATATGCAAAGTAAACTAAGCAAAGCCAAGCAATCAAAAATTGTTAAAGCGTTAATGATTGTTTAATGGCTCTATCAACACAAAACAAAGTTAGAAGGCTGTATGTAGAAATCATAAAGATTATCTAGATATGGATCAATAATTTTCTATGGCGGTGCTTTGTGTAAAGCAAAGTTATAACATTATTTTTGAGGGCAAACTATTTTTTTTTTTTTTTTGTTATTATTTTGAAGAATTTAGGGACTTTAACTAAGCAACAAAGTAAAAAAATAGACAAAAAATGACAGTGCAAAGCAAACATCTACCTTCTCTATCATCTATTTTATTATTACGCAAGCGAATTTTTTGTTATGACTATCAAATCAATACTGTTTTCGCGCGGTTTTCATAAATAGGGTAGCAATTGAAAGGTGTTGCTCTGTAGATGTGCAATAAGGTTTTATTTTTTCTAAAATATTGTGTATTTTTTAAAGAAATCTGAAACAATTTTCTACGAAAAACCCAAATTTCTTTATGATGCCTTAAAGTATGCAATAGATTTCATTATAATGTTATTATAAATAATAACTGGACTACTTAGCAATTCAACAGAAACATAAAAAGTTTTTATGAAATCCTTTGCTCAAAGGTAAAAATAGTCCGTAATATAAAAATAAAATTGCCTATTGCTAGATATTTTTCATTTTGGCGTTTTAACGCCACACGGTCTTACTAGTACTCAAATAACACAGAATTCTAGAATATATTCGAAACTAACTTTTATATAAAATTTAAAATTTGACTAAAAAAAAATTTGATATAAGCAAACTTGTTTGGTTAGAGATCAAAGAAATCAATTGAATCGTTTAAAACTCGTTTAAAATATACAACAATAAATACCAAAGTGTTTTATGAGATAGATTAAAGCAGCTTAAAGGCATCAAAATGTTTAAAACCGGCGTAAAATAAAGATTATCAATTGAATTAACTCAAGCTTAAAATTAATAAAAGAACATAAAGATAAAATCGATGAATACAAATAAGCAAAACGATTTAATCCGCCTTTTGCTATTGTTGCAACATTTCTCAAATAGCATCCTTTTTTGAGGGCACTTAAGCGTCAACCTTTTTTTGTGTCAAACATTAAACGGCTGTTTCCTTTACGTTCAAACCTTACGAAATCTTAGCACTTTTTTCTTCTATTGAACAAATTTGTATTCTTCTTGGTGCAAAACCTTATATCTATTTTTTTTTCCTCTTCACAAACGATACAGTAGAAAATAACAAAAGCTGGTTCAAATTTCGAGAAACACTTAACAATAGTCACGAAAAATTCCAATGAGATTCGAAGAATGTCATTGACAAGTTTTTCCCATTGATGTTTTTTTATAGAGCACTTCTTTGTTGGCATTTTTATTGTGCAGTTTCAAAGGTCAAATTAAATTTTGTGGCGATTGACATTAATTTTCTAACAAATTATTTCATTATTGCTAAGAAAGAACAAAAACTTTTCTAAATTATTAAATTATTTAATTCATAAAGTAGGTCACTGCCAAAAGTGTGCGATAAAATTGTTGTTTAAATATATCACCAATATTTTTGCAATTTCTGATATTTCAAAATTTATTCATCTTATTCATTCATTTTTATTACTTCATTTTCGTGGCTATAATACAATAATAATTTATTTGTTTTTTGTTCGTGCTAGCTTACAAAATCTCATCGCTTTGCTGCAATATAATCTTTGCAAAATTCTATGTAAATTCCTGACAAAATTGTTTCGCATTCCCACAATCGTCAAAAGGGAGTTCTAATATTTTTGAATGTCTTCCTGTTTTTGATTTGAATTGTGAATAAGAATGTGAGTTTTTCGTAACTTACTTTTTATTAATGTGGATTTTAAAAGCTATTCATATCAATATGAATATGAATATGAATATGAATATGAATATGAATATGAATATGAATATGAATATGAATATGAATATGAATATGAATATGAATATGAATATGAATATGAATATGAATATGAATATGAATATGAATATGAATATGAATATGAATATGAATATGAATATGAATATGAATATGAATATGAATATGAATATGAATATGAATATGAATATGAATATGAATATGAATATGAATATGAATATGAATATGAATATGAATATGAATATGAATATGAATATGAATATGAATATGAATATGAATATGAATATGAATATGAATATGAATATGAATATGAATATGAATATGAATATGAATATGAATATGAATATGAATATGAATATGAATATGAATATGAATATGAATATGAATATGAATATGAATATGAATATGAATATGAATATGAATATGAATATGAATATGAATATGAATATGAATATGAATATGAATATGAATATGAATATGAATATGAATATGAATATGAATATGAATATGAATATGAATATGAATATGAATATGAATATGAATATGAATATGAATATGAATATGAATATGAATATGAATATGAATATGAATATAAAAATGAATATGAATATGAATATGAATATGAATATGAATATGAATATGAATAAGAATATGAATATGAATATGAGTATGAATATGAATATGAATATGAATATGAATATGAATATGAATATGAGTATGAATATGAATATGAATATGAATATGAATATGAATATGAATATGAATATAAACATAAACATAATTGTGAATATGAATATGCATATGAATATTAATAGGATTAATAGGATTGTAAATATTATATTGTATATTGTAAATATTAAACAACGTTAACAACACCAACTTGGTTATATTCAAATTCTAGTCATATGTTCACGATTGACACTAGTGATTGTATAACAATTGCTTTTGTTGTTCTTTTCGATGCGTTTTTTTTTTTTGTTTTCTAGAAATACACATATTTTTTTAATGCAATCAGATTAATTTTTCCGCATGCGTGTTTGTTTGCATGTATGTTTATGAGCGATGTATTGGGGTGGTACGTGAGTGTGTTTACAGGTTGATTTTGACATTTTTGAAATACATACAATGCATTGAGTTATCGTCTGTTTATATGTTAACATTTTCTATACAATTGTTGACATACCTGTGCTCGTATCTTTCTTAAGTTCAAATTCGTTTTTTATTTGTCATGGACATTTCATTTGTTATGTTTTCGAATTGCTTATTTTCAGATTATTTTTTTCGCTTTATGTATTGTTCTATTGTTTGAAGAAATAATTTATGATCAAAAAGTTATGCAAAATAACCCTTGGAGCTGAAACGAATGTAATCATTCAAATTTTTGAACAGATACTTTTATTGTAATTGAAATAATAAATTTGCAGATATATTTTAGAAATCATGATTTAATAATTTATAGCTGACCTTTATTGTCTAAGACATGTTATGTTCTACACTAAGGGAAATAAGAAATATTAAAATTATCTGCGCCTGTGCATAAATTGTGTTTATATATTTACGTGGATAAATCAAATATTTTCCTTACGCTGCTGGCGCATTTTTTTGCATTTTTTGTTTTGATTTAAAGATTTGCTGTTATTAGTAATGCTGTTATTATAAACCAAATTTTACAACTAAATTGTAGTGGCCGTGGCATACTATCTAAGGTGCTTGCCTTGTAAGCCAGCCAGCCCGGGTTCGTGTCCACAGCTTTTATGCTTTTTATGTTGTTTTGTATTTGTAATGGTTCAAAAATTACGTTGTTTTTGGATAAATTAATATAAAAAAAGGCAACTCTGTATTGCAATAAAGTTAAATCCAGCTTAATTGTGGCATGATTCGTATATAATGAATACATCGAAGATAACTGACTTTTTTTCTCCCCCTTTTTTAATTATTATTCACCACACATACTGACCTGGCTTATTTTTGTCGCTTTTATACATATACTTATATTGTATCAGCATGTCTCGCATGTGTGTATATGAAATTAATTTCATCTTTTATCTGCTTGTCCATCGATGTCAACGGGCCGTAATCATGTTTCATGCTTCATTAATTGAAATTGTGAAATTTACATTGTTTATTATTATTTTTCATTCCATTTCATTTTCTTTATTTTGGCACACATTTTCTTTTGTAGAATATTTGCACAAAGCAGCCATTAAGAGTGCCTCTTTTATACTCTTGGGCAATATTAATTAAGTCCTCATTACCAAATTAAAACATTTCCTTTGGTTCATTTGCGCTCAGCGTTCCATTCTGATGCACACAATATGAAAAACACACACGCACACGCACTCTGAAACCCAGTGAAATAAGGAAAATGTGGTTATTTTCAATTTTAAAACTTTCTTGTTTCTTTTATATATTTTTGTATCTAAGTAAGAGTAATTCAATAAAAAAAAATGCCTAAGTGCTGATCTGGGATATTATTGTGAGAAGAAGAATTTCAAAACTAACAGCCGTGGTTTCAAAAGCAAATATTATATATAAGATGTTACGCTTAGATTACTTCCTTTTGTAGATATTAAATTAAGTTCCACGCAAATATTTTCCGTGCAATTAAAAAGCAGTTTTCATAATCATAGTTCTTAAAATGCGCACTGAACTATTTTATTCAAATAGAACTTGCTCAGTTAAGCAGGTTATGAGTAAATGATTTCAAAAGGTTATTCAACAGCCTTTGTAGTGCTGATATTTTCATATTTAAGAGGGCCTAGTTTTTAAAAAACTTTACAAAGTTTGACTTTTCACATACTGAATTTAAGGTCATTTCAAAAATATGCTGTATGACCATAAGTTCTGACTATACTTAATAATTTTTTAATAGAACTGTTTGAATTGATAAATAAATGTTTAACATTTTTTTTTCAGTTTCTCTAAAATACACGCACTCAAACTAAGCGTTTTATTCGTTTTTCAACTAATTAATAACAGTGTTTAAATAACATCAAAACAGAGTAGAGCCTTTTTTGGAATATTTACTTTATGATAAAATAAATAAAAAACTTAGCGCCAGCAGATTGGGTAATAATTCCTAAAAATCATTGTCGGGCAGAATTGTTTGCAACAATTTTACTCATTTTCGAATATTCATTTTTACTCATTTTTTTCAAGGCATTTAAGTCCTTAGCATGAGCTTAAAATTTGATTGTAAGATAACTTTTTGTTAAGAGCATATTTTCTATATTTTCAAATAAAACATGTTAAGGCTTTGAATTAAGGCTTTGAATTAAAAAAGACGGTGGCACTTTAAAAAGTAAAATGTTAAATATTGTGCTATGTACATATTTTAACTCAAGCTCGTCGTGAAGGCTACCACTTACCACATTAATAAATAATCAAATTTACATCAAATTTACTTACAATTTATAAAGCTGAAAATTCAGTCAAGAGACCATTAAATTCGGCATGAAAGTGGACCAATAAATCTCTTATACCTATGAATATATAATTTTTAAATTGTCAAAACTTACGCTTCCAACCAAGCTAAACCATACATTCACATACAAAACCCCTTCTAAAGCTACTAAAACTTATTTATATACATGCCAAAATAAAAATGGGATAAAAAAAGAAGAAGTGAGACCGAATTTTATTGTTGAACTGTATCATCCCTGCAGTATACAACATCAACTACACCCTTAAAAATTCGTCAAGTTCGAGCACACAATGCTTTGACAAGAGGAAAATTTAAATTTCCGCAAATGTTGTTAACAGAATCATAAACCAAGCATGGAAAACTTGTGAAAACCAACAAGCGGGCAACGCAGCGGGTACTCAAACAAGAGCGCACCAAAACCGAAAAAAGGGATGCCAACAGCCAAATTTCACAAACATGAGCTTTTTTTTTTTGACACTCTTCAACTTTTTCTTATTTGATTTTTATTTATTTTTTATGGGTTTCTTCACTTTTTTTTTCGTTGCCAATTTTTGCCAACTTAAGCAACATGGCTCAAGCAAAAGATACACAGTAAAGCTGAGCTGGAACAAGCTAGGCTGCATAAATTCACGCTAGCCCATAACAATAGACTGAACGACAAAGTGACTGCGGCGGCAAAGGCTGTAATTGACATTTTATTATTTTACTAGGCGGAAATTTTCGGAAAACTCAAAAAGCCGCAAAAAACACTCAAAGCAAACGTCATTTTAGAGTCATAAACAGAATAGAATAAAAACGAACGGAAAAATGGCGAACGATAAAAAATAAGTTAAAACAGCAAAAAAAAAAAAAAAGGGGTATGTTTCGTTTTATGTAAGAAAATAGGAATAAATTTTATTTTTTAAATTTAGATTCTATGCCCGAAATATTAAAGCAACCAGAAAATTTTAAAAGTTTAACATAAATCCGAACAATTGGTGCAGAATATAAAAATAAGTCTTAAATGAAAGCTGAATGAATGATTGACATACATACGATTATATAAAACATCATATGATTTAATAAATTTTATGCTTCATAAATTGAATTATTTTTTGCATAACGACATAAACAATATTTGAATCAGATACTTAGTGAATCCATTTAATTTTATTCTATTTTTCGAATTTCCAATTAAATTCTATGTATATTCATATTTATATTCATTATTCTTATTCGTATTCATATTTAAATTTATGTTCATATGCATAACTATTGTATATTCATATTCATATTCATATTCATATTCATATTCATATTCATATTCATATTCATATTCATATTCATATTCATATTCATATTCATATTCATATTCATATTCATATTCATATTCATATTCATATTCATATTCATATTCATATTCATATTCATATTCATATTCATATTCATATTCATATTCATATTCATATTCATATTCATATTCATATTCATATTCATATTCATATTCATATTCATATTCATATTCATATTCATATTCATATTCATATTCATATTCATATTCATATTCATATTCATATTCATATTCATATTCATATTCATATTCATATTCATATTCATATTCATATTCATATTCATATTCATATTCATATTCATATTCATATTCATATTCATATTCATATTCATATTCATATTCATATTCATATTCATATTCATATTCATATTCATATTCATATTCATATTCATATTCATATTCATATTCATATTCATATTCATATTCATATTCATATTCATATTCATATTCATATTCATATTCATATTCATATTCGTATTCGTATTCATATTCATATTCATATTCATATTCGTATTCGTATTCATATTCATATTCATATTCATATTCATATTCATATTCATATTCATATTCATATTCATATTCATATTCATATTCATACTCATATTCATATTCATATTCATATTCATATTCATATTCATATTCGTATTCATATTCATATTCATATTCATATTCATATTCATATTCATATTCATATTCATATTCATATTCATATTCATATTCATATTCATATTCATATTCATATTCATATTCATATTCATATTCATATTCATATTCATATTCATATTCATATTCATATTCATATTCATATTCATATTCATATTCATATTCATATTCATATTCATATTCATATTCATATTCATATTCATATTCATATTCATATTCATATTCATATTCATATTCATATTCATATTCATATTCATATTCATATTCATATTCATATTCATATTCGTATTCATATTCATATTCATATTCATATTCATATTCATATTCATATTCATATTCATATTCATATTCATATTCATATTCATTTTTCCATATGTTCAGATTCCGACTCAGTCATATAATTTGTTTGTACACTATTCAAGAAAGCATGCTATTTTTTATGTATGCGTTTAAAATAACTAGGTGTGACTTTTTTTACTTTTTCTATTCCTTTTAATTTTAAATCAACAGTCAATCAATTTTAAATCAAGTCGAACAGAATCTTTTTAAAGACGTTATTGGCGAGAAAGAAAAACTATTAAAAATCATATAAAACAAAAACGCCTTGATAATATCTTCTTATCCAACAGAGAAAATCAATTTTGAGCAGTCTTTAATATAAACACCAAAATATTGCACACTGGGTGGTCGTTACACGTTTCAAGTGCTCACCATGACTTGCTTTGGTAAATATGGAAAAATAAACAAACGAACGTACATACAACATATACAAACACAAAATCACACTTAAGCATACACACACACACAATAACTTGCATACACATAAAAGGAAACGTGCTTCCATAAACGAATCAATTGACACTAAACAGCACCATGGTAGTTAAACGAAAAAAAGATCTAAAAGAGGGCGTGCGATTTGGCGAATCAAAATCAATTTCAAAAAGTATATCTGTGTTATCATGCTTGCATGGATGTGTCTATGTTTCATCAGGGATAATTATCTTGAAACAATGATAATTAGTATGCATTACGTAAAATATTATGATTAGCTCAGTTGTTCTCTTCTTGTTGCCTACTTTTTTATATAGCCATAATAAGAGTTGTGTTGCTGTAAATAACACAGTGCAACAAGAAATTAATTGCAAAGATTTGATTATATTTTTGTAATGAACATGGATCTTAAAGTAAAGTTGACCTGCTAACTTATAGCCGTGGTCTTCTAGGTTAGGAGTTTTGATGTCTGAAAACCCAATAGAAGACTAAAACGTCGGCAGACAATTCGAAGAGAACGTTTAATCTTTCGAATTTGAAAAATGGGAACCAATTTAAGACAAAATTATGAGGAATATTTTTTTCTGAATATTGTAAACCCTGCATTTTAATGAAGGAGTTGAAAATCTATCAAAAAGATTTTGGGAAAATATTCACCGTCGATAATATAGGTGCCCGATCAACTTAAAACCATTCATATTATGACTAATATGAATTGATTATATCCAGAGTAATTATTTGTTGTTGTTGTAATTCCCTGAATTCAGTTTGGTGCTTTAACCTAGCTTTTTATTGCTGTTTTGTTGTATTAACTCACTCTCGATCGGTTATATTTTGAAAGTTGTTGTTTTTGTGAATCAAAGCAATATTAAGGAATCATAATAGTATTAAATTTGGTAAGTCATAAATATTAAATTGAACATGTTCGGCATGGTAACATGGCGCCCAAGCTTCTGAAGATACAAAACAAGACCGTACACCGACACTGTCTATCACATTCGACGTGATTTCCAATTGTACTGGAATATTTTGGAACAGGGATAAGCTCAGAGTGCTCTATTGGAGTTTGATCGGATGTGACCTGCTGACAACCAAGTAACTTGGCTACGCAGTAACATTATTTGCACAAGCGTAGCAGTTTTCAGTTTTTGATATCCGATCATAGCACTGAAACTACAAAATCAATCTTTTTCGCCCACCTTACTACCACTCTCCTAAACTGTCAAATGAACCATTAATTGAAGGAAATACAGTATTCAGCAAAAGTATTCCTTATCATTTTGTTTTAAATTAATTATCACCCCCAAATTCGTAGGACCAAACATTTTCTTGAAATGATCTTCCAAATTTTTAGTCTACTATTGGATCTTTCAGGAACCATAGCTCTTAACCCAGACCAGCCAGTCTATAATTTGCATGTCGACTGCAAGAATATATATATATATATATATATATATAAAAACAATACCTACGCCAAACATGTTCAAATAAAAATTTACGATATAAAAATTTGAAACTGCTATGATACCTTATTTTACTGAGTCCTAATTTGAGAATAAAAAATTAGATTGTCTTAATTTTGGGGACCTTTATAATTTTTTGATGGTAAACCTTTCTTTTTAAGCCTCTTTGATAGATTACCGACTCCTTCATTAAAAAACAGGCCGTTATAAGATCAACCAGTCTTAAATTGTAAAAAATTTTAAAAAATTGGTCAATCGTTTTCTAGAAATTGTACTGGCACAAAGCTCTTAACATAGACCAGGCAGACAGCATGTGGCTAGAGCAATTTTGCATCGGAAAGCATGAAGCAACCAAAAAATGTTGACATTTTGACGTACTGTGTATTTTATGCTATATGTTGAACAAGGAGTCGCGTGGCTTAAGAAACATGAGTACGTGTCGCTGATTGTACTTAAAAATTGATTACTTTTTTTTCTTTGACGAGGTGGTAAACGTTGAACCTGCGTGTTCGAGGGTACTTAGTCGAATTTACCATTACTTATATAAATTTGATTAATTGAGAAACCAGAGCCATAAGAATGTACTCAAAGGCTGAAACAAAAACATTTTCAATGATTTTATTTGGCTAAAAAAAGAGATATTTAAAGCTAATAACATGTTGTAGTTTAATTCTGTTCAGTAGCATAAGAATCACTCTATTATACAGATATTTGTAGGTAAGGTTACTGCTCCAATATATAACAGCAATACAAGTTTAAAAATTTAAGTTTTTAAGTAATTTCTAACTATATTCTATAATAAATTTTAAGAATATGTTTTCTTTTATAACAAAACAAGCAGGTCACAGTGGTCCGCGGCTTTGCCACCGACTTTTTATTCATCAGTAAGGAGCGTTAACACGTTTTTGTTACTCTTTGAATGGGTGTATAGAGAGATAGAGCGCAAGAACTTCGTACAAAAAAAAAATATCAAAACATGCTAATGGTTTGATTATGCAAACTTGACTTAACATGGGTTAACATGACGCAACGTTGATTATGCTACCAAGATAGCAAGCACAGCAAGTGTCAAATAAATGATTATAAATGATTCGCCTACTATTCTGAAACATATTTCAAATACTCCAATTATTAATAAAAAATTCATTTAAATTAGAATAATTACATTTTGCTTTAATAAATAAACGCACACAAGATATTATCACTCAAAAATTAAGGTGTGATGCTAGCAACCTTTCAAAAAGCACATCGCATACTGAGATATCAGTCGACGTAACTGAGAAATCAAAATTCAACAGCCATGTTGGTAAATCTGTATGTGACAGAAGAAACGGCTGTGTTGCGTTGATCTATGTTTGGCTAATTTGGCCATAAAGTTGGTAAGCCAATCGCCTTGCGTTTATAAATAAACAAATTTTTACAAATCGCACTACAATGTGCTTATCCGCTCTCACTCTCACCGTTTTCTGACAGTTTCCATTGAAAGCAATAACAATTTTTGAACGCCGTTCAAACGATCACCGTGTGATCTTAGCCCTTAAAATAATGTATGTCAAACGAAATTGCATTAATTAATGTATATACATTAAAATGTATCTCACATCTTGCCTTGCGCGAGGCTCATCTGTTTGTATGTTATGTTGTGCTACTCGTAGCTGTGCAGAAAAAGTTAAGAGTAGAGAGCAACATGGAGTTTATTGAAACTCTCGTAACTCAAACGCGTGAAAATAAAACAATCAAGCAATTCGTGGCATCGGGAACAATTTTTTAAAAAACTTAACACTTCAATTAAATCTAATTATTCTAAAAGTTTCGAAATGAAAATACCCCTTATACTGTGCTTTAGCACTAATCTGACATTTTAAATGTTATTTCATAAAAATCGATTCAGTACACTTGGAATTTACCTGGAAGCAAAATTTGCACTTCAATTTTATATAATAGTATATAAAGGGTAAATTTTAAGGGCCGATGTTGAATGTGAACCACACCTAAACGTCAAGTTTTTTTTGCATTTCATTTAACATTTCTCAATTTCAGACTAACTCAATTTAAACCATGGAAAGATACACAATCGAGCAACGCGTTAAAGTTATTCAGACTTATCATGAAAATGGGCGTTCAAATCAATATGCAAATCGAGCACTTCGTGATTTTTTAGGTCATTTTAATCGTCCTAATGTGCGTACAATCGGAAAAATCGTCGAAAAATTTGAGCAAACCGGGTCTGTAGGAGATGTGAAAACACCAGTGCATGCTCGTACAGCTCGTACTGCAGAAAATATTGCTGCTGTTCGCGATAGTGTGACTGAAGAGCCGTCCACCTCAACTCGTCGTTGTGCCCAACAATTGCACCTCTCATGCTCGTCATATATGAACATTATGCATAAAGACTTGCATTTACACGCTTACAAGGTGCAATTGACTCAAGAACTAAAGCCTCTTGATCATTTCAAGCGTCGTCAGTGGTCAGAATGGTGGCAAGAAATGGCAACAGTGGATGATAAATTTTCGAAGAAAATCATCTTCAGTGATGAGGCACATGTTCACCTCAGTGGATTCGTCAATAAGCAGAATTGCCGCATTTGGGCGAATGATAATCCAAGAGTGATTGTCGAAAAACCAATGCACCCACAAAGAGTGACTGTTTGGTGCGGTTTATGGGCTGGCGGCATCATCGGGCCGTATTTTTTTCAAAATGAGGCCGGTCAGGCAGTTACTGTGAATGGTGTTCGCTATCGTGAGATGATAACGAACTTTTTATGGCCCGAATTGGAAGATATGAATGTGGACGATATGTGGTGTGAACCATACCAGTGTTATCATAATAAAAGGAAATGACAATAATTTCCTAAATAATTTGTGTTTTATTCAAAGTCAATATCAGCCCTTAAAATTTAACCACCCTTTATATAGATATAGAAATATTTTTTTTACTTATAATATGTACCTAAGCTATGAACAAATGATCTTTTGGCTGTTTTTCCGAAGATCCTTAATACAAAATTTGTATGGTGCTAAATTGTTTTCAAGATATGCTGTCAAATAGGGAGTGGATATCGAAACATTTTTTTTTTTTCGACCACCATTAAAGAAGCTATCAAATAATTTTACGCAAATACAGAAAACATTTAAAAATATGGGTTGTTAAAATCTTTTATTACAAAAAATCTTTTTTTTTTCTAAAAATCCCACACAAAATACCAAAAAAGAAACCGACAAAAAAAATATTAGTTTTCTTGACCAAACCATGCCAAAGTTGAACAAATTGGACCACAATCGAACGATCATAGGAAATCACTTTATTGTTTATTACATTTAACCTAGTTTTGTGTAGATCCGACCCATGCTAGAATAACAAGGTAGGCTCATACATACATATATTAGAATAAAAGTTCAGTGATAGTTTTCCTTACTATCATTGAGTGACGGCTAATGTGCGTTGGTTGGTATACGAAAGAACCCAGGTTCGAATACTATCTGACACAGAATGTTTTTTCAATTGAATTAATTTTTCTGATCGGCTATCTCCTCTCTGCAGACACTGGCAAATCTCAGAGACTAAAAACTGGTATGTAAAGCTTTTTAAAAGCAAAACTGTTCGGAGTCAGCATAAAGCTTGTAGATCCAGTTCTTGATCATTTGTGTTCAAGTAATTCACAACATGCACAACACAATTGATCATAAGAAGCTCGGGCAAAGTTATTTCAAGAGCTGAAATGACCAATTCGTTTTTGGTCATTTATAATAGATATTATGAAATAAAAAGTTGCAAAAACTGAAGTAACTTGCTTTTGAAAGATTCGAAAAGAAAGCATTTTAATGCATTTTTATTGTAGAGTAATAAAGTTTTAATATATGTTTTTTATGGGTTGGTCTAAAAAACCTTTATGGGATTCTTCAAATTAAAAAAAAACACAATCTTTAAATAATTATAATAATTCAATTCTTGAAAATGAAATAACTTTCACTTTAATTGTATCATAAAATTTTCTATTATTTACAGTGACACTTCAGATATACGACTGTAAAAAGGTTCAACTACTCCTTCAATATTTCCTATGGCGAAACATGCACAGCGGGTCGCATACACGCATAAAAAATAATTTACTTCACTTTAGAAAAATAATATCAATTTACACAAAAACCCTTAATAGCTTTCGAACCTTTTCGAGAAATTGTTAAGTTTTTCGATTATTTTCAATATGTATTATAATTAAGTTCACAAACCGTGTTAGTTTCATCTTTCCAGATTGTTTAATATAAAAATAATTCTATTACAATTTAGCTGCTCAATCCAATTGCAAACGTTAAGTTTTTAAGTCAACACAATAGCGCTCTATACAGCGTGTCCTCACAAGCGGACGCCATTAAAGCACCCACTTCTATTATTAAGCTTATATATGTGTATTTATAAAGTATGAGTGTGTATTTGTGATTTCTTTTTTTTATTACTTTCCATGCGTGTGAGCATGCAACTACGTGTCCAGCATTTTAAGTGCTGCATATTCTATTTGAAACTTTTAAATAGCGAATTTAGAGCTGAATAAAAATAGCAAAAACAACAACAAAAACAAGAGAAAAGGTACCCGTTGAAAAATAAATGGAAATTTTCAATTTTCCTTCCGCCTTCTATGGAACGTGCCGTTTCTGTGGGTTTTTTGTTTTTCTGTTGTATTTTAACATTAACTCGGATTCCAATTCATAGTTATTCATATATATATTGAACGTTTTTTTTTTTTGCTTTTCCGTTTCTTTTGTTGACATTTGTGGTATTTCTTATTTTGTTTTTTATTTTTTTTTTAATTGAATTGAATTTTATGAAAGCAACTAATGGCAACAGTTTTGGAAGCCATTTAAGCTTATTTAGATTCATTTAAAAAGTTTTTCTTTAAATAGAGAATTTTTATATTCCATAAAGGAATTATGTAGTAAATAAAGAGCTTTTCAATGCTGTAACGAGAATAAATATTTTCCAATAAATTATTATCGAAAAACAAAAAACAATAACTTAAATCGATTAGTGAATTCAGTCATCGACACTAATATTCTTTTGAGTTCATTGCACGTGTCAGAAAATTCTTGTTTTATAAGCTTTCCTCTACAAATTTCTGGCTTTTACTGAAATTAAATTAAAACTGAACAAAAACTCCGACATGTTTTTTTTTTACAACTTCACATAGCGTGACAGTATTTATCACACTCGTGCATGAAATATGTGTTTATTACATTAAATAACTGAGGCACAAATTTTTCATTTAATATTTATCACCTAAATGATGATGAATCAGTCACGAAAAAGCCAATCAAATTTATTTAGAAATTCATAGATTCGTTATGTGTTGATTTTAAATAATAGTTGAAAAAAGCATCACAAAAAAGACTAACTAGTAGTCAGGAGAAAAGAGAGAAAATTTGTGTACGTAATATATAAATGTACGATTCTTTTTTTTTATGAACAACTCATTCATAGAAACTCAGTTCAACTTTTCTTTTTTAAATAATATTTAATCAAAAATTGTTTTTAATTACTAATAACAAAAAATTTCAAAAAAAAAAATTAAATGTGGCTTTTATCTATCTATATTATTATTACGCAAGGGTATTTTTTGTGATGACTGTCAAATCTATACTGTAGACGCAATTTTCCAAAAATAGGGTAGTAATTGAAAGGTCTTGCTCTGTAGATGTGCAATAAGGTCTTACTTTTTTTTTAAGGGGTGACATGACATTGGCAGTTTTTTGAAATCGAAAATTTTTTTTAATAATTTTGTATTTCAGTAAATATTCTTAAGATTCTAAGAAATTACATGGAAAAATTCCTACTGGTTCAAAAGTTACAGCCGGATTAGTGAGAGTGCATTTTTAATTTTTGCGCTATCTACGTACGGCAGCTGGTATATAAAGGGTGATTTTTTTGAGGTTATGATTTTCATGCATTAGTATTTGACAGATCACGTGGGATTTCAGACATGGTGTCAAAGAGAAAGATGCTCAGTATGCTTTGACATTTCATCATGAATAGACTTACTAACGAGCAACGCTTGCAAATCATTGAATTTTATTACCAAAATCAGTGTTCGGTTCGAAATGTGTTTCGCGCTTTACGTCCGATTTATGGTCTACATAATCGACCAAGTGAGCAAACAATTAATGCGATTGTGACCAAGTTTCGCACTCAGTTTACTTTATTGGACATTAAACCAACCACACGAATGCGTACAGTGCGTACAGAAGAGAATATTGCGTCTGTTTCTGAGAGTGTTGCTGAAGACCGTGAAATGTCGATTCGTCGCCGTTCGCAGCAATTGGGTTTGTGTTATTCGACCACATGGAAGGTTTTACGCAAAGATCTTGGTGTAAAACCGTATAAAATACAGCTCGTGCAAGAACTGAAGCCGAACGATCTGCCACAACGTCGAATTTTCAGTGAATGGGCCCTAGAAAAGTTGGCAGAAAATCCGCTTTTTTATCGACAAATTTTGTTCAGCGATGAGGCTCATTTCTGGTTGAATGGCTACGTAAATAAGCAAAATTGCCGCATTTGGAGTGAAGAGCAACCAGAAGCCGTTCAAGAACTGGCCATGCATCCCGAAAAATGCACTGTTTGGTGTGGTTTGTACGCTGGTGGAATCATTGGACCGTATTTTTTCAAAGATGCTGTTGGACGCAACGTTACGGTGAATGGCGATCGCTATCGTTCGATGCTAACAAACTTTTTGTTGCCAAAAATGGAAGAACTGAACTTGGTTGACATGTGGTTTCAACAAGATGGCGCTACATGCCACACAGCTCGCGATTCTATGGCCATTTTGAGGGAAAACTTCGGAGAACAATTAATCTCAAGAAATGGACCGGTAAGTTGGCCACCAAGATCATGCGATTTGACGCCTTTAGACTATTTTTTGTGAGGCTACGTCAAGTCTAAAGTCTACAGAAATAAGCCAGCAACTATTCCAGCTTTGGAAGACAACATTTCCGAAAAAATTCGGGCTATTCCGGCCGAAATGCTCGAAAAAGTTTCCCAAAATTGGACTTTCCGAATGGACCACCTAAGACGCAGCCGCGGTCAACATTTAAATGAAATTATCTTCAAAAAGTAAATGTCATGGACCAATCTAACGTTTCAAATAAAGAACCGATGAGATTTTGCAAATTTTATGCGTTTTTTTTAAAAAAAAAGTTATCAAGCTCTTAAAAAATCACCCTTTACTTGTTTTACTTGCTACCTGACTTTTGGTGGTTGATATTTTGTACCTTATAGTATAGTTATTTGCAAGTGTTTCAACTACTTGGTATCACCATAGGAGCTACAGCATTGAATTTTTCCACAGGAAATGATGCAAATCGTTTGAAATGCGCCAGAGTGAAGGCATATGAAGCTTCAAGAGAAGCCCGAATTGCTAAAAGATTGCAAAAAACTATAAGAAACAGCACAACACAAGATAACGAAGGCATACAGTACGAAGCAGGCATGGCAGATTGAAGGTAACCTTTATTTTCTTTGTTCACAAACTTTGAACGCGTTTATCTCGAAACCATGATTTTCGTACTGGTTGCGGCACTAGCGGGTTCATTTTTTGACCAAATTTTTTTTTTTTTTGTAGTATTTCTTTTCAACTTGATTCGCTATAGTATGACACGAGCTTTTTTTTTAAATTTTTTTTCGATTTTGTATGAATTTTTAAAGTCAATATTTTTTTCGAAAAAACACACTTTCAAATTCGGAGCATCACCAAAAATTGAAAAAAAAAATTTAAAAAAAAAAGCTCGTGTCATACGATAACCAATTTTGTTAAGATTTAAAAAAGTCATTTTTTTCCAGATCGGACAATTTTTGCAACTCCCAGCGCTCCAAACACGAGGCCCCGTTTTTTTCTCTGACGCCAGTTTGGAGCTCTATAAAACCATGTTGGGTTGAAAAATATATTTTTTTGAATTTTTTTTTTTGTAATTTGTTCAGTTCTCTACAATAATAAAACAAAATTTTGGAAAAATTTTCGTTTTTGACTGAGTTATGAATTTTTAAAAAAAGGTCTGTTTTCTCTGCCGCGAATGTCTTGTCCCACCTTAATAATGCGTATTTAAAAAAAAAAAGTCTGAAAAAATTGCTATGAAACAAGCCAAATTTCTTTGTGATGCCTAAAAGTATATGATACATTTTTATTGTAATGCTATAATAAGTAGTAACTGGGCTACTTAGCAATTCAACAGAAACATAGAAAGTTTCTATGGAATCTTTGGTTCAAAGGTAAAAATAGTCCTTAATATAAATACAATATTACCTATAAGTAGATATTTTTATTTTTTGGCGTTTTAACACCAGAAGGGATTATTAGTAAAATTTTAATTTTTTAAGTTTGTAATAAATAGAAGAAAATAAAGGGCTATTTTTTGTGAACTGAATCGAATTGGAATGATTTATGTATATTATGGTAGTAATCATATGGCAGGCACGGATTTCCATGCAAATGCATGTTTTTATTGGACATCCTAAACTTGAAATGGTTAAATAAACATTGCGTATTATGAAATTTTCTTGAAAATGGCATTCAATCACTGTTTTATATATTTTGCAATTAATAACTTGAAATACATATTTGGTTGCATATTTTAAACATTTTTTCTTTTAATCTTTTAATATATTAAAAATTTTCGTTAATTTCTTCATCTGATATCCAAAAATTAACAATTTCTCTTTAATATTTGATACGACATCTATTGGTGGATAGAACTTTGCAGGTGAATAGAAATTGCAGAAAAATGAAACTCTGTTCTTAACAAAAAAAAAACGAAGGCTTCAAGGAAATGAGGAAAATTTCAAGCAAAATGAACTTGAATAAAGATAATTGTTTTCCAAACTATTCTGTGAGCGAACTGATTTCAATCAAATATGATCCTATTTCATTTCCTATGATCCTAAATCATATGATCCTAAAATTTTTAAGACCCAATCGGGAATCCTTTATTTTCGCAAATTTCAAACAAGATTTTATCGTTTATGCCAATAGGGCGATAACTCAAGGTTGATCTCATAATTGCGATAATTGCAGTATTGTTTTTATGATAATTTTAATGCTTTTGTTTTTTCATCATCTTTCAATCAAATTTTTTTATGATAATTTTTATGTTTTTGTTTTTTAATCATCTTTCCAATCCGTGTCCTAGTAATCATCTTTCCAATGGCTTTTGAAAGTACATGAACAGAGGCAGATGAAACTTAAATACTTTCTCACCGGTGTCCTGCTATAAAATAAGTTTTTTTTAATATTAAATAAACTTGAAATTTTTATTACTTAACTTTATGTAGCAATTGTGAATTAAAACTTAAGTAAAAAGCTCTTAAACAAAATCTCAAGCCAATAGCTCTATTTATATGCGTTTTATAAAACTTTTACTGTTTTAATCACACCACTTTAAGTTATATGCATGATAATCTAAAATCTTAGCCTATCTAAATCATACGAGGGCAATTTGAGAATAATAATTCCAGGTATTAACTTTAAATGCAAAACTGGTTCTGTCAATTAACATCTGTTAATAGACAATTGTCAAATTTTGAAAAAGTTGCATCATTTAGTTTGTATTTGACAGCCATTGGAAGCAAATAAGCCTGTGCATTTTGTTGAAAATGTATAAAAATGAATTTCGTGTGCTCATCAAGCGTTATTTTTTTGCGTAAAATACCATCACGAAATCAAAGAAAGTCTTTCAAAGTGAGGAAAATACAACAACGTTTAGCTGTCAATACTGAATGGCACACAACTATTTGTTTACCAGAAGTCTTCAGAGTATTGACGAAACAACCACCGAAGGAAGAAGGAAGTTCAAATAAAAGCATTTTTGAGCATTCAAAAGATAGAATTGATGAGTCATCCTCCTTACAGGCTCCGACTTGGCACCCAATGACTTCTACTTGTTCCCTCACATTAAGATAAAAATGCTAGGCGAGCGTTTGTCTACGACCGAACAGGCCGTTAAGGCCTTCTTTTCAAAATCTCTTTTAGGAGGTACAAAATTCAGAGTGAAAAAACTGTTTTGAAAATTGGTTCAAATGAATGCAAACGTGTATTGATCATCTTGAAGATTACTTTGTAAAACAATAAAACCATTTTCACTTTATAACAAGTGTTTTTTATTCTTAGGTGCAAGACTTAAAAGGCAGCCTATGTACAATTCTTCCAAATTGTCTCACCAGATCTTAGTAGCTCCGTATACCTTCTGATTCCACCAAAAAGAGTTCCTTTTTTTCCGTGTCAAAACTTTACTTTTTAAAGCTTACAAACAAGAATATGCATTTTTTTAATCTATGGACTGTAAAACAGCACTTTTCTTAAAATAATAAAAAAAAATTAAAACTGCCATGAATGATGTTTATTTGGCACGTGTCACAGTAGTTTGAGCCCAAACAAAAGTTGGACAAAAATAGAAGCAGTCGTCCGACTTGTATGCAATTTTGTGTGGAACATAATGTGAAGACGCTGATTTCAAAAATGAAAATAAAGAAATGATTTTATTTCTAACATATTAAAATTGAAGTTAAAAATTGCAATTTCGATGTTTTTTAAAGCATTGTAACTATTTTAAAAATTAATAAATTTATTTTTTTTTAATTTTTGAAAAAATATTTGTTTTTTCTGTTTAAAAAAATAAATAAGATGCAAAAATGATTTAAAGTTTCTAAGATATCAATATTTTTGCTAGAGCATTTATGCGCTTACATTTTGTATACTCCGCTGTTTTGTACTGATTGATAATTATTCCTTATAAATATTTGGTTTTACACTTTTTACATTTTTTTTTAAATCAGAATAGTGATTACTCTTCATCATTTTTGTAACTATTTATATAGAAAATTATAAACGTATCTTCCTCGATCCTTTTTAGTATATATGCTCTTTCTCTGAGGAGACAAAGAGGATCTGATGACATGAGAAAAGATGTCAGTGAGCGCATCACATATGTGTGATATGATATGATATGTGTAAAGCTTCTTCAGGTTTGCTGTACTTGCAAGAGAGAATTATTGTGAAAAAAGTTCGCAAGATCAAACACAAATTTTTTTTAAACTACAAAATTCAAAGCAAGTCATCTAGAGGTAAATCGAAACATTTTATTACTTCGCATCCAGGTAGTAACGCTTTGTGTACTATGTAAGACATATAATACCAATTGTAGCTCTCTATATATAAGTCTCTCTATATATAAGACGATAAAATCCTTAAAAATAATCCAATGTTCAAAACCTGTTATATCAGCGGATACTTCATGGTTAAAAAAAATGCTTTCTTGCCGTATTTCCTTGGCTTGTGGTGCCATAACCTGTTTTTACAAAGTCAACTAGCAAGCCTAATCTCTCACTTAACTAATTTTGTATACGTCCTTTATTTTGAGCAAAAGCCTCTTTACAATGCATTATATATGTTTTTTAATAATTTTTTAAATGTTTTTAAGGTCAAAATTATTGCATGAATTTTAAAGCCCTACTTTAATACATATATAGCTCTAAAATTTACAACATGTTTGCGCTTATTTCAAAACCGTTTTCAATTTTGTTCTATTATTTTGTTTTATTTTTTGTTAAAGAAGATACATTTTAATAAACTTGCTATAATCCTTAACAAAATTCTATAAAAAAGGAGAGCTCATTTTTAATATAAAATTTTTAAAGCAAACTTATTAACATTTTATTTTTTTTTTTTTTTTTTTTTTGCTGCATAGTCAAAAACAACTTTTCGCAAACTTTCGCAAAAAAAAAACACTTTCGGACCACTTTTTAAAAATCGATTTCGCAAAGAATCGGATCAACTCGGTAAATTTTTTAAAGATTCTGAGATATAAAGAACCATACCTACTGTTTATGATGATTTCAAATTGGAATTTTGTGGAATATTAAAGGCTTTTCCAAAAAAGTTAAATAAATTTTCCAACTCAACCCAAATTTTAACAATTTTTGAAAAATTTTCAAAAATTAAATTATTATTTTTTCTTCTAAATAACAAAAACCCTTTTTTTAGCATTTATTCCTTAAAAAAAAAAAGTTAAAAATAAATTAATATCTTAAAAATAACTGAACTAACAAAAATTTCCCAAGAGCTCTGAACCAAAAATTTTACCATAAAAAAAATGTAAAAAGTGTCGTTTTTGAACAGGTGTAGTGTCTAGAAAAATTATTTAATTTGCTGAAAATATAAATTCTTTATATTTGAAGTATTTCCCTTCCAATGATACCCATTTTGTTGGTTTTTCTGACAACAAAATTTTTGATTTTTGTCCACTAGACAAACTACTGTGTGTCTGCTGTTAGGTTCGTAGCTCAAAACAATTATGCATAATAAAACTAAAGCCAAATGCACACCTTAAAATTTAAGGTAATTACACTATGGTCGTATACGCTACAGTACAAGTTACGCCATTTCTTGCAAATCCTTTATTTTCAAGTTATACAGTCAGGGAAATAGCTATATATGCAAACCTTTTTTGCTATACAATTCTGCTTGCGGACATCATCTTAAAATAGCCATAACTTTTGAAAATAATTATTAAACGACACCATTTAGAGACTCATTTTGAAGGGAAAGAATAGTACTAGATGATAAATTAAGTAGAAAAAAAATTGCAAAAAAGTTTTGCAACCTTTATTTTACCTCACAAAATAGTAATTTTTAGTGAACATAACCTTAAATATCTCAAATCCACGATGCGCTAATTCTGAGAACGAATTTGAATCCTACGCAAAAAAAATACTTTGGAAATAACCCTCATCTGGCCAATACAATCGCTAACTCATTATTTGCACATCTTTGTTACTCATCCACATATAGCTACTCGTATTTCTAAAAGTGGAAATTAGGCTTTGCTGCAAGTTAAGATAAGGCTTTATTTTTAGAGAAAAGGACATCAAATTGTTAATACACAGATTAATTAGACAACAACCAATTTTCTGCATACAAACATTTTACCGTTACTTATTGTATGCTTGTTAGTTATTAATGCACATATAGCTACTTCGCTGACTGTACATTCAACATTTTTTAAACTTTAAAATATTTGTTCATATTTCAAAATTAATAATTATAATTTCAAATTTTATGTCTTAATTGGTCTAAATATCCGGAGGGACAATATACCCCACTTACGGCGCTACTGAATAATTAAACTAATGTATACCAACCACTCAATTATTATTAAGACAGACAGCCAATTTCGAGTGCATGTAACTAAAGTAGTTAACTATAAAATAACTTTTAAATCAAATCAGTTACTTTGAAGTTTCGCTGAGCAGTTCTTGTAGAAGACTTGCATGTAACTCAAAAACACGTTCTTTACACGAACTACTACACTACAAGCGTAAACTTCAAAACTTTATAAATCATGCAAGTATTTCACTTACTCGTCGCTAGGCGGCGCTTTTAATACTTATTATAATTTATTTTCAAAGTAGGTACTATAGTTTATTACTTATTGTTGTTGTTGTTGTGTTCAAAGTAATCGCGCAACAAAAATTCATCATGCTATACTTTATGTGTGCAGCAAGCACCTGGTAACGCCTACAAATTTCCGACGCTGACAAACAAACAACTACAACAGCAGCAGTTGAAGTTTGTGTGTAGTGTAGTGTGTACCACGTGTAGTGTGTGGTAGAGGTAAAATTCTTACACGCTTGAAGAGTTGCCAAATGTCGATAAAAAAATACCTCACTTTTGCATACAAAATAATTGTTTTTCCCGTTTCTAAATCTAAGTTATCACGGTTTTCCCCCCGTTTTCCAAATAATATATGAAAGCTTTTTAAAATTAAAGTAATTTAAGTAACTTCTTTTTACTATATAAACACTAATATGTATAATGTGCAAATACGTTCATAGTTTTACTGAAAATATTAATACAGAGTAAATTTCAGCCCAACAATCGTAGGTTTCGGTGCAAAAAAATAGAACATTATATTATATGGGTGAATTTTGAAATAAACGGCTCAGAAAAATAAAAAGAATTAGCATTGATTTGCAATGCTAACATAAATTTTTAGAAGTTTTTGGTGTTTTTAATTTTTCAAGCTTAAATAACATTAATTTTCTTTTGCAGAATATGTGTTCTCACCGCTTCGTTTCTGAAGTGTTATATTTTTATTACATTTTATATATGTTATACTTTATTTGCTCTAATCTTTATTTTAGTTACTGATATGCCGTCAAGTGCATAACTGCAAAAAAAGTACACGATTTATCAATTTCAGTTTAACTAAATAAGTTTAATTTTGAAATATTTATTTAAATTTAATCAGCAGATTGAGGTTAAAAAAGATAATGGTTAGTATAATATGTCAAGAGTGTTGTCTATGATTTTGCAGTTTTAAGTATTTAAAATAAAAAGAAGTGTTTGTATTTGATTGCTTTAGTTAGTTAGTTTTCAATTGTTTCTTATATTTTGTGTTTTTAGTGTAGAATTGTTTTCAACAAAACTATTAAAAAATCGTTTAAAGTCCTGAGTGTTGTTTCAACACCAACGTCTATGTTGCCGAATAACTAAAGTTTTTTTTTTATTTTTTTTTTATATATTCTGCTTTAAATAAATAAACTATCATATGCTAAAATTTAGAAATTTTAAATAGGCTTAAGGCAGTTTTTTAGCCAAGAGGGAACAATTTTCCAAGGGCGTTTTTTTAAATTCAATAAAAAAAAAAAACTTAAAATATTTTTAGTGTCCAATTTTTTATTATCACCCTATTCTGAATGAAATTTCCCCGAAAATTGAGAGTGGAAATTTCCGTATTTTTAACAATGTTCACAGAATTGTTAAAAAATTTATAATTTATTTTAAAGTATGTATGCATTCATAGTCAATTTTTAAGATTTAAAACCATGTCTCCTGTCTAAAAACTTAAAACTCCCATTTTTAATTCCCGGGGAAATTTCATTCAGAATAGAACTGTAGAAGTTTATTAATATTTCAGTAATACACAAAAAACAAAGTAAAACTTTAAAAAACTACAGGCTGTAGAGTGAGTGGGTTGCTAAAAAAAGGGTGCCTTCACCTTGACATGATTTCAATCCTTCTAGTTATCTGAAAAAAAACAGATTCTTAATCAGTAAGAATTTTCATATATCCCAGACTTGGGAAAAAAATAATAATTTTTTTTTTCGAGAACTAGCTGTTTGAAAAAAAGAAATAATTTAGGAATTTTTTACAGATTTGAATTTTTTAAAAATATTAAAAAAAAAAATTTACATAACTCTAGATCGAGTCATAGAGGAAAATATGACCCAAACAAATTTTAAATTAATCGGTAAATTGTATCTTGAGATATCTTGTCAAACTTGGTGGAAAAAGTAGTCTTGAGAAAATCGCATTTAAAGATTTGAGTTCCTCGTTAAATAATCGAAATATTCAAAAATCCTTTCAAGGGCGTATTCTTGAATGTCGAAACTTCCAAAATTTTTGATTTTTTTCAATATTCTTCACTGAAATACTGCCTTAAACACTTTTAAGAGGTATAACACTCAGGGGCGGATTTAGGTGGGGATAGGAGGGGCTACAGCCCCCGTCCCCGAGCAGGCAGGGGTCCCGCAGGCACTTCTGACAAAATGTCTTATTTGATTTTCCGATCCAGGAAAAAAATGTGCATTTTCTTTAAATTTTGTTACTTAGTTTTTATGTTCCTTGTTGCTTGCGTCTATTATAGCAAAAGGATGCAATATCAAAAAAATATCCCTGTTGGTAAATCAAATAATTTAAAAGTAGTTGATAAAGTAGTTTTTTGTCAACCACAACTAGTTGAAATTCTGACTTTTTCCCATGGAACTCACTCACATATTTTGTATGGTGATGTGATGCTAAATAAGTCAATTGACTTTCGTTTGCATATATTTTCAACTACTTGTTAAACTTGTTAAATTAAAATTTTTTTTTAATTACTTTCAAATAACTAATTGTAAACTATTTAATATTCCACTTACTGAATATGAATTTAAAAGCATAAAAATTTTAAATTTCTATACATCAAAAAGATCATGCCAAAAAAATCATGCCTGGTCGACACAAATAAATTCTGATATATATACGTAAAATCTGAAAGCAAAATGTAAACAAAGTTAAAAGTTATCATAGTTTTTTAATGGCAAATTGTGAAATGTCGTTCTTTGTGGAGTTTTAATTGATTTTAAACTAATTCAAAAGTGATTCATGCCAAGCTTTATCGCCAGTTAATTCAAAAAAGAACTAGTAATTACATTCAAGGAGCGCAACAGAAGTACGCTGCGATGGTAAACATAAATTCATTATTCCTTTCTTCATTGGACTATTTCTGCTTCCAACAGGTGATAGTTCCAGAAGCTGGAGGAGCTCTGCGCTTATATGTGAGCATGCGTACCACGGAAGCAGCTTACAAAAACGGGCACGCCACAGCCTGGGTACATGAGCGAAGGTGCCGATCCAATTGATCGGAATTGTGTGGAATGTTATTTAACACGAGCAAAATTGCCCGAGCTTTTTGATGCTTCATTTCAAAATATGAGCTAAACAAGCGTGTCAGCGGGATTTTCCACGCTTTGCAACCATCAATCATGGTCGATGGACACACCGATATTTTGCTTATTGCTTCTTTTAAGAATCAGTCGCAATGAAGTGATGGAGCAGACTTTACGCTACGTAGGGAAAGGCGTGCGTCTTTACTATTGAAGTGATGAGGTGCTTGCTGAATGGTTAAGCAATGCATCAATTTCCGTACAGAGTCTAAATTGTGCAATGTTTGCTAAACAGTACCAGTTTGTAATTTGAATATCTTAAGTAATAAAGAATTTTTAATAGTTTCACAGGGCTAAGAGGCAGTTTATTAGTTTTAAAGTGTGTTTACCACGTCTGTCTTGCAGCTTAATGTCATAAATAAACAAATATGTATTTTTGAAACAAAATGTTAGTGAAGCCTAAAGTTAATAATATTTAATGAAATAACATGGTTAAATATAAACTTGTAATCTAATAAAATTTTGCAATTAAAACATGTCCAAATCAGAGTAGTTGCCGCATTAATATAATTCAAAGTAGTTTATCAACCACTTGTTTTTAAGTAGTATTTCAATTACTTCATATATAATGCAATAAAAAATATTTAGAATTGAAGTGGATCCCGCCTTAATATAATTCAAAGTACTTCATATACTAGTTTATTTTAAATTAGTTTTTTAATTTGTTGTTTTTAAAAACAAGATAGTTTGTTCCTATAGGGTATTTTTTCCTTTATGGGTATGAAAATCATATCCCATCGCGTGATAGTTGTATACACTAACCACCAATCCAAAAACCTTCAATAAGCAAAGTTGGTTACATTAGCAGCTATCCAAACCAAAAAAAAAAAAATAGCAGAAAACAATGTTTTTTCTACTTTCTACACGTTCCCTGTAGGAAAATCAACAAATTTAAAAGTAGTTGATAAAGTAGTTTTTTGTCAACCACAACTAGTTGAAATTCTGAATTTTTCCCATGGAACGAACTAACATATTTTGTATGGTGATGTCCACTAAATAAGTCAATTGACTTTCGCATATATTTTTAACTACTTGTTAAATTAGTTAAATTTAAATTACTTTTTAACTACTTTAAAATAACCAATTGAAAACTATTACTGGTGGCCTAAAGTTAATATTTGATGAAATAACATGGTTAAATATATATAAACTTTTAATCTAATAAAAATTTGCAATTAAAACATGTCAAAATCAGAGTAGTTGCCGCCTTAATATAATTCAAAGTAGCTTATCAATCACTTGTTTTTAAGAAGAATTTCAATTATTTCTTATATATTGCAAATAAAACTATTTACAATTGAAGTGGATGCCGCCTTAATATAATTCAAAGTACTTCATATAGGGTAAAACCCCCAGTCCTGAGCCCCCTTAAGAGAATTTTTTACTTAGATAAATGATATCTTTGTTGTTTTAAAAGTGTTTTGCAGCGATTTAGTGTTAAAATACGCGTACATTCAAGAATAATATATTGATTTAATTTGTTTGAATGCCAATTAGACCAATTTTTTTAAAATAATGATTTATTAAAAAATGAGCTGATTCCCAGTTATGAGCCCCCGATTTCCAATCTTGAGCCACTTTTTGCCCAGTTATGAGCCATCTTGTTTTTACATTAAGAACTTTATTATTTTAAATTTTTTATGAATAAATAATATTCAAAACGTAAACAAAACATAAATAAAAAATTATATTAAAATTAAATCATAAATCACAAATTCATTTTTTACGTAAAATCGTATATAATAAAAAGTAAAACATAAAAATTAATATCATATATAAAACATAAAACATAAATCACAAATTAATTTTTGTAAGTAAAATTAACATTAATTATATCATTATTAAGTTTTTAACATCTTCGGCACTTGAAAAAATCCATATCTGTATATTTCAATTTCGACGCACATTTTATGTGATAAACTTTATCGCACATGAAACATTTAACTGTTGGCGTATCGTCAATTTTTTTAATGATTTGTAAGCAATCGAAACAGCGGTCCTCTGGTTTAAAATCAGTTGATTTATTATTTTGAGATATTTTAACACACTCTGGATCACTAAATAAATTACGCACATGATTTTTACTATTTTGGCTTTCTTGAGGAACTTCTTTTTGCTTTGGTATAACTATTTTGGGGTTTTTTTTAAATTTTTGTATCTTTTTGCTTCGACAAATTTTTTCATTCTTATTTTTTTGGATTTCTATTTTTTCTTTTCTTTTAATTGTTTTTTCTTCTGTTTTTCATTTTTTCTTTCAATTTTAAGCTGCTCAGCCAATACTTTGGATTCCATTCTGAGTTTCGTTGCTTTTTGGTACGGGGTTGAAGATATTACGAAACTATCTCGTTCCGTATTTTTTTCTCCCTTTCTAGCTGGTGTTTTAACAACTTTTAAGAAGTTATCGATTTGAGAACCTTCAATATTTTCATGTTCCATAAACATGATTGGAATATCTGATATATTAAATGTTTCTATATCAGACACCTAAAATAAAAATTTAATACACCTATTTAATGTACCTTACTGAACTAATAATAATGATAATATTATATTACATTGCTGCCAAAATTCTCCACTTCATCTGTTGCTTCAAGAAGAACTTCTTCTAAATGTTCCAAATCAGAAAACTGTACCTTTTCATGACAAACTTGAGATAAATGAACAATGTCAACATTGCAGTTTTCTTGAATATTCTCCATATTATCCTTAATAGGAATAATATACAAATTGTAATGGCTAGATAGATATACATATATACTAAGTATACTTACACTGACAGTTCCTCCAAAGCTGCGATAGAGTTTGCATAATAAAAGAAAGTCTTCTGAGTACGTGGCATTACTATTTTCCATATTTTTTATCAAATTCATTTTATCATTACCAACAATTTGAATAAAATTAGACAAGGTAATGGTTCGTGCCGCTTCATTTATTGTAGTGTCGCTTAAGAAATCCGTTATACCATTTGTCGCCAGGAAAATTGTTTTTAAACACATTTTCACGCGGGCATGCATCTAGAAATTCTTGAACAATTCTTTGAACTTCATGTTTTCTTCTTGGGAAACCTCTTTCATGATTATCAAATATCCATTTCACTATTTTTCCCTCTTCGATGCATGTTAAAACCGGCAAAGGACCAGGCAGATCCTTATTGGAACGGTTATGAATCCGGTTTTGGAGTGTTGGGCGCGGAATTTTAAATTTCCTTGAAGCTTCGTGAATTGACATGCCGGATTTAATGTCGTTGAGGGCCAAAGAAATGTCACTTACGTTATACTTTCTTCTGGATGTCATTTCAAAAGATATTATCTGTATAAAATAAATTGTTAATTTAATAGTGAGTGGAGTCAATCTGACCAAAATCCGCCTAAAAATGAGGGCTCTTAACCCATTAATGCATGGAATCGGGATGTAATGCATTCAAGCTCAAGTGCAGAATCTGGCATTAATTGCAAACAAATATCAAGAGCCTGATTATTTTTACGTTTTTTTCAAATTCAGTTTTCTTATTGTGAATGTCTTTGAATATTTAATAAGAGAGCCAGGCTTAATGGGCTAATAAGAATGTTTATAACAATTTGTTTTACTGCTTTGAGCTCCATGGGCTCACATTTGGATATTTAATTTTTCTGTAATATTCTAATTCTGAGCCCCCATGGCTCATAACTGAAAACATCGAATTTAGTTATCCAGATATGAGCCCCCCTTTTTTTTGCCTTGACAGAGAATATTTTTAATCAAATATTTTAGAAATAAACAATAAATACTATTCAATTTGTGTTATAACCAAAACTTATTATAAAAATCATAACAAAATGTCCATACCTGAAGGTTAAGAGTGTGTGACTCCTTGTCGATATTCTTTAGAAAATCACTTTACTGAGTAAGAGCACGAGGCACATCTTTTCACTTCAAAAAATCACTTCAAACTGAATATTTCATAATCAGTATGATAGCTGAACGAACTGAACGAATTTTGACGAATAATTATAAATTTACACTGAGAAAAAAATCAAACAAATTCGTGTTTAATTCAAACAAAAACACACTCGATTTGTCTTCAATGTAAAAATATGTTTGTTTTAAACACAAATTTGTTTAATATAATTAAAGTAAAATTTGTTAAAATCAACTATATTTCTGTTTAAAATAAACAAAAATCATTTACATTTTTCAACTTAAAATCTATTTCAATCAAACACGTTCCTTGTTTGAATTAACAAAAAACTTGTTCAAAAATTCTAACCAGAAGTCCTTTTAATTTAACCTGATTCATGTTTGGATTAAGAAGAAACCAGTTTGAAAATTTCAAACAAAAATCCTTTTAATTTAAGCTGGTTCCAGCTTGAATTAAACATAACGTATACCAAAAAACCGCTGCATAAAAATAAAAAGCAATATGATAATGGTTTTAAATAGTGTTATTATTAAATATATTTATTACGTACATGATTACGTACATGACGTAAATGATTTACTAAATCGTTTACAATAGTAAAAGAGGCGCTGCATTGAAAGCAAATCAGCTCCATTTTTTATAAAAAAAGTTAAATTTATAATTAAGAATTGTTAGAATGTTATTTTTTTAAAAAATTAATTAATGAAGTAATCGAAGGAGAGTTAATATCGAATTGAGTATGAATAGAAAAAAAATATTTTTGAAAAAAAAGCCATACATTTTGGCTAGCTTGAGGGTAGCTTAAATTAAGTATTTGAAATATTTTTGAAAACAAATATTTAAACATTCAATATATGAATTAATTTTGTACAAAACATCGTCAAAATATACGTAAAATTCCTTGAGCTGATATATATCAGCCCCGACTACAATAACAATAGGTTGTACTGTAAGGGCAGAGGCAAAGTATTTCTCCTTAAGGTCACTTATTCTTACGTTATAGTTGTTGATGGATGTTAAATGCAAGCTGAAGCTGTCCTGAGCGTCACAAATACTGAATTTTCCACTTTTTTTGCCATCGCATTTTTTAAATCGTGCTGTGGGTGTAATGACACTATTTAAGAGTTTCGCTGTTATGTAGTCAATACTATCTGAAATTTTGTAGATATATCGGTTTTTAATAAATGTTATATTTAGCGAACTCCAGTTATATTCTAAGATCCGGCTGCAAATTTTTGCTCTTATCGAGTTTTTTTATAATTTTTATATCAAATGAAAGCTAGTTTGTTTTTGTATATAATGGAATAGGGGTGCCCTTGCAAAAGTGGCCGCAAGTGGGGGCTGCCAGCTGTAATATCCAATATAATTGAAATAATATCAATTCGGTGAGAATCAAGCAAAAAATTGTTGCATTTATGGAATTCTAGCATTCCCCTTCCCTTTTCATTATTTTGTAGACATTGAAGAACATTGATAACGCCCTATGTATAGAGAAACTATAGAGAAAGTGAATAAGAGTAATCAACTTTACTTACAGAGGTAGATAGACTATCGCATGAGTCGTTGCTCTCAAGCCAATTTGAATTGGCTACAGATATCGTTTGATCGTCAATGTTGAACTAATATTTTAAAATTTTAAATGTTTATATAACTTGTCAGTAGGCGGCTCTACTTACGTTTTTTTTCTTCCAAAGAAATAATTTTTCGCGAAATTCTATTCTTACGCCAACCACTGGTATCAAGTCCTTTACGTCTTCGGCCGTGAGGTAATGTAATCTCTCAACAGTAATTTGGTTTTCTAAAAAATATTGAATTTGTTGTGATTAAAATTAAAATGTGCAAAAATGTTTTGTTTGAAAAATTGTCCGTTCAGTGCAAAGCCTACTTGTTAAATCGTGTCGTTTGCTTTTTGCTTTTCATTCGTATGTCGCCGCATATACACACACACGTACATATTCGAATTATTTTTCATAATTCATTATTTAAGCAGCAAACAACATGACTGAATATGTACGTTTTGCACTGTGTGGACAATTTTGAAACTAAACAATTTTGCTCATTTTAATTTAATTTTATAACTAATTGAATCACTTCACTTTTTATTTAATCATTTGACTTACCTTTGAGAATTCCAAAAACCTGCGGGCAGTTCCAATCGTCTAATAATTTTTTTAATTTTAAATCAGCATCATCCATTCTGGTTGAACTTATTCCCAACAAATGCAGCAGCGGACTGATCTAGTAAAACAACGAGCGGTGAGAGCGAAACGCCGAAGCAAGAGCATCGGCTTTTGTCGTATCCTGGATCAAACATTTTCTTGTTTGGTTCAAATATAACTTTGTTTAATTTAAACTTTTTAATTTTTAAGTTTGTGCATCAAACTTAATTCTGTTTGAAAGAAACATGAATTTGTTTGTAAGCTGTCATTAGTGAACACGAAGTAAATAAACATTACTCTGTTTGATATTTTCGTGTTACACTTTGCTTAGTGTACCGTTTTAACTGAAATTCAGACAATTATTAGCTAGAGACAGTTTTATGAGCGGGGGGCTCAGAATAGGCTGAGGGCTCAGGACTGGGGGTTTTACCCTACTGGTTTTTTTAAATTAGTTTTTTAACTAGTTGTTTTTAAAAACAAGTTAGTTTGTTCCTATTGGGTTGTTATAAGCATCGTTATGTATGTGTTTTTGTTGATGTGAAAGCTTTGTTGTTTGTTTTTTTTCATAATGGAAAAGAAAAATTAATATTAATGACATAATTTCATAAAGACATAATAAAAGATCCGAGCTAAATGCTCTGTCCTTAGGCCACGTGTCGATTTTAGCCCCAGACCCCGCTATGTGTTAATCCTGTGCTGATAACACTCAAGACAAAAATAGTATGCACTTCTGCAAAAACTTTAAAAAACTAGTTCAGCAGGATTTGTTAAGAGCATAACACCGGTTTTGGATTCTACATTAATTTTAACAACAGTGGCTATCTTTAAAGTTGAACCCATATATTCTTTTTGTTTTATACAGATGTAAATACCTTCTTACTCATTTGATATAGATCTTCAAATATATTTTTTTCGACTTACTGCTGTGTTATGAGAATCTGGAAAAAATCAATTTAAGAAAAAATTCTCACCGACAACAAAGAAATCCTACCCAAAGAATTGAAAAAAAAAATTGCTAGCTGTTACATTTTCAACTTAGAAAATTTTAATAAAAATGTAAATGCAATGATAAAAACATATATTTTGTTACTTTTTGTCACCTCCTGGCTTAGAGGTGACAATCGTTGGCTTTTTTTAACGAAAGTAGTATCTTGTTACTTTGGTGACTATTGTAATTTTAAAGCAATAAGAGCGTTAATCGCCCCGTTTTTTTTTTTTGTCGATTAAAAGTCAGAAGCAATGTTGTATAAGACCCTTTAGCAAAATTTTTCGATAGTTTGCAACATTTGATTTGAAAGACTAAAATTATTCCATATGGATCTACTTATATTCTATGTCAAGAACATTTGCTTTAAAATGAAAAATACCAACTTAAAACAAAAATATGCCTAACGGAAACAATGATAATTTAAATTTTTAAAACAGATTGATGAGAAATATAATTAATTTAAATGAAATTAAATTAAAATATGATATATGTTGCTGCGATAAGGTGATTAAAAAAAAAAATTCTAAATTTCTGTAGTAATACATTACATTTTGCCCGATTTGATCATTGTTTTTCTGATCACCCCGTTTAAGTTAAATAATTCCTAAAAACGGTGAAAATTCTGCCACCTGGCAACTCTGCTCCTTGGTATCTACGAATTTTTTAAAATGCAAAAATTATATGTGTTGGCACAATAAATATGAAAACAGTGTGGATTGTGAAGTGCGTGGAGAATAATTATAATCGATTACATATTGATTATTATGTAAGGTCTTGCAGGCTGCACATAAGTAAAGTGTGTACATCCTGACATAAATAACGAACATTAATATTAAATTTCTTATGTGCAGGTGGAACAATGAGCTAGTGTGTGTGCTTTTGCTTGTAATTATATGCTGTGACCTCTGACTTTATTTAAAATATTGATTTTGGTTTTACTTACTTGATCTCAGTGATGGATTAAGTTGAGTGTGAGTAACGTTTTATAAGAAAAGCAATAAAAGTTGCGCTGACATACAACAACTATATTTTTTCCATTATCTAATGACGATGGTGACTTAAGCGATAATGAAAACAACAACGTATTATAAGTAAATATATATTAGCTATTTTCTGCTCTGATTATATCCTTAATGGCTGCTCCCTTTTCCGAGTGGCTCAACCACTTTCTAAAACCATTTTTCAATTCCTAAAAAATTATGCTAAAATTACGCTTTTTTATTTTCCTATTATATTTTTTTTTTTTTTTTTTTTGCCGTTGTGCTACTAAATATAGTCTTGTTTTCTTCATCAGCACAGATGTTACTCGATTTGCTTCTCGAAATTTATTAAATGTTACAGAACCAATATTGCTCTCTTTTTCTCCATGTTTTTTGTTTTTGATTTTCTATTAATATTTCATAAATATTGTATTATTTAATATAAGAAAATCAATTTATTCACTTCTCCATACATGTTTCTACATATATTATATAAATTTTTTTTTTGTGTTGCCTTCATCATTTCAGGCTTAACAATGTGTTACCAAAGGCTTTCGGTGAATAACAACAATCACAACAATTTGGATCAGAAGCCAACACATCTGCCGCCACTGCACTATCCACATGGTCATAGATGGAATGAGCCCTACTTTGATCTAACCATGCCAAAGAATATAACTTCGCTCGTTGGTAAATCCGCATATCTGGGTTGTCGTGTGAAACATCTGGGCAACAAGACGGTAAGTTTTTCATGCCACATACATGTATATGGATGAATATAAATTAAATACATACCACAGCTATACAACTATAGAGTTTTACAGCTTTACAGCTAGGCAGGAAGAGTTATATTTTCATGTACATGTCGAAAATGAGCGTACATATATATTATCTATACATTCCTTAGCTCGCATAACACTCTATAGTGCATAAAATAGTTGGCAAAGTCTTTGTTCATAAATACAGCTATAATAAATGATTTTATATGAATAAATTCAAAAATAAAAACACATATATAAGTTTAACTAAATTCTCCTACGAATGAGGTTTTAATGCCAATCATAGTTCTAAGCAGTCTTAGGGCCGTATTGTTCACCTCTAGATATTTCAACACTATCGAGCCGATAACTTATCCAGGGCATTTAATTTAACAAAGGTTAAAATATGTTTATAGATAATCGTATTGTCCACTTTTTGTATATTCTGTATAGCTACTTAATAGGTCTGCATAAGATGCGTTTTATTTATACAGGGTTATTTATGTCGAGCTGAGCAAAAAAACGTATGGCAGGGGGAGGGGGGTCTATTTTCACATTCTTAGGAGTTACACGGTTAATTAATATTTCACGACTTTGATTCACGTTATTGTTTCTAGCAGAATTAACTTACGTAGAACTTATTTTGATAGCTGATTTTAAAGGCAATGAAATTACTTTTCCATGGGTATATCAACAAACTCCACCAACTTAACCGTTGCCGGGCTGTGCTCGTTTGAAGATGAAATCAATCGATTCCAACTATCAAATTTCAACTTTGAGTGAAAATTTCTCAGAATTTTGCGTAGTAAATGAACATTTTTTTTTTATCAATTTAGTAATTTATTAATTTTTCTTTTCAATAACATCGAAAACATAAGCATATCTTTAAAAATAAAAAGTTGGCTGCACTAAAAAAATTATACTTATTAGAAAATAATAATAAATAATAACATTACAATTAGCTATGCAGTAGATAATATAATTTTTTAGTCCAACACTTTTATTTTTTTAGATAAAAAACATAAACATTTTTGGTGTCATTGAAAAGAAAATTGAATAAATTACGAAATTAATCTAAAAAAAAAAATTCCTTTATTAAGCGAAATTTTGAGAAATTTGCACTCAAAATTGAAATTTGGTAGTTAGGTTAGGTTAGGTAAGAAGGGTCGTGCACCGTTACCGGCGCTTCCGCGGGGGCCTATAGGTCCATTGCGTATCCCTTTTTATAATTGTGGTACCAAGTTAAACCATTGTTCCGATTTGTTCCTCAAACCATCCTGTGCTTTTTATGAACCTCCAGATGTCTAGCAGTGGTGTGTTCACCAACTCTTCCAAGCCTTTGAAAAATCTGTTCCCCATATGTCGGAGTCGACTATTCTGTAGACTTGGACATTCGCATAGTAGGTGAGTTATTGTTTCTATTTCCTCCGGGTCTTTGCAGCTCCGACAGAAGTCTGGCGCTGTTATACCTATTCTATTGGCCATTACCCCAATGGGGCAATGACCCGTTAGAACTCCAACAAGGATCCGGATTTCCCGTTTGACCAAAAGCAGAAGGCTTCTAGTTCTTTTCTCATTTAGCTCAGGCAAAAACCTTCGAGATATGTTGCAGTCACCTCTGGAAGCCCAGTTTGTGTTGGCAATATCTCTGGCTTTTAGTTCTATACTCCTTTTGACGACGCCTATTGGAATGTGGTCGTCATCTGCTGCGTCGTTCCCTTCAATATTGCTATGTCCGGGAACCCAGCAGAGAGTGACATTGTGGGTATTGCAGATACTGTTCAGTGCAAGTTTACAGTTTTGCACCGTTCGAGCCGTTCGAATTTGGTTGTTTCAATCGATTGATTTCATATTCACACGAGCACAGCTCGGTAACGGTTAAGTCGTTGAGATTTGTTGATATACCGTTGGTGATTTCATTGCCTTTAAAACGAGCTGTCTAAATAAGTTTTATGTGAGTTAGTTTTTCTGCTAGAAACAATAACGTGAATCAAAGTCGGGAAATATTAATTAATAATATTTTAATATAATAATATTAATAATTATTAATAATAATGATAATGATTGTATTATTCTAATTATATAATATAATATTATATAATATAATATATAATATATATTACATAGAATAGATTATATAATATAATAATATTAAAAATATTAATTAACCCTGTAGCTCCTAAGAATAAGAAAATAGACCCCTCTCCCCCTCCTCTGATAAGTTTTTTTGCTCAGCTCGACATAACCTTTCAGCTGCGTAAATAGTTGCACTCAATTGCGGGACACCCTGTATAACGCCACTTCGAAATTTGAAATATTCTTGACCAACGACCAGTTTAAAGAAAAGAGAATGTTTTGCGAATTTGCTCATGTATGCTCAACAGCAATAGTGAATACGAGCGAGGTCTACTCTAATAGAGTGTCACCTAATGTCAGTCTAATGTCACCAAATATCACTCTTGTTGCTGTTGCATTTGTTTAACGCTACTTGCAATTATTCGTTCTACTCCGCTTGAAGTGTAGAGATTAATGAAATTGTATATTCAGTTTTCAAGCTGACCGAATGCCTCGCGGAATCTAATGCGAAGCAAAGAAAAAAATAAAAATTCTTAAGGAAGAAGGCAATAGAATTCGGGAAATTGTGCGTAGAATTAATCGCAGCCGCTGAGTTATTCAAAATTTTTTTAACGATTTTGTCTACAAAAGAGCGTCTAAAATGTATCCCGTCCATTCTTTTGAGATGCCTACGGCTTAATTCTGTTCTGTCCGAGTTTAATAAAAAATTTTTTGTAATATGAAGACCATACGCACTCGCGTAATACATACGTACGTCAAGTACAATCAAGTGGTAAAAACCTTAAATTTTACTACGACAGCAATTTAATCATAACCAGTTTAAATTTAAACACGTAGTACGCTTGAATAACACGAAATAAGGCAATTAAGGGAACATTATATGCCCCAGTGCTAAATCTGTTGTAGTTTGCAGTTAATCGTTAAGCTCAAACACAAGCTCACAACGGCCACTCATTTGTCAGAATTGTCAAAATTCACACTTCTGTGCGTAGTCTCTATAGCAACAACAATAACAACAAGAGCAAACACAACAATGCAACTTACTGCATGCAAAGGTGTTACCAACGTGGGTGGCAACATCTGCATTTAAGCTGCTATTGAGCAGCAAGCAACACTAAGCAGCAGCATAAACGTCACTTCGGATAGCAGCAAATCATGTCAGTTCAAGAAGGTTGCAACGACGACTTCAAGTTGCATGCAGCAGCAGCAGCAGCAGCCACTTCCACTTAGCTGAGAATATTTATTTGGCGCCATTTGTAAAATGCTTACAAGACCATCAACACTCGACACAACATTAGCTGCACATCAGCATCAGCATCTCAATGAATTGCGTGCAATTTTCGTGCAATTTTTCTAGCATATCCGGTGCAATACTCCTTCGGCAAAGTGCAGCATTTCTGTAGCTGAATGCGTTTGTTTGTATGCTGTTGTACGTTTTACAAAACGCTCGTACGTGCCCGTGAGTTGGTGTGTGATGGTCCATATATAACGCTCAACCAAACAACCAACGATCTACCGTTGTACGGCGGGAACACGGTCAAATGCAATATGCAGCTAGCAGCATTTAGTAGTTCTTTCAGTCTGGCCTGGTCAGCATTAGCTGCTGTTCAAAACAGTACAAATTCTCTCGAAAATGCTGGAAAAGATTTATGAGGCGTCATTAAAAATGAAAAAGAAAAAAAAAAAAGCACACTAAAGAGAAAATGAAAAACTCGGTTAAAAATTATATTTCAAAGAGAGATTCCTGGCGACGCATACAAACTTTGCTTAGTATGAGAGTGTGTGAGCAGGGCCGTTTTAAGCCATGTTGGGCCCTCGAAAATACAGAATTTGAGAAAAAAAAAATTCGCTATTTAGTTGATTATATAAATTCGTCAGGTTGCTTAATGAAGCTTAAGTTTGCAGCAGACGATTATTTGCTATTCGAAAGAAGGAGAAAAAGAGCAAGAACATAGTTGTTGACATTATAGAGTGGAATCAATCGTCTGGCCAGATTAAAGCGGCACATAGTGCACGATTGTATTCCCATCCCACCAAACAGAAAGTATACCTAACTTGGCGTCAAGCCGGACTTTGCCACCTTTTGTGCAGCTTCTTACTATTGTCGTAAGTGTGACATTTTTTCGTGAGAAATCTCTTCAAAAATGGCTTATTTTTGTAAAATTTCGTCAGTGATTCACAGATGAGAAAAGAGTCTATTAAATTTCTTGCAGTTAGTACACTACAAAAATATCAAAATTGTTCTTTTTTTTTGTAATTTTCAGTTCCGTAGTGCTGAAAGCCATGTTCATATGGGAAAGGAGGAAGGTCAAGAAATTTTGCAAATTTTTAAGCAAATTTATAAGTTTATCCCATAAATTTTATTATTAAAGAAATCAATAAAAATATTATTTGTTTTGTTTTAATAGAGAGAAAAAGAATGAAAAAAAGCAACGAAAAAAAAAAACTAAAAATTCAGCAACAGCATTTTCAACAAACTAATCACTTAATATTTCTGAAAAAGGACTTTATCAGAAGATCATTTTCATTGAAAAAGTTATAGTGTAGAGCGTGTGAGATTTTGTTTTTATTTGCACTGAAAGGAAAAAGTGTTTCATTCTTTTAAACACTAGCCAATGACATGAAGAACAGCAGTATGCACCACAAACAATGAACCAAAAACATGCAAAAAATTAAAGAAAAAGTTCTTTGTTTTAATGAATAGTTCATTAAAATTCTTCGCGTTCATTACTTCTTACGCCAATAAACTGTTAACTTAAATAAAGGATCTTTTCATTGCTACAACACAAAGCATTAATTAATTTATATAAACTTCTTCTTACAGACAAAGAATCATTTCCTTAAATCAAGAAAATTAAATTCTTAGTTTCAAAGAACAGATTCATTGAACTAATGCAAAGAGTTCATGAGTTCAAAGAACAGATATTTTGGCATTAGGAATAAAACTTATTGTTCTAGAGAACTGAGTAAAGAACAGTCCATCGTATGGTGGACGATAACGCATAAAAAAAGCTACCTTAGCTTCCTAACAGGAGTTCAAAGGTTAGCGTGCATAGGAATAACAGGAGCCATGAGATCTACGCCACAGGCGGGTCTAGATATGATGCTAAATCTTCTTTCCGTAGAAGAATTCCTTAAATGTTCGGCGACCAAGAGCGCGATTCGCCTCAACGAATCACGAGCCTGGAAAAGCAGCACATTCAGACACGCATCTATTCTAAATCTCTTTAGAACCGAGGAATCGAAAAGAGCAACCGACTATATCATACCCAGTGTAAGATTCGGTACAGAATACACCACATCCATTCCCAGCAGACAAGAATGGGAAGAAACGGCTGTAGAATCCTACGGCAATCTCCATTTATATACTGATGGTTCCAAAATGGAAAACGGAATGGAAAACACAAATCAAAGAGTGTTACAAACTCCCGGATTACTGTAGCGTTTTTCAGGCAGAAATATATGCTATTGAAAAAGCTGCACGGGCCATTTACAGGAAAAATCTTACCCCTACAAGGGTAGTAATTTTTGTGGATAGCCAAGCGGCCATCAAAGCACTGAGCAGTAAAACGACGAAGGCTCGAACGGTGCAAAACTGTAAACTTGCACTGAACAGTATCTGCAATACCCACAACGTCACTCTCTGCTGGGTTCCCGGACATAGCAATATTGAAGGGAACGACGCAGCAGATGAACTGGCAAGGCGTGGAGTAACCGCAAGTACAAACAGAGCTGACACAGATGTGCACATTCCAATAGGCGTCGTCAAAAGGAGTATAGAACTAAAAGCCAGAGATATTGCCAACACAAACTGGGCTTCCAGAGGTGACTGCAACATATCTCGAAGGCTTTGGCCTGAGCTAAATGAGAAAAGAACTAGAAGTCTTCTGCTTTTGGTCAAACGGGAAATCCGGATCCTTGTTGGAGTTCTAACGGGTCATTGCCCCATTGGGGTAATGGCCAATAGAATAGGTATAACAGCGCCAGACTTTTGTCGGAGCTGCAAAGACCCGGAGGAAATAGAAACAATAACTCACCTACTATGCGAATGTCCAAGTCTACAGAATCGTCGACTCCGACACATGGGGAACAGATTTTTCAAAGACTTGGAAGAGTTGGTGAACACACCACTGCTAGACATCTGGAGGTTCATAAAAAGCACAGGATGGTTTGAGGAACAAATCGGAACAATGGTTTAACTTGGTACCACAACTATAAAAAGGGATTCGTAATGGACCTATAGGCCCCCGCGGAAGCGCCGGTAACGGTGCACGACCCTTCATACCTAACCTAACCTAAAGAACATTGAGTAAAATAAAAATTCTTAAATTTAAAGAACTTATTGACTGAGTGAAAGTATACAATTCATTGTTCCAAAGAACTGGTACATTGAACTAACGTGTAAAATTCTGAAATTTCAAGAACCTTAACTATACATTGAAATTACATTAAAATTGCACTGAAATGGTCTTTCTGGTCTAGAATTTTTATTTATTATAAGCTAAACAACTTAACTACAGTTTGCTGTGAGAGTAATCTTAGTCTGAAGGCCTATAAAATACAGCTCGTACAAGAATTGAAGCCGGCTGATCTTGGTCTACGTTTTAATTTCGGGTTAATTTAATTTCGGTTGGGCCTTAAAAAAACTTCAAGTTGATTCATTATATTATCGAAAAATAGCGACGAAGCTCATTTCTGGTTGAACGGCAACGTTAACAAGCATAATTGCCGTATTTGTGCCGATGAACAATCAGAAGTAATCTAAGAACTTCCAATGTATCCCGATAAATGTACTGTTTGGTGTGGTTTATGGGCAGGAGGCATCATCGTACCGTATTTATTCAAAAATGCGAATAGAGCCCGTGTTACGGTAAATGGTGCTAGCTACAGAGCAATGATCAATGAATTTTTGTTGCCAAAAATTCCGGCTATTGGTGCAGCCGACCTCTGGTTTCAACAGGATGGTGCAAGATACCATACAGCTGGAGAAACAATTGCTTTATTGAGGGAAACGTTGGATGAAAACAACATCTCAAGAAATTGTCCTGTTAATTGGCCACCAAGATCATGTGATTTGACGCCATTGAATTATTTTCTTTGGGTATATGTTAAAATCACTTCGACAAATCCGAAACCATTGACGCTTTGGAAACCAACATAGCTCGTGTTATTCAAGGAATACCGGCTGATATGCTCGAAAGATTTGTCGTAAATTGGACCCATAGAATGGAGCATTTAAGAGTTATTCCTGGGCAACAATTGAAGGAAATACTTTTTAAATATTTAGTTGTAGAAAACGAACTTTCATTCCAAATAAAGATTTGCATCAATACAGGAATTTTTGCGTATTTTATATGTAGAAAACAAAGTAGGAAGCTCTTATTGGAACACCCAAAGGTTCTTTTAATAAGATCGACAAAATATTGGCAAAATGTGTTAGCGCAATTCTTCGGCTTGGAGGGCCCCTTTGAATATGGAGCCCTAGCCACTAGAGCAGCAAGCGAAAAGATAGCCCTGAATGTGTGTAGGTGTGTGTGCTCCTGACAGCGTCGAGTATGAGCCATTATTTGTTGCTGCACTAAAGCAGCACTTTGATTTATTTGACTTTGAAAAAGTAGTAGTTGGATAAATTAGACAATTTAAGTCAAGACAGGAACCAACAAAAATTCAACAAATGTAAACATTTGTCAAATGTTATTAACAACCACCTTCGTAGTGATGGCATGAAGAATGTAAGAAATTCGTAGGGAATTTACTTTAGTTCAGTGTAATTGAATTCATGAAAGTAATATATAATTATAGCTGGGTATAAATTATATTTACTTTGTGCTCTGGTAAAAACTAATTTCTCAACTCTAAATTCTTCAAACGACAAAGGAAAAGTTACCACTTTTTAAGTATCACAGACAATGTCTGCTTTGAAAGTTTTTGCGAGATTTTTCAACAAAATTTAAATTTTAACTTTAATTTTTTAAGTTTTACCTGCATTTGCCATGGGGGGCACAAAAGGACATAAAAATGTGTATTTTATAATATACATGTACAATGAAAAACTCTGCTGCCTAGTCAGCATTGGTTAGTATGGCGATAAACGTATCCAGTAACATAAAGAAAAATGAACTCAAATAACACTCTTTTTCCCTTTTTTTGTTTTTTTTTTTTTTTTTGTTTTAGCGCCCACTTTTAAGCAAAGAAACGACAAAATAAACTACAAATGAACAGCGCTCAACTATGAAGTGTTAAAAGTAAGTAAATCCTGACAGGATATGCTTGCGTAGCAACTATAAATAGATGTTGGGTACAACTTAACTATAACATACAAGTGTAGAATGGATATGTAGCTATGTATATGCCACAGGACATGTACGCATTTTGCAGGCCACGTTGATGTTTTTGGTCAGGAAGGCAGAGACAGGCACAAAACGATGAAACATCGCAAATTATGAGCAAGTTCAGTTTTTGGGTCAAGTGAGCCCGGACAAAACAAACAGGACAGCTAGGCGAACACATAATAAACGTAAAATTTATATAAAAGTGTTAAAACTTTATAACGGACGTCGGCACTCACACGTCGTTGAAGCAACGTTTAATATAAATGTTTATGTGTGATATGAACATGACGTGAATAAATAGTCCTACATCAAATTTTTACAGTGTTGTTCAAACTATGCAGTCACCGCTTAAGTTAAAAAAAAAAGCCCAAAAATTATGAATTTAAGATTTCAAGTTTAAGATTTAAATATCAAATATGCATGTATGATAAGATTAAATTTTCAATTTCAACTTATTATAATATAAATTTTTCTTTTCAAAATAGAATAATTTAATTTTTGAAGCGAAGCTTTTTACTCCTCGTTCTGTGATTTGCTTAGAGTGAAATCTGAAAAATTTTCGACAGTTTTTTTCTTGGAATTCTGATGGTTTCTTTGTTGCTAGCGCTTATTACAACAAGAAAATTTAGTACTTTAATATTAAATACTAAAAAATACGTTTTGGTAACCATGGGGATCGAACCCGTGGCCTTTTTAACGATAGCCCAGGCCACTACCCACTAAGCCACAAAGACCTGTGAAAAAAGGTTGTTATTTAATCTTAGTTATAACAGAAGCTATGCTGCAGTAGATCGTCACCATCTATCAATAGATAGAGGATTGTGTATTTGCTATACTACAAAAATTTGCTTTTATTTGCCACAAGGTGTCTCCAGCATCGGTGTGTTTGTATTGTGAATGCGTTTGTGGTGTTGTTGGCATAGAGTATAAATTATTATGTAGAGATTGCATCAACTCTGCTAAATCTCTGGCATCAACACTGTTAGCAGAGTTGATGCAATCTCTAGATAATAAATTACACTCTATGTTTTAAACGTCAAAAAAATAGATGATATCAATAAACATGGAATTAACAAACGCATGCATGAAACCGGCAAGGTATCTAAAATGTTTGTTAAATTTTGTTTCGTGTGCGTTCTTTAATATATATTTTTGAAGCGAAGTTTTTTAATCCTCGTTCTGTGATTTGCTTGGAGTGAAATCTGAAAAATTTCGACAGATTTTTCGCTACGCAGTAAGCTGTTGAAGAAAAAAATTTGTTCAGTGCAGCCAAGTTCACAACCATGTGTGGAGAGTTAAAATGGAGAGTCGCTGCCATTATATGCCCGTATATGTAATTGGCGTAGAAATTTGACATTTAACAATAAACAATAAGCAGTAAATATGTTTTCTGTAACAAATTTTATGTTATTTTAAATTTTTGAATTTAAAAGTTAATTTATTAAAAGAAAAAAATTATTAAGCAATCAAATCTATGTAACTGCGAAAAAGCTTCGCTTCTCTCGTGTGTCCAGCGACGCACCTGTGTTTTTTATGTCTGATAAATTCATATAACCGGAATTACCCGGAATTTTAAATTTTTTCAAATTTTGTCTCTATAAAAAGCAAGTCGATGCTTTTCTTTCGAAGCTGAAGAGATTTGTCAGTATGTTTTATAAAAGTAGCGCGAAAATGCAACCCAAAATAAAAAGTCCCAAAATCTAAAACGAAATATGGCCTTGGGTAATATGGGTATATTTGCATTGTGGAAAATGACTCCAATAATTATATACCCAAAATTTATAAAGAATAACCACTAAAAATTAAATTACACCCCAAAATTGTTATTATTTTAATCTGTACGCATCACGGTTGCCACCTCAAATTCTCAAAAAAAAAAAACCTTTTTCCCACAATAGCAAAATTAATAACCACGAAAATTCCCACGATACAAAGTTAACAAAAAAATCCCATCGCAATTAAAAAAGCCACTTTTAAAATAATCACTAAAATCCCACGCAAATAAAAAAAACACGAAAAAAACCCATTCTTATATTTTTTGTTTGATATATTTGGTGATAAATTTGTTCTTTCTGATCATTTTTATGTTGGTTTAAAATAATAAATATTTTGGAAAAACATGAATTAACTATTTTTCCTGCAGTGAAAAACATACGTATTCTAAATTCAATTGAAAATTTAAATTATAGTAAGCAAAATGGTTTTTTTTTAAACAAAATGTATTTTTAAAATGGAATCAATATAAAAAGGGGCTGTTCATAAATTACGTAACACGTTTAACGGGAAGTGGGTTGATCATTTGTGACGAAGTGTGTCATGGGGGGCGGGGGGGGGGGAGGTAGTCGGTCGTGCGTTACGTCACAATAAAATTTTTGAACTCTGTTTTCAGAATTTTAAATTATATTACGAAAGTGTGACATAGGGAACGGGGAGGGGGAAGGGGTCTGAAATTGGCCAAAAAAAATTAAACGTTCTTTATGAAAAGCACCTAATAAGATAAGAAATATATCCAATTTATTATGATATTTTAAAAATAAATGACATTCTCTAATATTGCATAAAATTCTACGTCTACACTTACAATAATTTCGAAGCTGTGTATTTTTTCTTTCCCTGCCTGCATTTTGGAATGCCATTCATGGCAATCGCCAAAAAGTGACGCCTAAGGTACATCTTGGAAGATAATTTGACGATATTTTGTGTTTTACAAAAACAAATTTTTGACTTGTGTAAAAGTGTTAAAGGTTTTTAATAATATATTTAAATATAAATAAATAGTAATAGTGCATTATTAAACTTACCAGAAGTTTGTGCAATGTCTTTTAAGGCAAATAGAATTAAAAGTCACTTCCAGGAGGATCGCTTTTAAGTCTTCCTTAAATTCACTTAAAATAGACTTCTCGTAGAAGTGTCTTTTACGAGACGCCATCAAAGTGACGCCGGTGGGGAACAGTTTCTCCCGACAGAAGTCACTTTTAGGATGAAAAAGCGGTAACGCCAGCGTTTTATCTCAACGCCTACAAGTCACGCTTTAGCGTCTTCAGCGATAGTAAATGTTAGCAGGGTTGTAACGTCATGCACGATAGTAAACAATAACAATCAACAAAAACGAAAGCAGCTGATATGCATTTACATGTTAATTTTAAACACGATCAGTTACTGAGAACTTCGTCAAACGATTTTATTCAATTGGGCCCACACACAGGCGTACCATGCTTTGTTTTTGGAAACAACGTGTAAGGAAAAATTTTAAAAAAAATGTATGGAATTTCTCATAAAATGTGCACAAAAAATTAATTATAGCAGCCCAAAAACCAAAACGATAAGTTTGTACGTGAACAACACTATCTACTGCTTGACTTATACAACTTATTGGTTTGTCTGTACGAAATCAAAAATTTTTGATTTTGTCTTCACAAACTGACGAACTTCAAATTAGGCCACCAACACCACCACAAACAGGCAAACATTTCCACAAACCAACCAACAAGAAACACCAAAATGGTGCTTAAATACATAATTTTTTTTTCATACATAAATTTGAATTTTTTCCTCGATTTTCAAAACAAAACAAAAAAATCCCATACAAAAAAAAATCTCACATGAATTAAAAAAAACCACACTCAATTAAAAAACACGATGGGAATTCCCATTTCCCAAGGCAATTAAAAATAACCTCAAATGGGATTTTTCCCACAAAGGTGGCAACCGTGGTATACACACATTTGTGTGAATTAATATCTTTCCGAATTAATTAATCTTATGAAAATGATATTTAGAAAGCTAGCAGACAGTAAGGGGTCAACAATGCATCTAATATTGGAAATCAACAACTCGATACTTGATGTACTTCACTTTTGCTCTTTACTCGATACTTTTTGTTAATTCTCTTTCGTTTACTCATTCAAACATCTGAATTCTGCTTTATGTTTTTATGAAAACTCTCTTCACACTGAAATCTGAGCTTGAATATTGATTACAACTTATTTTATAAATCAAACTTGTAGTTCTTATATCTTACTTACTTACTTAGTTGGTCGTAACAACCCGTGTCCGGGCTTCAACCGACCTCATCAGCTCTCGCCAGGCGCCTCTGCTTTGCGCGCGCCTTCTCCAATCGGATACACCAAGTGCGGTTAGGGCTTCCTCAGCCTGGTCCATCCATCGGAGGCATGGTCTCCCTCGTCGTCGTTGACCAGCGACCCTCGCCTCGAGCACCTTTTTCGCTGGAGCTTCGTCGTTCATACGATGGACATGACCCAGCCAGCGTAGTCGCTGCACAGTTATACGCCGAACTACGTCAATGTCATCGTAGAGCTCATACAGCTCGTGGTTCATTCGGATGCGATAGTCATCGCCGACTCGAACAGGACCGAAGATTTTGCGAAGAACTTTTCTCTCGAACACCCCCAGAGCAGGGATGATATTGGCTTTACTGTAAAAGGGCCAAAATTCATATAAAAATAGGGCCAATTTGACATTAATAGGGCTTAAAGATTTAATATCACAGACCGTACCAATTATGCATTTTATAATAAAAAGCAAAAAATAAGAATAATATTTTGACTTTTAAAATTTTGAGCAAAAAGCAATAATTATTTCTAGTTTTTATTTGTTAGGGCAAAAATAAAAAGCAAAATCTAACCGATAATTTTTTGAGCACTAAATAACTGGCAAGTTTTGATTTTTATTTTTTAAGACAAAAATGAAAAGCAAAATCTGACCGATATAAATAACTGGTAAGTTTTGATTTTTTTTTTTAAGACAAAAATAAAAAGCAAAATGTGGATCTAAGGTTACGGTTGAACCAAAGTTTTACTAATTTTAAGGCAGGAAATGCACGCTCCACGCATGATGACGATGATGATGATGACTCATTTAGAACTGTAATTTAAATGATTAAATGAAATCACTTCCATCTTAAATCAAAAATCCTGGGTGAAAGTGATATAGTTTCAGGTTATTCTTTCAAAATATTTTATTTCATGCTTTGTTTGTAAAAGCTAAAAAGTCGCCAAAAATAATCTATAGATAAAGTGTTCCTAAAAGAAAATTTTTAACAAAAACATTATTCTGATAAGTGAATCCTAAATTTGATAAATAAAAATAAAAATTGTAAAGCTTTGCCACAAAAACCACACACCAGATATTTCCATCTTGAAATAGTCGTAGAATGTCAGAAATGAATAAGCAATTTAATGAAGACTCTCCGTTAAGTCTAGTTAGAAGTCTAATTAATGAAGCGGGACTAGGGTTCACTCTTTTCATCTAAACTCAACTTGGGAAATAAACTAAGCTTGTTGAAATTACTAAAAAGTATGCTCTTAATGGGACAATGACTGTATTTAACAAAACTTGTTTTACTGAGAACAATTTTAAAGGCGTAGGAAATCTCGCCTTTACATACTATCCAAACAATAAAAAATAACATAAGAAATGAAATGAAAAATCACCCAACATTTTTCATACGAAATTGGGGTGAATGAAATAAAAAATTAATGGGAAATTCAAAAGAAAAATCACCGAAAAAATTGGACAATTTTGCACATCTTTTAACGAAATTTCGCTTTTTGCTGAGGGTTTTTTTCTAACAAAAATCACCTACTTTTTTGGATGCAGTTTCACTTTCTGTTTTTAACTGATAGTTCACATTGACTACTAGTGAAATGGTTATTATCTCTTTTTTTATTTTTATCACTTGATTCTTATGTTGTTTTAAAATTTTAAATAATTAACTTAAATCGGTCGAGGGCTACCCGTCACCTCTCTCCCCCTCTCCCTCCCCCCCCTCCCCCCGCGGTTGTCTTACCTTTACATGATCACTAAAAGATAACTTTTTTCTTTTTCCAGATATTTCTATTTACGAAATAAATCAAAGATAACTTACAATTGGCTTCCAGAAATTACGAACGAAAAAATTACAAAAAACCCGAAATTTTCCATACAAAATCGGGCTTAATTCGTCGAAAACCAATTATCGAAATTTCTACCGATTATGTCATTTTTTCGGATGTTTGTACCAATAAAATTAGTATTTTTTTTGCAAATACTTGAAAAGGAAGAAAGACCGAAAAATAAGCTTGTAATTTAGGGCCGAAAAAAAATCGGGCATTTTCGCCAAATTAAAAATAAAAAAACGCCCGATTATTTGTTTACCGAAAAGTTAAGAAATTTCACATTCAATACGATAAAATGGTTCGCCCTTTTACGAAAGGTAAAAGAATATTGTTCCGTAAAAGAGCAAATCATTTTATCATAAAAAAAAACCACCATCTGAACCTTATCCGTACATAATGTCCATGGACCCCTTGTTCATGAATTACATCAAAAAAATATTAAAATTAATGAAATCTTTGCAGATATTTTTACAGCGGAATATTAATTTACTACTCAAATCTTTTCTTTTATACTTTGATTATCTTATTTGGAAATAAAGACCGAAAAAGTGCTGAAAACTTCGGTCGTAATTTCCATTTTCTTCCGGGTCTTATTTCCAAACCATTCGCTCATTATTTCTTTGTTTCGGGCTCAATTGCCATTTCAAATTCGGGCGTTTTTTCCGAAATTTAATGCTTCCAAAATTTCGGGCTTTTTTGCCATTTTTTTCGGGCGTAAGTTCTAGAAGCCTTATAATCATTTGTTCGTCGTCGTCTATACAAGCAACAGTATTTTCAATTTAGAAGCAAAACCCTTTGTGACGGCGGATATTGGTTGTTACATTTTATTTTTGTCAAGCACTACAACGCCGCCGAATTGCATTTTGGAACATTTTTCCAAAAACATTTTGAACATTTTTTCGTTATTATTGTGTAAAAATTTTTTATTTTTTTCGTTTGGGGGATTTTTCATTTTATTTTTTCGGCGATTTTTCTTTGGCATATTGAAATCATATACATTAACCAGTAAACTTTTCTTTTAAAAGATTCCGATTTTTTTTTCGGTAGAATTTTTCAAAAGGGCCTAAAATGAATAAGAAGGGCCTCGGGGCTTTTGAAATGAAAAAGGGCCCAAAAAAGCCCTAAAAGCCCCTAAATATCATCCCTGCCCCAGAGCGGCTGCGTCAGTTTGCGAAACTACCCATGCCTCAGCGCCATAAAGCACAGGTAGAACGAGCGTCTTGTAGAGTGTTACTTTTGTCGATCGAGAGAGGGCTCTGGTACTTAGTTGCTTACTGAGCTTGTAGTAGCACCTATTAGCAATTATTGTTCTTCGCTATATCTCCAGGCTGATTTCGTTTTTGGTGGTTGCCAATTAATGGCGGTGCCAAGGTAAACGAACTCCTTGACTACTTCAAAGTTATAGCTGGGAGTCTAAACGCCGAGCTCCCTTGTTTGTAGACAGCATATATTTTGTTTTACCCTCATTTATCGTCAAACCCACTTTGGCTGATTCCTTTTCGATAGCGGCGAAAGCAGCGGTAACATCTCTCTTGGTTCTGCCGACAATATCAATATCATTAGCGTACGCAAGGAGCTGGACGCCTTTGTAGAAAATGGTGCCATTACGATGCACACCGGCCTTTCGTACGATCCCCTCCATGATGATGTTAAAGAGATCGCAAGACAGTGGATCGCCTTGCCTGAAACCTCTTTCGGTATTGAAGGTTTCGGAGAGGTCATTTCCTACCTTGACGGAGCTGCGTGTGTTGCTCAACGTCATTCTGCAAAGTCTGATCAACTTTGCAGGTATACCGAACTCAGACATTGTTGCGTATAGGCAATCCCTTCTCGGGCTATCGAACTCAGCTTTAAAATCGACAAAGAGATGGTGTGTGTCAATTTGATTTTCGTGGGTTTTCTCCAGGACTTGTCGTAGCGTGAAAATCTGGTCTATGGTGGACTTACCAGGTCGAAAGCCACACTGATAAGGTCCAATCAGTGTTTTTGTAATCGGCTTTCACACAGTACGCTTGAGAGAACCTTATATGCGATGGAAATAAGACTGATACCTCTATAACTTGCGCAGATTGTTGGGTCTCCTTTTTTAAGTATAGGGCACAGTACGCTGAGGTTCCAATCGTCGGGCATGCTTTCTTCTAGCCATATTTTGCTGATGAGCTGATGCATGCGCCTTATCAATTCATCGCCGCCGGTTTTAAACAATTCAGCTGACAGGCTGCTTTATTGTTTTTGAGTCGATGGATAGCAACTCGAACCTCTTCTTGGCTAGGTGGTGGTACTTCCACTCCGTCATTGTTGATTGGTAGCTCTGAACTGCGCTCTCCATGGGCGGCATTGGTGGTTCTTATTTCAATATAAGATTTTCTGTAGATTTTGCTTCCAAGAATTCTATTTTCAATATCTAATTCATATTCATTTAACTAAAATTAGTCTTTTCTAAAAGAGTTCTAGAAGAATTGTGTTTATACAAATGGTTTTTTTGACAAATGGCTTTTTGACAAATTGTTTTTAACGAAAAAATCGAAAAAAATATGTGCACCTCCAACTTCCCGCAAGATTTTTTTCAACATCGCTCTTTTTCGATATTCGCTCCGATATTAGTTAAATTGGAAATTCGATTCTAATTTTATATGAGGATTGTGCATTAATCAACCATTGTTATGGGTGCACTTCATTGACTCACTAAACCATGACATTAGAACTACTAACTGAACTTGAGATAGTGAGTTGATAAAAATCCACATAAGCAAATACAATAAAACTTTATATGTTCTTAAGCTTTTTGGGTTTTTTTTTTTCTTTCATTCGAACTTTCATAAATTTTTTAATGTAATTGTGTTTATAAATTTTATTAATAAGGTTATTTATTACGTGTCAACAATATATCACATGAGCGATAACAATAACAAAACGTGTGTTATTCTAAGCTGTATTATATTTTTATATAATTTTAAACTATATTTTTGCTACGCTGTGAAAAGCATACGTTTTTCATATTAAGCACATTTTTCATATTAAGCACAACCTTGACCTAATTTTGCTGTTTTAACAACCAATTTGTTAAAAAAAAGTTCAGATATATGAAAGCCTCAGTTTTTATCAAACTGATTTATGAATTATTTTAATATTATATAAACAAAAAATAACTCACACGGTTTGATGCATATACATATACATACAGTAAAGTACTAAAGTTTAAATACACCTCTTCAAAGTAGCTTTTATAAATAATGGCGTATCTTTACTCAAATGTAAATATGTAGTTTACTTATGTTTGACTAAAAAGCAATAACGAAATTAAAAAAAAATCAACTTGTCGCATAGATAACTGTCAATTCATCAAAAATTTAAAAAAAAAAATCGCTGAACAAAAGAGTAAATATAATACAATCAAAGATGTAGTGATTTGATTACTTTACTTGTTATAAATACTTGTAGTTACTTGTTATAATAGTTGTTTGTAAAGGGAGTTTTTTTAGAGGTTTGTTTTTCGAATAGAGATAAAACTGGCATTTTGTGGTCAAATCTGGCAACTCTAATGTCATTTATGTTCAGTTTGGTTTGCCATTTCATCATGAACAGGTTGACAAAAGAACAACGCTTGCAAATCGTGCAAATTTATTTCGAAAATAATGGTTCAGTTCGCGAAGTTTACCGCAAGCTCCGTCCATTTTATGGTCGACATAATCGTCCATCAGAGCAATTAATTCGGTTAACCATGGATCGTTTTCGCACTACGCTTACTCTATGTGATAATACGCATCCGCAGAGACGTCGAACAGTGCGCACCGAAGAAACAATTGCCGCTGTAGAGCAAAATGTTGAAGAGGACCCGAATGAATCGATTCGTCACCGTGCACAGCAATTGGAGCTTTGTCCATCAACTTTTTGGAAGATTTTGCGCAAAGATCTTGGCTTGCGACCTTACAAGATCCAGCTTGTGCAAGAATTAAAGCCGCGAGACCATGCAATGCGTCGTGATTTTGGTGTATGGGCCGAAAATGAGATTGATCTCGATGCTGATTTTCATCGCAAAATTTTGTTCAGTGATGAGGCTCATTTTTGGTTGAATGGCTACGTCAACAAGCAAAATTGCCGCATTTGGAGTGAAGAGAATCCACATGAGACCCTTGAGACGCCATTACATCCACAAAAACTGACTGTTTGGTGTGCTCTATGGGCTGGTGGAGTCATTGGGCCATTCTTCTTCCGAAATAATGCTGCAGAGTCAGTTACCGTTAATGGAGACCGGTATAGAGCCATGATAACCGACTATTTTGTTCCCGAATTGGATGGCATGAATGTGGATGAGTTGTGGTTCCAACAAGACGGCGCTACATGCCACACAGCGCACGTCACAATCGATTTATTGAAGGAAACATTCGATGAGCGCATAATTTCGCGGAATGGACCTGTCAATTGGCCACCAAGATCGTGTGATTTGACACCATTGGATTATTTTCTTTGGGGATATGTGAAATCGCTCGTCTACGCCAGCAAACCAGAAACGTTAGGGGACTTGGAAGCCAACATTCGTAGCGTTATTGCCGACATACGGCCCCATATGCTCGAAAAAGTGGTTGAAAATTGGACCTGTAGAATTAGATTTATTCGAGCCAGCCGCGGAGGCCACATGCCCGAAATCATATTTAAACATTAATGGCATAAAATTATCCTCGCAATAAAGCCAAATTGATGGACATTAAAACGATTTTCTTGTGTTTTATTTCAATTCGAAGTTCTATACCTCTAAAAAAAACACCCTTTACTTGTTTATATAAATTTTGAGAATATAATTCTACATTGAAAATTATATTTAAGATTTTTGAATAAATTTTTGGCATTCAAGTGTATATATTGGAACGAGAATATCAAAAAATAAAATCTTCAAAAATAAATTTATATAAATCAAAAGGTTTCCTCGTTGAAAATCATTATATTATACCTGTACAAGATTATTCTCAATGCGAATCAAACAAATAAATGAATAACAACAATAAATATGGAAACCTACAAAGAAATTAATTTAGTTGCTAATTTTAATCAAAATTTAAAGAAGAAAACTTTAATTGGTTCTCAACTAGCTTTAGTGACTGCCTGCCACACCAGCTGCTCCAATCGCTACCAAACCATCACAATACCTCCACCATGTTTAAGGGGGAGATACCTTTAGACAGTGTAAAATAAGTCTTGATAACAGTCATTGATAACATAATTGCATAATTTTTTTATTTTTTATTTTATAACATTTAAAATTTTTTTTTTTTACAAAATGGTGGCTCTGCAGAGTATTTTCTCGGGCGTCTGCTGCAAGGCATCTAAAAGTGTTGCAGCTGTCAAAATTTCTTCACCTATATTAAACAAAAGAGATTTTTTTCTTCGGTTACTGATATGTTAAAGGGAAGGTTAGGCCAGTAAAATAATAAAAAAAAATAAAAATTGTCTGTTTAATCGAAGGTCCAGATTTTCGACTATTCTTACAGCATATGTTTGCTTTCAAAAACAATATATTCAGAGGGAACCACCTAATGATTAAGAACTTTCCTTCAATAGCATTATTTTTCGATATAAGAAGATATTAATTGTTTCCAACATTAGTGACGAAATAGGATTGTGTGTTTCTACCCAATAAAAATATATTTGCATCACTGTTAAACTCAAAAAGAACAGAACTCTGCAAATTTAATACAAACAGAACTCCTTTCTTTTATGTGTTTCGCCTAGACATGTATATATCTGTTTCTTTTGCACTAACACTAAAAATAGCGGAAACCTTGTTGCTTTATGCGCTTGCTTTTAACAGTTGCCAAGTCTTGGCGTCATTTTAAGTATCAAGCCAAACGTGTTGAAAAGTTTAGCTCCTTGACTTTCTAGTGTTTCTTGTGTTTTTGAAAATGTTTCTTTAAATTAAGTGTTTGTTATCAAATTAATAAAATAAAAAACAACAGAGAAATAAGGCGGTTCAACAGGAAAAACGAGGTGAGCTTTGAAGCAACTTTGCTGATAAAGCGGGTGCTTCGCTGGCAAAGTGGGTGCTCCAACCATATTATGTTTTCTCCAACTAGAAACTGTGTGCCTACAAAAATTACTGTAATATCGGATAAACATTATGTGGTTACTTCTCAACATAACTAAATCCGAGAAAAACTTATTTACTGTTTTCTAAACATACTTTGTTTGCTTCAAACCAACAATTACTTCTAAGCAAATATTTTGTAATCACAGTGAAAAACTTTTGGCATTTCTTTTGCTAAAATATGTTTCCAAGTATATAGTGTAATCATCGGTAAATATATTATGTGGTTCTTAATTATCGTTATGAAAATAATTGCTTGACTGCAATTAAATTATGTATTCTTCAATTAATATATATTTATCCGTGATTATTTAATGTTATTCTTCACTAAATTATATTTCCAACCAAACAAAGAGTAATAGACTATAATTACAATATATTTATATGAAAACATATTTTCTTTAAATCACATTATATTGTTTTTAAATTCAAACAACAAGTGCTAAGGTACAATTAAATAATGTTAAGATGCAAATATATATATAAAAGAAAATTGCATTAATTAATCATATTATTTGTGGAACCAATTATGATTTCTTGTTTGCAAGAAACATGCAGAAATATAAGAGCAGAAACTTCCTGGAAATTATGTTTGGAAAGTCCTATTATTTTTCAACGTGTACTCTCTACAGTAAACAACTTTTTGAGTTACAGCAAGAGCATTTTTTGAAAAAAGTAGTTTCGAGATAATCACGCTTAAAGTTTCGAATCAGTTTAACTGTAAGCTTAAGTGGCTTAGAGGTCAATTTGAGATTCTGGGTCCATACAAGAGCCCATCGGCCTCCTCGAAAAACTAGTTATTTTGGAGCTGCTGCTATTTTCGAGCTGTACGAGCTGCTTTTGTCTCGGAGAGACTCTTTCGGTTCTGCTTCGCTACTCGTGTCTCATCAGTGTTTCGGTGAAAAATTTTGCAATAGGTGCCAATAATTACACCCAGCTCGTTCATAAGCTTCAGAATGGAAGTGAAGCCTTCAATAAACATTCCAGCAGCTTTGAAGATATTCGCCAAAGTGTCGCGTTGAAACTTTCGTTGGCATTCTGGGTATGTCCACCCAAGCGTCTTTCCAATAAATCAACCTTAGACAAATCAGTGCAAATTGGTAAAAGATGTTCTTTCATTTCATCGTCAAGTAATGGAGTAAGAAGCATTACTCTGCCCCAAACGCTCCGATTACCTGAAAAGTGATGGTTATGGACTCGGATATTTTTGACCATAACTCTGTAAATATTCAACATTTCACTTTTTTCTCTCGACAGTATATTTTTAACAGGTTATACATTAAAAAAGAAAATTTACATTTTTCTGAAATTATAAAGGTAGCTCCCCCCTTTAACGATTGATATTTAGTTTTTGTTTTGAATTGCTGTATCGCACCGAGAAAATTGAACGCCTTAAAATCAAAAGTTCTTGTAAAACTGTAACCAAAATATCTTTACCACAATGAAAAAATCGTTGTAATAATGATTTATCCTTTAACTATGCAAGTGCTGCATCATTGACACAAATGACTGCAGTTCTTTGAAGCTAAATCAATGAAACAATCTTTGCCGTGAAGATAAAATATTTACTATAACGCTTTAATTCTTTGTTAACAAAGAATTGAAAAAAGTATGTAAAATCAACTACTTTTATTTGTTTTTTTGAGAATAGCATCATTGTTTCAAAGACAAAGTCTGTTACTTTAAGGAATGTTTTCTTTTGAAATCATATCTATATACGAAGAATAAGAAAATCGTGTGCTAGTGCCAACACTGAATTGCAATTGTAAAAAAACACACGTTAATATTCACCACAGTAAATTTTATTACATTTCATCAAACAAAAAGAAAAGAAAAGAAAAATAATGTTTTTTCTCGCCGTGCGGAATTGAACTTGGAATTTTTGGTGACAGTCCATCGCTATACCCACTCCAAACAGCCTTGCTACTGTTTGCTGACATAACTGCAGCTATGTTAACAGATGCTGTATTAACAGATTCAATATGCCACAGTATTCTGTTGATAGCTATGCAACAAAAATCTATTAATAGATTATTGTGTTTTGCTGCAGCATAGCTTCAGTTGTAATTAATATTGTATTAATCACTCTGCGTAACGAAGGAGTTTGGCTCGATGCGTACTGTAGTGACTTCTCAATCGGTGGTAGCGGTGGGTGTAGGTTCGAATCCCCTCGGCAGGCGAAGGTAAGATTTTTAATTTGATATCTAATTTAATTTTATATTCTTGTTATAATTAACGTAAGCAGCAAAGAGAAACCATTAATTTCATGAAGTCATATGTACTTAAAATCAAGGATCTAACATTCTGCGTCTTTGCCGTAACGAATAAAAGTCTTTGTGCCAAAGTACATTTTGTTTTCTTTCACGACTTTTCCATGCTTTTTTAAAGACGTACGTCTTTGCCACAAAAATTTATGTTTTTGATTCAAAGTATATTGTTCTGGTGGGGTGGGAATCTAACAATCTTTGTGTCTTTGCCGTAACGATGTTTTGTCTTTGGGCACAATCTAACCCATAAAAGTCTTTGTGGTAAAGTGCATTTTCTTTGGTTTTACGATTTTTTTTTTCTCTGGATGCGGGCTTAAGTCAATTTTTTATGGGACTTTCACTTCTAAAAATATTACATTTACATTCATCCATAAATACACTCGTCTTTAAAAGTCCTCATCCATATCCTTATACGTGTTTGCAAAATCCATACAAAGCAGTGTATTTTTTCTCAGAAATTAACGGTTTCTAACGTGAAACTCTGCTTCCATATCCCTTGTTCTTAAAAGCTCTTTGTAGAGTTTTTTGGGTGAATATGTATGCCTGATATTGCAGCAGTTATTCCTGCTAACTTTGTCGCAGCTTATTTTAGATTTGTGTTCACTTCCATTTGGGTAAAGCCAACATATCCGCTTGAAAGATTTTTTTAACCGACCAGTTATTTGCCTTTTATCCACTGTTTTGTAAGTTTTATATTTTCTTCGACAAATTTAAAACTTTGCCTATATCGCGGTTGAATTTACCTTCTTTATAATGTTTTTTTATCAAATCTTTTACACAAGACTCGATTTGTTCTCTTTGCCCAATTTTTTTGTTTTGAAGCCTACCGACAATGATGAAATCAAGACTAATACTAATATAAAATGCGTAAATGAAGAAATTTGCAAATATAACGACGCTTTTTTCAAAGAAACTGTAAGAGCAAGAGCAACAAAAATCGTTTTAGAGTTCTATTTAAACTTGTTTTTTAACCTAACTATTCGTTTTTGACAAATGTACGGATGCGACAAAGTACAGATTATTTAATAATGTTGTTGCTTACTGATGTACTGAAATAAAACTTTGTACTCACATTTTTGTCACTAATGCTTTGTTTTATTAAAAAGTAAAGTTTTTGGGGTGTATTTAAACTTTTGTCCCTCACTGTATGTATATACATACATATGTGCCCAGTATTAAAAGCGCATTAAGCCGTATAATATTGAATTAGATTCAAACAATTTAATGAGAAATAATTTCAGCTTTACTGAAAAACTATTTAACAATTGGCATATTTAAAGTTAAATCAATTTACATACATAATTTTAAGTTAAGAATCTAAAGATTAAACCTAAAGAAATACTTTATATACTTTATATGGAAGGATCTGAATCATAAAAAAGAATTGTCCTTATGAAGTAAAAAGAAAAAATCGTAAAGTTTTATTATACAAACAACTAATCGAAATTCCTTGCCAGTATAAGAGCGAATAATAGTTAATTTAAATTCAATACCGTAAAAATTTGTTTCGATTTCATTGCAATAACAATAGAAGAAGAAATAAAGTTTAATCTTTGAGAACCCAAATTCAAATTCAATGGGAAGTGTTAAGTTCTCTTTCTATTTTTAACCCTGCGTATCAACCTTCTTGACACTCAGATGCCAATCACATTTTATAAAAACTAAAACTTTGAATGCACGGAAAATAAAAAAAAAGAAGGCAACTGAAAAACCAGAGATGAATTTTAAGCCTTTCTTAATATGGTGTGCTTATCTATCGCCTTACTCTGGCTTCCTTCAGCTGCTGCCTTAAAGTATGCACCTTTGAATTTTAATATATTTGCGATTATATGTAACTTTTCTTCGTATTTTTTCACTCATCCTGCATGAAGTTATGTATTCAACTAAGTGTTTGTGTAACAACAACTAAAGGATTAACACACACAAGCTTGGCACCGCATTAAAATATGCAAGATTGCGACAAAAGTAAAAAAGCGACAAATAGGATTAAAACATAACAATTGTAAAGAACAAAAAAGAAAACACGCACTTTACCCAAAAAAAAAAGGAAAAAATAAAACTGAGTCCTTGCTCACACAGTCACTCTTTGTGGTTCACTAGGTGTTGAAGTTAAAATTAATTCAGTTGAAGTTGAAAAACCTGTCATAAGGTCGAACAAGAACAAGAAAAGGGTTAAGCCTTATTTTTATTGCAAATACTTTCAAAAGTTTTTCTTCATTGTTTAGATTGGGAAAGAACGTCAGGAATGCCAAGATTTGCGCAAAGCAGACACGCACCACTCAAAAGGCCAGACGCACCCACACCTGCACAAGAACTAAAAAAAAAAAACAAAAACAAAAATCAAAATAAAAAAAAGGATTTCGAAGCAGTAACAATCAGGCGAAACTTTCTTTTTTTTTTCTATATCCTTTTGAACTCTGGAAACGTGAAAACGTAGAGGCCAGAGAAGTTGTTGTGTGTGGTTAGCAGGAGGCAAGTAGTCAAAAAAGGCCGGTACTGAGCTTAGGGCCAAAACAATCAAAATCACAACAAAAACTTTATTTACTGAGCTTGTTAAGTGTTTGAAATTGTTTTTAACTCTTTGTTGTTTATATTTTTCTTCGTTGCTTTTGCTTGCTTTATTTAAGTTTGCCCTAAAAAACAAGAGAAAAAAAAATTAATCGATCGTCTGTATTTTGACCAGCTTTTTCGACTAAAGTTAATTATATTCTTGTACATTTGTAAGAAAATATCAAAATAATGTAGCAAAATAAAGTAAACAATTTTTGAAGTTTATTTAGTTTTTTTTTTTTTCGAAGTAACTCAAAATAAATAAGCCTGTGAAAGAAAAACAAAGCTAACAAAATAAAAATTCACTTTGAAAAAACAGATACTTGTTTGTATAATAAAAAAAAAAAACAAAAAAAAAAAAAAAGGAAATGGCCCTTTCAGCCCTTGAAAGGACTTTGACCGAGCTTCTTATGATCAATTGTATATTACTTGTATAATGGTTTAAATTAATCAACAAAATAATTTAAAGCCACAATTGGCTCCATTAAACTAGCACACCAAATGGGTGAAAATTAAGTGCGAATGTAAAAAGTTTTTGATACAGAATTGTACTCAATTTGTATTCTCTCAACTTGTCTTGCCACAAAAATTCCATAAAATCTTTTTGTAATGCATAAAAACTAAGTTTTCAAGACATAATTTTTAATTTTTTTTAGCAAAATAATAATATTGATTATTATATTATTAGTTTTTTATTCTTATAATTGTTATTGATTATTATTATTATATAATAATATAATAGTAATAAATTAAAATAATAATACAATAATAATTATTATTATTATTATTATAATAATATTTTAATATTATTATAATAATTATAACAATATTAATATTATTATAATAATAAAAATATTGCTGAAATCCAAATTTATAAAAAATACTCATATTAATGAAATATTAACAAATATTAATATTGTTTATATTAATATTTAAAAAAAAAATAAATTATAACAATATTAATGTTATTATAATAACAAAAATATTGCTGAAATCCAAATTTATTAACAATACTCATATTAATGAAATATTAACAAATATTAATATTGTTTATATTAATATTTAAAAAAAAATAAATTATAACAATATTAATATTATCTATACTATTAATAAATCTGTAGCCACTTTTTATGTTCACTCATCACGTTTAAACGACAACTCAGATTTTTATAAAATTTTGTACACATATTTATAGGTCAGCAGAGAGTGCAATAGGATACTTTATTTTAACCCATTAACAACCAATGTTACTATATGGAAACATATGCGACTCGAATTTTCATTAAATACTGCATAATATTTCAAAAGTTTTAGAGCCAGTTTTTTAAAAAAAGTAAAATTAGCATGCAATAATAACTTATTTCTGCTCAATGGCATACATAGTTTTCACCAAAATGTTGCTTCAAGTCTAAAAATGTCTGTTTTTTATGGTTTTCTTTCGGCCCTAATGGATTAAATTGCACTTCGGTTAAACGAGAACAAAATCAATAAAGGCTTTTAAATTTCCTTCAATTTGATACCAAAATCATGTATGTAGTTTGAAAACTGTGAAAAATTTTAGTACCAGATCTTTTTAGTATTAATTATAAGCTGAGAATGAGAGAAAAACGACTTGAAATTCACAATTTTAGCTTTGAAGGCAAATATTTCAGTCAGTTTGCAATGGATTTCAATAATTTTTTTTGAAAAATGTTTTTTGTTAAAATATCCTTCAAACATAAGTTGAAATTTTGACTACACCAAAGTATTAATATTTTTAAAAATTTTTTTAAAAAATGTTCAAAAATTTTTAGTTTAAGCCAAAAAATTGGATAAAAGTTGTTTTTGTTGTAAAAAAAATTAAATCCAAAATTTAGGTTTTCGATTTCCTATCAGATGATATAACAATCTTAAGGTTAATAATTTGTAGAATTACTTAAACAATAAAAAATCGTTTTGGTAGCGAAAAATCAAGCCACCCACTATCAATTTTTGAATGAAAACTTTTTGAAAACCCGGCGAAGCGGCGGGTTTAAGCTAGTTATAATAATAAAAATATTGCTGAAATCCAAATTTATAAAAAATACTCATATTAATGAAATATTAACAAATATTAATATTGTTTATATTAATATTTAAAAAAAAAAAAAATAATATGTACTGTTTGTACATTTTTTCAGCTGGAATACAAAATAGTTTTCCTGTCTTTTTCATAAACATTTTTATATATTTTTAATAATTGAGATTAACCCTCATCGGTCCCTGAGGAAATTCATCGAATCGGTCCCATTGTATCAATTTGATACACATTCAAAAAAAAGTTAAGAAAATAGTTCTAAAAATTACAAAAACTGATTGTTTTATATTTTTGTAGTTCTATTTTATAGTTTTCATAAATTTAAGTTTAGAAAATACGTTTATAAGTAATGAAAATTTGAAAGAGAAAAATGTCAAAAATGCATATTTTTGTGGCTATGTGCCTTTATTAGCGCATTTTTCGCAAATATCATAATGATGATCATTACAAACGTAATTCTTACAATTATCACAACGATTTGAATAGAAATTTTTATTATTTTTATATGTACATATGTAGCAACGGCCGCATTTCGTAGTTTTTGACAAATGGGTAATCGCCGGTATTGCTTCAATATTGAGCCTTCGAGGCTGAGATTTTCGCTTTTCTATGTGTTTTTGCACAAGAGCCATTCCAAGCTCCTCAATAAATATTCGACGACGTATATTTTTATTGGTTTTGTTGTTTTTCCAAGCCGGATATAGCGAAATATACGTTATATATGCATTCAATGCACTCACGTCCAACATGTTGCAAAATACTGCCCTTGGCCACCGATTTATCTTCCTTTTGCAGGTGTAGGTAGCCACCATCTGGTCCATAGTGTCCACGCCACTCTTTGTTTTGTTATAATCCTGAATTAGATTCGGTTTCTTCGCAGCATTCTCACTTATAACGACGGCATTGTGCCATGTACTGAGCAGTGTAACATATCTATAACGCCGAGGCACATACGACAGTAAAATGGCTTGTAAATTGTGGTCATATACAATAACGCTCGAATACACAGGTTTTTTCCTCAAGTCCAACAATACTGAAGGAATTTCGGTCCTATTTTTCCGTATAGTGCCCAGAATAGTCATTCGGCGTTTATGTAACTCTTCAGCCAGTTCATAAGATGTGAAGAAGTTGTCGCATGTGATATTCCTCTCCGACAGCGAAATTTACCAAATCCAAAACAACACGGCGTCCAATATTGCGCTCTGGAGCGGCGTTGCGATTGCGACCAACATAAATTTGCGTGTTGTAAACACACCAGGTAGCTGAATCGGCCAAAATCCAAATCTTTATGACGTATTTAGCCGGTTTGGGACGGTATGTATTGTCGAAACGGACAGCGTCCACGAAATGGAACTAGCTGTTCATCTACTGTAACATTTTTGCCTGGAATGTATACAACTTGCAAATTATGGTTCCATTTTTCATATATGGTGCGTATCGGTGCCAATTTATCACGGACAGAAGCAGTACTGGCATTACGTTCTTCTTTATCGTCCACTCTGATATATCCATGAATTTTTTTGAACATTTTCAGTGACATTGTGTCTCGAAATATTGATCGACCGGTTTTCTCATTCCAGAGTTGTGTAACATATTCACGATACGAACGATACACAGCAGCAAGCAGTAGCAATCCGAAGTACGCATGTAGAGTATCCATATCTATTTGTTCCCATTCTTCTTTGTAGTTGCGCAAACCATATAAATTTGTCATATTCAAAATAGTATTTTCTATCGGTCGCAGAAACAAATTAAATGCAGACAAAACATCTACAACATGGACAGCTGCAACTACCCTGTAGGAAATCAACTAATTTAAAAGTAGTTGAAAAAGTAGCTTGTTGTCAACAACAACTAGTTGAAATTCTGACTTTTTTCCATAGAACAAACTAACATATTTTGTATGGTGATGTCCGCTAAATAAGTCAATTGACTTTCGTCTGCATATATTTTCAACTACTTGTTAAATTAGTTTTATTTAAACTATTTTTTTAATTACTTTTAAATAACCAATTGAAAAGTATTTAATATTCCACTTACTGAAGATGAATTTAAAACCATTACAATTTTCAATTTCTGTTTGAAAAATGTTTTGAAAATGACTGTTTTGAAAAATACATAAATCATGAAGTGATGAGGTGTTTGCTGAATGGTTAAGCAATGCATCAATTTCCGTACAGAGTCCAAATTGTGCAATGTTTGCTAAACACTACCAGTTTGTAATTTGAATAGTTTAGTTTTAAGGCTTTTCACAGGCGTTTCACAGGGTTTTGATCAGTTTTAAAGTGTGTTTACCACGTCTGTCTTGCAGTTCAATGTCGTAAATAAAAAAATATGTCTTTGAAACAAAATGTTACTGAAGCCTTAAGTTAATAATATTTGATGAAATAACATGGTTAAATATTTATAAACTTGTATTCTAATAAAAATTTGCAATTAAAACATGTCTTAATCAGAGTAGTTGCCGCCTTAATATAATTCAAAGTAGTTTGCCAACCACTTGTTTTTAAGTAGTATTTCAATTGCTTCATATCTAATGCAATAAAAAGTATTTAGAATTGAAGTGGATGCCGCCTTAATATAATTCAAAGTAGTTCATATACTAGTTTATTTTAAATTAGTTTTTTAATTAGTTGTTCTTAAAAACAAGTTAGTTTGTTCCTATAGGGTAGTTTTGGTCCTACAACAACAACAAAAAGAAACAAACACTGAATATGAAGCACAAAACAAGAAGGGTAGGTTTTACCTGAAACAATATTATCAGCGCGCCTATATGAATTTCTTCGGTTATTTTTAAATCGCTCCGTTGAATATTGAATTTTTTTATTTTTTGACAAATATTTTGCTGTTGCATTTCTGGCAATTTTTTCTGCCACATTTTGTTCCAGTGGCTCAACATCGTACTCATCAGAATGCTCGTTCATTTCGGCAACGCATTCTTCCTCCATTGTGAAATCATCGTGACTATCTACTGAAGATTCTTCTGCTTCACTTCCAGATTCGGAATCCATATCATATTCGTCTCTTTGACGGTTTTCACGTAGATTTTTTTCCATTTTTTTGAAATCAATTGAATGTTTGTATAACGCAATGAGAGTATGCGGCAGATAAAAATCACTTCAAAACTCACTTAAATCACTTATCACTTCAAACAAATTCAAATCAAACTTCACTCGTGTGTGTTCAAAGACATACTGAAAACAAAAAAATTAAATAAAACGAGCCTAACCGAAAAAACGACTGCAATAACCATCGGCAGATGTATTGTATCAAGTTGATACGAGGGACCGATTCGTAACTATTTCGTCTCAGGTAAAACCAGAAATGCCCGAATATTAAAAACTCATTAGCCCGATTCTACATGCAAAATCATGCTATTTTCCCAAAAACCGGTTCTTTCGATCGGGCAGATTTTTGTTTATTCAACTTGAAAGACAAAAATTGTATCAAATTGATACGAGGAACCGATGAGGGTTAAAATTACATTTAAAATTATTTATCTTTTGTAAAAAGAATATCTCGACTTGTATTCATTCAAATTGAATTCTCACTTAGTAGGTCAACAAACTCAGTGATGTCGTGCAGGACATTTGATGTCCCAAGCGAGGTAAAACACCTCCTTTGTGCGCAGTTCAATGTTGAATTTTGGTGAATCATTTAAATATGTACTCTAAAAATAAGCATGGCTTAAAAAAAAAAAATCCCAACACTGTTTCGAATAAAATTCAAAGTGATAAAGAAACCTTAAGTGAACCACAAGGTTTCGCCACAACGAACGCGTTTTGAGCGTGCGTTGTAAATGAAATGTAAAAAATGAATGTAAAAATTATTTTTTTTCCCACAGATAGCTAACATTGAAATTGTATTATTTGTTATAAGTTAGGTGGAGTATTGTTAAAATCCACATCAACATCAAAAGTCTGGAAAGGCGTTATTTTCTAAAGAAAACAGTCTAAAAAAATTTAATTGTTACTAAGAACTTTAAGCTAGACAACTTGCGCTGCACTGAATTAATGTCTTGAAGTATTTACATACTTTTGTTGTAGGTATTAATTTTCTCAGTCCATAATACTTAATGCGTTATTCAAACATTCATAATTAATGTCACAATATTAATATTTATAATGTGTTTACATTAAGTACCACAACACAAACTGCTGCGATATTTAACGAACGAAATATGTATATTTTAGTTGCATAATTAATATAAGAAAATTCTGCTGTTATATAAAGTGACGAAAACTAATTAAGAGCAATTCATTTATTTCGCTACAAGTCGATCAAAGGATGCTTATAAAATATTCATAACAGCAAAGCGATAGTTTTGTTACTTGGACACATGATAATTTCTACGAAGAAATTTAATATTAATATTAATGATGCGAATGTAAATAATGATGGAATTTGTTAATTTGTTTTTATTGTAATTCTTTCACACAGTGGAAAATTAAATTAGGACATGTAGGAAATCAACTATATCTTCAAAACCGTTATAAAATATTGTGTTTTTTTTTTTAGAGGTCTTGAATTGATCTTCTTTGTGTTAAAGTTTTTACCAATACTTTGATGAAAATTTTAATTTGGCGAATTTTCTTCACATTTTTTTAAAGTTGACACCACTCTTATTTTGGTGATTTTGAAACATTGTTGAATTAAACATTCATTTTGAATGCATTTTCAATATTTCAAGTTGGAAAATTAATGCTTAGATACTTCTTTAAGCGCATTTTTCAGAAACTGCCTCTCAATTTTTACATACAAAAAAAAAAAAATAAAACGAAATGGCCATTTCAGCCCTTGAAAGGACTTTGACCACGCTGCTTATGATCAATTGTGTTGTGTGTGATGTGAAATGTTTGCACACAAATGATCGAGAACTGGACCTACATGTTTTGCACCGACTCCGAACGGCTTATGTTCTCAAGAAGCTTTTCATGGCAGTTTTTACTCTCTGAGGTTTGCCATTGTCTGCAGAGAGGTGACGGCCGAACAGAAAAATTAATTCAATTCAAAAAAAACTTTCTGTGTCGGATGGAGGATTCGAACCTGGGTTCTCTGGCGTAAGAGTCACACACTCTACCCACTACGCCACGGCCGCCACATACAAAACACATTTATTTTTAATTAAAAATGGCATTTTTAGTATTTTTTGTACTTCTTCTGTACCTCATTTTGTACTTTCAATAGCTTTTTCTAATTCCTAAAATTGATATATATATATTTCATTAATTTTTTTATTTGCTGAATTTTCTTTTTTATTTATTTTTTTAATTCTTTTTTTTTTTGTATTCCTTGATAAAAGAACAGCTGTTGAAAGTAAGCTTCTAGCACAGAGAAAAAAGCTTATGTTAAATTGAAAAAACCTAGTATAATTTATACGATGGCTTTGGCAGTTTCAGCCTCCCAAGTACTTCATCAAAACGCCTAAGCATTACATGTTGACTTGTTAATTTTTATTTGGGTGATAAATTAACCAAGTATTTGGTAATTTTTCATACACTACTTTTTAAAAGAAAAATTTAATTTTAAAAATATAATTTTTTCTCGGGTTTTGGTTTTTTTTTTTTTTATTTTCATTTTTTTTTTGGACTGCCACCGCCTCTCATTCTGTGATTTGCTTAACTGAAATCGTAAAAAACACAAATTTTTTTTTATCAACACCGGTTTTTTCTTACAAATTAATAACTTCTCTCCGTTGTTCTTGCTGCGTGACGTCTATTATAACAAGAACATTAAATTAAATTAAATTAAATACCAAATTCGATTTGTTGAGATACGAACCCACAACAACAGATACCACTGTGTATGAAGTCACTACACTACGCATTGAGCCAAACTCTTTCGTTACGCGGTGTGATTTATTCAATATTGATTACAACTGAAGCTATGCTGTAGCATACACAATAATCTACTAAAACATTTTTGTTGTATGGCTATCAACAGAATACTGCGATATACTGCATCTGTTAATACAGCATCTGTTAACATCTGTGAATCAAATATTTTTTTTGGCAGGGTATCGAAGTATGTGCTTTCAAAGCAATGTATTAAACAATAAATTGCTTAGGTGAATAAGCATAAGATTATAATGCCCATACAATTCTCTTTACCCAAGCTAACTAAGGTGATTTACCTTTTGCTTTTTTTCTCGGTGTAAAGACTATCGTAGGAATACAAAAAATACTAAAGATCCTGCTTTAAATGAAAAATAAAATTGTTTTGTATGTAAAAATGATGTACGCAGTCTTTAAAAAATTCAGTTAAAATAGAAAGCATCAATTCTCCAACGTAAAATTTTGAAAATGCTTTAAAAATGAATGCCATAATACGACGATGTTTTCAAAACTTCCAAAAAATAGTGGTGCTGAGCTTAAAAAATGTGAATGCAATTTTTAGTGGCCAAAAAAATTACAATTTTTCATTAAAATGTTGGTACAAAATGCACCATAAAACAGATTAATGCAAGATCAACAAAAAATGCGCTTTTTTTTATAGGAAACAATTTTTTGTAGGACTAACGGTTTTGAGGATGTAGTTGTTTGAATGCATGTCCGAATGAAAAATTTTTTTTTTTTAATTTTTCACTAGAAATATTTGACGTGCACAATTTAAAAAATTAGAGTCATCAAAATCAATTTTTGAACAAAACCGTCCGATTTGTCATGGAATTACCGATATAACAGTACGTTCAAAAAGTCCATAGTATGACACATAGATGGCGTTACTAGATTTTTTTTCCATATGGTTTTTATTTATTACCAACCTTCAAACCACAGTCGACCAAAAACAACAATGAATTGATGCTTCAGAGGAGTGTTTGGCGCTGTTGAACCGCAATAAAATCGAATTCTATCGTCAATATGTGACAATGGATGAAACATGGCTTCACTATTACACACCAGAATCGAAAAGACAGTCAGCTGAGTGGACAGCAGTCGACGAATCGAATCCAAAGCGAGCAAAGACCCAACAGTCGGCGTGTAAGGTTGTATTTTGTCGGTTTGTATTTTGGGATGCGAAAGGAATAATATTCATAGACTATCGCCATAGAAATCGCCAAGAAACGGCCACATTTGCAAAAGAAAAAAGTGTTGTTTCACCAAGACAATGCACCGTGTCACAAATCGATGAAAACGATGGGAAAATTGAATGAATTGGGCTTCGAATTGCTTAGTCACCCATCGTACTCTCCAGATTTAGCCCCCAGTGACTTTTTCCTGTTTTTAGATCTCAAGAGAATGCTTGCTGGAAAGAAATTCAAGTACAATGATGAAGTAATCACTGAAACTGAGGCCGATTTTGACGAGAAAGAGAAATCGTACCATAAAAGTGGTGTCGAAAAGTTAGAAAATCGCTATACTCGTTGTATCGCTCTCAAAGGCAACTATGTTGAATAATATAATCGAGTTCTATCAAAATTTAGTTTTTTTTTTTTACTTATCCTACGGACCTATTGAATGACCTGTTACATCTAATACGCTAATTACCCTAGCATTAGAGTCTTGACCAGCTGTGTTCAAAGTCTTTCCAGGTGGGACTTTAGAAAGGCGAGAGAGAGAGAGAGAGAGAGAGAGAGAGAGAGAAAGAGAGAGAGAAAGAGAGAGAGAGAGAGAGTAAAAGAGTTCATGTCAGAAAGTCGAAACTCCAAATTTCATTATGAATTTAAAAAATGAACTTGATGATTAACGGCAAAAGTTTGTGGTCGAGATCTCGACCGCTGGTACAAAATGTGCTAAACAGAAAAAAATTATTTTCAATATGGTGGAGAGAACTTCTAAGTTAGCTTTCATTTCTGAAATATATTCTTTCAAAATTAAATTAAAGTTATTTTTAAAAAAAGTGCCCAAAATCTAAAACCTGTTTCTAATTTTTGGTAATTAGATGTAAGTTCTGATTGTAATGAGCTTCATTAAATGATTACATATCATTACATACACAATTTATTACATATTTCACTTCGTTCATTTTACTGGGCTTTTTATAACGTGCAATAATAATACAGTTCAGCTACTAGAGCATTTTCGCACTATCTCAGCATTAACCAATTCAAAGCCACGACCCAATTAGTAGACCCATTACTAGTAATGAGCTTAGCTATATGCATTCTTAGTCTCAATTTGAAAACGTAAGCTGTTATAAGTATCAATAAAATTTTTAAATTGTAAAATTTATTGTGACTTATAATAGTTTGAAAACCTTGCTAACAACTCTTGTTCAAACATTTTGCTTAAATTTAAAAATAAGTGGGCATGGCAATTGCGATTTTTCTAATAAGCGAACCAAAATTTATAAGAAAATGTGATCAAATCTCTTAGAGCAAAATCACTGTTGAGCAGTGTAATTACACCTTGAACTTGTTATATAGCAGAAATTATTCTGTTTGTTGCAAATCTACAACACGACGTCATGCAGGGCTAAATTAGTTTCGTAAGAGATTTGAAAACATTGTTAAAACTGAAGCTACTTAAGATTAATTTGCTTTAATCACATTTTCTTTGCATTCACAGGTTGCCTGGATACGTCATCGTGATCTTCACATACTCACCGTTGGCACCTATACCTATACCACCGATCAACGCTTTCAGACATCCTATCATCGAGACATAGACGAATGGACGCTGCAAATAAAGTGGGCACAACAACGTGATGCTGGCGCCTACGAGTGTCAAATATCAACGCAGCCAGTGCGCAGCTTTTCAGTAAACTTAAACATTGTGGGTGAGTGTCATAGAAATAAAGAGAAGATTTTTAATGTAAAAGAACGCATATAAAAAAAATAAATTTAAAAATGAATACAAGTACCTATATACCAATCAAAATAATGCTCAACATAGCAAAAACTTAACAAAAACTTTTATATAAAGCAACAATATAAAAAAAATAGCAAAAATTCAAGCTCAAAGAGCTCAAGCTTTTCTCCTTACTTTTTAAGTGGTTGTTATTGCTTGAGTTAACGAGGAATTTTCTTTTGTATGCGCCATATTTTTATGCGGTCATTCTGGCGTATGAGCAACTTTCATTTTCAGGTTAATGACGCTGCAACGCATAAAATTATGTAAATCGCAATGAATGAATGCACTTTTGTAGCCGGCAGCAACAAAATCAGCATGGCTATATATAGCCTGGCAACAATGGTTACAATAACAACAACAACAACTACTGCAAAGGCATTAAGTTACCAAATACACACATCTACACTCACACAGGCACATCAAGTGCTTCATTCGCGCGCTGCTGTGTTGCAGCGAACGTAAAAGTTGCTCCTTGCATAATACAGCGCATTAACGGAGTTATTTATTCACACTTTGTCCGCAGTCGACTGACTACATCATCGTTATTGTTATTGCAATAGTTGATATTGTTGTTGTTCTTGTTGTTGTTGATGTTGCTTTTGTTATTGTTGTAAGGCTTACAGTTGGCTGCATATTCAGCGTTATGGTTACGTATGAGATCCAGAACAGTTTTAATAGATGTTCTTGCCGCAAGTAGCAGCTACAAATTTTGCAACGACTAAAATCAACCATCAGAAATTATTTGATGTTGTTTAATCATAAGTAGGAATAAATCTTAACCCTTGTACTAACGACTTGGTTGAGCGATATCCTTCAGTTCAGTTATTATGTAAATGGATTAAATAAATATTTGAGTTAAAATTTATCGGTTGGCATTTTTATAACCCAACGAGTACTGAGTAAGGGGTATATTAACTTTATCATTCTGTTTATAACGTCATGAAGGAGGCGTGGCAGGCATATAAAAATATATATATTTTTGATCAGCATCACCTCCTGAGTCGATTTCCGTGTGTCCGTCTGTCTGTGCGTCTGTCTGTCTGTCGACACGATTACAGCCGTAATTTTAAAGCAATCGCAATGAAATTCAAAATAAAAGCTTCTTTTTAAAGAAGGAAGATAAGTTCGAGAATGAAGATGAAATGAGAATGAAATTAATGAATCGGATGAAAACCACGCCTACCTCCCATACAAATCCACAAACATTAATGAAATACCTTGAAATTTTGCATATAAGCTTTGGTCTTCAATATAAATCCTGACAATGAAATTTGGAAAAATCGGATATAAATCATGCCCACCTCCCATACAAAGTAGCCTTGAAACGCCTTAAAATTTGACATGTATGCTTTGATATTCAATATAAATCCTCACTATGGAATTTGGAAAAATCGGATAATAACCTCGCCTACCTCCCATACAAAGTGACTTTATTTTAACAGTAAAATCTCTTCAAAATCAACAAAAATCAATGAATGCCTTGAAATTTTGCATGTAAGGTTTGGTCTTCAATATAAATCATAGCAACGAATCATCTCTAAAAAATCCACAAGCATTAATGAAATGCCTTGAAATTTTGCATATAAGCTTTGGTCTTCAATTTAAATCTTGACAATGAAATTTGGACGAATCGGATATAAACCACGCCCACCTCCCATACAAAAAGGCCTTATATCAACCGTAAAATCAACCCTTAAAAATCTGCCCAAATTTCAGAAATGTCATGGAATTTTGAATATAGGTTTTTATATATAATATAGACTATATAGAAAACCACGCCTACCTCCCATACAAAGTGGCTTTATTCAAAACGTTAAATCGCTTAAAAATCTGCAAAAATTACAGGAATGTCTTGAAATTTTGCATACAAACTTTGATATTTAACATAAGCCACTCTTTGATATTTGGTAAAATCGGATGAAAACCACGCTTACCTTCAATACAAAGTGACGTAATCAAAATTTAAAAATTTTCGTAAATATATAAAACTGAATGACATCGTGTCTGTATGTACCGAAGTTCCGCCCACTTAGTTTATGCAACCCATACATATATTCTTCGGTAAAATTCTTCGGAGTCTTTATACTAGAAAAGTGTGTGTGGCATTTTACTTTGTTTACAAATTACTCTATGTGGCAGCTAAGGGTAAAATTTAATAAAGCTTATGACACAAATATTTGTGCAGATTATACATAAACATTTTGTAGACGTCTAAAGACTTCGGGTATACTTCAGTACGGCAGCGGGGCGGCATTTTAGCTTCGGTACTCTGCCAAAGCTCTATTTCTTACTAGTTTTGATATTTTTTATTGCTTCTGCACGTCGTCAAATATAGTTAATTCATAGAGTTAATGAATATAACATTTTTAATCTTAATTTTTGTTGCACAATTTTAATTTTAAAAAACTTTAAAACTTAATTATAAGATATAAGTTCAAAAAATGTTTAATTATTGTAATTATGGTATGGGAAACATAAGAACTTTTTGCATTTTTTGTAATTCCTAAATCTTAACGCATTATTAAAATATCTAAAATTAGCTGGAAATTATTCCAATCACTGCATTGACACATAAATGAAGGGATTTTAAGTTTATCCTATTTTACCAAGTAAGCTTCTCTGACACACTGACTTTAAAAAGTTTCATTTTTGGGTTTTGATTTAAATAACTTCAAGGCCGTTTATCCAAAAAAAAATGTCATATGACAAATCAAAGCACATATTTTATACAGAACTTCAAAATTGCAACAATAATAATCGAGTAATGAAATGAAACTATTCGTAAAAGCTTCGACATTTTCGGACTCATGTTATTTTTTTCGCAAAACTCATAAAACCCGCTTAACCTACAAAAAAAAATATATATATATTAGGGCGGATCAATTTTTTTTTCGTCTTGGAATCATTGTTTTTCGCATTCTACGTTAAATTCTAAGAAAAAAATTCTGGGGGTGCATGTGGATACGGTGAAATAATTTTCAGCGTAATTTCGTTTTAAAAATTTTAATTGATATGGAAGTGCACTGAGGCGTATGAGTGACATTTTATGTAACAAAAGTAGTAAAAATAATATTTAAACGAAGTATTAAAACGAAGATAAATCCAAGACTTGCTTTCGTATTCTATGTTAAATTCTAAGAAAAAAATTCTTCGGGTGCATGTGGAGCCGGTGTAATAATTTTCTCCGTAATAAAGTTTTAATAATTTTATTTGATATGGAAGTGCACTAAAGCGTATGAAAGACATTTTATATAACAGAAACAGTAAAAATAGTTATAAAACGAAGATGAATCGAATACTAACGAACAAAACAACGCAAAGGGATGAAAAGTTAAGTTCCACGATAGAAGTTCAAGTTTTTTAACTGAAAGGTATTTTTACAAAGCCCCACAAGAAATTTTTTTATTTTTAGAATTCTTAAAAGTTGTAAAGGGCGCCAAACTTATAGCATACTTTTGTTAAACTATTATTATAATCAAATTAATATATAAATTAATTATATAAAATATATATAAACAAACATCGCGAAAAATCTATTGGGGTATCACTTGAAAGTAGAGATATATTGAGAATCGAAAGCAAACAGGATTTAAAAACGATGAGACAGACATAAAGTTAAATTTTAAAAAAAAAATAATTCCGTACAATTTGTTATGTAAAAAAAGAAACAACATGAAAAATAAACAAATCTCGCCTTTATCTTCGGCACTAACTGATGTGAACGTTTTATATTTCATATATTTTTCGAAGCAATGATGTATCTCCGTGGTTAGTTTCATTTTAACCAGTCTATACACATTCTGAAATATTAAATTTGTTATATAATTTCTAACGACTTTTTGGTGGTTACAAGGTGTTTTAATACTATTCTTATCCTTTTTGTACACTTTTTGATATTTAAAATGTCACTCATACGCCACAGTGCACTTCCATATCAAATCACATTTTTAAAACGAAATTACGCAGAAAATTATTTCACCGTATCCATATGCACCCGAACAGTTTTTTGCTAAGAATTCAACGTAGAATACGAAAATCAATGATTCAGCGAATCAAAATTTCGTTTCGAACAAATAGATCCGCCCTAATTAATATATATTTGAGAATAAATAAAATAGCATGCAATTTTTTTTTTAAACTAAACATTAAAATACAGAAAAGAAACTAACTAATTTATTAAATAATAATAGTGGCTTTTTTCAAATTTCATACAAAGAAGTGACTTCAGTCAGGCATGGAATATAATCTGCCATAAGCCCTATTCCATTCGCAACCGAACTAAGAATCCAAGGGTGTTGGGTATCCAAAATCCTCAGAGGTTGGCCGATTCTTACGGTATACGTTGTAGAGGTTGAAATAAAATATAAACTTGAAATTTTTTGTAAAATCAGCGCTTCTATCATCAAAAATTTGTACAACCTTATATTGACAAGTGTATTCTAAAAGGTGTAGTTATTGTAAGATCACAGTGAACTACAATCGACGCAGAGGTCTTAAAAGGAGGCTGTTTGAATTAAAAAAAAAAAAAATATTCGTACCAATTTATTACCAGACTCCATCGGCTATAAGCCCCTATTTTTAATTTATAGTTTGTCAAAAGTCGAGATTAAAATTGATTTCTACCTCATAAATTTTTAAAATTAAAGTGAATTCACTTCTTATCTTATCTATTATAACACACTAAATTACTGTTATTTAATAGCAACATAATATTTACAATACCAAAATTAAGGGAGTATTTCTGGTTGGAAGGCTGTTTTTGGACCCTATTTGAAAAACTTCTCATTTGAAAACGCAAAGAGTTATTTAAATTCTGTTTTTTATTGTATTAAGAACATATCAAATTACATAAAAAAATATTTTTTTCCTTTGTGCGAGGGCTGTTCAAAAAGTTGTCGGCCTTCGAAGTTGGGCGTCGAAAAAAAAGGTTTGCTGCTTGCGGCCCGGATAACTCAACTTCGGATCATCTGAAATGGAAAAAGTAAACGGCATTAGATTCAGTACAGATGTAATTCTAGTCCCTACTTCAATCATAATTTTGCGATTATTTTTTACAAAATGGCGGTCATTGAAAAATGAAAAACCGATTTTGGGTGTTTTTTTTTGTAGTTTAGTGTAAAAAAAAAAAAAAATTGTTTAAAGTTGTGATTGAGGTAGGGGCCTAGGGATTTAAATGGTGACTATTCTGCGTCGATTGCACTTGGTTTCATCAAAATCGGTTTAGTAGAACTGGAGAAAAGTGACTTCGAACGTGAATTTTAAAAAACTCAAAGAAAATTTTAGGCAATAAAACATTTTTTTTTGTCAAATACTTACATATATCAATCTGCAATGCCAACCCCATAAAGGACTTCTTCTTCAAAAATTCAAAAATTGAGGATTCAGCGGTCCTTTGTGCTCTTCGGGTAGTTCTACCTTCTTTTGACGCGGCCAGAACTCTGGCTTCGGACCTTTTCAAACGTTCTTCGTTCCGAGACATGGCGAAATCATTTGTGACGTTGCCACTCGGGATGCCCATTAGGTTCATTAATTGAAGTATTGGCAAAAAACCTTCGTTAAATATGGCCGTTGCAATATAATTGGCAATCTCAATAGTGCGTGCGCCGGTGTGCATATGCTTCGGTGCGAATGAACACAGCACTGCGTTGAAAGATTCGTTGCTGTTTTGAGTTTCGGAGCCAAGGCAAATCATCGGCTGACAGTGCTTCATAAATAGGTTTGATTGCTTCCTGGACTCTCTGATTTAGTGGTGCATACGTATGCTTGAAGCGCGCCCGTCCGGTTTGTAACTCAATTCAAAGTGAACTAAACGCTGCCAACATACGAATACCTAAGCTGTAAAATGTGAATTTATTTATTTTTAAAATGCGTATACAAACAAGTTATGACCTACTTAAGAACGCGTTGAACGAAATTCGATGGTTGCTTCAAACCGTTGCATTCAAAAAGTAGCCAAATTAAGCAAATCGCAAATTTTGACGATAACATTGCTGGACAAAAAGGCCATATCTCCTAAAGTATTTCGAATTTCAAAAAAGCCTTTTGGAACGATATTTTCAAATATCCAAGCTATAAAAATATGAAAAAAAAAAAATCAAAAAAAACTTTATTTCCAAACGTTGCTTTTAACATTTTAATTTATTTTATATCTAAAGCGAAGAATTTACGTATATATAAATTTTCTTGGCTAACATTGTGTATATAAACATGACTGTTCATTTGTTAATATATATTTTTTTTCAAACTTATTCCACGTTAAATCATTTATTACTTTTACAACCTACTTGTTTTTTTCTTTTTTTTTTTTTTGTGCATATTTAATAAAACTCAACAAAATTTTTCTTCTCTAACAAATGTTTACAAACAATCATTATCAGACAACTTAAATATTTTGCTCATCAAATTTCGCTTAGCAAACTCGCAATATCTGTAAAAACTACTTCGTAAATCAATATTAAAATTTTTTTTCCTTTTTATATAAGTCTACTTATTATTACTTTTATTTTTATTTTAAATTTTTGCTGAGTATTTATGCTGGATTTATTTATTTAAAATTTTTCTTATTTGATTTTATTTTTTTCTCTTATTCCATAAACAGATACCATCGACATGGAAAAAAACACTTTGTTGCAGCAATATTATAACGACGATTCATTCTATATAAGTTCCGATCGCGTCTACCAGTCGAGTGACGATGAGTTTGCTGGCATGTTTGGACCGATACAGACGATTGCCGGTTGGTATGCGTTGCTTGTGTCCGTGCGTCAGACTATGTGTTTGTACCATCGTTGCAAACTGCAGCATGACGCAATGTGGATTTTCATAAATTTTGCTCAGCCACATTTGCAACTTTTTACTGCTTCACTACTTCTACTACCACTATTATTAATATTATTACTACTACTACTACTACTACTACTACTACTACTACTCTTTTTCGACTACTGTTGGAGCCCCTTTTGAAGTGCTGCACTTTAATCTAAGTCTACTAAAAAATGCTAACATCTTCTGCAGGATTTGCAAGCTGTGTCCTTGTTGAGCTCAGATGCTGCCGCATGCATGCAATTTAGTAACACATTCAAAGCGTTTTCTCACTAATATTGAGTGCAGATGGCAGGCAGGATACCAAAGGATAAATACTGCATGTATTCTATGTAGGTCGTGTGTGTTGACTCATTCGAGTGAGTGTGCGTTGGACGAAATTATTTCAAAATTGTTAAAAAAATGCATGCAAATATGTTGTGGTTGTTTCATTAATTTTTTTTTTTTGCTAAGCTATAAAAACTGATGACTACCATGTTCTTGAAATTTAAATTTACTTTGAGCAAATTTTTTAAAGTAGCTGAGTATAAGCTTTGGAAGTTCACAGAAAGAAACAATTATTACTAGATTGAGCCAATATTATGGTTGTTTTTATAAAGCAATCATTTTGAAGTGACTTTACTTTCCACAAAACTTTTTATTCTGTTGCAAAATAAAATTGTGCTAAAAGATAGTTCTTAATAATTACTTAGCCCACTAAAGCCAAAGTGACTTTTAAAAATGTTAAAGTGTTTAATGTAATGAATGAATTTCAATAAAATTAATAAATTATTATTAATGAAAAAAAACTTAAAAATTTGAAAAATCTAGCATTCTTTAATATCTGTCTACACTTGTGCATAATCATTGTTTGTAAGATATTAGTTTTTTAAGCTTTATAAGCAACTGACAGAAAAGGCTTGTAAACCTATTGCGGATAGAAAACTCTCCTTTGCAAGTGTTAATATAATTTTTTTTTTTAAATTGATTCTACAATTGCCGAATAACAATTGTAAGCTTTCATACACATGTGTTAATATAATATTATTTTTTAAGCTTATTCTACAATTGCACGAAAAAGCTTTTACAAATCTTGCATGAGTAATATTATCACGAGGGTTCCGTTTCGATTTTTCCACAATTGCATACCATAGATAGTATTTTTTCAGTAGTTTCTCAAGATTTTTTCAAGTTTAAGGCTTATGTTGTTAAGCTTGTTATAACATTATTCTAAAGCGTTTTGGCCAGTTGGTAGGCTACACTAAAAAAACCGTATGTGCAGCGGCTTTTCAGAGACAAAGAAAGCAGAAACCTTTTAATTGTGATTGAGAATAATGAAAAAGAGACATCAAAATAGTTCAACGGTGTCGACTTTTAAATATTTCTTAAACACTTTATAATGCTACTTATTTAGTACAACCGAAAACGATAAATCGTGTTTGTTCTTCCAGCTACCTACTTGCAGAAAAAAAAAAAAAAAATACTGTTATGTAAACTTTAAAAAAAAATACCAAAAACTCCTGGGAGTGTATATAATAAATAATACATATGTATGCAGCGATAGAGTATGTAACTACAAAAAATTTCAGACTGACAGACATATGCAGACTGCGCATTAGAGTGTCCCTTCATGTATGAGAAAATTTTTTTCGAGCTACACTATCCCAAGAGGTATCAAAATTTTCGAAATTTTATACAAATTATGAAAAAAGTAATAATAACAGAATTGCTTGTCGTCTTGTGGGCTCTACTGACTTAGTAGTTTTGTAAGTTTAACGTTTTTGTTGACTTAAGCCGTATGCCTAAAAAAATAATACAAAACTAAAGCTAAATGGTATTTAATTTTAGGAGTTAATGTAAAAAACACAAAAAAAAACAATACAAAATAAAAAAGAGCTTATAATCAATAACAAAAACTTGACTGCAACCTAGTTCTAATAAAGCCATCTCTTGAAGTAGCGTCAGTTACATTTTGTGAGGCCTCAGATTGTATGTGACAAGAAAATTCAACAATTTTCAATCTCTTATCTTGTGCCATGACTTGAAGCTCCTGATTAGAAATATGTTAAAGAACCTGCGGCGCTGTAACGTGACACTCATTCCACATTATAATATTGATGTAATCTCTAGCAGAGATGTAAATGTTGATGGTATAAATATCCTGCGCTTAGTGCTACTTTCAGCTTCTCTAGCTTTTATTATTTTTTGTAATACCACCTCCCGCACGTCATTCTAATAAGTAGGTTTTCTGTGTGCAGAAAAAAGCATTTCTTTCGATAACTGAATTCAGAACAGATCACAGATTTTCGAATAATAATTGAGAATATATAATCGGTTGAAAAACACGCTTGGCTCCATTTTTTAAGGACGTACTTTGCTTAATTAGGAAACAAATAGAATCGTATACCTTAACCACGTTGATGACAAGCAATTATTTTCTGATGGAATTAAAGCTAAACCGTTTCTATCACAGACCTTAGCTACCGTTGGCAACGGTAAAGTATTCCGATTCGCCGTTGTAGTCGTTGAAGTCTCTGTCGAATGAGTGTTTGTCGGGAGTGCCTCTGTTATCTGAGGACTCTGAGGATATTTCTGAGTTAGATTCACGTACCTAATCTTCATCACAATTTGCTGAAACCGTTTTTTGAGTAGAAAATGATTTTTTTGCTGCCCTCATTGACTCTTCAACTTGTCTCTGCTGCCGTTTCATTAGTCAAGCCGTTTCTGTCTTATCAACACCGATTATAACCATTTTCCGGTCATTTCTTTGATTCAACAAAAAACTTCTCTCATTGATGGAAATTTTCCTAGGGCTTAGCCACGATCGGAATTGAAGCTTTGGTCTAAATATTGTTGATCTCTTCAGATTCTGTCCATTCTTCTGTCAATACTTCAATTTTATGTAGTTTTCGACAAATAAAATAAATTTAATAACGTCCCTTATAACGTTTTCCACTTCTTTTGTATGACTCCAATATAGCAGAAGTAGTCTTACTACGCCTCGAACTCATTCAGGCCTATCATGAGTAATTTTTTCGTCCGAAATCGAAAAAGTGAATATGCATTCTTAAAATAACACTTCGACACTCATGAATATTGACAGTTGATGAACAAATTTGCATCAAAAATTTGCAAAAAATCTTGAGCTTTATCCTAAAAAACTGAAATTCCCTTTTCCGACTCCGGACGAAAATATAACTCATGATAGACCTGATTATGTGTTGTTGCTCGCAAACCGTATTACTGCTAAATAGAAAAGAAAGTTTTTTATTTAAAAAAAGGTTTTAAAGTAAATCGTATATATTTTTTTTCACTCTAGTGTGTTTGGTCGGACGGTTAATCGAAAAATAACACATCAGATTGGCAAATGTGAAAAACGATAAAGTAGCCATCTTTGTGTCTAAAGTGAAACCAGCCATATTATTAAAGATAATTAAAGATAACGGAATATTAAGAATTCTTAATTTCAAGATCGGTAGAACCCTGAGGAATTAATTTTATTTTATTTTCAAAATTACTTTTGTAATCCACAATCAATTACGCAAATTTTAAGAGGTCTTGCGTTAAGGAAAACCAAAAAAAAAAAATTATCGGGACACTCTACTGCGCATGGTCATTGTGGTTTGATGCGCATGGTCATTGTGGCAACCCAATTTTCCTTAATATATTTTGGCAAGCCAGCAATTCCAAAATTTTGCGAAAGAAAATCAAATATATTTTTAAGAATTATTGAAATCATTCCAAATGAGAAATCTATGTGTTTTGAGTTCTGATGATTTTTTCTGTGTTCAATATTCCAGAAAAGGGGAAAAAAGTCAGGTGTCAACAGCTATAACATTTTTTTATCCGATTTTTGGTTTTTTTAATTTTTTGCTCAAAATAGCTCACAACTATTTTTAAATCACTTCTGGTTTGCTTCTTTCAAAATTTGTACTTTTGGGTTTTTGGAAAATTTTTTCGTAAAAATATTCTAACCCAAAATTTACAAAAAGGCTAGCTTTAGTAAAAAATTTCATTACGACCAAATTATTATACCTAATTGTACCATTTTTTGTTTCTACATTAGGTATAGTTTTAGAAATACTTTAAAAAGATTTCATTGAATTTTTTTAAAATTTGGATTTTTGCGATTTTTTTTAACTTACTTACTTACATACTTAGGTGGCCGTAACAACGCGTGTCCGGGTTTCGGCCGACCTCATCAGCTCTCGCCAGGCGCCTCTGCTTTGCGCGCGCCTTCTCCAATTGGATACACCAAATGCGGTTAGGGCTTCCTCAGCCTGGTCCATCCTGGTCCTCTCCCTACTCGTCGTTGACCAGCGACCGTCGCCTCGAGCACCTTTTTCGCTGGAGCTTCGTCGTCCATACGATGGACATGACCCAGCCAGCGTAGTCGCTGCACAGTTATACGCCGAACTACGTCAATGTCTTCGTAGAGCTCATACAGCTCGTGGTTCATTCGGGTGCGATATTCATAGCCGACTCGAACAGGACCGGACAACACAACAAGAAAAAAATTAGATCTTGTTCCAAAAGTGAAATATCATAACTATGTTAATTTAAGTCCGATTTTCATGTTTGATGAATCATTTTACAGAAAAATTTAATTAAAAATGAAGTGCGTACCAATCTTTTGAAAATTTGACCTTATAAAATGTAATTAGGATTTTTTCGGGAAAACAGCACTATTTTCCCCATATAAATCAGATTTTCAATATAGAGGTCGCTTGACGCATGCTTAAATATCAATATTGTTTTCTGAAAATTTCACAGTTTACCTCTATGCCAGAGAACCTAAAAAAAAATAAGTACCACTCAAGTGTATACATATATTACATATAATTACATTTATTTTAAGCCAACATAAAAATGATCAAGAACAACAAATTCATCAGCAAAGATGGTGTATCAAACAAACAATTATATGTTTAGACTTACCATACTATTGAAACTGAGTATTTTTTTGAAAGACGATTTTCACACTTCTAAGGTTCAAAATAAAAATGGAAAAAGTCGTTCTTTCATTTTTATCGCAATCAGGTTTCATATATATTTCAGTTGTTCATATATTTTTATAATATAATTTTCAGAATTATATTTTAAAAAAATATTTCTTTTATATAAAAACAACACTACAGAAACGCAACAGGTTGGCAACTAAGTAATTGCGGATTTTTTTAGTAAATAAAAGACAATTTTTTTTATGGAACGAAATTACTTTATTCTGTAATGTTTGGCCCATTTTGAGCAATGACTTATTGCCATCTTTCAGGTAGCATCATAATTCCACGTTCATAAAACCTCTGGTTTTTATCAGCAAAAAACTGAACCAGGTACGATTTGACATCATCATTATTATTGAAATTTTCACCATTCAAGAAGTTTTGCAAAGATCGAAATAAAAAGTAATCAGATGGTGCACGATCAGGACTATAAGGTGGATATGGCAAAACATCCCAACCAAGCTCCAATAATTTTTGCCGAGGGACCTAAGATGTGTGTGGCCTTGCATTGTCATAGTGGAATACAACACCTTTTCGATTTGTCAATTCGGGCCGCTTTTCTTCAACTGCATTGTTCAATTTGTTAGTTGTTCAATGTAGACATCTGAATTGATCGTTCGGTTGGGTGTTAAAAGTTCAAAGTAGACAATTCCTTTGTAATCCCACCAAACTGATAACATAACTTTCTTTTGATGAATATCAGCTTTTGATGTTGTTTGAGCTGGTTCACCTGGCTTGCTCTACGATCTTTTCCGATCGACATTGTTGTAAGCAACCCATTTTTCATCACCAATTATCAATCGTTTTAAAAATGGATCATTTTCATTACGTTTCTTTAACAAATCGCAGTTGTTAATGCGTTGTGTTAAACGATTTTCTTTCAGTTCATGAGGAACCCATATATCGAGTTTTCGTATATAGCAAAGTTGTTTTAAGCGACTTTCAAGGCATGTATGTGATACGTGAAGCTTCTCTGCAATCTCACGTGTTGTACTGTGACGATCCGAATCGATTATTGCTTTGACCAGAGCGGTTTTCATCTTTGAGTGAAAAATCACCAGAACGAAATTTGGCAAACCAATTTTGATACTGCCGTTCTATTAAAGCTTCGTCACCATAAGCAACACATAACTTTTTGTGAGCTTGCGATGCATTTTTTCCTTTCCGGAAATAAAAATGCAAAATATGACGAAAATGTTCGTTTTGATTTTCCATTTTTCAGCAGACGCCAAGCAAAAACTACACAACCGATCAAAAAACATTTTTTACTGAGTGACAGTTGAAGTACCAACTATAAAATAACAAAATGTGTTTGATATTTCGATTACGTCAGCAAACCTAAAAATTCAACTAAAGCCATCTATGAGTGAAATCCGCAATTGCTTAGTTGCCAACCCAATATAACAATAAAAAACTTCTGTAAAAAATATTGTTGAAATAAATTAATAAATAAATCTCTATAAGTAAAAATTAATTGCGGCGTGTATGAGCGATTTGGCTGATTTTTGAAAATTAATGAAAAATTAACCAGAAAAGTCGGAAATTTTATAAAAGTTTTGTATGAAAATCTCAAAAAAGAAAATTTTACTATCAGAAATTATTATAATCCCTGAGTTGTTCATATTTTAATAGTGGAACTTGGAATGTAGGTGCTATGAGTCTAAGTGGCAGTCACTATTGATATAAATGCTCCAATGCCCACTGTTACCAACCATCTACATATATAAACAACGAGGCGTGGCACCTCCCATGTAACACAAATTTGCGATATCGAATAGCCTTGGAATTATAGGTCACACAGCCTCTGAATTCAGTATTCTACTTGAATTTATGCGTGCCATTTCACTGGTCTTACTTTATTGGCATTGGATGTGGGGCGTGGCTTATTTTCAACAGCCCAAATTTTCGGTATAACTTTCGAACTATAAGTCAAACATTAATGAAACTCGATACGAACTTACCACTAAGTCGTGTCCTACGACTGGTAAAATTAAACGAGCATTGAACAAGGGGCGTGGCACTGACCATACAATTTGATATCTATAGATATTTTTGATATCGAATAGCTTTGGAAGTAAAAGGCACAGAGCATTGAAACTCAAAATGGAGTTACTATTTATAACTACTATTTACTATTTATAAGACAAGGGTCTTATAAAAGTTTTGAATATACTTATTATAATTAACACAATCCATTTATTGCTAGTCCAAAATAAAAATAAGATAAAATAATAATTTCAGTCGTCAGACTACTTATCAAAGAATAAATTATTTAACTAAAAGATCTCCATTTTCAGAAAATAATTTCACTCCAACCTTGAAAGGTGACAACAGACACATTTTTTATTTACAAAAAGTAAATTTTTTTATTTTAATGACTTAATTATTTATACCACAGTTAGTATAAACTTTTTTGTGTATCTTTAAAACATTTCACTCAAAGTGAGCCATTAATACTCCGTTACCAAATTAACTAACAAAACAAAAACTTTTTATATTTTTTCCCGCTCAACTCTTAGCAAAATGCTCTCCATATCTGCATCATTAATCAAAAATGAACTGACAAATGGTGTCATTATAAAACCCATCTCAATTAAAAAAGTTGAAACAAAACATGTTAACATAAGTTCAAAAATACTTGTTAACACGTTTTCACGATGACGCTAGCAGCAGCAGCTAACTTATCGCTTAAATGAAAAAAAAAAAAAATCAAACTTTTCCACAATCAACACCTAATCTCACACTTAAGCCCCTAAACTGAACCCACTGCCACATAGTACAGCCAACCATTCAACCAGCTTATAAAAATTTTATTCAATTGTTGGCTGAAAATTAGTGCAGTTATACAAATATAATGTAAAGAAAAAAATGAAGCCATTAAAATCTCATTATCCCTAATTCCATTCAAACTTTGCCAGCCATCCATTCCTAAACATATAATAGCCCCCGTATTAAGCCAAACAACGTTTGTATTAAGCTTAAAACCAGCACTGGCATAAAAAGTCGAAATATTTCTGGTTGACTTTATTCCGGAGAGGGTGAGGAGGTAAAAAGTTTTTAACCCAACGCAATTGTAATAAATTCCCTAACATTCCGTCGGAAGCGGATTTTGAGGTGGCATAAATAAATGCCGGTCACAGTCTGCATGTGAGTGACTGTGTTTGTGTGTGTGTGTGTGTGTATATCTTCTGTTAGTGTAGTTGTAATCACGATCTGTTTTTGTTGGCAACATAATCACTGCTTTAAGCTTTTAACTTGCAGCAAGACGCAAAGATTCCACGCTAATGAAAAATGAGCTAAGTAAAGATGAGCCAGCCAGCCAGCCAACCATTGAACGAATCCTTCTATGTCCTAACAGATGTTCTTACACCGCATAATATAGCATAATACAGCATGCATAAGCACAAGATTACACTTGATATATGCATCAAAGATTTATGTTTGTACTTAAATGAGCAGTTGGGGTTGGGCGTACGAAAGAAAATTCAATTTATTTATTAGTAAAATTTTTGTTGTTGTAGAAGTAAATTGTGTTTTGTTGTTATTTTTTTTTTTGTTTTTGTTTTTGTTTATTATTTGCATATGGATGAACAGGGTTGCATGGTTTAATTTTGATTTTGAAGCATCAGTATTATGTCGCATATTGCTTAAATTGGGTTTTATCAATATTTAGTATTTTTTGACGTATTAAAAATTATTAAGACATCCTATTTTGTAAAAGTTCCAACGTAATTTCACTGAAACTGTAGATGATTTCGAAATTGATTTTAATTGCAGTATTGGCCAAATGTGTTAAGCACCCGTGAAAAGTTGTTATTTACAAAAAAATGGTGTAAATTTATAAAAATAAAAGTATGTAGTAATGTTGGAAATCATTTTTTCATTTAAGAGAAATAATATTTTGTGACACCACCTTTGGCTTTAATAACGGCTGCTATCCTTTTAGGCATAGACCTCACCAGCTTGCGACATTCATCCAAACTTACTTTGTTCCATTGTAGTTCTTAAGCCTTTTTGAGCATCTCTGTTGATGTTAAGATTAAGATCTGGGGACTGCGCAGGCCACGGAAGGAGTTCAATGCCATTTTCAACAAACCATCGCATTGAAAGTGAGAAATTGTGACAAGGTGCAAATAGGGCATTTCGCATGTTCGTCTCCTAAAAATATGCAAAAAAAAAATTGTATTATTATGTTTTCCATCACGTTCCGACGCCATCAGCAGCCCCAGATCAGAGGGCGCTGTGGTACAAATATTTAAAAAAGTCGAAAATGTACAAAACCGTTCATCCGATTTGCATGAAATTTTGTATGTAGAGGTTCTCGGACACGATGAGTTTTTTGTTTTCTATCTATTATTTTCTCTCTCGAACACCAGAGGGCGATGTAGTACAAATATTTTGATAAACCTCGAAAAGCTCCTAAGCCGTCCATCCGAATTACATGAAAATTGGAAAATAGGGGTTTTCTGATACGTCGAGTTTCTTGGACTTATCTTTTTTGTGCTATCTTGAAAACCAGAGGGCGCTTTAGTACAAATATTAGGAAATCGTTAAAAACTCACAAACTGCTCATCCGATTTGGCTGAAAATTTGTAATTAGCGATTTTCGAGTACGGCAAGGGTTCTGGTGCTATCTTTTTTGCACTTTTCTCGAAACTAGAGGGCGCTGTTGTCCAATTTGTACGTGTGTATGTTATTAAACTGTTCCTGAACGGCTGCACTGATTTTAATGAAATTTTTTGTATGTGTTTGAGTGGATCCCTGGATGGTTCAGGTTTACAATTGGACCCGCTGCGATCGTGTTTAAGGCATTTTGTCTTTATAGTTTTTTCCGAAACAGTTCTTCCGATTTGCGTGAAAATTTGTGTATAGAGGTTTTCGGATATGGTTAGTTTTTATGACTTATCTACTCTGTCCGTCCTACCTTGAACACCAGAGGGCGCTGTGTACAAATATTTTAAAAAACTTCTAAACTGTTTATCCGATTTTCATGAAAATTGGTATACAGGGGGTTTTCTAATATGGTAACCCTTTTGTACTTATCTTTTTTGTACCATATCGAACACCAGAGGCCGCTGTAGTACAAATCTCTTAAGAAATCGTGAAAATGTAGAAAGCCGCTCATCCGATTTGTATGAAATATTTTATTAAAGGATTTTCGTGTACGGCAACTGTTTTGGCGTTATGTCTTTTGCTCTGTCTCGAAGAGTAGAGAGCGCTGTTGTACAATTTGTACGTGTGTATGTTATTAAACTGTTCCTAAACGGCAGCGCCGATTTTGATGATTTTTTTTATGTGTGCTTAAGTGGATCACGGGATGGATCAGATTAGCAACTGGACGCGGTAGGTGGCGCTGTGACCGGGTTCCACGAATTTTGTTATTATAGTTTGTCTCCGAAACCATTCACCCGATTTACATGAAAATTTGTATATAGGGGTTTTCGGGTACGGTAGTTTTTATGACTTATCGTTTTTGTTCTATATTGAACACCAGAGGGCACTGTAGTACAAATGTTTTAAATATCTCGAAAAACTCCTAGCTGTACATCCGATTTGTGCGAAAATTTGTACATAGGAGTTTTCGGATACGGTGGGTATCTTGGACTTTTTAAGAAATCTTGAAACACTTAAAAAACCGCACATCCGATGTAGATAAAAATTTGTATATCGGATATATAGGATTTGTTCTTTTTTTATCCTATCTCGAAAACCAGAGGGCGTTGTTGTACAAATACAAAAAATTGAAAACAAGTCATCCGATAAGTATGATTTGTATAAGTGGTTTTCGGGTGCGGTGACTGCTTTGGCGCCATGTATTTTGCTATATCTTGAACCCCAGAGGGCACTGTACTACATAATACAGTAAGGCGTAGCAAAGCGCGAAAGGTGATAAATATCTTCTTTTCTTCTTTATGTGTATTTATATTCCACCGTCTTTTTTCGCAAATCAGGACAGCTGATGCCGAATTCTGTGGTATTTGAGTACGCATTTGCACATGCGCAAGTCAGTTGTGTCGTAAGTTGGCATTGTTTTCACATTTTAATTTCTATTTTCAATGCTTATTTAATTTTTGGCCAGTTTCCTAGGAAATTGCCAAAAATTCGTTACTGCTCTGATTTTTTTCAAAAATGTGCAATCTATCGAATACAATATTAAACTTGAAAATATAGTTTTGCAAGCGATCGACGGCACGCACACACAAATCACGATTTCTCCAACATTTCTCATAATTTTCGGATGTTGAAGCTACATTTTGTTCATTTCGCCGAAGTTACCGGTTTGAAAGATGCACACCAAACTCCTTCTAAAGTTTTTGAAAAGTTTTTTCAAATCGACGAATGAAATCGAAAATTATTCATATCAACTCCCGAGTTAAGCCGGGTATTCAGCTAGTTTTTTATATAATTGGACAGTCCGCCGAATAAAAATTATGCGGTATAATCAAATGCGGAGTAATGAGCAGACCGTAGTCTAGAATATTGGTCGAGATAAGACAAGGGGTGTGCCAATTTAATTTTAATACTTAATTTCAGTAAATCTAAAATATGGTATTGATATTTGGCATAGGGGTGGGTAAGGTCTGTATTAAACACCATGCAAGGAGTGGGCGGCACTATACAAGAGGTATGATAATTTTTTCGAAAACTATATATTAGTTTTAAAATTCATAATTCAAATATGATATAACATCTAAAAAGCTTAAGGTGGAAAAATAGTATTTTTTAACTTTCATGGCCAAGGATAAGCTTTGCGTAAAAAACTAACTGCAACAATAAGAAGATGTAAACAATAAAAACTTTTTCAAAATAGTCAAAATTTGACAAATTTAACTGAACTTTTTTATAAGAGCCACTTTTTTATAATGGCTAAAGATTTATCCCTAAAATTGCCAGTTTTACAAACAGTAATACAGTGACACATATTCGTATAAACGCACTCTTAATTTTAAATTTGCTACTTTCTCTCTCTTTTATTAATGTATTACTCAAAATAAATTCCCACTCATATTGTTTACTAAACTAACGGAAATTTGTATTGAGTGCAAAAACCTGTTTTCGTTGTTGTTGTTTTATATAAATCATTTCAGTTTAAATATTTTACTAAAAACAAGTACATATTCGTTTAAACGCACCTGTTTAAGGAGGTAGAAAACATATTAGTGGTTTAAAGAAATAAGTATTTGCTTGTATTAAATTGACAATTGGTAAGTTTTGTTTAATTTAAATGTAAAATTATTTTCTTAATAATATTTTTTAAGATTTTATCAAAATTCCAAAGGGAAAATACCTCAATGACACAGAAAAAGTCCAAATCAACCTGTACCATAAAGAGGGTTATTCAAATCGAGAAATTGGGCGGAGACTAGGAAGATCAGAAGCAGTCATGCGCTCTTTTTTAAAAAACTGTGTTAATTATGGAGTAAAAAAATCCACGAAAGGCAATCGAAAACTGAGTATTCGCCAAGTTAATCAGATTAGGAAGGAAGCCACCAAAAATTTTTTGAACTCAACTCAGATAAAAGAAAAATTAGATCTTCCAGTGACAACGAGGCATATTGCACACATTTTACGTAACTCAGATAACGTTAAATGGAAAAAACCGGTGAGCAAGCCTGTGTTGAAGCAGCATCACAAAAAGGCGCGCTTAGACTTCGCCCGAAAACACATGCAATGGTCAACTGAGTGGGATAATGTTGTGTTTTCCGACGAAAAAAAATTCAACTTAGATGGCCCAGACTCTTACAGCTGTTATTGGCATGATTTGCGTAACAATGACGTACGTATGTCAAAAAGAAACTTTGGTGGTGGCAGCGTTATGGTGTGGGCGGCATTTTCATCGAGAGGTAAAGCAAATATTTGCTTTGTGCCGCCCAAAATGAATTCAAAAAAATACACGGAATTGTTAGATGATTTTTGGATGATAAAATGGATGAAGACAGTATTTTTCAACAGGATAACGCTGCCATTCACGTTTCTAAAGAGTCATTAAAGTGGTTTGAAGAGCACAACATCCCACTTATGAAATGGCCTGCATGCAGTCCTGATTTGAATCCGGTAGAGAATCTTTGGGGATGCATATCACGCAAAATCTATGGTCAAAAAGCCCAAGGACACCTTTACAAAACTGTGCTAGAGCTCAAGTTGGCCACTAAGGAAGCTTGGGAAGATTTGGATCATCAGTTGCTGCAAAATTTTGTGAAGTCGATGCCGAATCGTATGTTTGAAGTTATAAATAAAAATGGTGGACCAATTAATTATTGAAAATTTAATAAATATTCTTATTCTCATTCCTATTGAAAATAAAGTTCATGCGTTTAAACGAATATGTACTTGTTTTTAGTAAAATATTTAAACTGAAATGATTTATATAAAACAACAACAACGAAAACAGGTTTTTGCACTCAATACAAATTTCCGTTAGTTTAGTTAACAATATGAGTTGGAATTTGTTTTGAGTAATGCATTAATAACAGAGAGAGAAGGTAGCAAATTTAAAATTAAGAGTGCGTTTATACGAATATGTGTCACTGTAGTGACAAAAAAATATGTGGTTGAGATTTTACATTCCATATAGATAACGTTCCATACATTATACATACCATGAATGCAACACCACCTTCGGGCGACACCGGATATTCCTACTAGTTACTTATTAAAAAAAAAATGTTCGTTAAATTCAGGCTAAAAATTGTGCATACAGCAACATATTTTGTCAAAATATTAGTCAGATAAAATAAATCAAAAGAAATTTTGTTTCAAAAACTACTTCCTATATTAAGGATTTATTATATTAAACATGAATCTTTTCAGAAAATTCGATGGAATTCAAACTTCTAATGCTTTACCTAAAGTGATATGTAGATGCACACAAAGAATTTAAGGGCACACTTAAGTAACACAAATTTTCACCAAAAACAAAAAAAAAATACGCTACTGAAACCCTTTCAGCAAATATCGTCTAATAAAACAAAACAAAAAGAAAAAAACATAAAAAATAGCCTTAAGTTGCAAAAACTTCAACGCCAACTTTTACATATATCTACATGCACTACTGATACCAGCCAAACTAGGTACCCAGTAGGAATGCTAGGGAAAATTCAAATTAGAGTTTGCATTATGGGTTCAAGAAAATCACAATTTAAGCAATAAGGATGGGAAAAATGAAAATAAAAGCATCTTTATAGATTTTTTATTAATAGCCTAGTAAATGATTTGGTATCTTCTATAAATTTTTAAAAAGTTTTGAATAATTTTCAACTTGGCTTGTTGAAATAACGACAGTTGCTTGCTTTTCTGTTTTTATTTTTTTTTTTTTTACAACAACGTACACATTAAAGTTTTTGCTTTTTTGAGCAGTATCCGGGTGGTGAATATTAAGCCAACCTGGTTTATTGGCGAAAAAGGGTTCGTCGTAACAATCAATTGAATTTTATCGGGTGAAAAAGTTGGCAACAAAATAATAAAAATTTACCATAGCACAAAACTTTAACATAACAAAACCAAAAATACAGACAAAAACAATAATAAATACGTTACAATTTTTGCAAATAAAATGCTATCGAAAGTACAAACAGGAAAAAAGTACAAATCGATAATGAACACGTTTGTAGAAAAAGTTTGCAAAACAGTTTGTCGAACAAACTTTGAAGCAAGCAAATTGTACAGGAAAAGACGATAGGAAGATAGGAAGCTCAGACTTACCCAGTTTGTTAGCTGAAATTATTGGAAATCGATATATATATAAACTTTTAGGTTTAACCAATACGAACGTACTCGTAAGATACTACGTACAGCAGCAGGTATTTATGTCAAGCTATGATTTTTTTTCTTTTTTCTTTGATGACTATTGTTTCATTTTTGGCATCGACACATATACACAAAAAAAATAGGCGATTTATTGCAAAAGTTAGTTCAATAGAGGATTAAGGATTTGTTTTCTCTTCTGTCATAGTCATGATTGACTTGGCACAGCTAAGAATTTTTCTGTTCATTTTAACTTATTTACCAAAATATAATTTAACCCCTAACCAACAGCTGAAACAATAACAAGCAAAATATCCTTTTTCATTTGTTTGAAATTAAATTTTCCAAAATTACATTTAAAGCACTGCCTAAGCAACAGTTAAAATAATAACAAGCAAAATATCCTTTTTTCATTTGCGTGAAATTAAATTTCCAATATTACATTTAAAGCACTGCCAGTTACAATTTGTTTTATAACATAGCCAATAAGATAAAAAAAAAAAATTGACAGAACAATAAACAAACATAACATCGATTCCTTGTTACATGCCGCTACTAAACCATCTACTGTATATTGGCCTTGTTTGCCCTAATCTATAAAATTTAATGTTAAGCTTAAGCCTTGCTGTAAATACTATTCGATATGTTTACTCATGAATTTCTTCTTTTGTCTTTTCTTTATTCTGCGTCTTTATTTTTATCTTGTTTGTTGCCGCTTGCAGTACCAACAGCTACAATATTAGGCGGCCCCGACTTATATGTGGATAGAGGAAGCACAATAAATCTAACTTGCGCCATCAAATTCAGTCCCGAGCCACCGACGCATATCTTTTGGTATCATCAAGATAAGGTAAGTGTGCCTACGAGTATGTGTAGTAAAACAATAAAAAAATAGTTTATTTCTACTGCTGAAACTGGTACTCAGTCAATTATCTGTGGCCAATTATCAATATCGAGCATGCCCATATAGTTGCCCGATTGGCCCGTTTGGCTCACTTGGCCCTTCGTACATATTTTTTCCCCCATCTTAATTTTGTATTTGCGCTCATCCAAAAACAAAGAAGAACTGCATTTAAAAACAACACAAGCCGCAGTCGTTCACTGTTCAGCACATTTTCCAACGCGCTTAACAATAACAAATACATACATGCAGGGCCGTAGCTAGAAAAATTTTGTTTCTAGAACTAACAAATTTTTTCCAAAATTAGAAGAAGGTGAAATAATAATAAAAATGAAAACTTTTGGGGGGGGAGGGGTGCGGTTTGAGTTAAATTGTTTTCTAAAATTATTTTAAGGGATGATTTTGGGGAATTTTAAAAATATCAAAAAAAAAATTTTTTTATAAATAATTTCGACGATACGTTTTCCTTCAAATTGACAAATTATTGATAAATATGCTTTCCCGAATGTCGACAAAATTTATTTTATGATTTTACGATGAGTTTAATAGACACAATTTTTGTTGAATGATCACAAAAATAATCTCTCCCCCCCAAGTTAAAGTTTCCATTTTTATTATTATTTTAGTGTTTTCTAATTTTGAAAAAAAATTTGTAAGTCTTGCGACCGATATTTCGCTAGCTACGGCCCTGCATACATGCAAAGACAAAATAAAAAACGCAAACTCGACGATATCGAAGCTTATACTGATTGTCCCGTTACTTGTGTTTCGAAGCCCTGCGATCTTATTGCATTGATAATTGTTTTTTGGTTTGTTTGAAAAACTCAACTATGTGCAACATTAAGCGTTTGTTTTTTTTTTTTCTTTTCAAAAGCATTGGCCAGCCCTTCAAATTTCTTGGGCTTCACTGATCTACACAATACTTATCCTGGCTTAAAAATATTTAAAATTAAAACGAAGATTTCTATTACTTTTTCAGTTTTGTTACTGAATATTATTAAAAATTAATTAAAAATTAATGCACATAATCGTGCAAGCATAGTATCGAAATATACATAGGCTGCTACATATATTTCGGTATCTGGCAATCAGAGATGTGACTGATTACATATTACCAACTACTAAATGTAATAAAATTATATTACATATTACTCAAAAATGAAAGTAATAAGTTGCATATGACTATACATATTACTTTTATGTTTTTGTTTTTTTTTCTAGAACTCACCGAAAAGACCACCACAAGAAAATCAAAATTTTAATTTTATTTTAATTATATATAATATTATTTTAAAAGTACTATAAACAACACAATAAGTGTAAGTACACCAAAAAGTTGAGAGTACGTATGAGCTTAGGAATGTCAAACTTTCCAATGGAAATATCAGTTTGACTGGAATGGCATAAGCATTGCCAGCAAAGATATACGTACATAATATATTACGTACAGTCAAACCTGTTTTTGTGCGGTAGATAGGGACCGCAGAAAAAAAATCGCACAAAAAAAAATTCTTCGGAGACTTCATAAACAGCTATAACATAAAACTTTAAGTAATCTAATAAAGAAAATTTTTTTTATGCGGTTTTTTTGTACCGCATAAAAAAATCTCACCTAGGAAACATTCTATGAAAAAGCGAAAAAGTGGTCTCGAAGCCAAATAAATAAATAAATTACACACGGAAACGTTAAAAATATAGTTTTAATTCTTCATTTTAAATGTGAAAAATACGAAAAATTATTCCATTAAAAAAATGCATATTAAAAAAATAAATTAAAATATGTATATGTTGATAGTCACAAATTATGTCTATACGCACTTTGAAAGTCGGTTAAAAACTAATATATGTACTTGATAAGAAGACATAATATGTAATGAAATCGGCTGATGCAATATATGTATAGTATATATAACTGACCTAACTTCGCTGCGAATTTACTAGGGCGAACAACTTGCACATAGCGAAAATGAAGAGATTTCACGTTTCAAATGCGCGCAACCTCTCTTCTGCAATAACTTCTCTGACATAAAATAATGTCTCTCGCGCTTTTTTTGGACATTTCAAAAACTTCAGAATTGCGTTTTGCTCTTACGCTTTTTTCTTTATTGCTCTTTTTTGCATAGAAAAGATCGCATACAAGAAAAAATATCATAACACAACTCGCACAAAAAAAAATTCGCACAAAACAAATCGCATAAAAATAAAAACCGCATAAATAAAATCGCACAAAAAAAAATTCGCATAAAAAAAGACCGCACAAAAACAGGTTTGACTGTATTATAATATAAAAAAAAAACGAAATCGCCATTTCAGCACTTGATAGGACTTTGACCGAGCTTCTTATGATCAATTGTGTTGTGTGTGTTGTGAAATGTTTGAACACAAATGATCGAGAACTGAACCTACAGCCATGGACATGGATAAATAGCACAAATTTCAACTTATTTTTTAAACGTTTTGATTGAACCTAATAATGCATTCATTAACTGTAGTTATAATTTTTTGAGACTCCAGTGTGACGTTGTTTAAAACTCCGAGAGAGATGTACCGCGTTACTTACATTACAAGATCGGGTGTTTGTAAAAATTTAAGAGTTTTATTCAGTTAATTTCGGCGATTCTAAATAAAATGTGTCATGGCAAACATTGAACTCCGGGAAAAGGTCTATGATTCACAAACTAAGTCGAAAAGGCAAAAAACCATCTGAAATCGCGGATATTCTCAAAAATTCGCGAAAAATGGTCTATAGTGCACTCAAGCTGGTTACATCAAATGGTTCAAATAATTTCGAGAATAAGCCGCGCAATCATAGACCGCGTAAAACCACCGCTTTTACAGATAGACTTATAGTTCGCAAAAGTAAGGCTGATCCTTTGAAGTCACCAAAGCAAATTATGAGGGAAATAAATGAAAAAAAATAACCTTAATGTTTCAAGAAAACTAGTATCTAGGAGACTACATGAAGCTAATCTTTATGGACGCATTAGCCGAAGAAAGCCGCTCTTAATAAAAAAAAATGTAAAGGATCGTTTAGCGTGTGCAAGGGCCCATGTGAATAAAGAAGACCAATTTTAGAAGAACGTGCTCTGGACTGACGAAACTAAATTTAATAGAGTTGGACCAGATGGAAAAACTTTTGTTCGGTGCCCCAAACACCAAGAGTTGAATCCGAAGTATGCAAAAAATCATTAAAGCGTGGTGGAGGAAATTTATTTTCCTGGCACGGCGTTGGGCCAATTTTTCGTATACCAGGAATAATGGACAAAAACATGTATTTAGATATCCTTAATAACCAGATGGAACCATTTGCATTTGAGAACATGCCTATTAGGTGGACTTTTATGCACGATAATGATCCAACACGCACAGCAAAGGTTGTGATTGATTGGTTAAAAAAGGAAAAAATAAATATTTTGAAACGGCCAGCTCAAAGCCCAGACCTCAATCCCATAGAAAATTTATGGAATGATCTGAAGGTCAGCATAAGCAACCAAAATTTTCGAAATTAAGATGAGTTATGGAGTGGAATTGAGAGGCTTGGTACTCTATTCCGAAGGATAGGGTCTAGAAGATTGTGGATAGTATGGTACGAAGATCTCGGGCTGTTTTGGACTAATCGGGATACAGTGCCAATTACTAGTAAGCATATTCGTAAGCTCATTGTAAAATAAAAATAAATCACTATGTCTTTTTTTCAGAATCCAAATTGTGCTTTTTATACGTCCACCTCAGCTAAGGAGCAATTTCAGATATTTCATTAATTTTCTAATTTTTAATTCGTAATTACAAAGTTACTACTGATTTTAACTTTTTAATGTGTAAACTCAAATACCATGAAATAAATTCTTGTTTTTCTCTATGTATTTTATTTAAATTTATGTGAAACACTTTACATGTATTTTTGTGCTATTTATGTGTCCACGGCTGTATATGTCTTATGCCGACTCCGAACGGCTTATGTTCTCAATAAGCTTTTCATGGCAGTTTTAACTCTCTGAGGTTTGCCATTGTCTGCAGAGAGGTGGCGGCCGAACAGAAAAATTAATGAATGCATTGAAAAAACTTCTTTGTCAGGTGGAAATCGAACTAGAGTTCTCTGGCGTATAGGACACACACTCTGCCCACTACGCCACGGCCGCAGCTTTTATATATCAAAGTATTCAATGTTGCATAAATTAATGGCCGCATTTTGCAAAACCACCTCTCTTGGGGTTTTTTTATCTGGCAATTCCGTTTATGTATGAAGTAAAACAAACTGTCTTTCCCTCACTGAAATTTTCTAATGAAATTTATTGTCAGACAAAACAAAAAAATCCCATGTGACGTGATCGCTTGCGTTTTACAAAATACGGCTTTAACATATTTTTTTTTGTCTATGTACTTAATACACATGGGCATTTCCGTGGTGGCGCACGTGACGATCGTACGACTTTAATGAGTGAAAAACAAAATGAAAAATTGAACTTATAAGTTCCTTTTTTTGATTTTCCAATAGCTTACTAAGCACACTACACAAGGTGTAAAACCTAAGAGTTGTCAAAAGTTCGGCTCTTAGATAGGAGCCACCAAAAATGATACGTTACGTGACAAAAAATAGAAGTGATTTTTGACTTGGATCACAAAATTAGTAAAATTTTGTAAATTGGCAAGAGCTTGTGAATAAACATTTTTTAGAAGGATTTGAAATAGTATAAGTATATTTTCGAAGTAATCAAATTTAAAAAACTTTTCTCGTTTTTTTTTTGTATCGGGCTTAGTATGAAACGTTACGTGACATGGCGTTACGTGACATTTTTTCCATTGTAGTTCATTTAGGTAATTAAGTAATTAGGTAATTAAGTAATTAGATGATTTAGTTATTAAAAAACAAATTTAATATATTCTACCTCTCCTTGCCTCAACCATTTTTCATTATTTTTAGCCAATGCCTTCCATTTTTACTAAAACAAAAACGTTTACGAAACATTTACTTTAACTAAAAAGAAAAATTACATTTGTGAAACAGTGCAGACGATTTGATCGTCATGGTAAATGAATTTATATTTAAATTGCTAAATTCAATAAAATAAAAATGTTTCTCTAAGATAATATATTTAAATAATAAGTGTTTAATAACTTTTAATTTTTGTGTCAAGGTGGACTTTTTGGCGGAAATGCCCATATGTATAATTATAATATTTCATTACAATTATTTATTTTCTTTATTCAGAATAATGAATCAAGTTTTTTTATTCATATGAATGCTATTCACAAAGGATGCAAGTCAAAAAGAAGTTCAGAATTTTCAATTATTTATTTTTTATTCATTATTCATTTGTTAATAATTTTTTAGTCTTTTTTCCCAATATACATTTTTTATTTATTATTCATTAGTTATTAATTATTAATTTTTTTATTTCATAATTAATTTATATACAGTATTCATTTTTTATTCATGGCTTCGGTCTAAATGAATAAAAAAGAAAAAATGAATAACAAATGAAAAATTAATAAAAAGTTAATAATGAATACAGTATGAATAATGAATAACAAATGAATTATGAATAAAAAGTGTATAATGAATAAAAAATTAATAATGAAAAACAAATGAATAATGAGTATCAATTGAATAATGAATAAAAACTTAATACTAAATTAAAAAAAAAAAGGGAAAATTCTGAAATCCTTTGTGAATAGCATTCATATGTATAAAAAAAATTATTCGTTATTCTGAATAACAAAAACAAATAATTGTAATGAATAATTAATCAGTTTTTCAAAATTGAAAGAGTATTAAAAATGTACTTATGAATCAATTTTGTATTCATGGAATGTATTCTTATCTCGTTATTGAGTCATTCTTAAAATTCAGAATATGAATGTAGATTTCACAGCTCTGGTGTTAATTGCAATCATCAAGAATTTTAAATATTTTTTTGTTTCTGACAAATTGAATTCAAGCAATTCGTTTTTTTTGAGTGTATGGAATGGCTTATTTGAAGGTTATTTTGAAGAAACAACAAACATAAAGATATATTTCAATGAACGCATATTCTTATAAATAAACAAAATAGAGTTTCATCTCTGAGCCAAGTAATTTGTTCTTTGAGACAATATTCATTGTTCAATGAAATCATTGAAATCAATAAATTTCAATGAATTCGATGCATTGATTTTAAGAACAATATTTGGTTCAGTGTAGATTTTACTTTCGCATTTCATTGCTAATAATTTTGCGCGGATCGTTTATTGATTTTATTTTTTATTAATTTTTTTTTTTTGTTTTTTTTTTTGTGTTGCCACATAACGTTTAAAACGAAGATTACAAGGTGGCTTCGCCCATACGCTTTAGGAATTCACTTAAAAAATACTTAAACTTTTTTATTCAACTTCTAAGAATCTCAGATATGTGCAAATCGATGTTAGACAAAAAGTACAGCAAAAGGAATTGAACAAAAACAACAGAAGCAATAAAAAAAGCGCAGCTATTAAAAACGCAAAAAGCAGTTATAATCGAATTTATGGCTTTTGGGTGGCTAGATGGTTGAACTATGCTGTGCTTTGCAAGTGCAGCGTAGAGTGTGCTTTGGAAATATTTTGCATGCGGTGTTGCCACTTAAAAAATAAACTGCATTTAAAGCTGCATACTAGAAATAAAAATCCATTTAATCAAATTTTGATGTGAAATAAATCAGAATGAATCAGTGTATTGGGGAGTGAGTGGGGAGCGTGGAAATAGGAATCACAGCCGGCGTAAATCGTTAATTTGAGACAAATTTGAAATGTGTCCGTATATTTAAAACGAATAAATTGTTATTCCTAGAATATATTGAATTTCTTTTATTTTATTTTTTTTTTCTACACTGCTAAAATGCTGATGATGGATACCTCAAGAAGCTTCATTGCTTAGCTACAGATTTTCCGCTATTTATACCTGCTTTTTTTCTTCAAATAAATCTCTTCTTAAACGCATTTCTTTTTGGCTTAAATTACAGGTTCTAAGCGAAGAAACATCAGGCGGCCGCATTACATTTAAGACCATTAAATCTGAGGAAACTAAATCGATTTTGCTCATCAACGATGCTGATCTATCGGATTCTGGGAAATATTCATGTTATCCATCGAATACGGAAATAGCCAGCATACGTGTGCATGTGCTTCAGGGTAAGTTTACGTCTGTTCAACTCCATCCACTACTTCTTCTTGTTTTAAGGTTCTACTTTAGTTCTTGTTACGCTTTAAAAAGATTAAAGCAATTATTTGCTGTTAGTAAAATTGCAAATTTTTGAAAAATATCGTGAATTTTAGTGAAAGTGCTTGTAAATGTACAAAAGCTAATATATATATATAGCATATTTCCATGGGCAGTTTTTTTAATAAGACTCAATAAAATAGCATTATTTCGCCAAGGTTTCTACAAGCTTTGCAATGTTATTCTTAATAACTCCAGATAATACTGCTTAGGATCAGTTTCTTAGACTAGTAACAACATTTGGCTTACAAGTTAAGATATTCTAAGATATAACCTTAAATTTGCCACTGTTCTTTCTTGTTTATATAGAACATGCATGAAAGGAGCTTGTAGAGCATTAAATAGCTGAAAATTGTTGTCATAAACAATGCTAAGCATGTACTTGACAGCAAAGCTCTAATTTTCCAACAAAGGCTAAAAGCTGCACTAATGCATAAGCTAACAAGCACACGCACAGACAGATTTATACACACAAAATAAACATGGGTGTGTGTGTGTGTGTGTGTGTGTGTGTGTTTGCATTGCATACAAACAACTTTTGTTTTTATTTTTTAAGTATTTAGACGCCAAAAAACTTTCAAGTATTTTCTTTTTTATTTTTACTTGTGATACGTTGCCAGATTTTATTACAAATAAAAACAAAAAATTACTTTTTAAAAATACGCAAGAGAAATAACAAAGCGAAAAAAGGACCTTGTACAACTACAAAGAATGCTTGAATTTGATAAGAGTTCTGGCTGCTGTAGCAAACAAACGAGCGCATCTTTTGAGCGATATTAGTTCAGTGGCAAAGCAGTATCTATATATATAAATTTAAAAACTTTTTTTTTATTTTTCAGTTTGTTATCAGCCTGCAAGGACATGTTTTCCCATGAAATATACCTATCAACTCAATGTTTTTCAATGTTAGTTAAATTTAGCAAATCTATTGGTGGTAGTGACACAATTTAAGTTATTTTAAATAATTTGTTGGAAACTATCAATTAGTTAAAACTGAATTAGGTTTTGTTACTTCTTAAGTGGAGTCAGCCAATACTTGGAACAATATCAAAAGTGGAGACTTTTCGAACTTTGGTCAAATTTGAGAGCCTAAATGCTATTTTTTTTTTTTTTTTTAATTAAATAAACTTAGACAGTTTTCTTTGCGAACAAATAAGTTTGAAGAAAAATTATTAATAATAATAGACGGAACGGAACATTGTATAACGTTGAGAAATGTCACTTTGGGATCTATTACATGATTTTCGTATGTGAGAGTTTATAATAAGTCGGAACGGAACGGCACGCGACGTTGAGATCTACAGAAGTTTGATTTATCCGCTACGTTCCGTTTATTGATATTTGCTGTAATTTTATTTATTCTGTATTTGTTTTGTTTATTGAATTTTTGATTAATTTTGACTGAATTGTTGCTTAAAAATAATAAAATAAGAACATTTAATGTAATTTGTTGTGAAATAAGAAATTTTTGTATAAATAAACAAATTCTTCTGCCATGGCTAATATAATCGCTACACCGTTTGTTAGCGTTTCGCCACGCTACGATGACATTAGACTTCGTTCCGATCCCTCTATTATAATCAGGGCTTAAATAAGTTGATGATAAGCTCAGTTTATGTTGTTTTCTTATTTTTATTTTTTTTTAGTAAAATTTGTCTCACAGATCTCTCAGGGTTTTGACTTAACCCTCCGATGAGTGACAGTTCTGAACTTCACGGCCGTGTGAAAAGGTCCCTACGGACCTTTTTTGTAAATCCTGTTTTTTTCATATAAAAATTTTTATTTTTTTAAATTTTTTTTTTGTTTTTATTGTTTATAACTAAATTCTACATACAAAAATAATTTTTTCAATTTTTTTAATTTTTTTTTTTTTTTTTTTTGCTTGAATTTTCTTAAGACTATTATAAAAAAGTTTAAAAATTATTGTTGTTGAGCGTGTACTTCTTGTCCCCCGCCCTGTGCGCAAGTGTTGCAGCGATGTAAAAGTGTGCTATGTTCTCCGCAAACAGCGTTGCCGCAGCCGAAGCAGTGTGCCCGCGTTTTCCGCTGCCGCCCGTACTCAGAACGGCAAAGGCGACATGACGGTCTACTTGACCTAGCCGCAAACGACGGTGCATTGCCTTCCATCGGTCTTGGTAATACCTGAAATGAAAAGAAAAATAAAAAACAAATAAATATATATTCTATTCTTGAATTTGAAGATGTTTTTCTTACCCTGACATCGAATGCTTCCATCGCATTGCGTATCCTTGGATATGAGGTTATATGGTTGTTCAGGACACGTTCTTCGATATTTGGTGTGGCCAATTGTTTCGTTAGCAGTAACAAGAACGACCGCCGTCTGTCACTCCTTTTTATAGTCTTCATTTCGTTGTAAATCGTAAAAGCAGCAAATGCAGCGACGTCCAGCATATTATAAAACATGGCCAACGGCCATCGTTGTGTTGCTCTTTTGCAGCTGTAAGTGCCTAGCATTTGATCCATGGTATCAACGCCGCATTTGTTGGCGTTGTAATCTAATATGGCATAGGGCTTCCGCTTCTCGGTTTGCTCGTCAACGAGGCAGGTGTAGTGCATTGTGGAGAGCACGTTCGACACTTTATTTTTTTGCGGCACGTATGAGCATAACGCTATATCCCCTTCGTTGAACCCAAATAATGTACTACTTATTGATGGTGCGCTTCGGGTTCTTCTTGAACTCCTGTGGAATGAATGTTTTGTTGTAGCGCACTGTACCAACATATGCGGTCTTCCTCCTCAACAAAATACGCGCCAAGTCAAGAGTGGTAAAGAAATTATCCGCGTATATAGTACGGCCAGCATCTAAATATTTTTCCACATGATCCAGCACTACGTTCTGCCCTTGGTTTATCTCCCGTTGTTGATTTGGAAGTTTTCCAGAATATACCATTCCCTTCACAGGATAATAACTCTGTGAGTCGCATAACCACCATACTTTCAAACCATACTTAGCTGGCTTTGACGGAATATATTGTGTGAAGTGGGTGCGGCCTCTGTAAGGGAACAACTTCTCATCAACTGTTAGTGCTTCATGAGGAGTGTAAGCTGCTGCCAAGTTATGTTGCAACATTTGCCAAATTATAATTATTATAATGATGCCCATTATAATGATGAAATTATAATTATAAATTATAAAATTATAATGATGCCCAAAAACATGCATTTATTAGTGAAATTCAGTACAAGGTCCATACGGACCTATTCACACATCCGCGTACTATTCTCACTAAACCTCAATAACTCCTAAAGTAATGATCCGATCGGCTTGATTTTTTTTCCAAAAGTTGCGCAACAAAATACTCTTGGAAGTAGGAAGTAGGAGTAATTTCAGTTTGAAAAGGCAAAAAGGTCCCTAGGGACCTTCTCACTCATCGGAGGGTTAAGCAAACTAACTAGGCAAAAGGTGGAGAGGTGGAGGTTAAAAGCTAGTACTATTGATTTCTGGCAGAAAAATGAGTAAAATTGTTCTTGTCAGCTTTTGCAAAAACCTTTTAAGTTCAGGCCCGTTTTTTAAATTTTTCAGGCCCGTAGCCAGGATTTTTCATAGAAGATGGAGGAGTTTTGATAGAAAAAGCGAAAAATAAGCAAAATCAAATTTTTTCAATTTTATTTTTGTATGTACCTTTTTTTAAATAAATGAAAGAAAATAATCATTTTTTATCGATTCTTTTTTTTTTATAAATTAATTTTGAGAACTTAATTTTCAGAATATTCAGAATATAATTATTTTGCCTAGGGATTCCAACCCCAGAAACCCAGAATCCCAGACATTTTCTACTCCCGAAAGTCCCGGAATTATAAGGCTTCAAATCTTGGTATTTTCGGGATCCTTTTGTTACTTTATTTTCCGGATTACTTTATTTTCATATGCTTCAATTTTATCTTTCCATATTTCAAGAAAACTTTTATTAAGTTTAATAAACTCTATCAGAGATTCAGTGTTTCGAATGGCCAGTGCCGATGTTTACTGTGCGACAACCAAAACAGAGTGAAAAATGCACCAAATTGGATCGCTTGCGTTCACATGTCAAACGTGTTGGACCGACCGACAGAAAAATTAAAAACTTTTAATTTCATCCGACATGTTGGACCAACATTCGTTTTCTCCTTTCTCACAAACGACACGTATTTATAAAATAAATTAACATTTTAAAAGTATAATTTAAGTAATCTGTGTTTTTTTAATTCCTTTGGACAATTTTTCATAAAAAAAAATTATCTTAACTTTTATATCTGGCATACGAATTTTTTATACTAGACTTGTCCTAATTATCAATACCGAAATCCCGAAAATGCTTTTGAGTTCCGAAAAAATTACTTAGTTTGGACTAAATATTTTAATTTTCTTTACCAAATAAAAAGCATAATAAAGACTTTTTAAGGTTTATTACAGTTTATTGAAATCAAAATTATTAAAATCTATTGGTTGAAGTTATAAATTGCGAATAAAGATTAGAGCGTATCACCAAAACAAAACTTTATATAACCCCGCCTCAAAAGACAGGTATTTAAAAGACATTTCAAAATTTTTTTTTTAGATGGTCCCTATGTTGTTTTTTTCTCTTTTTTTACTTATACCTTCGGTAATTCTTCTCCAATCCTTAATCCCACAAATAATCATTAAAACCATAGTAATAAATGAAACCGATAAAATTTATTTTTTTATTAATTTTTATGTTTATTTACAAATTTGTTTTTAAGAAAAATGTATAATAAGCAAGTGTTTTGGTGGGCAGTGCAAATTGTTATATAGAAAAATTCTTCATGATCCGATTTGGTCAATTGGAAAATAAAGCTGAATCAGAATAAGTGCAGTCTAGACGAAAATATGCTGCCTCCACCTAGAATCTGCTTCCATTTCATCTTCTAGGCCTACAACCCAACACTTTCTAAACATTCGAATATTTAAAAACCTATCTATAAAAAAAAATTTCACCCCCTTGGCTAATATCCTGGCTACGATCATGTTTGTGAGTATGTAGATTTTATGTATGTAGATTGCGAGTAATCTAGACTACGAGTAATCTAGACTACGAGTATGTAGATTACGAAAAGGATGATTATCTGATAAATTTTAGAATTTCTCAAGGCCATTCAGAAGATCCTCTAGATGTTCTTTTCTAGATTTGCATTTCTTGTTGCTAGGAAGGTGCTCTAAGGGACATCAAATTTTGTCGAATATTGAGAATCAATTCTTTCTAAAGAATGATAATTTTGAGATACGTTAATACTTTACCTGCACTCATAGCAAATTTTCGATCGGGCATGTAAATTCGGATTGCTAGCTAATATCGTATAATAGAGAGCAATCCCCGTGGATTGCAACATCTCTTTGAATGAAGCTTTTTTGATCTCCCATATCCAAGAAATAGCGTTTAGATACCAAATTGAACAGAAAATAATGTACAGCAATTGTGTCAAGAATTTCCCAAAAAATTTCAGCTTTTCAACTATTCCAAGAAGAATTGTTGAAAATGAATCTCTTGCAAATTACTATTAAACTTGCCAACTATTCTAACAAGAACTGTGTGTGAGCGAAGGACCAAAGCTGTCTATCGCGACCAATAAAATACAAAACAATGATGGTTGATCACCACCAAGTCAATTAGATTTGAAATTTCCACCCAGTTGATAGTAGACAATCTTTAAATAATTCTTTTTGAAGAATTCCGAGCCTATTAGGCACTAAATGATTATTTTGGTTATGAGTCCTGCATCTTGGATTCTCGACTTTATAGTTTGGAATAAGCTACATCAGATTTGAGAAACGTGATCTTAAAAACCCTTACAAAACCATTTTTAAACAAATTTGGTTTTTTTTTAAGGTATATACATCGGATTTTGGTTAAAAAATCTGATATCTTGGATCCAGAATTTTGTTATTGTTTTGAGTTTCGTAAGCCAGATTTTGAAACCAGAATCAGACTTATTTAAAACTTAATAGTCTCATGCAATGTACTTGAGATTGCACTTCTAGGTCCTATCTCATCAAATTTCGTGATTATCACCGCATATTGATACCTTCATCTTGATTTTTGCAAAGCGCTTACATACGTATATAGCTAGTATTTATAGTTTCGTGTTTAAACTCTGAAACGAGCCTTCATACGTATTTTTTCATAACCTCAAATTTTGGCGCGAGTACTATACGGGTGGTTGATCAAAATTTTTTAGTTTAGCTTAGGCGACATTTTTTATTAAGTTTATTGTCCGACCATTAAATTGAGCCCTTATACGTATATTTTAATGACTCCAAATTTCGGCGGTGATCCAGTTGATGTCTATATATCAACTGAATATCCCATCACATAGAAATATATAATTGCTTCAATTATTTTTTAACCGACTTCAAAAAGGAGGAGGTTCTCAAGTTCGTCGGTTTCTCTGTTTCTCTGTTTTTTTTTTTTTTTTTATTTTTTTTTTTTTTTTTTTAAATGTATGTACATCGATAACTCCTAAACCATATGCCTGATTGCCATAATTTTTGTGGAACAGATAGATATGATAAGCATGGAGGTGCCCGTAAAAAAGTGGGCGGTATTCTATAACTGGGCGTGGCTATAATAGATCTCGCAATAATAAATACTAGTGTATCTCGAATAATATTGCCACTAGGGTAGGGGCGTAATTCGACGAATGGGCGTGGCAATATTAGAAAAACAGTGTATCTTGAATAATTTTGAGACTAGAGTACTGCAATTTAGTATAGGGGTAGGCATTATTATTACAAATTATGGTCAATAAAGTGGGCGTTATTCGACAAATGGGCGTGTCAATATTATAAAAACACTGTATCTCGAATAATATGGACACTAGGGTACTGAAATTTAGTGAAGGGGAGGACACAGTTAATACAAATTACGCGCAAGAAAATGGTCGTTATTTAGCAAATGGGCGTGGCAATTTTAGAAAAAGATTATATCTCGAATAATATTGATACTATGGTACTGCAATTTAGTATAAGGGTAGGCAATACTATTAAAAATTATGGCCAATAAAGTGGGCGTTATTCGACAAATGGGCGTGGCAATATTAGAAAATCACTGTATCTCGAATAATATGGACACTAGGGTACTGAAATTTAGTGTAGTGGTATGCACAATTATTACAAATTTCCATCAAAAAAATGGGCGTTATTTGAGAAATGGGCGTGGCAATATTGGAAAAAGAGTATATCTCGAATAATATTGATACTATGGTACTGCAATTTGGTATAGGGGTAGGCATTATTAGTAAAAATTACGGTGAAGAAAGTGGGCGGCATTCGACTACTGGGCGTGGCAATATTATAAAAACAGTGTATTTTGAATAATATTGACACTAGGGCACTGAAATTTATTGTAGTACAGGAGTAGGCAGAATTATTAAAAATTATGGTCAATAAAGTATGCGTTATTGGATAAATGGGCGTGGCAATACTAGATAAACACTATCGCAGTTAATATTGTCGCTGGGGTACTGAAATAAAGCACAGCGGTAGGCACAATTATTGGAAATAATGCTCAAGAAAGTGGGCGCTTATATAACAAAGGGGCGTGGAAATTTCTTGATGAATACAAATGCTTTGAAGTTGGCGCTTCTGATTAACAGTCTAATTATATTAGCGCCAACCTTAAAAGCATTTGTATTCATCAAGAAATTAATATATTTATGATAATAAAACAAATAAGAAAAAAATTAAGATAATAAGATTTCATATATAATAATATTTTTAAATAAATTATCAAATATGACCAAGAAATTAAAAGAAAAAGTATTTTTAAAATTATTTTTTACTTTGTAGTGCTTTTGTAGTCGGTTGTTTTTTAATATAATTCGTAGTCGGATTTATATTTTCTAAAATCATGACATTTTGAAAAGTTGATATCGGATTATTAAGCGACACTATTAACAGATACGAAATTGATTCCTTGGTTTTAGAATTGGTTTTAGAATTGAGATATATTGAGTTTTTCTGTTCGAAATGATCGAAATTTTAATATTTTTGAAGTTGAAATTCGGAAAAACTGTTAATTTGCCTATATTTTATATTAAAAGCTAAAAATTTTAACAAGTTTGCTTGTATATGTTAATCATTAAGAATGAATAAAAAGTACACATATGTTAATAGACGTATATTATATGTATCTGTTCTTGTTTCATTATCTTAAAACACATCTTATATCTAAACATAACTCTATGTTATTAACTAATAATTGTGCAACATATTTCCCATGTTCATTTCAGGTGAGCGTCCGGAAGCGATGCAAACCAATGCAGCCACAACGGCCACAATGCATGCTGCCATGTTGCAACCTAGTAAATTCATTGGAGCCATCATCAGTCTAGTTGGACTCTCGCAAATATACGCTATCTTCAGCCAAATTCAACAAAACTATACAATAAGCAAACACGCAGAGCTACTGAGCCGAGACCAAGAACGTTACGAAAGGATTACGAAAAACATGAAAGCAACGCAGTTAGAAGAACAGGATGGCCAACAGGATTGCAGTCAGTTTGCAACATACAGCCACCACGACAAGAACAACAACATACATAAAAATAAGCGCACGGTTGCACGGTGATATAAAAGCGCCATGCCGTAGATTAGCAGCTTGAACAGGCAAGCAGCTGAAGCTTCATTTTATGTAGAAACTTTTAATTGTAACGCCAGGAGAAGTGAGGCAATTGAGTGGGTTAGAGCTTTGGAGCGGAGGAGTCAGGTGGAGTGCTTTAGGATGTGTTGGATTTGTAGTGGTCGGTCAAAGCACGCCGGCTGATGTATGCGGATGTAGACGTTATGCTTGGTTAGGCAGCTAAAATACACGCCACTTTAAACTTTTAATGGTATTTTAAATACCTAAAAGCAGGCTACTAATAATATAATTCTAGAAAATATTTATATATAGTACAATACGATTAAGCTAAGCTAATGAGTGATTAAATGTTTTTCAAAACAGCAAATAAAGCTTAATTTTTAAGTCAAAGAATTAATATAAGCTTAAAATAAATAATGTTCTCAATATAGAATATAGAGAATAGGGAATAAGAAGGCATAAAGCCTATACAAATACGAGTATGTTAAGTAAAAAATTAAAATACTGACTCAAAATCACTATTTTTCAAAGTATCAGTATGCTTCATTGTAGAGGAGTAAGAAATGTAACTGCTGCTTTATTGTAAAATAAAATAAAAGAATTTACTCATCAATTCCTTTGAAAACATTACAAGAAAAATTTAGAAAAAAAATATTTCCTAATATTATCTTATTATTCGGTTAAACATTTTTATACTTTTCAGTGTACCAAAATATATATATATATATATAATATATATATTCTCAACACTTGCAAAATAATGTTTTTGGACTCACTCGTCACACAATTTGTTTTTTTAACGATTTCGAAATTGAATTAAAACCAACACTTTTTTGTTTGGATAAGTGGGTAAAATATCTACATGAACGAACATATTTATTCGAAAACACTTTTTTTACATACTCAAATAATTAGAAAAAGAATCTATCATTATTCTCTTAAGTTCTCGCTCATGGGCGTAGCGATAAGGGGAAAAGAGGAACTTCCCCCACTAAACATCAGAAAAATTAAAACAAAAAAATAATATTGTAGGTACGTTATTCGTAAAGTGTTCCGATTTTGAAACAACACATTTTTCTGTTAAAAGAAATGTTTATTAAAAATTATAACTGTCTTTATACAGGATTTTAGCTTGAAACTCAGTTTTTCCAATTCAAATAAAATTTTTTCAGTTCAAGTTCACAAATCAAATTTAAATTTTTTAAATCAAACTTCCAAATTTCAAAACTTTTAACTCAACCTTTGTCAAGAAATAGCTTTTTTTTATGCTTTTATTATAACTTTTTAAATCCAACCATAAAACATAACTAATTCTTAGCAAAATCTGCTTGAACTCTGCCATTGTAGCAAACTTTTTTTTTATAGTTTAGTTTGTACTCATTTTTTTCATAGTAGTTTTACTCTTCAACCTATACTTCGAGTAAAAGAAAGTGTATATTTATTTTAAATACATTCAACTTATTGAAAAAAAACAGTCTTCTTTTAAAAAGGAACTAAGTTTGGAAAACAATGTGAAAGTATCAATATGTATCCGTTTGTATGTGCTTCACGGCCATACTTTTATTTTTCTTTAGAATTAATTGAAAAGAGATACTAAAATATGTTTGTTTGTAGTACAAATCTAAAATTGAGTCCTTTCTTCTTAACGTTGAATTTTAAGTTTATAAAGTTTCATCTGAACCGGAAAAGTTGAATTTTAAGCGTAAAAGGTTGAATTTGAAGTGTATTAAATTGAATTTGTTTTGTCTAAAATTGAACTTTAAATATAAAAATTTTGAATTTAAAGTCAGCGACCTGTATCGTCTGGGCACGCTTATATTGCCATATAAGGAGTAGTCGTATATCAAGCCACAAATTTTGTCATCACTAAAAAATAAAATCAGCTGTTGAATTCGAAGTTATTTTTTAAACCTAAAGGGTTTTCACTTTTGTGGGCAAATTAGTTCTTAAGAAAAATAAATAATCGCTATACGAAAATTTTTTGGTGTGAAGAACAAATAGTGACGTAGAAAAATTCTACATGACCCGATTTTACAGTCAATCCTAAGCCTGAACGCGGTCTAGAAAAATACTAGTAAGGAATGGAGTTCGGCAGGGTACCGAAGCTAAAATAACCCCCACAGCCGTTTTGAAGTATATTGGAATTCTTAAGCTACGACAGACACGATGACATTCTGTTTTATATATTCACGAAAGTTTTCCTATTTTGATGACGTCACTTTTTATGGAAGGTAGGCGTGATTTTCATCCAATTTTGCCAAAAATCATAGAGATAATTTTGCGCATATGTCAAAGCTGATGTGCAAAAACTTCAGGACATTTCTTGAATTTTTTTTTTTTTTGATTTTTAAGGGGTTTACGGTTAAAATAAAAAGCTACTTTGTATGGGAAGTGGCCGTGGCTTTTATCCAATTATGCCAAATATTATAGAAATGCTTTATATTAAATAACAAAGCTTTTGTGCAAATTTCAAGATATTTCTGTAATTGTTGCATATTTTTAACAGATTTTACGTTTGAAATAAAGCCAATTGGTATGAGAGGTAGGCGTGGTTTTCATCCGATTTTTTTCAAATTTTATAATCAGAATTTTTATTAATGAAAGCTTACGTGCCAAATTTGAAGGCGCATCTTTAATATGGGTGGATTTTTAAGAGATTTTACTCTAAAAATAAAGTCACTCTGTATGGGAGGTAGGCGTGGTTTTCATTCAATTTGGCTCATTCTTAAACTTTAATTTTTTAAAAAGAAGCTCATATTTTGAATTTCATCGCAAAATCTGGACAGACTGACGAACAGACGGTCAGTGAAACGTACACACGAAAGTCGACCCAGGTGGTGATGCTGATCAAAAATATATACACTTTTTTATACCTGCCACGTCTCCTTATTGGCGTTACAAACGGAATGGCAACTACCTCTATCCACCTCCTGAACTGAAGCTTCCGATGAAGTAATATCTGAATCCACTTTATCTTCTAGTCCTGAATCCAAACACTAAATAATAATATCTATATACCCACAAACATAAAAAGCTTTCCCCTCCACCATGGCTTTTACCTTGGCTACGCCCATGTTCTCGTTATTGATGAAAAAATTTATTTTTTCGTTTCAAAAGAAAATCTTTTACGAATGTCTCCAATGAACTTTAAATTTCTAGATAAAAAGAAATCTATGAGTTTTTATTCTATGTGAATTTGAATTTTCTTTGCACAACACAGTTAGAGCTGGGTCGAAAAGTATACATTACAATGCAATTCCAATTGCTTGGAACTAGGAATTGGTAATTGGTTATATCAATTCTTCAGGAATGGAATTGGATAAAAATCGTCAATTCCATTACAGGACTTGTAATTGGTAATTGAACGTTTCAATTCCTCAGGAATGGAATGAAATTGGAAAAAATTTTCAATTGAAAAAATTTTCAATTCCATTCCTGATTGTAATTGGTAATTGAACGTTTCAATTCCTCAGGAATGGAATGGAATTGGAAAAAATTTTCAATTCCATTCCTGAGGAATTTAAAACGTTCAATTACCAATTACAATTCCTGTAATGGAATTGACAACTTTTTTCAATTCAATTCCTGTAATGGAATTGACGATTTTTTCCAATTCCATTCCTGAGGAATTGAGATGGCCAATTGCCAATTCCTTATTCCAAGGAAATGGAATTGAGACGGAATCAATTCCAAAAGGAATCATTACAACCCAGTTCTGGCAGGGAAATTCCACGTTTGACTTTTGTCAAACTTTAGCTTTTGGTTCAGTGAGTTGGGCGGATTTATATCAAAAAATCTAATCGTTATAACTAGCATGCCATACAAACGATTACTATGACTTTTCCTAATACATGTAATATAATTTTTTTATGTCTTAAGAATTCCGTTTAAAAATAAAAAGTTAAAATATTTAGAATTCATTGATTTAAATAAGCTTTAAATGTTCGATTTACTTGTAAAAATGTAGGAATATTTAAAAAAAAACTTTTCTAATAAATTTTTTTCATAAGTATACTCAAAATTATATCTTGATTTAAATTTTATATTATTTTTTTTTTTATGAATCCAAACAATAGTTTGGAATATTGTCTAACTAATAAAAAAATTTCAATAGTTTTTATTTTATTTCACCGCTTTTTCATCAAAATTCAGCTCATTTCTTTAAAAACCTATTTTTTTTTTTTTTGTTTATGTTCGCTTTATTTCTTAATTTTTTATTTAATGTCAAATTCATAATTATTAATGAAAGCACCGTACTTTTTATAAAATAAATGTTACATAATTATCTGTTTATAGTCCAAAACATTTGTTATAATAAATCATAAAAACGAACCATGACAAAAAAATAACTCCTATTAAAAATTCCAATTTTATTTTATTTGTTCAAATTAAACCTTAAACTTATTATTTTTTAAAAAAACAACAACTTTTATTAGTGTCATAATTTCATTATAACACTTTTCACTTCAAAATTAACGATGTATAGTTTAAAATATCTTAGCATTTTTTAAAAATGTAAATATTTATAGCAAAAATATAGAAATAATATATATTAGAACAATAACTATTATAATATAAATGTGAAAAAATGTAACATTATATGTACTTGATTAAATTTAGCTCGTAAGGTCAAACAACACATGTAATATGAACTACGTAGTATTAATTTCCAAGTGAGCCCACTTAATATTATATAAAATTTTTTTGTTAGTTGTTAATATTAACTGTAAGCTAAACAAAAAATATATTTCACAATATATCCATGTAATGAATAATATGATTGTCAAATAAAATATCGATAATTCAAGTTAAATAAAAAAATACAGTCAATGCTTTTTATTTCGCTTAAGCCTGGAACATGATGTTTCATCAACATCAACATCGAAAATATTCTCTTCTTGGTCAGAGTCTTTAATTTACAATTCTATGATCTGGCTTAAAAAAAAAAAAAAAAAATACACTAAGTCTTGCGTAAGTCCTAAGTATGTCCTAAGTGACATTTTTCTTTGAAACTGAACAATTTTTTCTGCTAAAAATCTAACCATATAATAGGTAACTAAGCTGACAAAACTGGTATCTTACATGTACGGTAAAGTTTCTCAGAAAGAATAAAATATGGAATAAATAAACGGACTGCCGAAGCCTACTCCGCTCAACTCTCGGTTAAGCTCAACCAACCAACCTCTGAACCCGACGACGCCGGCGGACTTTGGGCGCATATATCCCACTCCATTCAGCTGCCGCTGAATAAGTCATTGGTTTCCGGCGCCCGCAACCTCGGAACCAATGGTATGATCAGGAGTGTCGCATTGCGACTGCAGTAAAAAACGCCGCATATAGAAAAACGCTGCAGTCAGCTGCAACGCGAGCCGTGCGAGAAAACTACCGCGAAAAGAGGAAGGAAGAGAGGCGCCTTTTCAGACGCAAGAAAAGAGAGCAGGAAAAGCGTGAGCGTGAGGAACTAGAGGTATACCAGGGCAAGAAGGATGCACGAAAATTCTATCAACAGGTTAAGCGTCTAACCCAAGGTTTCAAGCCCGGAGCATCCACTTGTAGAGACGAAAATGGAGATCTGAATACGGATACGCAGTGTGTGCTGAGATTGTGGAGACGGCACTTCTCCAACTTACTTACTGGCGACGATTCCACCAATGCCGCCCATGGAGAGCGCAGTTCAGAGCTACCAATCAACAATGACGGAGTGGAAGTACCACCACCTAGCCATGATGAGGTTCGAGTTGCTATCCAACGACTCAAAAACAACAAAGCAGCGGGTGCTGACGGCCTGTCAGCTGAATTTTTTAAAACCGGCGGCGATGAATTGACAAGGCGCATGCATCAGCTCATCAGCAAAATATGGCTATCAGAAAGCATGCCCGACGATTGGAACCTCAGTGTACTGTGCCCTATACTTAAGAAAGGAGACCCAACAATCTGCGCAAGTTATAGAGGTATCAGTCTTATTTCCATCGCATATAAGGTTCTCTCAAGCGTACTGTGTGAAAGATTAAAGCCGATTACAAAAACACTGATTGGACCTTATCATTGTGGCTTTCGACCTGGTAAGTCCACCATAGACCAGATTTTCACGCTACGACAAATCCTGGAGAAAACCCACGAAAATCAAATTGACACACACCATCTCTTTGTCGATTTTAAAGCTGCGTTCGATAGCCCGAGAAGGGATTGCCTATACGCAACAATGTCTGAGTTCGGTATACCTGCAAAGTTGATTAGACTTTGCAGAATGACGTTGAGCAACACACGCAGCTCCGTCAAGGTAGGGAATGACCTCTCCGAAACCTTCAATACCGAAAGAGATTTCAGGCAAGGCGATCCACTGTCTTGCGATCTCTTTAACATCATCATGGAGGGGATCGTACGAAAAGCCGGTGTGCATCGTAATGGCACCATATTCTACAAAGGCGTCCAGCTCGTTGCGTACGCTGATGATATTGATATTGTCGGCAGAACCAAGAGAGATGTTACTGCTGCTTTCGCCGCTATCGAAAAGGAATCAGCCAAAGTGGGTTTGACGATAAATGAGGGCAAAACATAATATATGCTGTCAACAAACAAGGGAGCTCGGCGTTTATACTCCCACGTTTCATCCGGCAGCTATAACTTTGAAGTAGTCAAGGAGTTCGTTTACCTTGGCACCGCCATTAATACCAAAAACGAAATCAGCCTGGAGATAAAGCGAAGAACAATAATTGCTAATAGGTGCTACTACGGGCTCAGTAAGCAACTAAGTTCCAGAGCCCTCTCTCGATCGACAAAACTAACACTCTACAAGACGCTCGTTCTACCTGTGCTGCTTTATGGCGCTGAGGCATGGGTAGTTTCGCAAACTGACGCAGCCGCTCTGGGGGTGTTCGAGAGAAAAGTTCTTCGCAAAATCTTCGGTCCTGTTCGAGTCGGCGATGACTATTGCATCCGAATGAACCACGAGCTGTATGAGCTCTACGATGACATTGACGTAGTTCGGCGTATAACTGTGCAGCGACTACGCTGGCTGGGTCATGTCCATCGTATGAACGACGAAGCTCCAGCGAAAAAGGTGCTCGAGGCGAGGGTCGCTGGTCAACGACGACGAGGGAGACCATGCCTCCGATGGATGGACCAGGCTAAGGAAGCCCTAACCGCACTTGGTGTATCCGATTGGAGAAGGCGCGCGCAAAGCAGAGGCGCCTGGCGAGAGCTGATGAGGTCGGTTGAAACCCGGACACGGGTTGTTACGACCACCTAAGTAAGTAAGTAAGTAAATAAAATATAATTTAAGTTGAATCCGTTTTTTAAGTCCGGAGCAATAAGCCGAAAAATCAGTATTTTGCGTTCAGAAATCGTAGGATAGTGCCATAGTGGGTTCTAATGGTAACTTCTTATCACTATCTAGCATTGATCTAGAACAATCACCGCAATTCACCGCTTATGAGCAAAAAACACTATTATGAAATATTTCTTAAGCACATTCATATCAAAAGGTATTTTTAAAAAGTTGGCGGTTCGAAATTCATCGAAGATCAGAATCACTCGGCCAAGTTGCGTAAAATGATGTAAATTTTCAGTTTCTCAATCCCACTTTATAGCAAAAATTTCACTTCATTTCACTACAGTAGAGTCTCGCTAATCCGAATCAATTAAAACCAGCCCGATCCGGATTATGCGGAAATCCCGATAAACAAAGGCATATTAAAACTATAAAAGAACAACATTTACAAATGCTAATTTATTCATAATAAAATATTTAACTCAAAGAAAAAAGCAATTCATTCAAGATAAATGTTAGAAAAAAGGATAGGTAATGAAATGTACATAAAGCCAAAATTTATTTTAAAAAAAATCTGTGACTTTTGCTTGGCGAATGCCTTGCCTAGCCTGCATTGCACGCTGTCGTAGCGTTCTAAGAATGGTCAAACTATTCAATGCATTTTCATTTTCCTCGGCCCACTGTTTGGAGGTCTTGTTTTTAATGGCGTCTTCATGATTAACTTTTGTCTGATCGAGGTTAACTTATTCAACAGAGGAATTCTCATCACTATCACGAGTCATTCACAAATTTCCGATTGTGACGGTTCAAAACTCTGAAGTCATTCTGTTCTGTCATTCGTTCTGTCATTTCCTACATGGTGTAGGTATCTTGTATTCACTTACAGACTTTTTTTTATATTCGCTTATACATTGCTAGGCCACCTATTGCTAAGTACGCTTTATTTAGCTCTTAAACGCTTATTTTAGCTGAAAAACGGGGAGTCCCCAAATAAATACCAAATCATTGTACTATATAAGAAGCGATCCGGATTAACAAATCTGTGATCGGTCCGTACTACAAGGGACATAATGGACATTTTTGAATTTTTCACGCGATCCGGACTAGGCCATATTCGGATTAGCAAGACTCTAATGTATTTCACTTCATTTCACTACACTTTCATACGTATAGAAAATTTTTAATTTTATCAAAATTAAAGAATGATAAATAAAAAACAAAGTATAAATTATTTTTTTCAAATAACTGTTGTCTTTTATCAGTTCAGTATTTTTTCTTTGCATTTCCCATTACTATTTGCTCCATTTTGTTAGTGAACAATCTTTGAATATATTTCAAAGTGGTTTTTATCAAGAAAGTTGCGATTCTAAGCTTTTATTAACAAAAACTAAAAATAGGATTATTAAAAAAAAAAAAAAAACGAAATGGCCACTTCAGCCCTTGAAAGGACTTTGACCGAGTTTTTATGATCAATTGTGCTGTGTGTGATGTGAAATGTTTGCAAACATATGATCGAGAACTGGACCTACATGTTTTACGCCGACTCCGAACGGCTTATGTTCTCAAGAAGCTTTCCATGGCAGTTTTTACTCTCTGAGGTTTGCCATTGTCTCCAGAGAGGGGACGGCCGAACAGAAAAATTAATTCAATTGAAATAACTTTCTGTGTCGGATGGAGGACTCGAACCTGGGTTCTCTGGCGTAAGAGTCACACACTCTACCCACTATGCCACGGCCGCCGCCAGGATTATTATGCATTTTTAAAATGAAAATAACTCTAAATAACTATAATTACGGTGCTCCGAAAAATGCTCTTTTGCCTCAACTTTTATCCAACATTGTTGTTGAACTTGTTTCAGTTTTTAAACTAGCTGTTATGTATCGAACATTTCTTCTTATGGGTTGTTAAGTTTTTTGCTTGCCCTGAAAAATTCATAAATTATCAGTTATGAGGTGTCAACCTATGACCAGCAATATCTTAGATATTCAACAGAGCTAGTTGTTGGAAGTTTATCCGAAACATGAAAGGAAGCCTATCTCAAAATCTTACATAGATTCTTGAACAGATTTTATTAAAAACAAAAAAAAAACAACACTAAGGAATGGCTTTTATAGAAAACTTTATTTTTGCCCAGAGCTCATGTTTTTCACTTACAAGTTGTTCAATAAATCTCACAGCAAAAACAACAATCCGTACCATTATTTTCCAATATGATTTCTCAACAAGCGGCAAACAGCTCATAAATACTTGGATATTCGACCCAACACACAACAAATAAATTCTTACCTAGCAACATTTCGATGCCTGACTGCCATTCAACTATGGTTGGCGGTTAGCAGCCAGTAAAAGAAAAAACAAAATATTTGGCCTAAATTTGGCGCCTTCCTGCTGCTGACAATGTTTCTGAAACAGGCACAATTTTGCCTCGAGTTGCAGTGGTTGTTGGCTTTGCTGATTTATGTCGCGGGTTCTGTAAACATAACAACCACAACAACACTTTGCTATGCATGGCTTTTTGTACATATCTAGATCCCAGTTGAAAAAAAAGTACTTCCGAACAAGTTTATTTATTTAGTAATTTCCAAGCGCAATGTGTTTCAATTGTCATTTCGGCCAGTATAACTTTAACAGACGAAGTCTAATGTTAATGAAAAGGATAAATAATCCACAATAAAAAGATAAAAAAATCCGAGTTATATTACAGAAATCCATTCCTTCTCAAATTATATATTGAGATTTAAGCAATTTTATTTATTTCAACAAATAATAGGATGAATTTTTGAAGTGAAACTTCTTAAGGGGGTCTTCTCATTGAGCAACTTTTTTTTCAACTTTTTGTTTTTGCATTTATTTATAGCTTGGGTAGTTGTGAATATGCCCCTAAAAGGATTTTTAGAAATTCGAAATACTTTAGAAGATACAGCCTTTTTTGTGAAGCAAGGTCTGATGGACAAGAAGGTGATGGAGGTAATAAAACCAGCTTACGAAGCGCTGTCGGCAGATAATTTGCTTGAAGATGCCTTGGATCTGAAACTCAGAATTCCAATGAGTCCTACAATTCTGTTCTTTGGTCACTTTCGCCCAAACACATCAACTCAGGCGCACGCACCATCGAAGTGGCCAATTTCATTGCAACGTGCCTCTTCAACGACGGTTTTATACCCATACTTAAAATGATGGGTTTGATGGGTATTGCGATTGGCAAAAACGCATACGAATACGCACTATCTCGCAATGAAGACAGATTGAACCGATCAGAGACTCGAGCTGCGGCATCATCAAAAGCTGGCAGAACGGCTCGCAGAGCAGAGAGGGCAGCAGAAAGCAGTTTCTACGAAAAAGAGGAAGGTGGCCTGTATGGAGCTGGCATCGCCGACTAATATTTGTAAGTAAAAATTGTCAGCTCTTTAAGACTGCATTTATACATTTTTGATTTTTTTTTTTTTCCCCAAAAAAATTACTTCAAACTTTAAACGCGTTTATCTCGAACCCACGTTTTTCGAACTGGCGGCCATGATATCTCCAGTTCAACTGAACCGATTTTCATGAAACAAAATGGAATCGACGCAGAATTGTCACCATTCTCGGGTGAACCTCGACCATAATTTTAAAAAATTTTTTACTACTTTTATTTGCTTATATTTTTTCCAGCAACAGAATTATCAAGAACATTGATACGGATTTTTGCTGATTGTTTCTCTTTCTTCCCTTGTTTAATGGCTTTGAATTGTGTCTGGACTATAATAATAGTGATGCGAAAACCACAAAATTTGAAAGGCACATAAAAATTCTCAAAAAATTGCTTAAAAGTACTTCTTGAGCGTAAATTCTGTAATTTGGAAAATACTTCACGCAGGCATAAATTTTTGTGCCAAGTTGGAGATTTTAGAAGTCTAATAGACCAAACAAAGTAACCAAATACGAGTGAATGAGCAGACTTTTAGTTATCCGCTTGACGTGTATAGGGTATTACACGAGTTAAATTTCATGCTTCAAGTACTTCTTGCATTATATAGCTTTTCAAAATTTAAAAAAACTAGTAAGGAATGGAGCTTCGGCAGAGTACCGAAGCTAAATTCCCCCCCCCCCCCACCCCCCGCAGCTGAATCAAAGTATATTCGAAGTCTTCCCTATGATATTCAGTCTGATATATTTACGAAAGTTTTCCTATTTTGATGACGTCACTTTGTATAGGAGATACGCGTGATTTTCATCCGATTTTCCCGTATATCATAGATATGGTTCAGATTATATACCAAAGGTCATGTGCAAAATTTCAAGAAATGTGGATTTTTAAAGAGATTTAAGATTAATAAAAAGGCCACTTTGTATGGGAGGTCAGCGTGGTTTTCATCCGATTTTTTCAAATTTTATAGCCAGGATTGACATTATAGAGCAAAGTTTATGTGCAAAATCTTAAGGCATTTCCTTAATTTTTGTAGATTTTTAAGAGATTTTACTGTAAAAATAAAGTCACTCTGTATGGGAGGAAGGCGTGGTTTTTATTCGATTTGACTCATTTTCGAACTTGATCTTCATTTTTTTAAAAAAGCTCATATTTTGAATTGGGGTATAAATATCCATTCAAACGAATGCTTTTTCAAAGGTTTTGGGTCTAATAAGCTTAGAAATTGCATTAAAAATGTAAACCTAATTTTATATAATCTATAAAAACAAGGTATAACTTGAAATATATGCATAATCTAATGCATAACTAATTGTAATGTTTAAATTTTAGTTTTTGGTGTTATTAAAAAACCAATTGAATGAAGTACAAAATTGATCATAAAAAAAAATGTAATTTATGACGTAAAATTCTGAGAAATTTGGACTTAAAAATTGAAATTTAGTAGTTTCAATCGATTGATTTCATCTTCACACGATCACAGCAACGGTTAAGTTGGTGGGGTTTGTTGATATACCGTTGGAAAGGTGATTTCATTGCCTTTAAAGTTAGCTATCAAAATGAGTTTTATGTAAGTTAGTTTTTCTGCTAGAGACAATAAAGTAAATCAAAGTTATGAAATATTAATTAGACCTGTAGCTCCTAAGAATGTGAAAATATACCCCCCCTCCTCCCCCCTCCCATACGATTTTTTGCTCAGCTCGACATAACCTTTTAGCTCCGTAAATAGTTGCACTCAATTGCGGGACACCCTGTATACATTTTTTCGGATATCAGAAACTTTTTGAGCATAAAAATCTTTGATTGAAAATGATTCTTTAATATACAAACTTCTTGCAATAAATTCAAATATAATGCTCATAACTTTTATAAACAAAGTTAATCTTTTATTTGGGCAAAATAATTGTTATTGATTGAGCGAAGTTTGTTAAATTTGTGTTGAAAGTGTTGAAACTTTTGCATATTCAAATAAATTTCCATCATTATCTCAATTTTTCTTAAAAAAAAAGATCACGTTTTGATTTTAATAGTCTCAGTTGTATTATATTTTCATACTTTCTTAACCCTATGGGAGGTTTGAACCCCTAAAACTCCCTTCAGGTTACGGACCTGCACAGAGCCAATGTCTTATTATCTGTCACGTATACTTTGAGCATAAAATTATGAGTTGCTGAAAAGCTCTCAGTCCACATGCAGACTCCACGTAAAGAAAGTTACATTGCTTTGTCTCTTATTCTTGTATATCTTAATATATAAAACGCAAGCACAATGCTCTGCACTTAATATCGCTCAAACTGTAATTATTTTTTTCGATTATTACAGTTTCTTTCCAACATGTACTATCTTGTTTCAGCCTGAAAATGTTCAGCCTGAAAGTATGCTCAGAAAATTCATTTGATACTAATCAGTATATTTTATATAAGTGCATTAGGTCGGAACAATTTTTTCGAAGAGAGTGTATGCCATATTCGAATTCTATGCTAAACTCTAAGCAAAAATGCTGAACAAACTATATCTCAAAAATGACGTTTGACCCCCCCAATTTTTAAAAGAACTTAAAATTTCTTCGAAAATTTTTCTCCAAACAAACTATTCCGCCCTAATGTGCATACTTTAGGCTGAACATTTTTCATAACAGTGTGTTCTAACAGCACTGTAATTATGGCAAGAACAATTTCAGTTTGAGCGTTAATGCTTTCAACTCATCGTAGGACGGGCTTTTATACTAGTAACATTATATTTATTAGCTTTGATACTTTGATAAACGACACACTGCACCTGGTTTACCTTAAATGGCTTAAATGACTAGTGAGAATTCGCAAATACGTTTTTTGAATACATATAACACAGCAAAGACAAAAAGAAAAATCAGCTTATTCTGGGGCATGGACTAGAAAATTTTAGGAGGAACCCAATTGCGAATTCATTTTTTTAAAGAGAGGCGAAAATTGGCTTTAAACGAATGATCTTTAACAAAATAAAAAAAGCCTTATTGAATAAATGTATTACATATTTGATCACATTGGTCATAAATAAAAAAACTTATGAATAGATAGTGCACAGAGAAGCTTATGCATAGGCCTTAACTCATTACTGCCTAATGGGTGTTTAAATATCCAAGAAAGTGTTGACACGTTAAATATTCTAGCACGGGCCAGATGAGAGATATTTCCCTAATTTTTTTTTTTTCATAGTAAAAAAAAAAAAGAATGGGTCTAAGCAAAAAAAATGGAACAGTCTAATTTTCCTCGGTTTACCTTAAGTTTGGCAGGTGAAACGTCACAAGTCAAAAATCTGAGTATTTCTGGATGGAAAATTCTGGAAATTCTGGATGAAAATTGATGGAAATTGACGGAAAACGCGCACCTGTTCCAGATAGCCTAAGGTGTCTTCTATGGAAGTTAAAAAACGAAGGCGATTTTATTTTTTCTATCAACTTCTATGGTCACCCGGGCACATATTACAGAAATGCATCAAAATCGTACGAGTCGATCTATGGGCAGGCTTTAAATGGTTAAGGAAAAAATATAGATAAAGATGGAAAAATAAACTTAATATTTTTTGGTTTGCTAGGTTACTGATGTTTTTACGCCTAACTAATTTGAGGAAACACAAAGTTCAAAGGCAATAGAGAAGCAAGTCCAATGTAATTCGAAAGTTAAAGCGAGAGATATATTTGCCCTTCCTAAATTAGATCTATGTAGCAATTAGAAAAAAATTTCAAATTTATATTTTTCGGCAGTAAGAGTTCGAACTATTGTGTCAATTAAGAGTTAAAGTTAAAAGCAAATTAAATAATGATGACGTTGTCGTCGACCCTGAGTCAAACTTCCAAAATCAAATCAAGGGGAATTTTGATTTTTTAAAATGAAAACCCATACTTTTATTGCATATTCATATTGTCCAGACAAAAATACGTTTCATTTGTGGGAAATATTTTGCTTGAAAATGCCTTGTTTTTCTTTTCAAATTTCAAATTTTTCCTTTCAATGTTTCAATTGGAAAATTTAAAAAAACTGTTGTTATTTGTTAACAATATAACTCCGGGAGAAGCACGAATGGAACTAATTCTTCTTTAACTTGGCGAGAAGCGAAAGTGGAACCTATTCAACATTCCAAGAAAGTTATTATGGAATAAGTTTTAATTGAAACTACTACTCGATTTTCTGCTGGGATATAGTGGAATACAACTACCGTTAGACTTGGAAGTTGGTTCAACTAGTTTTTGAAGTCTCGTTGATGCAGCAAATGTTTGCTCCAAGTTGTTTATTCATCGTTGTGTGTCGTCTTTGTTGCTTATGACAGTTAAGAATAGAGCATATTTTCAACAGAGATCTAATCAAAATGGATTTGAAATTGAAAAGTAAATGAAAAAAAAATCATCATCTTCATTGCTAAAGTGCTTAACTATAAAGGATGCTAGTTTATAATACATACATCATCAGATTATATTTTGAAGGAAATTAATTCGCTTTTCTTTACGATTTACGATTCTAATTTCAGATTCTATTTGAAATGAGAGAAAAGAAGAACAATGATTATTAGAGGCAAGCTCTTTGAATAAATTTTAAAAAAATTTAATAGTTTTTGTAAAATAAATTCAAGATATGGGCAAATTCTAAAAATAGTCAACCACAGGTGAAAAACGGAAAGTTATTAAAATTTATAATTTTCGGATATAATCTTGGAGAAACATTGAAATTTTATTTATTTCAGCAATTAAAAACATTAATTAATTTACCATGATTAAATCGTCCGCAGTGTTTCAAAAATGTAGTTTTTCTTTTTAGATAATGTTAAGTAAGTGTTTTGTAAATATTTTTGTTTTATGAAAAATGGAAGGTATTGGCTTAAGATTATAATGAAATGATTGAGCCAGAGAAAGAACAACATATTACATTTGTTTCCTAATTGCTTAGTTACTTAATTACTTGGTTACTTAATTAACCAATATAACCACAATGGAAAAATCTGAAACGTCCGACACGAACAAACAAAATAATTTACTATGTCATCACTATGCCCTTTATAAAGTGGGACGTATTGCTTTTCTGAAAGCTTGTTAAATTTATAAAAAATATTGTGTGTTGACTTTTTTTATGCGCCTGATAAATTCGCAGATCTAGGCATAGTATGAACTCAGTCCCAAAATGACTTCCGTTTCATGAAACGTCCGAACGCATGTTTAAAATAAGATTTTTTTCAATATAAATATGAGTTGAATATAAATAGTTTTATTTTTTTTTTTACTATACCAATAGATAGATTTACGATAATATGCCAAATATCGAAATACGATCTCTGGATCGTATAAACATTTTTTTTAAAGAAGAGTATGAATAAAACGTCCGAAAGGCTGGGAGTTGCCCATATATTTAAAATTTTTGTGCAAATTGTAAGCGTTACTTTAAAAAGTGTATAGCCTAAAAATTAAATGTTTATGAAATATAGGTAAATCATTCAGTTAAATTAAAAATAAATTCGCCAGTTATAAACTCATTATTAAAAACCACTCAACGGACTCAATTGCAAAATATGCACACACCACTGTACTGTAGTTTTACAAATACTGCCAACGCATAAAAAGGTATCTATGGGTATATTTGTGTGTCTCTTTATCTGTACATCAACTGATAAGGGTGTGGGAAATTTTAAAGCAAAAACAGCAATAAATTTTCAATCAACCTGATAGCTTTTATAATTACAGCTAATTTTAATCAGTTAAATTCAAACCAACTTAGCGTGTACACGCAATATTTGAATGCATTACTTTGGGAAAAAATAATAACGAACCCAGTTAGCAAACTTAAATAGAAGTGAATTTTTTTAACATTTATATAAAAAAAAAACAATATAAAATGTGTGCACTTATATAATGGAACTACCTACAACTCAACAGTTTCGGCAACAACCTCAATTGACAACAACAGCAGAAGGATGGTTTCAGCGAAAAGCAAGAAATAAGCCCCAATCAAACTCCGTGGGATCAGGTAAACTTAGGGTGGTCCTTATTTCTAAGAAAAATATTTTTTTTTAATTTCTCGGGGCAACACATTATTTGAATATGTACCATAAGAATTGGGTTCGATAAACACACATATGGAGTCAAAAATTTAAAAATAAAAATAGCGGCTCCAATATGACCATTATGTAAAAAAAAACCACTTATGTGAAATTTTGAACCTTTAACCTGAGTTTCTGTACCTATACAAAAATATGTGTACCTTAAAATGTTGTCCTCTATCACATATCCGAAGATCATTCAAATCGGCGAATGACATCGAGGGACTCTTTTTGTGGGCTAAACTTTGACAACTGGTAACTGATTTGACCTCTAAATCATCGACCAAAAATTAACATAAAAAAACCTTCTGCATATTTAGATGGATATAATAGAATAACATATCGCGATGCTAATTCAAAAATCAAAAAATAAAGACAATCCTAGTAAACATGTTTTAGAATATGGGTACTAAGTAAATCCATAAATTAAGATGATATTGAACAAGTTTTTTACTTATTTATTTAAGAGAAGACTGGAAGATTGTGAACCGCATTTTCATTTAGACTCAGAACTCGCAAAAAATAACTTTTTCTAGAAATTTTAAAACATGAATTTGTAGTACGAGAAATAACCGTTCTGTGCATCGCAGCAGTTCGATAAAATTGTATTTAATTATACAAGTTATATCAGTTGGTGCAAAAATTGTGTTTTTGCAAGTTTGAAAAATGTCGGTTAGTAACGGATCACTTGTAATTTACTTTGTAAATCGATTAAAAATGAAAAAATGTGGTAGATAATTTATTTTAGATTCAAAATTTTATTTAAAAAAATTACATAAGATTCACTATATGCAATAAAATATAGCAATGGAAATCGGTCCGAAACGCAATGTTCGCAAGTCCAATAACTTGCAGTCATTCTGGCGCATGCCAAGTGAACTACATTTATTCTCTTTGAAAACCATAAAAAAATTAATCAATATCTTTTTAGAAGTACCTGTATAAAATTATGTTTATATACATTTACAATACATACAATTATGTTTATCATGCATTTGAATCGAAAATTTTAATAACTGTGAGCCATTTATTTGCATTTCAAAGCAATTGTAATTCTTGAAAAGTTTTTTTGCGTGTAATATTCCAAGTGTTGATAAGCGGGAAATTTTAACAAGTTATGTAAACATATTTTTGAGTGATTATTACATTTTTTTTAAGATTCAAATACATTTTGACATAAAATTTGGTGAAAAACAGCAAAATCTACGAAAATTGCGTGCGAAATTCTTAAAAATTCGTAGATCTACCTTATTTTGCCATTCTTATCCGTTTATCTGTGGAAGACTTAAATATCCGTAGAAATCCGTAATATCCGTGTAGTTGTCATCACTGCTTGGAGAATGAAAACAGTGACAATGTTCTCACAGTGATGAGCGCTCTTCGTACACGAACGAATAACCGATTCAAGTGTTTGAGGAGCTTATGCGAGAGCGTAGCATTCAACGAGTTACTCTGAAAAGATTATTCATTGCATCTGTTTTTATAAATAATAACTCTAAAGAGCGAGAGCGAATTTTGAGTGTTCTACGCACTCTGCTATAAAGCCGATAATCGTACATGACATAAATGATAATGAGGTTTTTTAAGGTCCATCCTTACGTTTTTGCAGTCGCTAAAGATGATGAAAAAAGTTTTAATTTGATCAGCTTACTACATTTAGAGATATTTGAAAAAAGTTGCAAAATTTATTAATTTCATATTGAAGTTTTACTACCTCTTGTTAAAAAATTTTCAAATTTTTTTGTTTTCAATATCATCCTATATATAAACCAGTAGTAACCTATTAGTTCAAGAAATATAAGGCGATTTTCTTTTTTACATCAGACCACACAACAGAGGAGATACTGATGAAACCGACTATAACCTGACTGACAACATCAGATCAAACCAATATTGGTCTGATTTGGTGATGAAACATTTTGTGTGCAAGTTTGTCAATGTATCTGAAATATGTATCTAATTAGATAAATATGTTAACTTAATGTTATGAAAAATACTAAAGGGTGATTTTTTAAGAGCTTGATAACTTTTTTTTAAAAAAAAACGCATAAAATTTGCAAAATCTCATCGGTTCTTTATTTGAAACGTTAGATTGGTCCATGACATTTACTTTTTGAAGATAATTTCATTTAAATGTTGACCGCGGCTGCGTCTTAGGTGGTCCATTCGGAAAGTCCAATTTTGGGCAACTTTTTCGAGCATTTCGGCCGGAATAGCCCGAATTTCTTCGGAAATGTTGTCTTCCAAAGCTGGAATAGTTGCTGGCTTATTTCTGTAGACTTTAGACTTGACGTAGCCCCACAAAAAATAGTCTAAAGGCGTCAAATCGCATGATCTTGGTGGCCAACTTACCGGTCCATTTCTTGAGATTAATTGTTTTCCGAAGTTTTCCCTCAAAATGGCCATAGAATCGCGAGCTGTGTGGCATGTAGCGACATCTTGTTGAAACCACATGTCAACCAAGTTCAGTTCTTCCATTTTTGGCAACAAAAAGTTTGTTAGCATCGAACGATAGCGATCGCCATTCACCATTCACCAAAATTGGACTTTCCGAATGGACCACCTAAGACGCAGCCGCGGTCAACATTTAAATGAAATTATCTTCAAAAAGTAAATGTCATGGACCAATCTAACGTTTCAAATAAAGAACCGATGAGATTTTGCAAATTTTATGCGTTTTTTTTAAAAAAAAAGTTATCAAGCTCTTAAAAAATCACCCTTTACCTTCTGAACTGGTGCCTTCCATTTCTTTCTTCTTTTAATTTCGTATTTTTGCTTTTTTTTGCCTTTTTTGATGTATGCGGTGGTAGTCGATTGTTTAGCGCTCAGTAAAAATTTTCTGAGCTCAACAACAGCATCTGACCAATACTCAGACATGCTTAGATTATCCCAGTGACGAAAATAGTCTTCGAGACGTTGTCTATGACGACATCGTTGACGACAATGGAGTAACAATGCTGATGTTTCACTGAACATGTCGATATTAATTCAGTAATGACACAAAACATAGGAAAATTGTAGGACAGAACACGAACGAGAAAAAAAAAGAGCAGCAACTTTAAGCGAATGCGAACACTTAGCAAGGCATGTATCAGAGCCGTTTTCAAACATGTAACCAAGGTTGATTTATAAGGTTGTCGCAGGGCTAATCGCACTCTCTTCTCAGTACCCATAATTGTCAAAACCAGCCAATTTTGCGAATGACTTCGAAAGAAAATCGGATGATAAAAGAAAGCACTTGCAGATTTTCTATGAGCTGTCAACTTCAATTTGTCAATTATGGGTACTCGTTCTCTCCCTTGCGACAACCTTATAAATCAACCTTGCATGTAACATAAAATTGTCTTGCAATCCATTTCGAGAGCTAGAGCGAAATGAGAGAGATAACGAACGAGAAAAATCCTACAACAAGAGCAGCAATTTTGAACGAATGCGGGCACTTAGCTAGACGTGTATTGGAGCCGTCTTCTAACAGGTGGCGCACACTTGTCTTGCAAGTCGTTTGGCTTATTTGTTTGAAATGGTCTTCGAGCACAGCTATTGGATTTTACTACGTCTTGTTAAAAAATGTTCAAAATTTTTTTTTCAATATCATCCTATATATCAACCAGTAGCAACCTATTAGTTCAAGAGATATAAGACGATTTTCTTTTTTACATCAGACCACACAACAGAGCAGATGCTGATCAAACCGACAATAACCTGACTGACAATATTGGTCTGATTTGGTGATGAAACATTTTGGGGTGTAAGTTTGTCAATGTATCTGTTCTTGGAGGCGGACGGACGCATCCGTTCGCCACTGGGATGAAAAGAAACGCATATATTGAACACAGCTGCGTCAGAGCAAAAAAAAACGCAAATATGTTTTCGACAGTTGTTGCTCAGCTCGGACATTAATAGGAAAAGCACCTATATATACTTTTATTTTGATCCACTCGCTAGACTTTAAGTTATACTATATTCAGAAAAATTAAAATCACCGATTTTTTTCCAGGAGATAAGCTTGCCTTGTATGAAATGAGCAAAATATTTAAGGTACATTTTTTCCATTTTTCTTAGGCCATTTTTAATTCAAAGAATTACGTTTAAAACTATATAAAAACATTTCGTACAACGAACGAAAAATTACACAAAAAGAGCAATATTGCCCAAAAAAATTTTTTATAGAAAAAAATCATCCAAGAACAAGAAATAAACGAAATTTCACCCAACAGAAATTCAACATCGCCCAATTCTATTTTGAGTGATTTTTCATATGAAAAATATGTGATTTTGAACCGAATTCTGAAAGGAGGAGGTTCGCAAGTTCGTTGGTTTCTCATAATCATCATAAAATTATTGATTCCTCTATGAATATAAAAGCTTTGAAGTCGGCGCTAACCTTTGCCACACAATCATGATATTTTTAACATTCCTGCTCTTTTTGTATTCAGTGATCGAAAGCGTTCATTTTTCAAAAGTCTGATTATATTAGTGCCGACTTTAAGGGCTGTATATATATAAAGAAATAAATATATTTATGATAATAGAAGATATTAGAAAAAATTAAAATAATAAGATTTCCAATATAATAAAATAATATGTAAAAGGCAAGCACAATGCTCTGTACTTAATATCGCACAAACTGTATTTTTTTTTGCGACTATTACAGTTTCTTCTCAACATGTACTGTCCTGAAAAATGTTCAGCCTGAAAGTATGCATTTGAAATTCATTTAATACTTATCAGTGACATGATTGCCTTTTATGTATGTGCATACTTTCACATTTCCATTTAAGAGCAATATCGTTTTTTAAAAAAAGCGTAAATAAAGATGTTTAATGTTTTCTTATATGAAAGTTTTCTTGTATGAAAGAAAAAAAATACAGCTGATATCATACAAATTGGTTTTTTATATTGATTTTTAGTTAAAAAGTATTAAAACTTTATCACTTATATCAAGACCTATTTAAGTTGAATTCCATTTGACAAAACCAAATCCATTTTTTTTTTTTAATTTTTTTTTTTTTTGTAAAGGGATTTGGAGTGCATGGACTAGCGTTAAAAGGGTGAAGGTTGTCAAAAAAACTTTATAACTTTTTTTATTTTAAAAATTTAAATAACTTTTTGAAATTGTTTGACAGAAAAAGTTTAGTCAAATGCAATTTTCAGAAAAGTCGAATTGAAAGGTCGCTTCAAAATAAAAATCGTAATAAAAATACAGCGAAATGTATTTAAATTTTATGTATATTATAAAAACCTTGCAAAATTTTCATATCCCGAGAGAAGTTGTCATGTCAAATGTTCATTCGTATACGCCCAATTCAATGTCTCAAATATGTCCATTATTCGCTACATCCTTGGAAACATGTCGTACTTGTGAAGACTGTTAGCGTTTATAATATTTAATTCATATTATTTTAAACATATTCATCGCATTAATAGCATTTTTGCCAGTGCGTTTTTACGGCTTAGACATTGCTCCCATGTCAAGTGCTATTGATGGAGTGAAGTCGAGAAATTCCTTATAAGACTCAAAGATGGTTTTGAGATCATTTCCCAAAATATTATCCTCAAAAAGTATCTGAAAGTATATCTTTTTAATGATTTGTGAAGTTTTCCTTCAACTCACTTTAATAAAAATCGATGAATTCATTAAATAATTTCATGAAAATCGGTAGGCCGACTTTTCTTTGAGTTATTGTTAGTCTTATGTTTACATTAATGCTCTGTGCTAATGACTTTGGTCTCGGAAGATTATTTCAAAGCCGATTGCCTCAACCGAATCAACATTTGGTTGTAAGAAATTTAAAAACGGTAAGAAATTTTGAAAATTCAAAACCAAAATCTTGAGTCAAAATAAATTAAAAATCAAGTGCATATTCCAATTTTTTGGCATCACCTCAAATTCTTCCAAAGCATGATATACCTGCATCTGCGCACTTTGGAATTCATCTAGTCATATATTTTTTTTAACACTTCAAAATAGCGTAATTATAAAATCGGTCAATGGGCGCTGAAGAAGTAATATATATATCTTGTATCTCCACGTGGCTACACTGACACAGTGAGTTCCAAATATATTAGTTTTTAACTTTTTAAGCACCTTTGAACATAAATATTAACATGTGACCAATTTCAGGATCAAGTTATAAAACTTGACACTTGCTCCCACGTAATCAGAGTTATTTACATCTGTTTCCACTTCAAGAGTTCATTACATTTTCTTTAAGATTTCAGATTTAGGTACTAACATATTTTATTTTTCCTTAAGATTTCAACCAAGTTATAAGAACTTGTTTTACCAATCCATTAAATCCAATTCAGTTTTGTTTTGGTTCAATATCGGAATAATAGTTAAGTGAGAATGTAAAGTGGGAACATGTTCAAAGAACTGTGACTTTGAAATAAATATGGCGGTATTTTATGGCAACTGTTAAAAATATTTTATAATCCTTCATCGCTTATGCAAAAATTAACTATTTATCTGATCTCTAATCACTTTGGCAATATTTTTAGCTCTGTTTATTTTTGTCAGTGGTGGCATGAACATAGCATGGAGTACAGGATTTAATGATTACACCAACTTATCGTACAATCTCTACATGAATCTCTGTTGGTTTCTAGCGGCCATCATTGGTTCATTAGTTGGAGCTGTTCTAACCAACAAAATCCGAAAGAAAATATTCATGGTAAGCATGCAATTATTTAGATTGATCGCCACTTATTTGTTATTGTATTTTCCAGTTGATCTCCTCAGTGCTGATTCTTATTGGCGGCATTCTATTTTTGGCACTGCACACCTCTTTTGCGGCCATCATGATTGCGCGTCACTTAAATGGGTTTGCAGTTGGTTTTGCTTTTGTGCCCACACTTGTGATGGGCGGCGAAATTGTTGTAAAGTATATGCGTGGATTGGTCACTTCATTCGTGGATGCGATGAGTTTTGCATTTGGCGCTTTCTTACAAATACTTTACACAGCCTGCTGGAGTAGCGAAATCAATGCGAACTTCAATGCCAACCAAATGCATGGACTATTGTGCCTCATATTTAGCACTATTTCACTGACATTTGCCCATTTTCTGATCATCGAGTCGCCAGTGTATCTACTACTGCTTGGACAGGAGGAGGCAGCTATTGAAACTTTGCGTCGCTTGCAGCTACCTGCGGAGATCACATACGAAACATACCAACAGTTGGAGGAGCACAAGCGGTACATTGCCGTGAGCAAAGCGAAGACTATGTCGCAGAGTTTTGCTGATAGCGTACCAGCGCTAGTCAAACTGTGCATTTTTCGTGGTCTAGTAGCCATGAGCTTCTCGCTAATTGTTAATTTTACCCTAAGAACAACATCCTTTAATATTCTACATAATTTGAACGCATGGCCTTATATTATATTCGCCACCTCCCGCTGGATTGGCAGTTTAGGGGGCATATTTATGATGGACTCGATGGGTCGTAAAAAGCCGCTGAACATAAGCATGCTTATATGTGCCGCCATGGCTATCGGTGTTGGTGTGATATATTGCGATGTACACAAATTAACACGCTCCACTCAAATGATTGTTGCAATTGTTTTTCTCATTATACATCAGCTGTTCGCCGGTATTGCTGTGACGTCAGCATCCGCTTACCTGAGTGAGGGTTTCCCACTAGCAGCCAAACCCTACTGCATATCCATCGTATTTAGTGTTGAGATGCTGGTACACATCATCATTGGATCTATTTACCTGCAATCCACCGCAATCTCGGATTATTTTTACGTGCTGGGCGCGTTTTCGTTATTATTTATTGCTTTTTCTATACTATGTCTGCCAGAGACTAAAAATACGTCATTGTATGAGGCTCAATTCATATTTAGAGGCTTCTCAAATAGAGGATTTTCATAAGATATGAATAAAATGGTTAAAATAAGAAGTTACTTTGCATAATTACTTTGAACATTTGAGTTGAAAATATGAGTTTTGTTTTTAAAAGAAGTCCAATATTTCCATGAAATATGGTAGATAAAAACAAGGCCCTATTCCTTTATATTGTTTAATTTTACTACATTTTATTGTCTTTACGCAAATATGTTTTGTGCCACAAAAGCTTTGATTTTTCGATGCCAATCACCAATGTTGGGGTATAGAAATTAAACTTCGACTATTTAATTATATCAAATGAATTAAAAACGCCGCATTTCATAAAATTTAACTTATAATTTTTACTTTAATTTTTGAAAGTTATTTAAAATTTCGATGAAAATTCATTTAACTAATATATTTAAGAACCTTATATGTAAATATAGAATATGTAGCATTAGTAAAAGAGATCTTATATATTGCTTGATTTTCCTAAAAATTCAAAAATTTTTCCATTTTCCGAAAAGGGTATGTATGCAAATTGTTTTTGAAAAAGTTAGTATTTTCAAATTTGAAGTGGAAATTACCATTGAAGTCTATTTCAAGTTCAAGGAATCTTCCGTAGTCGTAAATGTTATTCTGTTAATGAGACTAAGTGCCTGAGAACGTGAATTCGAAACATAACTTTTGATCCTCGGTTTTCTTTATCCGTACGATATGTCATATATAATGGTTTATTAGTTCAAATTCTTTTAAATGTACCCAATATAACAAGAACTATTCGATCGTATTTTTTTTATTATGTATGGAAACAAATTACTGCTCAGATAAGCACATTATATTTAAAAAAAATGCAGCAATTGACCTTGAATTTAATTTATTTTTTTAAATTTAATTTCATTTAATATTATTTTCTTTAATTCAATTAATTTCATTGAACCCTCTAACCGTCCAATTTTTTGATTTTAATGAAAAAATTATCATAAACTTATATTGGGTAGAGAAACACAAATCTGAAATCATATTGTCAAAAAAGTGAATAGGCAATCTTCCACAGGTGAATTCATCTAACCCGCCTTTAGGCGGACTTGCCTGTTAACGTATAAAAAAATCAACTAAATGAAAAATAGTTTTTATTAATTTTTATTAGAAAAGAAAGTAAAAAAAAAATGATGAATAAACGTAGAAATGAGCACAATTATTGTTTGTGAAACTGTTGAAAACATTTTTTTTTTGTGGATGACAAGCATAAATTTAAATTACATTTTGTGCAAAACATTTGATAACGTTAACCATCAACTCTTATGTAGTGAGCTTAATTATTTGTTTGGGTTCTGTGACAGTGCTGTTAATCTTATGCCCAGTTATTTGTGTAATAGATATCAAAAAGTTAAAGTTGGTCAATTGTCATCTGGGTATAAATCTGTTTTAAGTGGTGTTCCACTTGGCCCCCTCCTATTTTCAATGTTCATCAATGACATTTTTTCTGTTTGCAAACATGCATCTATTCACGCTTATGCTGATGACGTTCAGTTGTATTTATCTAGACGTACTGGACTTATTGATGACCTATGTTGCAGAATGAATGAGGACCTCTGCTGCATCAATGTGTGGGCATCAATGTGATAGCAATGATCTTATACTTAATTCGTCTAAATCGTATGTGCTTCCCATTTGCAGAGTTAAAACTTGTGTTAATGATGTCCCTGATTTGCTTATTGGCCCAAATAAGCTAACTGTTGTGTCGAAAATTGTAAATCTTGGCTTCTATGTTAATTCTTCGCTTTCCTGTGTCGACCATGTAAATCGTATTGTAAAAAAAGTTTATTATATCTTGCGCAACTTAAGAATATCTGCAAATGTGACTCCAGTAAACATCAAACGTAAGTTGGTTATACAACTAATTCTACCTGTGATAACGTACTCTGAGGTCGTATATAGTAAACTGGACTCTTCGTCCATGCTAAAGATACAACTTGCATTTAATTATGCCACGCGCTATGCTTATGGCCTCCGTAAATTTGATCGGCTGTCTAGTTTCCGAAATGCAATACTTGGATGTGACTTGACAGCTTATCTTAATGCTAGAAATTGTATGTATCTTCATAAGTTAATTCATGATAAAACACCAGGTTATCTGTATTATAAAGTCCAGTTTTGTATGTCCAGAAGAAGCCATGTTTTAATAGTTCCGAGGCACAGCTCGCTAATATCTTCTCACCTTTTTTTCATCAATGCCATTAGGTTGTGGAATGCTCTGCCACGAAGGATTAGGGAAATCATAGGGAGAGGACCATTTAGGCAATCTATTCTATCTTATTTCTCTACTCTATAGTTTTTTCCTCTATCTCTTATTCTTCTACTCTCTTTACCATAATTTTAAACATATTTAATTCTGTTTAAGTTAAATTTTTTTAAATTTTTTTCATTTTTAATAAATTTTGTAATTTTTTGTATAAATTTAGATTATGCTGATATTTGTCTTATAGTTAAGTTTATTATATATTCTTTTTTATTTGAGTTGTTTAATGATCAATGTTTAAGCTGTACTATAAAAGAGCTTAGCTCTTAGTGTGCCCATTATATTTAAATCAATCAATAAATCAATCAATAAATCATTTGCATTTCCACTTCGAACCAAACAATCAGGCGTATGGTTAATTCCATCGTAACGAAAGTCAGATGGTGGTTTGTAAGCTCTTTTACCTATTTTCTCTTTCACTGAGCATTCATTCGATGGCCTACCAACTGGTTTTTTAGAATTTCTATTTTGAAGCGAGCACAAGACTTCAGCCTCTTCTGTACGAAAATCGTGCAGCAAATCTACCCATGAATTCAGTATCTTCTACATGAATTTGACGATGGAGAATATACGCACTCACCATAGCCATATCCACGAGGTGATAGAAGAGACTCAACGTCCATTTTCTTGTTTTCATACGGATATGATAGCGACCCAATAAGCCATCCATGAGATCGACACCACCCATGTGGTGATTGTATGCTCGGATTACTTTTGGGCAGTCGACTTCAGTGTATTTTTTATCTTTTCTATCATATCTGGTTGCTTTGGTTGGTTGAACTTGGTCAGCTGCAGTTAGAAATAGCTTTATACCAGCGTATGTTGAAGCTAAGCGTACACATTTTGTATCTTTCCACAATACAGTAGGATATATCGATACCAAATGCACTGCCCACAAATTCTTCTGAGAAACCTCTTTTCTTTTTTTTTTGTAACTTCTTTGTCAGTTGATAATTTACAATTTGGAATGCGATTAGCACAAACAGTACCAAGTGAAAAGATTACCCTACTTCGCAAATAAATTAGAAGTGGCAGCACGTGTAAAAGTTATCAAAATAAATTATGTGGTTTTTGAATTCAGGGACTGTTTGCTACAAGCGAATAACAACATTTGACGTTGCACCTAAATCTGGCACGTTTTCCAGCACAACATTATCACCTGCACCCGAGTACACCTCGAACCTATAAGAAAATCCGTATGTATCACACAGAACAAATAATTTCATCCCATATTTATGGGGCTTAGCTGGCATGTACTGACGTACATGTACTGATGAGCACACATTTGCTCATCAACACATAATCGTGCTGTTTTTGGAACCGAATCGAAACGTTCATTAAAATAATCTTCCACTGTTCTTTCTTTGTACAGCTGATAGTAGCCTTCTTCACCTTTATTTCTCATCAAGGAACTGTCATTGAGATGAAGGTATTTCCGAATTTCAAAAAATCGCTTCAAAATCATTGTGGTCCTAATGGCTTCAAATGCGTGTTTTGACCAGTAGCTTCTGGCAAAGGGGAACGAACACGTTTTGCCCGTTTTGGTTTAGTTGTTGCTGCACTTGTTGATGCGATTGTAGATCGCTCTAATTGCTGAATAGATGCTCTGCTATCTAGGATGTAGATAAAATATCAGTCTAAGTCTCACCTGAAGCGCTCTTACGTTATCGGTAGTGTTTTCATTAAAACCTCATATCCATGGACTCAAAGTCTTCATCAGCTATTTCAAAATCTGTGTCTTCACAGTTATTTTTTTCAGAACTCAGCTCGTCAATATCTGATATGATAGAATCCATGAGTTTTCTATTTCTTCATCAGTCATTAGCGACAAGTTTACGCGTTTCTCTTTAGGAGAACTGAACATTGTCTTTGGTGGCATATCTAGCACATAAAATTATAAATTTCAGTATGGAAAATAATCAATTTGACAGAAAAAACAGAAAAAAATTTAAGAAAAAGTGTTGATTAGAAAATATGTACACAACACAGAAAAGTATTAGGAAACCGGCAGGTCCGCCTTTAGGCGGGGTGCCTTTTGGGGCTGCTGGTAGCTTGTTTGTGTTTGGAAAACAATATACAAATTCGCCATCACATTAAGAAATAACTAAGCACTTTGATTTGAGTACAGAATATATTTATTTATTTTTTTTTTTTTTATTAAAATGCACTTCACTCAAAAACACAAAATTTCACTTTAACAGACGCTAGTGCGTGAATGAATGCACTGACGGATGTAAAATCAACAGTGTTGCATAAAATGCACTTTTTTTAGAGGCACAAAAGTGGATAGTATTAAAATATTTTTTGGTGGAGGTGCTATGGCGATTTTCCTTAACCCCGCCTTAAGGCGGACTTGCCGGTTAGAGGGAAAATTTAATTTAATTGATTAAATTCAAATTTCATAATCTTTAAATTTCAAGGTACACCCTAATGAAAAACGTATCATTAGTTTTAATCTAAGCTCAAAACATTAAAAATGTGATATTAACTGTTATTCAAAAATGCTAATTAAAACAAAATCTACCACATTGTACTGCATTAAATTTTTTATAACGCATTAAGTTATTTGATTTCAAAAATCGATAAGATTTGCTTGCTAAATACAGCTTGCACAACAACAATATTACGTTTTATGACATTCATATTATTAAAAAAAAAATTAATATAAATTGTTCAACCGCATCGATAACGCACGACATCACACAGGGATTACAAGCGTGATACAACAAACTCCGGCTAATGAGCCAAGTGTTAAAATCAAGTGATTGGACAAGTATAAATTAATTTAGTTTCAAGAAAAATTAACTGAATTCAAAGGAGAAAAGTAGTTGATTATATTAAGAATATTTAACACAGTAATAATCAAGCAACATCAACCACAGCAACCAAAAGGATTTCCTGTCTTAATCAAATTTTACTGGATTGGTCATATCATTTTGCAAAATTTTTATGTGAATAAAGCCAGCATCACCATTTGTGATTTATAATAATTGATTTCAGTTTAAGTTAGCTCCGCGGTATATTTTTTATAGATTCGAAAAATTTGCAATAATGTGCTTGGCTTGTGTTAAAATGCAATTTAGCTCTGCCATTAATATTTTTTTTTATTTCGGATATTGTGCTGTTATGTGCTCAATGTGTACTATGATGTGCCACATTTAAGAAAATAAAATTATTATTAGGATTTGATTCTATTAGAATTTTTTCGTATAAATTAGCTACACCATTCATTTATTTCCAGAATGAACTGGTACAAAAAATTAATCAATTTTTAGGCATTTTCGATGTGCATGCAGAAAATAAAGACTAACCATTTTTTCAGTGAAGTGCCCACTTAAAGTTCGACTTTTCATCATATATTTTATGTAAATTACAGCACAAGTAGAGAAAGTTACAGCACAATATTCCTGCTTCTGATAAACGCTAAATATATATTATATTTTCACTTATAGCATTATCGAATGTACCTACATATTTTAAAACACAATCTTAAATTTAAGGCACAATCCAAACACATTTCCGGGATTCTTAAAAAAAAAACTAACTTAAACCAACAATTTATTAAATTAACAAAGAAAATTTGCTGATCCTGAGTTGGGCACGAAATATCCACGAAGAAACATTCGAACCAAATATGAAAAAAAATGAAGTGGCCATTTCAGCCTTTGATAGGAGTTTGACCGAGCTTCTCATGATCAGTTGTGTTGTGCGTGTTGTGAAATGTATGAACACAAATAATCGAAAACTGGACCAACAAGCTTTATGCCATCTCCGAACGGCTTATATTCTTAAGGAGCTGTACAGTGTTTACTCTCTGAGCTTTGCTATTGCCTGCAGAGAGCTGACGGCCGGCCGAACAGACGATTTCAGCATTTACAACTTACACCTGCCGTAAGGCTTAAGTAAGTTGAGTTATCCAAAACCTTGGGTAATAGGTCATGAAACAGACAACCATGAACTTTGTGCTACCACAACACGGACCCGTTTACATTTTAACAAGTAAAACGTAAAACGGGGCATCCGGTGTGGCAACACGAACATGGAAGCTGCTTCACAAACACAAAGCATCACCCAGTGCCCTGCTGATTAGGAGCATTATGAATAATTACATACTGCCCGTAATAGCAGTACCAGTTTAGACTTCCGTAGCGACGTACTTTCATCCATCTACTGGTGGAGACGAGACCTACCCAATCTCTTGCATATTAAGACAGATATGCCAGCCCGGTCGTACCATTGCGCGACCCCGCCGGTCAATCTAGACCTGTGTAGCATTCACACAACCACAACCAGTACGAGACTCCCCGAAGGGCCAGCCCACGACAGTCATCTGGGCAACTCGATCCCGTCAGATGAGGATACACAACATCCCCGCAAGAAGACCAAGAAGACACAAATGCAATTATGAAAAAGTGCCTTCTTATGCATGACTGTGCTCAATGAGCACTTAGAGGCTAGTCTAACAGTTTGAAGGTGCCGACTCAGCTGGAAACTATTGCACATGACTGGTACCTACTTTGGAGGACCTTTGCAATTGCCACTCTCACTCTGGCAGTTCGGAAAGTCAACATCCAGACACAGAGTATTGGCCACTGTTCTAAGGGACTGCCGTGCTCAGTATGAGAACCCTTAGCTTAAAACAACCAACAAACAACACTTCCCTCAGTGACTGCCGTGCCAGTTTGAGGGTGCGAGTCAAACACTTGACAAGCAACACTTCGGAAAGCCGAAGAGTTGACACTTTGACGCACGCATGCCAACACTTCACATCCAGATTTTCCAGCCGAATTAAGGTCTCCATGCGGTGGATAGATAGGGTCAACCCCATCCGACGGGTAAAGACTGTCCCCGTACTAACAAGTTTTAAGGTCAATTGCTATACCTTCGCAGGCTTGTTCCATACCGATATACCGAATATGACCTGCTACCAAGATGGGTGCAGGACGTATCCTACAAACAACCCTCCTCCTTTATCCTGGCTTGGGACAGGCAGGCCGAAACCTGGCGGAGTTCTGACGGCCGAACAGACAAATTAATTCCGTGTCAGATGGGACTCGAATCTGGGTTCTATCGCATACCAGGCACGCACCTTAACCAGTGTGATACGGCCGCCAAGCCAAATTCTTCAAACCAAAATCTCAAAAGTCACAATCTCCAGAGTCTAAAATACTCAATACAAAATAGCATTAACAAAATAGCCAAATCCAAAATAACAAGGACAAAAATTCCTAAAAACCACAAAAAGTAATATATACAAAAAATATTAAAAATATAAAAATTTTATTTTATAGTTGCTTGATTTAATTATAACTTTATAAAAGAGTATTATAAACTCTTACGTAATAGAGATACACAATTTTTTAAATAGGCCAACAAAAATCTGTGATTTTTATAAAATATAAAAAAGCACTATACATAAAATTAAGCATTATGGGTATTAAAAATATGGTAAACTGTTCAATGAGCCTATACGAACGAGAAGATACTATAACTATATTTGTTCTCAGAAATGTTCGAAAATTGCTTCAGATTTTTCTTATCCAAGGGGGATCCATCCATGTTGGGGGTGAACAGGAGGCCCCTTCAGTCACTGCTCAAGGATCATAATAGCGGTAAGCCAACGCCGGTTACGCAAAACACACATTTTTCTGTTTTCCAAGTTCGGGGTAAAAAAAGTTTAAAAAGCTATATTCCGTTAAAAGTAATTTATTGCAAATATTTTTCAATTTAGAGATGGAGACATTCAGATATTTTTTAATTGAGATTTTGACTTGGTATATTTTGTCCCGTGGATATTTTGTCTATTGTGAAAATTTTGCCTCTTCAAAATTTGTACCTTCCCGTTACTTCTATTTATAAAAATGATAAAAACTTATTCCGACGAATAGCGTGAATAAGTTTATATCAAGTTGATAAAAGTATTTTTTAAGCAATAAAATATATTTTTTCAAATGAACACATTCACATTGTCTCAGTTTTATTATGTTTGTAATAAAATAAATAAAGATTCCTGTGAATTGACAATAAAATAAAGCAATAATGATAAAATTTAATCGATTCTCCAATTTGGTTTTGTTAAAGATTTACAAAGCAATACGATACAAACAAAAATAATTCTTTGAGTGTAAAATCTTAAATTTTTTAAAAGAAAATGTGTACAATTTTATAAAACAATTTTATAAGACTTTTATGTTTTTCATTGCGGCTCATGACAGCACATATTGAGAGTAAAATAGCACAAGCATATTTTCTTATAAAAATTAAATTGTGGCATTTTTTTAATATAATATTTAGTTTTTAGCAATTCTTCCAAATACATAAAAATAAATTTATATTTTTAAGAATTACATATGTGAACATTATGCCATGAAGCAACAGGTCGCCACAACAACAATGTGCTTTACAGAACAACCAACAGCAGACTAGAAAGCTGTTTCGTTGGTCGCTACACCAACTCATCAATAATCTTCTGTGGGTTATGCAGTCCATTAACTTTGAAAATCTTATAAGCACACCTTCTGCTAAAACTAAAGCGGAATTGCAGTTGTGTGCATTTGAATTTAAAGAGCAATGTTTTCATTTTCTTAGCACAAAGCACAGGCTCAAAAATATAACTAAAGGGTGATTTTTTAAGAGCTTGATAACTTTTTTTTAAAAAAAAACGCATAAAATTTGCAAAATCTCATCGGTTCTTTATTTGAAACGTTAGATTGGTCCATGACATTTACTTTTTGAAGATAATTTCATTTAAATGTTGACCGCGGCTGCGTCTTAGGTGGTCCATTCGGAAAGTCCAATTTTGGGCAACTTTTTCGAGCATTTCGGCCGGAATAGCCCGAATTTCTTCGGAAATGTTGTCTTCCAAAGCTGGAATAGTTGCTGGCTTATTTCTGTAGACTTTAGACTTGACGTAGCCCCACAAAAAATAGTCTAAAGGCGTCAAATCGCATGATCTTGGTGGCCAACTTACCGGTCCATTTCTTGAGATTAATTGTTCTCCGAAGTTTTCCCTCAAAATGGCCATAGAATCGCGAGCTGTGTGGCATGTAGCGCCATCTTGTTGAAACCACATGTCAACCAAGTTCAGTTCTTCCATTTTTGGCAACAAAAAGTTTGTTAGCATCGAACGATAGCGATCGCCATTCACCGTAACGTTGCGTCCAACAGCATCTTTGAAAAAATACGGTCCAATGATTCCACCAGCGTACAAACCACACCAAACAGTGCATTTTTCGGGATGCATGGCCAGTTCTTGAACGGCTTCTGGTTGCTCTTCACTCCAAATGCGGCAATTTTGCTTATTTACGTAGCCATTCAACCAGAAATGAGCCTCATCGCTGAACAAAATTTGTCGATAAAAAAGCGGATTTTCTGCCAACTTTTCTAGGGCCCATTCACTGAAAATTCGACGTTGTGGCAGATCGTTCGGCTTCAGTTCTTGCACGAGCTGTATTTTATACGGTTTTACACCAAGATCTTTGCGTAAAACCTTCCATGTGGTCGAATAACACAAACCCAATTGCTGCGAACGGCGACGAATCGACATTTCACGGTCTTCAGCAACACTCTCAGAAACAGACGCAATATTCTCTTCTGTACGCACTGTACGCATTCGTGTGGTTGGTTTAATGTCCAATAAAGTAAACTGAGTGCGAAACTTGGTCACAATCGCATTAATTGTTTGCTCACTTGGTCGATTATGTAGACCATAAATCGGACGTAAAGCGCGAAACACATTTCGAACCGAACACTGATTTTGGTAATAAAATTCAATGATTTGCAAGCGTTGCTCGTTAGTAAGTCTATTCATGATGAAATGTCAAAGCATACTGAGCATCTTTCTCTTTGACACCATGTCTGAAATCCCACGTGATCTGTCAAATACTAATGCATGAAAATCATAACCTCAAAAAAATCACCCTTTACATTAATTCTGCAAAGACTTGTTCCGCTCTTTGTTTACTTCTTTTCACTATTCCATACTTTGGCACCAACAATTCGTTGATATTAAGCCATAGAAGGCGTGAAGAAGCTTTTTTTTTTAAAAAAAAAAGATGACTCCTCTTATTTTCTGAGGTCGATAACTAAAAAATGGCAGAGCTAACTTAATGCACTTCTTTTTTTTTTTATTCGCATGCGACCAAATACAATCCAAGCCAACGATTTCGAACTTCAAAAAATAATATTATCGATAACATTAGAGAACAATTTTAAAAGGAATTTGGCGCGGCGTAAGCGACATTCTTAGTTCGTATCAGTACGTTAAAATTAAAAACTTGAAATTTTTTGTAAAATCTGCAAGGAGATTATCCCTAAGTGTACCGTAAATCTAAATATATTCAAAAGATTAAATGTTGAATGTAGTATTATGTTGATTATTTTTATATTAAAATTTTTTATTGCCCCAAATCAGCCTTGGTGATTAAGGTTTGGGTATATTTACTTAAGCGGCTACATATATCGGTAAAGCATCTAGTCCGCTATTACCAACACATATATCTCAACATTATTTAAAGTAGGTATTATTTTAGACATTATGGAGAAACAATTCGAGAAGTTTTAATTTTTATTACATTTTAAGTTGTTGAAACTTCGTTTTTTTTAATTCTTTTACATATGTAGAAAGGGTATCGTTTTGTTCAGGGGTAAAAAAAAAATGTTTCGACACTCATATTCTGAATTCTGGACTTAATATGATCCTAAATCCAAAAGGATATCGAAATCGGTTTGACCGTCTGCCAGCGGTTTTGATTTGAAAAAATCCCTTTTTCGCCAAAAATCAACGGTTTTTTCGGGCGTTAGTTTTTATCAATCCGAAATAACTACCCAAAAGTAGGGTGCAAACGAAAGGTATCTAGGATCCCAAAGTTGTGAATAGGAAAATTGTTAGATTCGAGAATTTTTTTAGTGCAACAGTGTTCAGAATTCGGTCAAAATTTTGGGTATTTTTCACAAAAAGCCCTATAAATCTGCTATTTTTAGGTAAATTCTAGAAAATTAAGTATTGTTAAAAAAGACTTGATGTAATCTATTGATATATATATACAAAAAAATCAAAATAGCATTGTAAAAAAAATTACTTGATGTAATCTATTGATATATATAAAAAAAAAAAAAAATCCAAATAGCAGAATTTAATTTTATAATGAACTAGCTTATACCCGGCGCGCTTCGCTGCGCTCAGCGCTTATTCCCTAAAAGAGGGCGTAGCTTCAGTGAAGCCATGCTTTTATAGTAACTTCGTACCGAGTTTCATTGATGTGTGACTTATTTCGAAAGCTTTACCGAAAATTTTGGGTGCGGAATAAGACCGTGCCCCTCGACCCTCGCCCAACACCCATAATATGTTACCTGTGGAACGGCATGTGTAAATTGAGGTCGAATACTAAATTCCTAGGCTGTGCGACCTATAATTCCAAAACTATTTGATATCGAACATTTTAGGTGTATGTAAGGTGCCTTTTACGATCGGCACCAGACTTCACAGGAACCCTCTCAAGGCTTTTGTATGAAAATTGGCTTAGCGGTTTCGAACTCTTTACGTGATATACATATATACCCACACACGTATATACATTCAGTCGCCTCACGATCTTTAGGAAAAAAATTGTTCAGTCCGGTTCTTCAAAATAAACCATGGCGTATGTTATGATGATCCCCAAAATATTTCGACGAAAAATATTGGCTGGTATGGAGTTAAAAAAAAACGGTCAGAAATAAGAGTTATGATAAAGTTCTTTTGCATCAAAAAATCTTACATTTTTCCCGTTGGACCAAAGATAATGCGGATTTTTATGGATTGTTTCAACTTTTTCCATATTATTTTCACTAAAATTCAAACGAATTTTTTCCTATACTACTTTAAGTCAAATAAATTGTAAAATGTAAAAAATGTGTACATTTTTTTGTAATTTCATTCAATTTAGTTCTTCACTTTACACTATATTTTATCATCAATAGATAATTTATTTGACTAAAAGTAACATGGCAAAACAAAAAAAAAAAAATTAATTTAAATTTTAGTGAAAGTAATTAAAAAAAAAAGTTAAAAAAGTAATGAAAATCTGCATTATCTCTCGTCCGACTGTAAAAATTTAAAATTTATTGGTGCAGACTGGAAGAACTTTTTCATTACTATTATTTCTGACCGTTTGCTATTTTTAACTAACACACCATTAAATATTTTTATAAAAAACTCGATTTTTAGAGCATATTTCAAACCATTGCGTGGCATACTGGTTGAGGTGAGTGGCTTGAATGCCATAGAACCCAGGTTCGAATACCACCTGACATAGGAAGTTTTTTCAATTAAATTAATTTTTCTGTTCGGCCGTCATCTCTATGCAGACAATGGCAAACCTCAGAGAATAAAAACTGCCATGAAAAGCTTCTTGAGAACATAAGCCGTTCGGAGTCGACATAAAACATGTAGGTCCAGTTCTCGATCATTTGTGTTCAAACATTCCACAACACTCACAACACAATTGATCATAAGAAGCTCGGTCAAAGTGCTTTCAAGGGCTGAAATTGGCCATTTCGTTTTGTTTTTTTTTTGTGGGTGGTACAATTGGGCGTGGCAAATTTTATATATATATATATTGACTGCCACTTAGAGCACCTGCATATCAAGTGTTACTATCAAACTTGTGCAACTCAGGAATAAGCATGATTTCGAAAAAGTGGGCGTAGATATGGTGCGACCACGGCCCTTTTTTAGCAGTTGCCGACAGTGACCATATGAACTAAATTACCAAATCTTAGTCTTCTACGGCAAAATCCGTCTGATATAAAGCATTTTTACTGATTTGTGGGCGGTAAAAGTGGGTGTGACAACATTTATATTTACATAGTGACTGCCACTTGGACCTATAGAACCGGCATACCAAGATTCACTATCAAAACGTGTACAACTCAGGAATAAGCATGCTTTTGATAAAATTGGCGTAGATATAGTGCGGCCATGCCCATTTTTTGTATATTGGCCGACAGTAACCATACGAACTAAATTACCAAATCTTAGTCTTCTACGGCGAAAACCGTCTGATATAAAGCATTTTTACTAATTTGGGGGAGTTAAAAGTGGGCGTGAAAACATTTATATTTACATAGTGCCTGCGACTTGGACCTTTAGAACCTGCATACCAAGATTCACTATCAAAACGTGTACAACTCAGAAATAAGCATGATTTCGATAAAGTGGGCGTAGATATAGTGCGGCCATGCCCATGTTTTGTACATTGGCCGACAGTAACCATACGAACTAAATTACCAAATCTTAGTCTTCTACGGCAAAATCCGTCTGATATAAAGCATTTTTACTAATTTGGGGGCGGTAAAAGTGGGTGTGAAATCTTTTATATTTACATAGTGCCTGCCACTGGTACCTTTAGAACCTGCATACCAAGATTCACTATCAAAACGTAAACAACTCAGGAATAAGCATGATTCCGATGAAGTGGGCGTAGATATAGTGCAGGCACGCCCATTTTTTGTATATTGGCCGAGAGTAACCACACGAACTTAATTACCAAATCTTAGTCTTCTACGGCAAAAGCCGTCTGATATAAAGCATTTTTACTTATTTGTGGGCGGTAAAAGTGGGCGTGACAACATTTCTATTTACATAGTGCCTGCCACTTGGACCTTTAGAACCTGCATACCAAGATTCACTATCAAAACGTGTACAACTCAGGAATAAGCATGATTCCGATAAAGTGGGCGTATATATAGTGCGTGCACGCCCATTTTTTGTATATTGGCCGACAGTAACCATACGAACTAAATTACCAAATCTTAGTCTTCTACGGCAAAAGCCGTCTGATATAAAGAATTTGTACTTATTTGTGGGCGGTAAAAGTGGGCGTGACAACGTTTACATTTACATAGTGACTGCCACGTGTATGCATAGCACCTGCATATCAAGATTCACTGTCAAAACTTGAAAATACTATGAATTAAAATTAGTGCTGAAAAGTGGGCGTATATATAGTGTGACCACGCCCATTTCTTGTACAGTCACCGAAAGTAACCATCTGAACAAAATTACCAAATTTAAGTTTTATATGATTAAAACCGTCTGATATATAGCAATTTTTTGGTTTGTGGGCGATAGAGCCAATTTGGGTTGTATGGGAGGTACCACGCCCCCTTGCCCAATCAACACAAAACTTCACAGGAACACTTCCCGAATGTTGCTTTAGTATCCCTAAAAATTTCATAAAGTTTGGTTCGGTGGTTTTGGAGTCTATATGTGATATACACACATATCCACATACCCACATACCCACATACCCACATACCCACATACATACATTCATTTTTATATATATAGAAGAAGATAGATTGCACTGAAAAAGTTTTTTTGATTGAGTACTTTTCACAAAAATCACTACAAAACGGATAATTTCTGTAAATTTAAGCAAATTTAGTATTGTAAATAAAAACTTGATGTAATCTATTGATATAAAAAAAATTCAAAATAGTGGAATTTATTTTTTTAATGAACTCTCATTGGAAAGTCTTTGAATTGAATTTAAGAAATCTCTTCGTGATTCCACTATTTTGAATTTTATTTTTATTTTATATTTTTTTTTTTTTTATTTACATAAAAAGTTATTTTAGTGTGTTCAAGTGTTATTGAACAATACTAAATTTTCTAAAATTTACCTAAAAATTTATGCAGATTTATGCGCTTTTTGTGAAAAATACTAAAAATTTGGACAGAATTCTGAGCACTGCTGTACTAAAAAAATTCTCGAATCTAATAAACTTCCTATTCAGAACTTTCGGGTCTTAGACACCTTTCATTTATTTGCACCCTATTTTTGGGTAGTTATTTCAAATATATAAAAAATTTCAGCGAAAAAACCGTTGATTTTTGGCGAAAAAGTGAGTTTTTTAAATCAAAACCGCTGGCAGAATGTTCCACCGATTTCGATATCCTTTTGAATTTAAGATCTACTTGAATTCAGCTCACACAATATGAGTGTCGAAAAAAGAGTTTTTTTTTTTTTTTTTGTGACTAACCTTAATATGTAGTATACATAAAATATCTCTTAAAACCGTCGGAATGATACAATAATATATAGTTTTCGGATATATATATATCGGATTTCAGATATCATCACATAGTTTTCCAGTGTGGCCATAACTGGTATATATTTCAAAAACGTTTAAAAACTCTTAAAACCGCTCTAAAATATAAAAAAAAAGCGAATAATAGAAATAATACTGAATTGAGCAAGCAATGTCGGTTCCGCGGCGCGAAAATTTTGTTTATTAGTGTAACTATTTTCGATTATTATTTTTCCCTTTCAAACGAGTACCATATCATAACATTCTACATGTCATAATTATTCACATTTAATAATTTTCACTTTAGTTCAAGTCAGGCCCGTAGTCAGGATTTTCCTTGGGTGGGAGTTTTGATATAAAATCTGGATGTAGATACCAGTTTAAAATGAAAAGCAAGTACAATATATGGAAATTTTTCCAATCTGAAACAGTTTTCTTATCAGATTATTCTTGAATGTGCCTTTTTTTTAAATAACCATAGAAGAGATGAGTTATAGAATTTTTTTATCAAATTCATTTTGAATACGAAGCATTTGATTTTTGTCTATAATTTTTTGAGAAAGGCTCCAAATTGAGAATTTGTAATTATTTTTTAAAAAGTGTAATTGCGAAAATTAACACAAAAAGTATAAACAAATATCACAAAATTTCGCATACTCAACAATATTAATTTTAAAGGTTAAATAAAAAGATTTCTTGCAGCTTATTAAAATCTAAATTAATATGAACCTTGAAAAATTTAAAAACAAAACAAAATTAAGTGTGCAAACTTTTTAGTTATACGCTTTATGTGGAATACCACATATTGTGTTAAGTTTCGTGTTTCACGTATTTTGTGCATTCTACAGCTTTCCAAATTAAAAAATAAATCCATTCAAACGAATGCTTTTCGTTTTGTGTCCAATAAGCTTAGAAATTCCATAAAAACTGTCAATGTAATTTTCTACAATTTATAATATTATATTCGTTCGAGGTATAAATTCAAATACATATTTTTTCGGATATCAGGGACTTTTGGAACATCGAAATCCACAACTGAAAATGACTCTTTAATATACAAACTGCTGGCAGCTAAATTCAAATACAATTATTGTGACTTTTATTAGCAAACATTATTCTTTCATTTGAGCAAAAAAATGTTCTTTGATTAAGCGAAGATTCTTAAATTTGTGTTGAAAATGTTGAAACTTTTGCAACTTCAAGTAAATTTACATCATTATCTTAGTTGTACTTACAAAACTAATCATGTTATGAGTTTAATACTCTCATTTTAATTACTTTTTTATATTTTCGGGACCATTTGGGCGAGGGGATTTGAACCCCTAAAATCCCCCTTTGGTAGTGGACCTTGTTTAAGTTTTATAAGCTAAAAAACCCGCTTTAAATTGGAATAGTTTAGGTGTTGTAGTGTTAGTGATAGCTGCTTAGTGACTAAAGTACTTCCCCACATAACTGAAGTAATCAACATTGATAAACTTAGCTTATCGCTTCCGTCAAGTACGAGTCGATAAACATACAGAAACATTTCACATACATATACAAAAATTGCATATATAAACAATTTTATTTGATAAGACAACAATAAAAGTATTAACTGAATCACAAAATGATCCGATACTTTACACGATAGCTTATTTGAAATACAAAACAATAAAAAAACTCTTTTTCACTTCGCAAATCAGTTTTATTTTGACCGACTTCGCGAGCGATTGACTGCTGAACGCGTTGAACACACTTTAAAGTTGCACAAAGTTTTAAAGTTTGAAAATAAAATAAATACATACAATAAAAATGGAGAAGCAGCAAACATTCTATCCCGGTAGTACGAGTACTACCTATCCAACTTCACCACCAATGACCAATACCTATCATAACGTAGCACCACCAGCAGCGCAATATCAATATCCGCAACAATCAATACCACAGCCAGTACAGCCGGTAACAGTCCAATACTATTCACAGTCTCAACCAATACCACATCCAGTACAGCCAGCAACAGGATGGTTTTCGAGAAACCAAAAAAATAAACCACAATCCAACTCCTTGGGAGCAGGTGAGTTGAACCAACGTGGAAAGCAATTATTGTATTAAAAGCAGAAAGCAAACTTTTTACAATTCTTAAAACTTATCATGGGCGTATTTTGGATTTTCTGAAAGTGGAGAGGAAGGGGTCTAGATAAGCACAGGTCTACATGAAAAATTCACGTATCTGATAGTAGTTCTGAAATTCTGAGCAAAAAGTATGATTTCTGACATAAAGTTTTTGAAGCCCATAAAGTGAAAGATTTACAATTTTCAATATTTTTTAAAACCATGTTTAAATAGAAGCTGAGATCAATGGTTCATATGCATTCTTAGGGAAACTGCTGTCAGAAGGCATTCCCTAGATCCAACTGTGCTTCTTCTTAGTCTTCTTGAGAAGCGCATTCAAAAGAAATTCTCATGAATTACTTCCTGAAGTTATTTCAAAAAGCATTTAATTGGATTCAGCACTCAACAAACCAATTCTATCCTTTTATTTAAAGTCTCAAAGTAATCTTCTTTTGTAGTGAATCTTCTTAGACGGCGATGTGACGATATTAATTGAGGCTAAAATTTCAAAAAACACGTATACTTCTTTATAACTATGTAACGAAAAAGTTTCATTTTATAAACATTGCATTTTGTAAACACCCAATAAACCACAAAACGAAATTGGGTTAGTTTTCAATTAGTAACAAAACCGAGAACTCGGGTAAGAATCGAATCTCTTATTCGATTCCAGTTCGATATGAATCCGAAAATTTTTAAAATAGCGAATACATTTTAATATAAAATTATACATTTTTAAGAAGAGTAAAAATTAAAACCACTTTCTAATTGGGATGCTTGGAAAGAAAATTACCCTTTATTAAAGTCACCATTATTAATTTAGTCATAATTTTTTTTTAGTGTTCCACATATGCTTTGCTCTACCTGCCTATTATAAATTTGGGTACAAAATTGTATTTTTTCTTTGACTTACGCTTAATTTCATTTAAGAAATTTTCATATTGAAATGAACTGAATTTATTTAATGATACAATATTTCGAGCTTCGTCTGCCAAATGTTACAAGCAATGCATATTGAAGGTAAAAAAACCTTCATAATAATCGATTTGGGTGAGTAAAGAAAATTTAAAAAATTTCGTTTCGAAAACGAATTGCTAAAATTATTCGAAAACGATTTGCTAATTCTTAAATATTCGTTTCGAAGTGATTCGTTTATATTGAAAATATCGTTTCGAGAATGAAGTGTGCATTTCTCCCGCTCTCGGATTCAATAGCAAATCGACAACGAACTTCGTTTTCGAAATAAATATCCGAGATCTCGGTTTCACCTCGAATTCGAAACGAATTCGTTTGGTTTATTGGGCACGTACAATGTATATGAGTGCGGTTTAAGAGAGACTCCGTGGTTGACAGTTTTAGGTGATCGCTGGTTTCGAATCTGAAGTCAGAATTTTAAAATTCAAGATGTCGGATAGGGTTGCCACTTAAATTTTTTGGTCTGATATTCAAAGGTCCGCCACCTAATAATATGTTTTTTACGAGTTTCAAAAATTTTCTAACATTTTTAGGGGTTTGCTTATTTCGCATCTGATGTTTAAATTTTAAAATTTAAGATGGCGTATAGGTTTGCGACATAGATTTTTTTTTATTTTTACGAATTTTTGAAATTCTGACAACGGATTTGATTTCGAATATCTGATATGAAAGTTTTAAAATTCATTCAGATTCAGTGACCAATTTTTACCTATAAGGTAGATAAGGTAGAAAAGTGCAATGCTAAGAAAAACCTTAAATTTGCGGTGGGCAAGATATCTGGAGACTGGTTCATCTGAAAAAAAATTTTTTTTGCTTTAGTAAAGAGTTCTAGGGCTTTTAATCGTTGATTTTTGAAAAATATTAATTTTTGACAAATGGTGGCGTAGAAAAAAATTTTAATTTTTTTGTGGGCAAAATTAAGGTAATTTTAGGTAATAAATCAAAAAATATGTATCAAGAACTCTTTCCTAAGCCGAAAAAAGAAATTTTTTCAAATGAATCCACTTCAAACTATCGAAAGTGAAAAATTAGTTTTTTTAGATTCGATACAGTAAGCTGATAATTGTTAATATCATCTGAAAGAAGATTAAAAACAGATAGGTAAAATAACAAATTTTGCCATTATGTTAATAAGCTGATCTTGAGTTCACCATTATAGGGGTTCCCCCCCCCCCCGTACCCCCTGAAAGTACCGATTTTCACATGCGATAGTTTGACGTGGTAGGGAGAATATTTTGCTCACCGCAAAATTTAAGGCCTTCGCGGCATTGCACTTCTCTACCTCATCGACGAATATTTTTGAGTCAAAAAGTTATGGATAAATCTTGAATAATTACACTTTAATAACGTAAAAAAAAATTTGGTCCAAAATAAAATACAGCTTCAAAACAAAAAAAAAATTAAAAATATGTCTTTTTTTAACAAACTACCGGAGGCCCTAAATACATAGATGCAATTTTTCACGTTATCTCAATAATTTTAAATCACGGACAAATATCTCATAATTTAGTTATCATAAACAATTATATCAGTATTACCAATTGAAGCACAAATCAATTATAGTGTAATTATTAAATTAACCCATTGAACCATAAGCGAAGGTTTTGCGTGAGGTGAGAGTTTTGCGAACGTTTTTGGGTAGATTTTTTTAAAATTTTTGATTTTTATTTTGTTTCTTTAAAGTGCTTGCTATTGAAGATTAAATCCGTAAAAACTTATCCCATAAATAAAAATTGTACTTTTGCGAAATTTATAAAATAGTTATTTTGAGTCGAAAAAGAATAATTTTTTATCAATGAGGTGAGGTGAGAGTTTTGCGAACGTTTTTGGGTAGATTTCTTTTTAAATTTTTGATTATTATTTTGTTTCTTTAAAGTGCTTGCTATTGAAGATTAAATCCGTAGAAACTTTTCCCATAAATAAAAATTGTACTTTTGCGAAATTTATAAAATACTTATTTTGAGTCGAAAAAGAATAATTTTTTTATCAATTTAGGCAAAAATTTCTTGCCTTGATGAAGCAGCGTCGCGTAAAAAATGTTTCACCATTAATTGTTACGTGAGAAATGAACCATTTTTGTTCATAAATGAGTTCAGAAATGAACCATAAGTGTTTTTTTTGCATTCTTAAATGAGTTCAAAAAAGATTATTATATATTATTATATCAGGAAACAATTTTTCATAAACGAACAATTTTTTGTTCATAAATGAGTTCAAAAATTAATCATAAATGTTACTTTTTTATATTTTCATATTCTAAAATGAGTAAGAAAAAAATCAAAAATTCGTTGATATTTTTATAGTAGTAAATTAAATGTTAAATTTTATACAAACGTCGTATGAACTTTTTCACCAGTGCGAATTGATTCTCGTCATAAGAAGGGAGATGGATGTACTGCTACACGTATGAACAACTATTTTTCTTTTCATCTATCGTGAAGTCTGTCATAACATTTTAACATTTCTTTTAAAAATGAAGGTCAACCCCAAATTGAATGAAAACCACGACAACATTCCATGCAAAAACGTAACCAAATAAATTCCCCAATTAATAACTTAACTATTTTGATATTTCACACATAAGTTGAAAGTTTTTCAAATCGGAAAACAATCACTCATTTCCGAACACAAAAAAAAGTTCGTTTTCGAGAAGCAATTCAGTCCGGTGATTGATACAAAAAAGGTTCATTTCCGAATGCCGAAAAATAACTTTTCTATGTTTCATTTTTAACTCATTTCCGAACAAAATAAGGTTCATTTTTGAGAGGCATTTTAGTCCGACGAATGATACAAAAATGGTTCATTTATGAGTGCCGAAAATTTATGTTTTTACCCGAAAATGTTCATAAATGAATTCAAAAACAGTAGTTTTGGTTCACTGGGAACAGAAAGTTTTTTCTGGAATTTTATATTGTATATCTTTTGAGATGCTCTCTCTTTTTCTTTTTCTTTTTTTTTGCACTAAAATCTTTCTTGTTCTAGAAGAGAAATAGTGTATACAGAGAAGAAGTTTTACTTCTTTACGCTATACTGTTTCTTTTTTTATATATACAGTCACTCACAGCTTATTTTATGCAGTGCATACTTTCAACTTTAAGGCTCTATAACAATAAAACTAACAGGAATATAAAAAAAATTTGGCATCATTTAAAAGATCAAGAAGTCTAATATAGCAAAACATTGTCATTTATTGTGAAAATATTCATTTAAATAGCTTAAAATTTAAAAAACAAAGAAATACTGTTTAATTTCATCTCACGGCTTATTTTATGCACTGAGGATACTTCTTAAAAATAAACCTTTTTTATTCATGCAACAGCCTGTCGGTAAGGGCCAATATTGTTGGAATTTGAGACACAAAAATAAATAATTTCTTCTTATTAGAATTCACTATGTTGATTTGCTTCTGAAAAGCCATAATAAATTTTATCTCAAAATTTGATAGATTAGAGTAGTAAAAAAGATATACGGGAGTATTTCATTTAATAGAAAAAATGTATTTTGTTTTTCAATTTGTGACTCATATCTCTCCAATCTTTACTTTGTTTATATATTCACAAAGCTCGCTAGTAGTGATCTGAGTCATAGCAGTCAATTGTGATTCCCCCCCAAAGATTCACTTTTAAACATTGTTGTCTGCTTAGTACTGGTATAAAAATGCTATTGAAACGGCTTATTTCAAGCAATATGTGTACAATAAATTGACTCTGATCAGACCAAACTGATAATTTTTTTAACCTTATCTGAGCGATAAGATTAAAATTGTTTTGGCATAGTTAAGCAATCGCAGTCTTCTTTACTTTCAATATGCATTTAAAACAATTTGAAAAACAAAAGCATTTCTTCTTTTGAAATAGAAAAATTTACCGCTTTCAAAACATATTTAACTTTAGAAACAAAAGAAAAGTTAACTTAAATAATTTTAAAATTTTCGGAGTATAACAGTTTTACGATTAATGGTAACAGGCCAGTATCCAAAGGGAGCTTTCGGTGTTCAAACCACCCCACAGAGGGCCAAAAAACTATAAAAAAAATGAAAAGGAGACTATTTCAGACCAACGTTTACATATAAATTTAAAAAAATGATGAGAGAATTATTACAGGTACATGACAAGAATTTCAAAATTCTTTTAGGATTGAAAGGATTGATTGAAGGCTGTCGAAATAAAACATTAATAAGTCCGATCAATCAGTGGCAGCGCATGTTTCCATATTGAACGATTTGAAATTACGGCCCAAGTGCTACACTCCCCCCTACCCCCCTACAAGGCAAATGGGGCGGAAAGGGCGAATTTTTTTTGACTTTGCTGCAAGTGTCTAAAAAATTGTAATTTTAATAGCTTTTTTTTATTTTTAATACTGGACAATTTTGAACCCGCCCCCTCCCCCTATGTCACACTTCGCCACAAAGTCTTTAATAACTCTTTTATAACTCTTTCATGTTCGTTTTGAACGTGAAGTTATAACAGCTATTTTCGATGACTGCTTTAGAGTAAGAATAAAACTTCAGTTCAGCACAAAAACTGTGTTTTAGAAGCTGATACACTTGTTGAGGGTATTTCTTCAAATGCCTTTTATACCATTGCTCAACTTAAACATACCCAGCAGGGAAGCGAGCGCTCCATTAGCGCATCTGAAGTGCTCAAAAAAATCAGCAGAGCGTTGCGTTCTCCTTGTATATAGTGGTGTATAGCGCAATTTATTAACATAGTCATGTCATCAGATGTATGCTCTCCGCTCACGCTGTAGAAAATATGAAATCGTAGCGAGAGAGCGCTTCGTTCTCCTTGTATTTGATATAAAAACGTAGCAAGAATTGAGCGCTTTGTTCTCCTTGTAGTTATTATAAAAATTTAGCGAGATCCGAGTTCTTTGTTTCCTTTATAGTACATATCGTCGGCCTTTGTCTAATACGATGCACATTGGGAGAAATATTGACAAAACCCTCGCATTCAGGGTTATTCCGAAGTTACGGGGCTTACTTATTTTTTCGACTTTTTGTAATCGGGATATATCCACCATTGGAAAAACACACCTAGCAAGTAATATGATCCAAAGGATTGGTCTCTATGGTCATCGAAAGATGAGCTTCCAAGACCGTTTTTTTTTTCTTTTTTTTTTTCAATGTTGCTTACACTACTGTGTACGAATGATTGTAGAATCTTTATTTAAGAATTAAATTGACTCAAACTTGATTTTTCAGACTAAGGGCATCTTAGACAAGCTTTTTAAATAGACGATTTTTTCCAATTGCATTTTGTTGGTAAGATACGAGTTCCTTAAATTGCACCTTTTTTCAAGTTTTTTGTATTATTTTTTTATTTTTATTGAGCTATAACTTTCATGATCCCTCCTGATTCCTCAAAATACTTCTGATCTGAAAACTTCGAACTTTCGCCTTAGCAATGAGACCAAATTTATTTGCAGGTAGTTGCGGGAGTTAGAGAATTCACAATGCAAAGCTATATACTCAATTCAATAAATTAAAATTTTATAATAAAGAAGTGAAGAAGTCAGGTATTTATTAGTTTTAGCATATTTATAATTAATGATATAACTGTAAAATGCAAACTTTTACAATTGGGAAACTTACTGATGGAGTATAGGCCCCTATTATGTATAACAACTCAACTATGTTGACTAGATTCAACACAATTTTTTTCGTATAACGAATTACATTCATTCCAGTTGAACCATGTAGTTTGAAAATTCTTAAAAGATTAAGGCAAACTACATGGTTCAACTAAAATGTATGTAATTCGTTATATGAAAAAAATAGAGTTCAATCCAGTCAATTTAGTTGAGTTGTAGTGCATAATAGGTGCCATAGTATTGCCATATGGTCCGTTATATCTCATTTCAGTATTGAATCCGATTATCCGATATTTGGTCAATATGGACGAGAATCCGACAAGCTGAGTGCAAAAGTTTCGATATGAAAATTTTTTTTCATGGCAATACTGGCGAAGTAGGCTCGTATTTAAAAGTAATGCAAAGTTCATAAATCTTTGATATTGTGTTGTTATCACAACTATAACAATAAAACATGCATCTCAACGTTCACGATTTACTCAAATATTTTACATAACTTTAGTACATTGAAATTTTATTATTTCTAATTTAAATATGTAATTCTTTCAAGAAATGACTTTTAACACCAGTTAAAATGTCTGATAATGCATTACAATAATATTTCATAATATACGGTCTTGAAACAATAATTAAGTACAATAACGAAAATAAAAGTTAAGCTATTTTCAATAAGTAACAAGCTATAGTAATATTCATACACTATATAAATTTCATAAAATACTTTCCACAAATGTTGACTTTAAAATTTATAAAAAAAGAACAGTTTTTATGCCTCAACTTTGAAAACGATGGAACACGGGTATTTTTTTTTTTTTTTTACTAACTTTCCAAAATCATTACCAGAACTTCGATAGTCATAATTTCTGGCTGTAGGGTATCAAACACTGGTGAAGAAAAACAAACATAGGTTATGTCAGTTTCTTCCATTAAAAATTTTGTAAGCAATACCCATAATTCAAGTATCTATCATTAATAATAAAGATTCTAGCGTCAAAAACAGGCGAAACGAGCGTTTTTGCTATGTTTTTCTCAATGTGCGATGTAAGTCAAAATAATCTATTGTTCATGAGGAAAAGAAACTGTTTATTATTTGTAGGAAGTTCATACTATGATGTATTCTTTCAAACATTTTACCTCACTTTTTTTTCAAACAAACATTTAAAACTAAAAAAAGGCATAGATGTACTTTTGACCAATCTACCTAAGCCAATCTAACTTTGACCAATTTCGACTTACATCCTATTAGAATTAGGGCGACGATATAAAAGTGTATCACGTGAAACGATTTAATGAATTTTTAGAGTTTTTAAAAATAATTTTTTTTTTTTTTTTGACATTAAAATCTAATACCTTTTTTTCAAGTGCAATGTTATCGTTACGGAAAGTGCTACAAATATAGCGCTATACAAACAGCAATATTTGCAATGAGAATGAAGCGCTCGTTATGTGCATACAAGTAATGCATTCGGTTTGTGATTCGTTCATTTTATTAGGTGTGTTTTTTTATTGATAAAAAATTAAAGCAATATTTACAATAAAATTTAAAATTTTGAAAACTGAATTCAAAAATTTGTTTGTGTCTAACGCACAACCTATATTATCCCGCCACCCTCATGTCACACTTTGTCAGAAATTTTTGTTAAGCCTCCCCCCCCCCCCCCCCTCCACCACTTAAAACTGTTACGTAGTTTATGAACAGCCACTAACACTAAAAATAAAAATTATATATTTTGTATCAGTTTAACCTTAGGATGGGCAATTAAGTTTGGCCAGACCAAATAAGACTTCGGCGTCAAAAATTTTTTTTTTTCAAATCAAATTAACAGGTGACAGTTACCTGAACTCTGCGGCCCTACAATTCTGTATCCAAGGAAGACTTTGGGTGAAGAAATTTCAGCTTCAGGGGCAGCCTTTTTTTTTTTTCTTGTAGTCAGACTTTAACTTCTAACTTCTTTTTTAAACTTCTATATCAGACTCTATCCAAATATTTCTTATTTAATAATGAATATTTATTATACTTTAGCTGTATTGATCATCACCACTGGCGGCATGAACATCGCCTGGAGTACTGGATTTGGTCCAACATTTATGAACATGGCGTTATACATGAGAGCCTGCTGGTTTGTTGCTGCCATAATTGGTGTCCTTATTGGAGCTGTACTTGTCACCAAGTTGAGCAAAAAAATTCACTTGGTAAATACAGCACATTGATTTATAGAGAATTTATTTATAATAAACTTTAACTTTCAGTTTATATCCTCATTACTAGTCACAATTGGCGGTATACTCTTCATTGCATGCTCGGACGATTATGCGGCCGTTATGATAGCGCGTCATTTAAACGGTGTGGCCGTGGGTTTAATTTTTGTTCCCACACTAGTTATGGCTGGTGAAGAATCTATCAAGTATATGCGTGGCATGCAAGCTTCAAGCGTTGAGGCGATGTCATTCAGCTTGGGCGCATTTCTACAGATCATTTACAGCACTTTGTGGGTATACAACAATGTGTACACCTTTGATTCGAATCAAATGCATGGCTTGCTATGTATTATATTTGGCATCATGGCATTGGCATTCGCCCAATTCTTGACAATCGAATCGCCAGTGTATTTTTTGGTGCGTAACCAAGAGCAGGAAGCTTTGGACAGCTTGCGTCGCCTTCAACGACCCGGTTTGATTACATACGAGACTTACGAACAATTGGAAGCCCATAAGAGTTACATCACTGAAAATAACACAATGACTTTTGGAGAGAGTCTTCATCAGAGCATACCAGCGCTTTTTAGACTTTGCGTCTATCGTGCCATGATCGGCATGAATTTCTCGCTGTACGTTAACACTGGCATAATAGTGGCCAGCACAGTTTCACAAGGTCTCACTGCTTGGCCCTTTGTTATTTACGGACTTTTGCGATGGATGGGCAGCTTTATAGGCATCTTCTTGATTGACTCAGTGGGCCGTAAAAAACCGTTGGTCTTAAGTGTGATCATTAGCGGTGCTTTGGCTCTTGGTGTTGGCGTTATATTTGGCGATGTTTACAATTTTCTACGAACATCTGAAATGACAACGGCGCTCATTTTGCTTTTTATCTATCAGTTCTTCGCTGGTATGATTGGGTTATCATCATCGGCTTATCTGAGTGAGGCTTTTCCACTGGCAGTTAAACCCTACTGCATAGCTTTGGCATTTATTGTTGAGATGCTGGTGCAGATCGTTGTCACAGTTGCAGCAGTTGGAATCCGGACATCCGACTTGTCTAATTATTTCTATGTCTTGGGCTCATTTTCGCTAGTATTTGCTGTATTTACTATACTTTTAATGCCCGAGACGAAGGATACAAATTTGCGTGAGGCTCAGGCTAAGTTTAAAGGCTTATTGAGTACAGGTTTCTAATGACAGTGGAGAAACGGTACCGACACCTGTAGGGAGGTACATAATTGTTAATTAAATCGACGAAAGAAATATAAACTTGTTATGACGTTGTGTTTGATTATTTATTTACTAAAATTTCTTACTTATGTAGTGGATCAACATTTTTTATTAATTATAATAATAAATTTTTGCATTCTCTCACTTATATTTTTGACATATTTTACTTCTATATTTGTTTAATTTTATGTTTTGTCTTAAAGGAGAAATAAATATTGTGGTGTGGATGTTTTTTATACAATGTACAAAAAAATAAACATATATTGCAAGAGAAGTATAGCAAAATTTCGGAATATTAGGAAAATCTATTCAATATAGCCAGCCATAACACTTTTCACTTAAATTTTGAACTTCAGTTTTAAATGTTTTGCAAAATATTGAAAAAAAGGTATCTGTGACATGGAAAAACTATGCGAAAATATACTGAAAAAAAGACAGATTTTAAATAAAGTTAAGTTTGTTCTTCATTTTTCTTTATTTTAAAGATGCCTAATTTTAATAAGATAAGATTTAATAAGATTTAACAAGATAAGTAAGTATACTCGCAGCAAACCAAAGTTGAATACTTTGTCGAAATCTCGACTAATTCGTAACTATTTCAATCTGTCAAACTATTTCAAACGAGCAACTAATCGCAAACTGATTGAAAAACTGGTCGATGGTTTTATCTATAGACGCATGGACCAATTTTTCAATTCCAGTACAAAAAGTTTTTCTTCTTGAAAACATCGCGCATATTATTCAATTCAATTCAATTCAATTCAATTTTATTTATGATTTAAGTATAATAAGAACAAGTTCTTTTAATATACAAAGTAATAACTTAGGAGTAAAATATTAGAATATTACAGTAAAATTATTTCTGAGTCTATATAAAACAAGAAGAAAAAAAATAATAAGGATAAGTGTTTTATTTTAAGTACATATTAATTATTTAGCTTACACAATTAAAAATAACATATTAAAACAAAAGGTGTATAGAAAATTGTTCAGAATAGATGCAAGAGACAAGGAAAGAAAAAAATAAATAAAAGGAAAAAATAAAAACAAAGAAAATAAAATTTAATGTAGTGAGATAGTTCCAATACGTGTGGTTAGGTAAAATATTTATATATAGCCTGCCTAAAGCTTCCAATTCCATCAATTGATTTTAAGTGGTTCGGTAAGGAATTCCACAATCTTACGGCGTTAATGAAGAAAAGTCTGGTTGAGTTTAAAAATTTGAAATGAGGCACTAAAAGCATTTTACTTCGAGTTGACTGGCAAAATTGCAATTTAGCAAAGAGGTACATTGGAGTCTTTGTATGCATAAGCTTATGGAGAAAAATACAGTTTCTGGCTTTAATGTAGTTAGTTATGCTGCAGCCAAGAATAGCATTCCTGAACTGCGATAAGTGATCAAATTTTCGAATACCATAGACATATCTCGTTGCATGATTGAATGCTACCTGTAGTTTATGTTCAGATCGCGAATCTAATTTGCCGTAAACGAGTTCCGAGTAAGTAACAATTGGTAATATTAGCTGTATCACGAGTTTACGTCTAGTTTCTACAGGTGTAAAATCAGCAGACATTCGTAGATTTCTCAAAACACAATATATTTTACGTATTATGCTGTTCACATGAACGGCACAGGTTAATACTGAGTTTATGTGATAACCTAGACTTACAACATTTGTCACAAGTTTGAGTTTTTTATCATTTATAAACAGCTGTGGGATATTTTCAGTAAAGATTTTTGAGGCTGAAATCGGAAGCACATATGATTTAAGCGCATTTAGCTGCAGACCGTTACTAATGGCCCATTTATAAATGTTACAGAGATCCTCATTTAGTCTACAACATAGGTCTTCGACAAGACCCGTTCTACGGGAGAGATGCAATTGAACATCATCCGCATAACCATGCATGGACGCATTTCTACAGATGGAGAAGATGTCATTTATAAACATTGAAAAGAGCAGTGGACCAAGAATAGATCCTTGGGGCACTCCACTGCGTACTAACTTAAATTGAGAACACTTCACACCTACTCTAACTCTCTGAAATCTGTCCGACAAGTAGCTTCTTAAAAGGCTTACGGCACTAGCTTGAAAACCAAAGAAGCATTTCAGCTTTTGACAAAGTAATGAATGATTTACGGTGTCAAATGCTTTGGAGAAATCCAGCAAGCATAGCAAAGTAATTTGGTCTTCATCGTAGGATTTTCGTATATCATCTAATATTTTTAAAGTAGCAGTTGTGCAACTATGGCCAGCACGGAAACCGGATTGTAAAGGGGATAGCAAGTTATTTCTGTTCAGAAATTCTGAAATTTGATCAGCCATTAAAGCTTCGCACACTTTCGACAGGGAGGGCAAAATACTTATAGGCCTAAAATCGTTTGCTTCAAGCGCTGATGATTTTTTGGCAACAGGCAATACTTTTGCAATTTTCCAGGATTGAGGGAAACAAGACGTTGTAAAACAGTGATTAATGATATGCGTTAGCGAGTGCAGTACATGGGGTAAAATAATTTTTAAAAATTTTATTGAAATACCATCCTCACCAACAGCATTTGATTTCACTTTCATTATGGACTTGTTAACATCACTTTTCCTTACGGCAGAAAATTGAAAATTTGGTGCAACCAGTACATCGTCAATCATTTGATTTACTAAACCACAATTATTATCGAGGAAAAAATTGTTAAGAATGTCAGGATCCACGTTACAGTCAGCAGTAGGCTTGTTTCCAATTCCTAGGTTTTTTAGATTTCTCCACAACACTTTAGATGGAAGTTATATTGAAAATGAATGCAAATAATTTTTTTATTATGAATCTGACGCTTAGCTGTTGATTTTGCTACAAACACATCACCAGTTGAAGAACTGGTTGATGTGAAATCACAAAAATCACAATTTTTTAATTTTTGCCAACTGATTGATAAATTGGTTGAAAAACTGAAAATAACACTTTAATTCATCTACACACGACTAGCTTTCAACAACCAGCAACCAGTTTATCAACCAGTTTTGCGATTAGTTGCTCGTCTATAGGGCCCTTTAAGGCAATCGTTACAATTTCCTTACAGCAAATATCGGAACAGTTACAATTTTTATACGAATTTATATTGAGTTTCAGTATGCGATTGCTTGTACAAAAAAAAAAAAAAAACGAAGTGGCCATTTCAGCCCATCGGGACTTTAACCGAGCTTCATATGATGAATTATGTTGTGCGTATTGTAAAATGTTTGAACACAATGTTCGAGAACTGGACCTACAAGTTTTTTATGCCTACTCCGAACGGCTTATATTCTCAAAAAGCTTTTCATGGCAGTTTTTACTCTCTGAGGTTTGCGATTGTCTGCAGAGAGGTGACAGCGGAACAGAAAAATTAATTCAATTGAAAAAACATTCTGTGTCAGATGGGATTTGAACCTGGGTTCTATAGCATATAAGCCACGCACTTCAACCAGTATGCCCCGGGTGCCACATTGAAAAAATATACCAAGAGGTAAATGTTAGTGCCAGGAACACGAATCCTCTTTCTGATTGCCAAGTCGACTGGCAGGTTAGAAGTTAGGTGAAGAAATGCAAGATAGTTCTAATAGAACTAAAATTTCTGTCAAAAATTGCATATAATAAATATATATGCCTGTATTCAACCACCCATTACAAATTCATTAAGGAGGTCTTAGGCGAAAATTTTTTTAAAATCTAATTTTTTTTTTAACTGATTTTTGTTGTGCAACTATTCAATAATAGTCAAATAGTCAAATAGTTCAAATCAGATTCTACAGCGCTTACAATCCGGTGCGCCAAAGTACCAATTGATCAAACCGAACGCTGTTAAAACGCGTGCTGTTCGCTGTATGTGTGTTTGTATTAGTGTATGTGTGCATGGAAATTTTCTATGTATATAATATATATAAACTATACCTTGTAGGGAAAAAATATCTAATTGTTACAATTTTGTTTTGGAGCTTAAATGCCTTAAGGGAGTATTCCTGGTAGGAAGGCTGTTTTTGGACCCTATTTGAAAAACTTCTCTTTTGAAAACTAAAAGAGTTATTTAAATTCTGTTTTTTTTTATTGCATTAAGAACATATAAAATTAAATAAGACATCTTTTTTCTTTGTACGAAGGCTTTTCAAAAAGTTGAAGGCCTTCAAAGTTGGGCGTCGAAAAAAAAGGTATGCTGCTTGCGGCCCGGATAGCTCGACTTCGGATCATCTGAAATGGAAAAAGTAAACGGCGTTAGATTCAATAGAAATGAAGTTCTAGTCTCTATTTCAATCATAATTTTGCGATAATTTTTTACAAAATGGCGGACATTGAAAAATGGAAAACTGATTTTGGGTCTCTTTTTTTGTAGTTTAGTGTAAAAAAAATATTCACAAATTGAATGAATCGTGACAATTCTGCGTCGATTGCACTTTGTTTTATCAAAATCGGTTCAGAGCTACGGGCGCAATCTGGGCCGCAAGCTCCAAAAACGTGGTGTCGAGATAGAGACGTTTAAGTTTGAAGTTATTTTTTTGCATAAAAAAAAATAATGAAATAAAAAATTTTAGTATGCAGTTTCAGAAATTCGACAATTCTGCGTCGATTGCACTTGGCTTTATCAAAATCGGTTCACTAGAACCGTATAAAGTGACTTCGAAGTTCAAAAACGTGATTTTGAAAAAAATCATAGAAAAATTTTAGACAATAAAACATTTTTTTTATTTTGTGAAATAAAGGGTCCGCCAAATAACTTTTTTTTTTTTGAAAATGCAAAAAAAAAAACTACTGAATATTTTCTCAAATTTCTTTATTTATTTGAATGTACAATCCTTCCGGCTAATAATGGAAAATAATGTGTGGAAAATAATGAATAATAATGTGTGCAGCTGTATTTCACCAATGGCTTCACGAATAGTGTCCTTTAAAGCGTCAATTGTCTCTGGCTTGTTGGCGTAACACTTATTTTTGAGGGCACCCCACAAATAATAGTCCAACGGTGTCAAATCGCAGCTCCGAGGTGGCCAAACGACATCAGCTCTGCGGCTGATAATGCGATCTTCAAAAACAGGGCGCAAAACATCGAGTGTAGCTTCGGCTGTGTGGCACGTAGCGCCGTCCTGTTGGAACCAAATGTTGCCAATATCCTCCTCTTCAATTTTTGTGAACAAAAATTCGTTCAACATGGCCCGATAACGATGGCCATTGACTGTAACGGTCACTCCTTGCTCATTTTCTAAGAAAAATGGCCCAATTATGCCTCTTGACCAAAATCCGCACCAAACAGTGACTCGTTTTGGGTGCATCGGCTTTTCAATGTAAGCGTGCGGGTTTTCTGTGCCCCAAATACGACAATTTTGCTTGTTTACATACCCGCCAAGATCAAAATGAGCTTCATCTGAAAAGATGATTTTTTTGGCAAAATTGGAATCTTCTGTAAGTCCCATTTCCCAGCGTTGTTCAAGCGTATACACAACAATATTCGTTCAGCGGAAGGATAAAACTAATTATCTGTCAAATCAGACATGTGCTAAGTGTTACCATTCAAGATATAAGCACTAGTTGAAAAAAAAATAGATGGCAGACCCTATACTTACATATATCAATCTGCAATGCCAGCCTCATAAAGAACTCCTTCCTCTTCTTCAAAAAATGAGGACTCGGTGGCTCTTTATGCTCTTCGGGCAGTTCTACCTTCTTTTGATGCAGCCAGAGCTCTGGACTCGGACCTTTTCAAACGTTCTTCGTTCCGAGACATGGCGAAATCATATGTGACGTTGAAAATCGGGATGCCCATTAGGTTCATGATTTGAAGTATTGGCAAAAAACCTTCGTTAAATATGACGGTTGCAATATAATTGGCAATCTCAATAGTGCGTGCGCCGGTGTGGATATGCTTCGGTGCGAATGACCACAGCACTGCGTTGAAAGATTCGTTGCTGTTTTGAGTTTCCGAGCCAAGGCATCTGTTCAACAAACCATCGGCTGAGAGTGCTTCGTAAATATGTTTGATTGCTTCCTGGACTCTCTGATTTAGTGGTGCATACGTATGCTTGAAGCGCGTGCGTCCGGTTTATAACTCAATTCAAAGCGAACTAAACGCTGCCAACATTCGAATACCTAAGCTCTAAAATGTGTATTCATTTATTTTTAAAATGTGTATACAAACAAGGTATTACCTGGTAAAGAACGCGCTGAATGAAATTCGGTGGTTGCTTCAAACCGTTGCATTAAAAAAGTAGCCAAATTAAGCAAATCGCATTTTGGCGAAAACATTGCTGGGCAAAAAAGGCCATATCTCCTAAGGTATTTCGAATTTCAAAAAACCCTTTTAGGACGATATTCTCAAATATCCAAGCTATAAAAATATGCATAAATAAAAATATCAAAAAAAAAATGTTTGCCAACCTGGAATACTCCCTTAGAAGCTTTAAATGTCCTTTTCTCGAAACATACTTTTCAAAACGGCCCACACTACTGCAAAGAAACTTGGTTTTTGTTTAATCTGCTCGTAATGTTATTCTACACATCTTTTACCAAAATAAGCGTCTTTGAAAAATTTGTCCTGGTTTTTACACGTAACAATATGGTCAAAAATGAAGTGAATTTTCCGACTTTTTGTTTCTACGATTCATAATTTTCTTAATTTTCCATATTTTCATTCCATTTTGGTGAAAAGAGTATATTTTTTAATGGATTTTTTTTTTCATATAATCTGGAGTAGAGCTATGAAGTGGGCTGATTTTTATATATAATCGCCATCTTTATATATAAAAAATATATGTTAACAAACAAAAATTTTTTTATACGTATACTAATGCTGTTAAATTAACATTCAAATGGAATTTTTTGTATATATAATAAACTTTTGACGTAGAATTACGTCATTCTCGGAGGTTAGTATAGGTGGTATAGGTGGTTGATTGCGATCAGTAATCGTTTTTATGTCACACTTTGAGCCTTTGGTGTGCTTAAAGTACTGATCGTACAATGTTGATGTCAGCACTTGTTGGTCTATTTGATTCTCACTGGCAGAAAAATTCAAATTTGAACTCTCGAACTTTTATAAATTTTGCTCAATTACATGAAATATAAAGCCAATATTTGATGTTTCTCTAATAGCAAGGACAACAACCAAAGCATAGCACAACACAAGAAAAAGCGTTACATGTACTGTGCTTTATTAAATCTATTTTTTATTATGGCTGTGTTTACAGAGAATCCATCTCGAGAGTTAACGCAATCTATATAGAATTATCTCAGCTTTTCAATAAAAATAAAAAAATAAATATTGAGTATTTAGAAAAGCTTTGATCTATCTTCGAATAATAGAAAATACTTTCCCTGAAAGTATGCTTCACAAATTAGAAGAACCTTAAGCTGCTTTCATATCATTTGTATTCTCGTACCGCAATTCAGGGTAATTTACTAATTGCATTCGTGAAACAAGTAGAAAATTAAGAGCTTAGTGGATCACAGCAAGAATCACGAAAAAAGGCTACTGATGAGTTGGTGTAGCGGCCAACGAAACAGCTGTCTAGTCTGCTATGTGATTGATACTCTATATAAGGTATTGTTGTTGTTATTCCTTCAGTTGTTTTCTTCGGAAAGCAACATTTACCTTGAGCTCGATAAAATATAACCTTTAATAATTGAAAAATGATTGGAGTTATATAAACACATAAATTAAAACTTATGGCAGAAGGTCGTAATTAATTTACAAACAAGAAAATAAATAATTTTAAATGGGGCAGGGGCATAAAAATTAAATTTTACTTTCTTTATAGGGTCTTCCTCAAAAAGTTTTAGTGAAGTAATATTCTTTTCGAAAAGGTAAGTTTTTTACCTAAAAGAACATTATTATTGTTTTTTGAATTCCAATAACAAACCATTAAAAATAAAAGAATTCATGACCGAAGTATTTTATAAGAGTAATACCATAGCTGATTGTAGCTGAAATAATAAATGTAAAAAAAAAATGTTTGCATATTTTTCACCGTTGTCTTCAAATTAGGAAAGTTACAAAAAACCCCAGAAAGTTACCTCCACAGTTGGCCAATAATTGGTGGAATCGCTCATATATTTCAGATTAAAAATATATTTTGTTTGTTAAAACTAAAATTTGCAATTTAATTTAGAATATATTTAAGTTCTACACTGCAGAAAAAATAAAAAATTCATATTATTACGAAATATTTATTTCAATTTATTAAACATAACATTGAATTTATATTATTTTTTAAACAACATAAAAATGAACAAGAACAACAAATCCATCACCAAATATATCAAACAAGAAATTCTACGTTCACATTTACGATACTATCAAAACTGTGACTTTTTTAGAAAACATCTTGTAAAGTTTGCCTTAATTTTGACTGCTTTTGCCTAAAACCTCCCTTAATGCTGAACGCTTGAAAATAGATTTTTTCTATTTCTTTATTTCAGTGATTTGCAAGCAATAATTTGTATGTCAAAAAACTCAAAAACAAACCAATTTGAATGGCTGTAAAAAATCAACTAACGAATTTTGAATGATAAAATTGGCCACAATAGTTCAAACTTGAAAAAACTAAAAATTTAAAATTACATTGGAAAAAGCAATGGCTGTATCAGAGTCATGAAATGCAAATAATGTAATCTGAAAAAGAATATTACGGTAAATAACAATTTAAATTTGAATTACTGCTTAAATATAATTAATTGGCTAAAATATTACCTGTGCGAGGTATGGCAGTCATAGGTTAAACACCAATTTTGTTCATTAATTGCAACTTCCTTGCACCCGCTCTGTTCAATTAATTGCGTACAAATTTTCCGTAATCAAATAAGGTCCTCTAATGTAGATATAAATAAAACAGGTTTTGTTTATTTTAATAATGTCGAAGACAGGCACATGTTAAAAAAATTTAGGTGTTTATAAAAAATCAGTTCGAAAGGCTCGTTCCACGATTTTGAGCTCCAAAAATAAAATATTTTTTGAATATTTGTTTTTTAATCTAATTTCAGACTTTAAAAGAACATACTCGGAAATAGTTGGAACACTCTTAAAAAAAACCCAACCTTTTCATGGTTTTCTGTTTTTCATGGTCTTATGTAGTAACAGTAAATTAACTTTATGGTTGCCTTGAAACAAAAAACTTTAAAACAAATATGGTCTCCTTAACTTGTCCATGATTTCTTGTTTTAATTTTGATCTCAATTGTCAAATTTTAGTTAAACATTTTAAAAATTTTAAAAGAGAGTGGGAGCAGCTGTCGGAAGTTACAATTAGTCTAAGAAATATCTGCAAAAATGTCAAGTTTCTTAAAATCAGCTATTTTCAATTAAACATGCAAATATAAATCTAAAATTATCGATATAAAGAAGTTCCTTCAAATATATAAAAATTGTTAGAATGGAAACCGGAAACATGGTGAGTTGTGTTAAAACCAAATAATAATTTTGATTTCAGTATACATATGTGGATTTGAAAACTTTGCCTCTTCATTAAATTCCACTTCATAAATTCTGACTTTATTTGACAGTTTACTTACTTACTTAGATGGCCGTGACAACCCGTGTCCGGATTTCGACCGACCTCATCAGCTCTCGCCAGGCGCCTCTGCTTTGCGCGCGCCTTCTCCAATCGGATACACCAAGTGCGGTTAGGGCTTTCTCAGCCTGGTCCATCCATCGGAGGCATGGTCTCCCTCGTCGTCGTTGACCAGCGACCCTCGCCTCGAGTACCTTTTTCGCTGGAGCTTCGTCGTCCATACGATGGACATGACCCAGCCAGCGTAGTCGCTGCACAGTTATACGCCGAACTACGTCAATGTCTCCGTAGAGCTCATACAGCTCGTGGTTCGTTCGGATGCGATAGTCATCGCCGACTCGAACAGGACCGAAGATTTTGCGAAGAACTTTTCTCTCGAACACCCCCAGAGCGGCTGCGTCAGTTTTCGAAACTACCCATGCTTCAGCGCCATAAAGCAGCACAGGTAGAACGAGCGTCTTGTAGAGTGTTAGTTTTGTCGATCGAGAGAGGGCTCTGGAACTTAGTTGCTTACTGAGCCCGTAGTAGCAGCTATTAGCAATTATTGTTCTTCGCTTTATCTCCAGGCTGATTTCATTGTTGGAATTAATGGCGGTGCCAAGGCAAACGAACTCTTTGACTACTTCAAAGTTATAGCTGCCGGATGAAACGTGGGAGTCTAAACGCCGCGCTCCCTTGTTTGTAGACAGCATATACTTTGTTTTACCCTCAATTTATCGTCAAACCCACTTTGGCTGATTCCTTTTCGATAGCGGCGAAAGCAGCGGTAACATCTCTCTTGGTTCTGCCGATAATATCAATATCATCAGCGTAGGCAAGGAGCTGGACGCCTTTGTAGAAAATGGTGCCATTACGATGCACACCGGCCTTTCGTACGATCCCCTCCATGATGATGTTAAAGAGATCGCAAGACAGTGGATCGCCTTGCCTGAAACCTCTTTCGGTATTGAAGGTTTCGGAGAGGTCATTTCCTACCTTGACGGAGCTGCGTGTGTTGCTCAACGTCATTCTGCAAAGTCTGATCAACTTTGCAGGTATACCGAACTCAGACATTGTTGCGTATAGGCAATCCCTTCTCGGGCTATCGAACGCAGCTTTAAAATCGTCAAAGAGATGGTGTGTGTCAATTTGATTTTCGTGGGTTTTCTCCAGGATTTGTCGTAGCGTGAAAATCTGGTCTATGGTGGACTTACCAGGTCGAAAGCCACACTGATAAGGTCCAATCAGTGGTTTTGTAATCGGCTTTAATCTTTCAGACAGTACGCTTGAGAGAACCTTAAATGCGATGGAAATAAGACTGATACCTCTATAACTAGCGCAGATTGTAGGGTCTCCTTTCTTAAGTATAGGGCACAGTACACTGAGGTTCCAATCGTCGGGCATGCTTTCTGATAGCCATATTTTGCTGATGAGCTGATGCATTCGCCTTATCAATTCATCGCCGCCGGTTTTAAACAATTCAGCTGACAGGCCGTTAGCAACGCTGCTTTATTGTTTTTGAGTCGTTGGATAGCAACTCGAACCTCTTCATGGCTAGGTGGTACTTCCACTCCGTCATTGTTGATTGGTAGCTCTGAACTGCGCTCTCCATGGGCGGCATTGGTGGAATCGTCGCCAGTAAGTAAATTGGAGAAGTGCCGTCTCCACAATGTCAGCACACACTGCGTATCCGTATTCAGATCTCCAGTTTCGTCTCTACAAGTAGATGCTCCGGGCTTGAAACCTTGGGTTAGACGCTTAACCTGTTGATAGAATTTTCGTGCATCCTTCTTGCCCTGGTATACCTCTAGTTCCTCACGCTTTTCCTGCTCTCTTTTCTTGCGTCTATAAAAGCCGCCTCTCTTCCTTCCTCTTTTCGCGGTAGTTTTCTCGCACGGCTCGCGTTGCAGCTGACTGCAGCGTTTTTCTGTATGCGGCGTTTTTTACTGCTGTCGCGATGCGACACTCCTGATCGTACCATTGGTTCCGAGGTTGCGGGCGCCGGAAACCAATGACTTCTTCAGCGGCAGCGCGCATGGAGTGGGATATATGCGCCCAAAGTCCGCCGGCGTCGTCGAGTCCAGAGGTTGGTTGGTTGAGCTTAACCGAGAGTTGAGCGGAGTAGGCTTCGGCAGTCCGTTGTAATTGCAGCTTAGCGACATCTAGCTTTCGTTGCATTCCTGTGCGTATGTTCTTGGCATTGTATAATCGCATGCGGATCTTGGCTGCAACAAGATAATGGTCGGAGTCAATGTTGACCCCCCGAAATGTACGCACATCTAGAACACTAGAGGCATGCCTTCCGTCGATTACAATATGATCAATTTGGTTTCTCGTTTTTTGATCAGGGGACAGCCAGGTGGCCTTGTGGATGTCGAGGTGCTTAAATCTGGTGCTACTAACTACCATGTTTCGTGCCGAAATCGATCAGTCTTAGACCGTTGTTCGTAGAGGTCTATTTGACAGTTTACACATTTTTAATTCGAAAAGCATTTTCGTAAATTTTTTGTGTATTGCTCAGTTTCTGAGAGATTTTTTTCTTTTTTCTTACTTTCTCGCTTTTGGCAGTTTCACCACTTTTAGTTCGAAAAGTACTGGAACAGACTTATTATAACAGCCCAAATATTTCAAACACAAAATTCTCATAGATTTTCCTCACCCATTATTTTTTGTTTTTTTTAATAATTTCTGAATATTGAAGAAACTCTTTGTTTATCTGAACAGTCGATATTGTTTTGTTTGTTTTCTTTTTTTTTTTTTGTAAGTAGGTACATTTATACCAAACTGTGACGAAAAAAACTAATCAAACCTTATCTTATCTCAACGAACGCATTAGTCGCTTTAACTATGTATATGAACAAAGCTAAAAGCCAATAACGGATGTTGTTGCTATTTTGGCAAACATTTTGCAGTCAGTCGCTAGTTGTCAATAACAGAAACCAGTGTGCGATATTCTTTTTTTCGATTATTTTTCCATTGTATATTTGCGGGGGCCCAACAATTCAATACTACAATGGCCAACCAATATCGAGTACGTACTCATTAAAAATATCAATGAAAAAATATAAAAAGAAGAAAAGAAATCACAAGTCAATATAAAAATATAAAAAAAAAAAAAAACAAAAACACAAAAACAATTCCTCTGCAGTATTATTTTCGCCATGTCCTCGCCGTTATTGTCAAAACTAAAGGAAAATATCTATCAATGCTGGCTACATAGAAAGCAGTTTCAAGCAATGACTGCGGGTAAACTGAGTACTTAAGCCGACTTGGTAAGCCTCAATTTACGAACATTCGTCTCTGTCTTTAGCTTCAGCGATTTTTGTGGCTGGTGGCATGAAGTTTGCATGGTGCATATATGAAGAACCTCCAGCAACAGCAACGAGAATTTATAAACAACTCTTGATGATCTCGTGGTTTATGGGTGCTATACTGGGCTCATTGCTGGCCTCAACAATTGTGCAGAAAGTCACCAAAAATGTTGTTTATGTAAGTATTTTGTATGCAGATACTCAGGCGTAAATCAGCTTTGAGAGCTATTTGTGGAATCACTGTATGTTTTTGAGTGGTGGCTATCTTATCCAAATTGGCTTTTAAATCATGCAAAAACTCGACATTTTTTTTTATTTATTGATTGACATCTTTGCGACGAGTTGGAAAAATGTCATTATTTAAGTGCAATTAGAACAGAACCACCTCTTGTTATTAAAAAATCAATGACGATGACTTCTAAATGATTTAAATAAAATTACGTTAAATTTTTTATTTTTTAAATATATTTTCACAGTTTTTTAAAATCCGATTTCCGACTTACGTGCCCGATTACCTATAAGGTGCGTTTAAAAGAAAATAGGCTGTTTTTGCAAAATAAAATCGTATTGAGTTAAGCTGAACAAATTTTTGCTGAAGAATGTTAAATTAGAAAAAAATGAATATTCAATTTTATTTTAATAAATATTTTTTTTGCAATAAACATAATATTAAGGTAATTTTTAAAAAAAAAATTCTTAAAATTTAAAAAAAAAAACCTTTTTTTGAAAAAATATTTAATATATAAATGCACAGAATTTTTGGACAAAACAAAAACTGACTTAAATATATTAAAAAAATAGCGATGATATTTGCAGCGAAAATTGATTCTATAAATTTCTCGTCGTTTTTTTTATTCTTATGTTATTCTTTAAAAATGCACTAATCTTAGACCTTGCATAGTTTCCATAGTAGTGAAGACCTTCCATCAGGGGCGTAGCCAGAATTTTGTTCAGTGGAGAACAAAATTATTTTTTCCATCTGCCTGATAAGTAAATAAAAAATGTGTCAGCCGTAAGTTTGTTATAAAACATAGACTAAACTTTAATAAATTCTATGCTTTTTTAATTATAAGAAAACAGGTTCTGAATTTCTTAATTTAATAGTATCTTATTAATAATTTAATAATTTTATTTTTCTAATGTTCAGGGGGGGAAACTGCCCTCCCTTTCCTACCCTCGCTACGCCCATGCCATCCATAGTTAAAACAATTATGAAGTTAGCTTAGAAGATAATTTTTCTGTATACATTTTGCATTGAAAAATTCATTGAACTAAGGATTTCCATTATTTTGATGATATGTGATATATGATATGTTATGTTTCTGATGTCAAAATAACAATCTTTTTATATAATTTTCAAAATCAAATTTCTTGATAATACATACTCTTATTAAAAGTTTAATTTTTATATATTTAAATACTATTACTAGAAAAATTTCTAGTGATCCTATGTTAAATCTATGTTGTGTATTAAAGTTGGAAAAAAATGGTATCATTAGTTATAAGTCCGAGAGGCAGCGTTGCTATTTTTCAAGGATTTCTGAAACAATAGTTTTTGTATAATTTGATTGTTTATGTACAATAAATGATCACAAGCTTCAGCTGTTAGCATCTTTCTGGAGCTGACTGTGAAAAAATGTTAACTATGTAAAAAAAAGGTAAAAAAGAAATCATTTCTGAAGTCTCGAAAATTTTTAGAGTTATCGTTTGAATAGCTATGTTTAAAAAAATAAGTCAGCTGCCGTCTAAATCAGTATTAAATCAGTATAAAAAATAAAAATCAGTATTACTCGTCAGCTACCGTCATGGACTGGTGTTAAAAAGCGAGGTTAGAAAATTATTTCTGAAGCTACGAAACTTATGTAGCGTATTTATAACACCTTCAACAGGATAAAAAAAATAATCAGCTGTGCTTCTAGTGATGGTAAAGTCGTCAGCTAGAGGGCTAAAGGTCCGAAGTGTGCATAAGATCACAGCTTAAAGCAATTTTTTTAACTAACAAACTGACCTTCATTCCACTATTATCTCTTCAGCTGACTATTGATTTCATTAAGTATAGTACTTAATCTGTTAAATATAAAAATTTCAAGATTTATTAAATTGATTTAACCCTGATTTTGGTAGTTTAAGCTTTTTTTATGAACATTTTTTTTTTTTCTAACAATTATATTTTTTATTTTTTTATTTTTTCACAGCCAGCTCCATAAGGCCCGATTCAGCTGATGCTCAAATCATTAAACGACTCATTGGAAAGAATCATTTAAGCAAGAAATCATATTTCAGAAATGATTTTCCGTTTGCAACGCTGCCTCTCTGACTATTATGAATACAATCATTAAATTTAAAACAAAACCGTATCGAAGCTAACCCCCCCCCCCCCCCCCCCCGCGGCCATATTGAAGTATATTCGAAGTCTTTAGCCACAACAAACACGATGATATTCAGTTTTATATATTAACGAAAGTTTTCCTATTTTGATGACTTCATTTTGTATGGGAGGTAGGCGCGATTTTGATCCAATTTTGCTATATATCAAAGCTATTTTTGTGGATATTTTTGTGGATTTTTAAGAGATTTTACGTTTAAAATAAAGCGACTTTGTATGGGAAGTGGGCGTGGTTTCGATCCGATTTTCCAAATTTTATAGACAGAATTAAGACTGAAGAGCAAAGCTTATTTTTGTGGAATTTAAAGACATTTTACGGTTAATATAAAGTCACTTTGTATGGGAGGTAGGCGTGGTTTTCATCCGATTTGGCCCATTCTCGAACTTGATCTTCCCTTTTTAAAAATAATCCCACATTTTGAATTTCATCGCGATAGCTGTAAAATTGCGGCTGTAATCGTGTCGACAGACGGACAGACGGACAGACAGACGGACAGACGGACACACGGAAATCAACTCATGAGATGATGCTGATCAAAAATATATATATTTTTCTATACCTGCCACGCCTCCTTCTTGGCGTTACAAACGGAATGACAAAGTTAATATACCCCTCACGCAGTACGCGTTGGGGTATACAAATTATATTAGTTATTCATTTTTAAAGCAAAATTCACCTAAAATGGGCTAAATTGGTTTTATAAAAACATTTCAAGAGCTCCTATTCGAAGATGACGAAGTTCTAAAAAATTAAAATCAGAGATATTTTGGGTTGTTTTTTGTAGAGTTTTCATTTTTCAACAGCGATTAAACTATCATAAAATGGTCAAATCTGGCAGTACCACTGTAATTTCCAGCTGGTCAAAAACTAAAGCCGAATGACCAACAAAAAAATCTACTGAAAGTCAACCAACTTTTTTATCTCAATAATGTGTTCCGTGATGAGGATCATTTCTGGCTCAATGGGCATGCAATTAAGAAAATTTACTGCATTTGGAGTAAAAAAATCTACGAGAGTATCTCCAAGCACTATTAAATCCACAAAAATGCACTGCTTGGTGCGCTTTATGGGCCGTGCGCTATGATATATTACCCAAAAGAAGAATCGAAAAAAGCAATAAAAATCACCGAAAAATGGACCAAAACGAAATTTTTACCAACAAAAACGAAAAAAAAACTTGCTACGAAATGAGCAGAATTTTCAAGGCTCATTTTCTTTAGGCCCGTTCAAGTTCAATGAATCATGCTTAAAAATTTTAAAAAACATTTCGTGCAAGGAACGAAAAATCACCAAAAGATATGAAAAATCACCCAAAAACTAAGCGTGTAGTTTCGCCTAAAAAACAAAAACACAATTTCTCTTTTTCAAATGAAAAAATCAAATCAAACCAAATTGGCATTGGGAAAATATTGGATGATTTTTATTTTTTTTTTTACGGTTTTTCTTTTGAGCGATATTTCAAAGCGCCTATGGACCGATGGAGGCATTCTTCATTAAAAATTAAGCCGGTTGACGTTAACTTCAACAGCGAGCGCTATAGGGCCAAATGAATGGGAAAAGGTACATTTATACATTATTTATAAAGTACATTTGCATACATTAATACTACATTTTTTTAGTTAGAAACTGATAAAGTTCATATATAATAAACTGTTCAATTTCCAAATTATTTAAGTCCATATATATTTAGATCAAAACTAGCCCATGATACAATTATTACAGGTAATATTAATAGAACTGACATAGTTGTCAAAAGTGGCTAAATATTGTCGAAATAAGGTGATGACAAGTAACGGTGTTGTTTTTCATAACATAAAAAGGAACTTTTTTAAGAAGGGACAAAAATATTTATTAAAATGACACATTTTAAGGATTCGGCTCATTAATTAAGTTTTGCATTGTTTTAAAGAGAAAATAAGAGATGGGAATATATATTAAGGAGGATAAGATATGTTTAATGGATATCCCAATGCGTCGTCTTGCGCAGTTTTTTTTTTCGTAGAAATAGGTATATCTCAGTAAACAATTACACTAGGACAACGGTACCCAACCAGTGGGTCGGGTGGTTGTAACGGAAGGATTACAAATGGGTCGCAACTTGATCTTGGAATTATTACACACTATCGAATGAAACATTAGAAAAGATAAAAGACAGAAAAACAAAAATTGAGTATGGCACCTTGTTCAAAAAGAAAGGTTCATTCACACTGTAAACCGGACTTAACTGTCCGTTTCGAAAATTTTTTTTTTTTTATTAGGTTGCCACATGTGTGTATGACAAGGCTGCCAAATATCAGCGTCTCTCGTTGACATATGGTAACGGAAGAAAAAATTGGGCAACGAGTTTGTATCAAAATTTTGTGTGAAAATGGTTTCAACTGTGCCGATACGCGGTAAATGTTGGTGAAATGTTACGGTGACTTTGCTCTATCGTATCAGAAAGCAAACAAGTAGTTTAACCGATTTGTGAGTGGCCAAGACGAAGTAGAAGACGACCCTCGTACCGGGTGGCCATCGTGTTCGACTACCGAAGAAAACGTTGAAAAAATCAAAGAAATGTTGGTCAAAAATCGCAAATTGACGATTAGAGAGATGGCAGAGATACAAAAAAGAGACCGAGTTGCTATCGCGAAAGACATGCTGGAAATGTCTTTCGAAAACGACGAATCATTCATCGAATCCATCATTTCTGGTGATGGCACATGGGTATACGAGTATGACACGCAAACCAGGCATCAGGCGAGTGAATCAGGCTCAATTTTTTCTTCCATCGTAAAAATCGAAGACACGAAAAAAGTTGTTGTAAACAAAACACTGTCTCTTTACCAAATGTCAACGAGAGACGCTGATATTTATTTGGCAGCCTTTTCATAGACACATGTGGCAATCTACAAAAAAAAAAAAATGTTCGAATCGGACTGTTAAGTCCGGTTCACAGTGTGAATTAACCTTTATTTTTGAACAAGGGGTATATTAGAGCGGTTCGATTTGTATGGAAAAAAATTGTGCTACCAAAGGACTCTTAATTTCTGATTCTATTTACATTCAATACTAAGCAAAAAAGTCCATTACACCATAGGTGTACGATTAACTTCGAGGCGCACCATTTTTAATTAAAAATATAATTTTAACAATATAATTCACAGTACAACAAAATTGAAGTTTTTGAAAATCCCAAAGGATTTCTCAACGGTTTCTAAAGGTTTTGGGTACGCTCAATCCGAATCTGAAGTCAGAATTTTCGGGGCACCCTAGGTTTTCGTGCTACATGGAAAGGCAACCCCTTATCAACCTTCAGTTAAGTAAATCGGAGAGGGTGATATGGATTACCAGCCCCCATTACTTTTTTAAATCAAACATTTTTTCCTTTAGGGCCCATCCCCTCTGACCCTTCTTTAGGGGAGCTCCCATACAAATATTATGATTTTTGTATATTTTTATAAATATTTCCCTTTTGAGTATTACGAGTATTAAGAGGAATATTTTTTCCTTTGGAACCCATCCCCTCCGACTTCTCCTTAGGGGTTTTTAACCAGCAGTCACAACACACAGTTTTTAATCTGAAATGTTTTATTTTATTGCAGTTTTATAATGGATACTTCTACTTTGTTTCCCCAAATTGCTTTTAATTGCAGCACATTTTGAGATTTTTCGGCTAAAACATATTTTATAAAAATAATATATTTTGAATGTAATTTCAATATAAAATTCCTTGAACTTATCAGTTGAGTCATCAACTAAGAAAAAAATTCAGTCAACAATATATATTTACTTTTTATAAACTTGCAACCTTAGAGGTGTAAATTTCACATCTTTCTAATCTCCACTACTTCTTAATCTTTTCTTCTTAAATCATTGAAACTTCGAGTCGGACAAAATAATAATAAATCATTTAAAAAATGAATGCCACAGCTAACTGAACTCTTCCTTCAAAAGTTCTAAGTTCTAAAGATGTCAAAATGCTTTTTTTCCTTTCCAACTTGCAACACTTTATAATATATTTTGCACTTTCAGTGTTCCAGTGCTGCGCTTCTGATGTCCGGTGGCCTGCTAACATTTATATATCCTGCCCAGATTGTATCACTTTTTTGCGGCAGCCTACTCGAAGGATGCGCCTACGGCCTTTCACAGGTGCAGTCTTTAGTCACCGTTGGTGAGCTGGCAAACAAAAATTTGCGTGGTCTACTCGTTGCCAACGAAAGGATTGCACTCTGGGCTGGCATTTGTGTGCAGCTACTCTACACACGCTTCTGGTATGCATATCCGTTGGCGACAAGTGGCTACACGCTGCATGTGAATCAGCTGCACGGCTTAATCATTGCATGTCTGGGATTTATGGCCACATTGCTGACTATGCTACAACGCTTAAATTCACCGACGCTTTTGAAAACCACACTTATGGTGCCACACATTGTGGAATGTGGTATGCAGGAGGCACAACCATTGCAGAAAAAACAAATGCAACAACACCCACGCTTCGTTAAAACAACTGACATAACGGATTGTGTACAGGGGGTGGAACCGTGTGGGCCGCTGCATTTTAGATTACGTCTGCTGCCTCTGATGCAGATTCTGATGATGCGCGGTTTTGTAGCGCTTTCAATGTCGCTGCCATTTAATCGCGCATTTCTTACGTCCAGCTGGAGTGGCTTTGCCTGTGACACAAACTGTCTGCACCTTTTAGCTGGTCTCGGTCTGCTGGGCAGTGTTGTGGGTGGCCTGCTCGTCGATGCGCTTGGACGACGTCGGTTAGCGGTAAGCTCTTTGCTGCTGGGCGGCATACTTATTTTTGTTGTTGGCGGCATATTTGACCACGCACAAAATTGCCATTCGGTCATCATGGATCGGATGGATTTTGAAATAGCCGCCAGCCTACAGCTGATGTTTCAGTTTTTCACCTGCATGGGTGTAGGAGTGGTCAGCAGCGTGTATCTCGTGGAGGCGTTCAGTGGACATGTGAAATCCTTGTGCATCGCTGCGGTTTTATCCTTCGAGCATATCCTTCAAATCGGGTTAACTTTGATGGTTTTTCGCTTGGATTATTCGAATGGAAACCTATTCTTTGGCGTGGGTTCGTTGAATATGATTTTTGGACTAATGGTATTTTTCTGCATGCCTGAAACTAAGCTGCTCAGCTTAGGCGAGTGCCTGATGAAATTCAATAACGTATTATAAGTAAAGATTCTGTATTTTGAACTTTTTTGTTGTTTATAATAAAAGACGTGAGGTTTTGGGGGGAGCAATAAAACTCAACTCAAATTTTTAACAAGGATCTATTTTTTTTTTTTTTAATTTATGATTAATTTATAATTTATTTTTCATTTTTGCATCATATTTTAATTCAAATTAAAGAAATTCGTAAAATAAAATCACAAGAAATATTTGAAATAAATATTGACTGGTGTTTATTATCTCACATTATTGGTCGTAATTTTTATAATTATACCACGGATTTTTGTTCTCGATAGTTTGATTTATTTGTAAATGCATCTTCTAAATCACTAAAAAGATAAACTAATTTCTAAATCATAGTATAAAAAAACGAGTCAACTAAAAATCGTAAATTTTGGCATCACACAGAAAAAAAAGTCGTGACGTCATAATTAATGACAAAAATCGTCAAAAATACGATAATCATCAATGTTCCCAACAATGAGCACAATTTTATTTTTTAAAAGCTACGAGCAATAACGAAAAACTTCGAAGTTTATAAAAAAGACACAAATTGTACATCCGTACCAAAGAACTCAGGCACAAAAGTCTTGAGTACACCGAAAGAAAAAAATGTGGTAAATTTTAATATTTACATTTTGATTTAACTATTTTTACTAATAATTTAGATTCAAAGAGTAAAGTATTTATTTTGTAAGTTGTATCAGCTTTAATATTTATTTAACAATAAGCATAGTTAATTAACAAAGTATTAATATTTAAATAAACAGCAGAATTAAATGAATTAAAGTGTAAAAATATATATAATTCAAATATTTTGCAAAGTTAGAAATTAGTATTTTCGATTATGTTTAATTTTTATATCAATACTTTTTATTTTTGACTTAAAATGTTATCATATTTAGTTTAAATATTTTTCTTAACAAAATTTAAATATATTTTATAAGAATATTTTTTAAGCTTTATGATAAATATGCTCATGAAGTAACAGGTTGCTACAACAAACCACCAGAAGACTAGCCAGCTGTTTCCTTGACCGCTAAACTAACTCATCAGTAATCTTCTGTAGCTTCTATAGACCATCTACTTTGAAAAGCTAATAGGCACAACTTCTGCAAAACCAAAGCGGAATTATATGTGTTTTTCTTAATATCGATTTAATATTCCGAAGTCTATATAGTTTAAATATGTTGCGTAGTTCAAGTAAAATGTTTTCATATTCAATCCAATCATTTTAATTTTAATAGTTTTCATAATTAATCCAATTTGTGGTAATTTTTGATTTAAATGTGTTGCATAATTTAATTAAAAAGTTTCCATATTTTAATCCAACTGTAATTTTAAAATGTTTCTATCTTTATTGAACAATTACAGTTCCTTATGATAGTTCTTATTATAACTTACTTACTTTTTGCAGTACAGAGTATGTAGTCGGAAGTTATGGTATGTAACGGGTAATCGATGATGGGAAATCGGTTCTTGTGACTGGTAATCGGTTCTTATGACACTTAATCGGTTCGGGGTGATCGGCTGTATTGACATCTAGACGGTTCTTATGATATTTAATCGACTCGGGGGATCGGTTCTTATAACAGGTGGTCAGTTCTTATCTAATCGGATCTTGTGATATTTAATCGGTTCGGCTGATTGGTTTTTATAACAGGTGATCGGTTCTTACGATGTTTATTCGGTTCGGGTAATCGGTTCTTATGACAGATAATCGGTTCTTATGACAACTAATCGGCTTTTTATTTATTTAATCGGTTCGGCTGATCGGATCTTATGACAGGGGATCGATTCTTATCTTATCGGTTCTCATGATATTTATTCGGTTCGGGTGATCGGTTCTAATAACAGGTGATCGAATCTGTGACGCAGCCTATGTACAGCAACAAAACTTCTGCGGCAACAGCGTCTGAAAGCTGTATCAGGCAGAGGTCAGACGGCGCAGCGAGCAGAAGTGGTGCCGTCGGAGGCTAAAAGTTTCGCTAAAGCCAATTGTGTAAAGCTTGAGTTCTGGCGCAAGAGCCGCCGAAGCAGCACAGCGAGCAGAGTCCGAAAAATTTACGAGGTCAGACAGCAGCGAGGTTCGACCGTGACGTTTGGAGCACGGCAAACTGAATCCAAGCGTATGGTATGAGAAAAATGTATATACTAAAAGCTTTATGTTAAAGTATTAAGCTAAACAAGGAAGCAGAGGTTGCTCCTGATATGTAATGTCTTAACCTATTTAAGTACGTGGCTTTTTGAACCTATTGTGAATTATATGTCCATTAATGTTTAAATCATACATGTCCGACTGTACGTAGTGTTGATGTTATTGTCTTTCACATTTTCTTAGTTTCTTCTCATTATTACAACTTATATATATAGTTGAGGGAGTCAGGGTTCAATCCCCGCAACTGCTCAGATGAATATTTTTAATATTTGTGTTTTTATGTTTTGAAGTGCCTTTATTAGTTTCTGGAAGTAATAAGTAACTTTAATATATACTAAGTAATAAATAGTTTAAATATTTGAAACGTTTGAAACCATTAATTACTGTAAATATATTTGGTATGTTCACGTACTCTAAAGTTTTAGTCCAATTTACCAGTTTTGCAAGTTTTAGTCCGGGAAGCGTCCCCGTACTCGAATAAATGGTAAATAAGAGTGTAATCGAGAGAGTTAAAAATTTCCGCTCGCTGTCAAAAGTGGCAAGTTTTAGTCCGAGAAATTTCTTCTGGCAAAAGTGTCAAGCTGTTTAAAATCAAATGTTAGCAAGAAAGCAAAGAAATTGCAAAATATCAAAAGTTTTTAAAATAAATAAAAACTATAAGAATGGAAATTTTTTGAACAGAAGAATGGTAAATTGTGTAAAAATTATATATAAATGCTAATTTGAGAGCTAATTTCAAATTGTTAAAAATCTTTAGCATGTCGTCTGCGCTACCGATGGTTCACATCAAGCTAACAACGTCTTTATTTGACAGTTTACAGAATTTTAGTCTAATATGCGCTCCCGTACTTTTTTGTGTTTTGCTCTATTTTTGAGAGATTTTTTCTTATTTTCATGCTTTTGACAGTTTTTCGATTTTTAGTCCAAAAAGTTCGGGAACAGGCCTAAAAGCATGATAATCCTTTTTTAACACCGTCGCGCCACCCTGGTTCTTATAATGAAAGAAAGTGGCATCTCTCAGTTAGTAGTCTAAGAGTTGTCGGCCATGTTATTGTTTAGCAAAGAACAGAACCAATACGTACTTATTGTGAATATGGGTTGTAGACACGGGTTTAAATTCATGGTTTGAATTCATGGCATAGAGTATAAATTATTGTCAAGAGATTGCATCAACTCTGCTAAGTCTCTGGCATGTGTTAACAGAGATTAACAGAGTATTTTTCTTCATGTTTTTAACTGAAATAACTCTGTTAACACATGCCAGAGATTTTAGCAGAGTTGATGCAAAATGTTCGAGTTTGTTAATCTTCTTCAATGTTTTGACTGTTAATTCTGATAGATCTCAGTTCGAAAATTACAAATATGTTAAGCTGCGAACAGGCTCTATTTACAAACCATAACATAGAGTATAAATTATTATCTAGAGATTGCATCAACTCTGCTAAATCTCTGGCTTGTGTTAACAGAGGTTAACAAATTTTTTTTCTTCATGTTTTTAGATGAAATAACTCTGTTAACACATGCCAGAGATTAAGCAGAGTTGATGCAATCTCTGGATAATAATTTACACTCTATGGTTATATCATGCTTTTCTCAAGTTACTGCACGATAACAAACGAATTATAAATTGAATTTAGGGCATAGCAATGCTTTTTAATAGAATTAGTTATACAGGATGACCAGTGAACTCTAAAAATTATCTGTTGAGTGTTTTTTATCTTGAATTATTTTTAAAAATAGATTTGGTGCTAATTTAGATTTTGCCATTATTCGTAATTATTGATGTATACATTCAAAGCAATTTTCCTACTAAAATTTATAAATAACTTAAGATAATTCTTAAGAAAAGCCACTTGAGAAGTCGAATAAATTTCTTTACAAATGTTTAATTTTGTATAAGTTTGAAAGAAACTTTATCGGTTTGATTAAAAACATTATAAAAAATGTGATAAAGGCTCTATACAACGCCCTTTGCTTATTGGTATTTTTATCAATGATAACTTCACCTATAGGAACTAACTAAATTGTTTTTAAAAACAACTAATTAAAAAACTAATTTAAAATAAACTTGTATATGAACTACTTTGAATTCTATTAAGGCGGCATCCACTTCAATTCTAAATAGTTTTGATTGCATTATATATGAAGTAATTGAAATACTACTTAAAACGAAGTGATCGATAAACAACTTTGAATTATTTTAAGGCGGCAACTACCCTGATTTTGACATCTTTTAATTGCAAATTTTTATTAGATTACATGTTTATATATATTTAACCATGTTATTTCATCAAATATTATTAACTTTAGGCCATCAGTAATAGTTTTCAATTGGTTATTTTAAAGTAATTAAAAAAATAATTTAAATATAACTAATTTAACAAGTAGTTGAAAATATATGCAGACGAAAGTCAATTGACTTATTTAGCGGACATCACCATACAAAATATGTTAGTTCGTTCTATGGAAAAAAGTCAGAATTTCAACTAGTTGTGGTTGACAAAAAACTACTTTATCCACTACTTTTAAATTAGTTGATTTTTCTACAGGGTCAGTATTTGCACCTATACGCCCATATGTTGATGATGCCCATCTTTATCTTTCACGACAAACATGGCTTTTTGTAGACCTGTGTTGTAGATTATATGAAAAACTCTCCAGCATCATTCAAAGTGAGTCAGAAATAATGGTATCCAACTTAATGCTTCCAAATCGTATGTCCAACCTATCTGTAAGAACAAAACACGTACTGATGATATCCCTGACCTGTTGCTCGGGATAAATAAGCTAGCTGTGGTGTCTAAAGCAAGAAATCTAGGTTTTCACACCAATTTTTCCCTATCCTGTGTAGACCATGTAAATCGTGTAATGCAAAAAGTCAATTTTGTCCTGCGTAATTTAAGAATTTCTTAAAGTGCAACTCCTGTTAATTTAAAATATGGATTGGTAATACAACTTATTTTAGCATTATAACGATATAGTTCATAGTAAATTGTGAAGTTACAAATTGCTTTTAATTTGTTGCTCTACGTAATATGGGCTAAGGAAATTTGATCAAATTTGATCATAACTTAGTGAAATTTTAATTGAAATTTTATTGAAAAAAATAATTCTTGGAGATTTTAGGAACTGAGAGGCAGTAGTGGAAAGCCTGGTGGAGCCAAGATCATCATGAAGCCAATATTCCATAGATAACTTATGTGCCAACAAACTTTTTTATAGTTTTAAGTTTTATAGAAACTTTTATTTTAGTACAGGGATAAAAAACTATGAACTTGATAAAACGGTTTCATAGAATTAGACCGACAAGAAAAGTGTTGAGTTTCATGAGATTTAAACTTAATGCAAAGAAAAATGTTCTGAAGACTTCTGGAATATTTTTATTTCCATTTTAAATGAATAAAAGCCGAACCAAAACCAGGATGCCTTATCTTTCACATAGGGAAAAAGTTTTTTGATTTGGTTTTTATTAAAAAAAGCTTTAAATAAGGGCTCTTTATTTAAGTTTCAGACTGATAACTTAACTAATATGATATTTATAAATTAAAAAAAGCCAATATTTTTTTGAAACGAGCTGATAATTTTATTTTAATCTAATGTACAAACTCTGAGATAGTAATGGAACATAGTATCTACCAAATGTCCGCCGCGTCTATTCTTGCATTTGGCCATTCTTTTGATAAAATTATTCTTGTGTGAATATTTGCTGGAGTATTGGCATAGGCTTTATCTTTAATGTAGCCCCAAAGAAAAAAAATCTAATAGTGTTAAGTCGCACAATCACGGCGGTAAAAAGTCTCCATTTTGAGAAATCACACATCCAGGAAATTCTTCATACCATATAGCCAATGTTTCACCAACTGTAAACAAAATAAACGTCGTCCACGTCCATAGCATTAATTTCAGGCCAAAAAAGTCAGTCAACATGGTTTCGTAACGCAATCCAGCATCATGTTCAAAAAAGTATGGCCCAATGACACCGCCATTCCAAAAACCACACCAAACTGCCACTTGTTATGGATGGAGAGGTTGTTGGACTATTTCTCTTGAGTGCTCGGAGCCTCAGATGCGACAGTTTTGCTATTTCACTACGGCTTTACTATGCTTCACTATAGAACTTTGCAAATCGTGTGCACGATATTTTCACCATTTTTGTTGTTAATTTTCAGTATTTTAATGCGTTGTAATTGTGTATCGATCCATATCTGAAAATCTCTTGGTTTTTTTTTATTAAACGTTATCGCTTAAAAGTTGTATGTTACCACCTGTAAAAAAGGTGGGAAATTTAAAATGAAACCTCTCGTTGAAAGATTCTTTAAGATTATTCCAAGATCATTTTGTCATATTTACCGCCTATAACAAAAACATATAAAGACAAGACTTTTGTGAGCGAAGGTGACGAGCCAACGAGTGTGTAAAAAGCCTCGATCCTTAGCATGGAACAAAACGAAGCATGTTTCATTCCTCATTGGCTCTTCACCTTCGGTCTGTTAACATCAGTGAAGACCTCAGACGTCTCTTTTAACGGTTTTGATAGGAATAATTTAATCACAGCCAAATGGGGACCAAGAGCTGAAGTTTATTGTGATCCAAAAAAAAAGGCGTGGGACCGTGAAGAAATGTTCAGACAATATAAGCCAATTAGAAGATTCAAGTTCAAACTCTCAAGAGGCATTCGTATCAGAAACATATAAAAAGGAGACCTCCAAAATGTTAACTTAACATAATTTCGCAAGCGAAGGCATAGAGTATAAATTATAATCTAGAGATTGCATCGACTCTGCTAAATCTCTGGCATGTGTTAAGAGAGGTTAACAGAGTTTTTTTTCTTCATGTTTTTAAGTGAAATAACTCTGTTAACACATGCCAGAGATTTTAGCAGAGTTGACGCAATCTCTAGTTAATAATATATACTCTATGGCGAAGGTGACGAGCTAACGAGAAGTAAAGCCATGCTTCGTTCTTTTGCACTAAGCGAAGATCGAAGCATGTTTAACTGCTTGTTGACTCGTCACCTTCGCTTGCGAAATTCTGTTAATTTAACATTTTGGAGGTCTTCTCTTTTTATATTTTTAATTCGTATAGCAAACCAAGGTTGATTTATAAGGTTGTCGCAAGGCAGAGAGCGAGTACCCATAATTGTCAAATCGAAGTTGACAGCTCATAGAAAATCTGCAAGTGGTCTCTATCATCATCCGTTTTTCTTTCGTAGTCGTTCGCAAAATTGGCTGGTTTTGACAAATATGGGTACTGAGAAGAGAGTGTGATCAGCCCTGCGACAACCTTATAAATCAACCTTGTAGCAAACATTAACGCAGAGTGCGTAGAGCAATCAAAATTCGCTCTCGCTCTTTCGAGTTATCATTTATAAAAACAGAAGCAATGAATAATCTTTTCAGAGCAATTCGTTGAACGCTACGCTCTCGCATAAACTCCTCAAACACTTGTATTGGTTATTCGTCCGAGTACAATGAGCGCTCATCGTTGTGAGAACATCGTCAGTGTTTTCATCCCTCGAGTTCTGCAAATGATGTGCTCTTTATGTGAGCTGAAAATCATTTGAATTCATAAAAGATAAGAATTTTGATACTTATCATTTTGATATTTGCTTATTAAGAAGGAATATAGGTAAAAATTAACCATTTTTTGAGGGTTTCTAGGGGGGAAGCATTTTTGAGGCACACAAATAGAGGAGCCTATTACCTCCCCATTTCCCACATTTTTAGGGGGACGTCAAAACATGTCTTTAACTGTCCACTGTCCACCTATTACCTCCCCATTTTCCACATTTTTAGGGGGACGTCAAAACATGGTTTTAACTGTCCACTGTAAGTCAAATTGTAAGTGAAGCACGTGTTTCGGCGCCTCCCTAAAAATATGGTGACTGGGAGCAGATATACCCCTCTATTTGTGTGTCTCAAAAATGCTTCCTCCTATAGTATCCCCAAAAAAATAGTTAGATTTCACCTATTTTGCTTCCCCTTCGGAATATGAAACAACATAAAATCGAAAGATATCGAAAAATCCTCGAAAAATCTTCGAAAAAATGGAAAAAGTGCCATATCTCGAAGGGGAAGCAAAATAGGTAAAAATTAATCATATTTGGGACTTTCTAAGAGGGGAAGCATTTCTGAGACGCACAAATAGAGGGGAGACATCGAAAAACGTGTTTAACTGTCCACTGTAAGTCAAACACATGTTTTGATCTCCCTTAACAATATTGCAAATGGGGGGGCGGATAGACCCCTCTATTTGTATTTGGATTCGGATTCATCGACCCATTTTTACCTAGTGTTGGCCCAGCACCGAATTCGTAAAAAAACAGAAAACAAACAAACGCCAATAGAACCGAATGATAAAAAAATGATGACATCAAAACCAAACTCACTCAGTTCTCACTGTATATAACTATCATTGAAAAGAGTGCATCATTTTCAAATAATCTGAGTGAGGAGAAAAAGAAGAGCGAGCTCATATATCGGCTTATGCTCTGCTGTGTAGTTGACGAGTTAACGAATGATTGCTCGTTTGTTTTTCATTTCCTATGAAAGAAACAAATCGAAATGTACGGAGTTAAGTCGTATTGAGGTGAGTGAGGGGTATTTTACTCCAAGTATTTACGAACTCTGCATTAACGTCTACTCAAAAAATTATTCGATTCAAGTTTATATCTTTTTAACGAAGAGTTATTTAAAAAAAAATATTTTGTTCCCTGACCCACACCATACTTACGCTTAAAACCATTAATAAAAAAATGCTTTTGTCTTTTTTTTTTTTTTGTTTTTCTTACAGAAAATCAATTTTTATTCAGACAAAAAAATTATCTTTTTAGCCTTCTTTTGCAGATTTGCGGTGTTTCATTTTTCCTTTGTTGTTGTTTCTTAAGATTTTTAACTTATTTTATGTTGTTTTTTGTATTCGTTTTTTTTTTCTGCTTGATTTTTTTTAATCTTTTTAATTTTAATATTCTATGTTTTACAGAATTAGAAGTGAACTTAAAATCTTAAAGGACACACAAATTTTTGAAATTTTTCGCAAATTAAAATTTGCGGAATTCTTGATTTTATGTTAAACTTTTTTGCTTTTGTTTTTATAAATGTAATATTATTTCTGACTTTCTTTATTTATTTCTATACATCTTTGCACTAGTTTTAGAGCTTAAGCGAAAAAGCAGAAAGCTTATAATTAATTAATTAGTCAAAAAATAAAACCATATTCAACATTTAATGTAAACTTCATGCTTTGAACGAAGATTTGCAATTTTTTTAAATATTCTATTCTTTTTTTTTTAAATTTTAGAGTAAGAAAAATTGTTACTTTCCTTTGTTTTTTTTTTTGGTTTTTTTTAAGTGTGTTGTTTTTTTTTTAAAGTTATTCCGGCGCTTATTTCTTCGGCCATATTTTGAGGGCATTCTTTAGATGCAGACGACTTCTCAAAAAAAGAGTCGGCAGCATTTTGCATTGCGGCGCCCTCCTCATATCTCCCTTTAGAGTTTCTTATAAAAAAAGCTTTAGTTATTTTTATGTTCAAGCATAAAATGTTCTTCTTATTCTTAAAAGCTTAGAGCACAACGAAAAAAACAACATAAATATGAGGAGTTTGATAAGAAAACAACACTTAATAATTTAGGGATAGTAAATCGAGAACCTAAAAGTATTCACAGTTTTAAAAATAGCAGCAACAAGCGGTTCTTTTCTTTACATACATGCTTATATCTCTTAGACTAGAATTTTGTTAATTTTTTTCCTTTTCTTTTGCATCTGCTTAAAAAGTTTGCATATATCTTGCTAAGCACTCCATTATTTTTTATTTTGTTTATTTTTTTTTTTTTTTTTTTTTTTTGTGTCATACCAAACTATTTTGCTCATTCAAATCTACTAATACTGCTTTCAAAACATTTCGCATGTTTTTCAAAATGCAATTTTTTTTTTTTTTTTTTATTTAAATTTCTTGCTAAGTGAGCTTCTTTACTTTGCGTATATTTCGCATATTTATTTACTACTTATCGCCTGTTTCGACTTGTTATTGTTTCTTGTAGTTCACTTTATTATTTTTTTTTTATATTAATACATTATTTTCTTTTTGTTTAGCTTAAAAAATTTTCAAAAAAATATATATTCTTCTTCATCTTATTAGCATAGTTGTAGAATTGGAAAAAAAAATTGTTTTCGGTTTTTTGTATTCCTTTGTCTAAATTTAATTTTATTTTACTTAATTTTTTTTCTTTTTTCTTTTGTTATCTCAACAAAAAAACTAAAACACAAATTTAACTATAGGCTAGAAAATTTTGAGAAATTTATATGAATATGTTGTGTTGTAAAGTTGAAAAATAATTCAATCATTAATTCAATCAATAATAAAATCATTAAAGCAACTGCAGTTTAATTTTTATATTAGGCGCGTCTCTACTCGTTCCGCTATTGATCGTAAAGAAACTGAATTTGTTAACGTTATTCCTAAAATAAATCAAGTTTTGTCAAAATAAATGGCCGAATTTTGGGACGCATCTAATATTTTAATTTAGAACTGCAATTTGGAAAATTTGGATTTTTTTAAAATTTTTTTCAAAAGCATGAAATATGCGGATTTATTTATAAATGAATTAAATAAACCATCTGCTAAATAAAATCTAAAGCAGTGTCAGAACTAAGAAAATTAAATAATAACTATAACAATTTCTTCACATTGATTCGAAAATAATGTCGTTGGGCGTGCAATACCACGCGTATCCACCACTTGCACATGCACACACACAATAAAAAACAGAAAGTATTGAACAAAATAAACAATTATAAATGTCTATGCATGTGTTATATAAAGCAAGAAGCAGTTTAACAGTTTTTTTTTGACGCTGACGCGATGGTAAATTTATTTTGTTGAGAGCATGGTAGATTAAGAGATGGTACATGCATTTCGGAGATGCAGAGTGCCGTAACTGTCGCAACGAAATTTACAGCTCATAGAAAACCTGAAAACAATGAGAGAGCTTTTATTGGAAACATGTAAACAAAAAAGTGATTTGAATTGATATTGACAATTTTGGCTATGAGAAAGAGAGCGAAGTCTGAAATGCATATACCTTACTTTATTCTATCATGGTTGAGAAAGAAGTTAAGAGCAGCACCAACAACAACAATGATGCACAGCTCTTTTGAAGTGTCTGCGACGCTCTCGCAATCTACTCTAGCTCGTGTATGCTACAGTAACGATGTTTAATATTGTTGTGCTGCTGTGCATTTTGTTGTTGTTTTCTCATTGTCCCAATGGGAAAGAAGGGTTTTTACATTCGCTTAGTTTTACCTAACTTAATGACAATATATTTGAATAAAAATTATATTGTGCACATCTACTCGAAAATACCTTTCCATCGATATAAGTTTTATGTGATTATGTTGAAGTTAACATAGGTAAAAAGGGATCACAAACTTTTTTGTTTGAGTATTAATATATAGATTAGATACTTGCTTTGTTCTGAAATCAGCATTTAATGGAAAATCTTAATTATATTGAGTTAAAAAATCCAAATTGCAATTTTGGCCTTTTTGCAATATACGCGGTATTGCAAGTGGCTGAAACGCGGTATTGCACTTGCAATGAAGATATATAAATTAGCAATATATCATTAACTACCTTATTAAACTTATTAAAAACAAAAATAATATCTTTCGAAATTGGTTGTATTTTTTTTTTAAATTAAGTGAAACAAGGAGAACTCAAATTATATTAAATTCATTTTTTAATTTTATTTTTACTTTACCAAATTAAGTGGAACTCATACAAAATAAAATGTAGGGGTAGCATTAAAAAAATGTTTAAAGAGTCAAAAAGTAGTAAAAAAAAAAAAAGAAACCAAAAATAGTGAGTAGATTAGTTATGCATGTAGTTTAGAAAGTTGAATCCCTCTAGGAAATGTAAACTTTCCCGGATATTAACAGGGAAGAACATTCCATGGAATATAGAAAGCCTTCCCTTCCGTTGGACACTCCTTTTTTTTTTACACACTATGTCAATAGAGGGAAACATTCCTCTCCACTCTATAAAAATTAATGTTGAAACATTTCTCTCCGCTGGATTTATCATTGTCGAAAAACAAGCAAAAGTTTCCACATGCATTCTTAAAGAACCGGTTTGGAAACAATGATTTCCACATGCATTCTTAAGGAAGTGGATTATCCCCATAAGATTCCAAAAGATACGATAAGGAATGTGTCTCCATCACTTCCAAATGGAAGCCTTCTGATTTTTCCTAGAGGGATACGACAGAATCTGAAATGACTGTTACAGCAATAACCGACAATCGACGACTACAGCAGTTCGCGAACTGTTGCTTCGACTGTTAAATTATGTGCAGCAGATAGCAAAAGTTGACTATCGACTGCGATAGTTTTTCAGCAAATACAAACGCTACTTCCAAGTGCTACTGAAAATTAAAAAAATCGAGAGCATTACATCGACAAATATTTTAGGTAATAAAAGCATTTTGACTCTTTTGGTTCAGATGAAATCCAGTGACGAGTTATAGCGTACACCGCCAAATATCTTTTTTCCAAGGTGCCTGTGGAGATTTGCGGCTTATTTATTAATATTTTGAATTGAAAATTTTGGAAAATAAGTTTCAGATGTTGCAGTATTATATGGAAATTTTTAAATAAACCACATATAATGATGGTTTACTTCGATCGTTTAAAAAAAAATCTTGCAAATATATTTTTTTTCAACGAATGAAACTTTTATTTTAGACAAAAATTTTTTTGCATTATTAAAGTATAACTATTCAAGATTTATCCGTAACATTTTGGTCTAAAAATATTCGTCGATAAGGGAAAAATGCAAAGCAGCGAAAGACCTTAAATTTTGCAGTGAGCAAAAGATCTGGAGACTGGTTCATCTAAAAAAAGTCTGTTACCGAAATTTACATTGTAACATTTACATTAAGACGCTTTCTTGAATTTTTTTTATAAATGGAAGTACTCATAATTAGAGAGAATGAAAACAAAGCCGAAGGTCGTTGATAAAGTAATCAATTTTGCAATGGGGGAAAAGTTTCGGTGTTTGGTGTTTGGCAGAAAAGTAGAAAACAAAAAAATTTGTATGCCTGTGTGTAATTAGGGTTGTTGTAGAAACCATGAGCTCTTGGAATCAAAATTGAAACCGACAAATATTTTACTTAGGTCTCTTGGATTCTGATTTGGTGGTATTATATTCGAAACGGATTCGGTGTCTCTTTTAGATGTCACAGAAACCTATGTTATCCGATGTCAACTAAGCGAAATATTTGTCGGTTTCAATTCTGATTCCAAGAGCTCTTGGTTTCTACAACAACCCCGAATATATCATTTTAAAGCTTGTTCCTTCAGCTACAAATAAGTTTTCAATTTTAGGAACTTGCAATAATTTTTGTGCTACCACGCTTCATGAGTGATCACCTCGAAACAGAAAATCCAAAAAAATGGTGGGGCTAAAGCAGACATCAAAGAATAAGCCGCACACATGATTTTTTTTTTTTTTATATGAAAACTGAAAATAGAATTTATTATACTAGAAGTAATTTGACACTAAAAACCTTCAATTGTATTTGTTAAATGAGTAATGTTAAAAAAAATGTAACAAAAAATTATGAGTAATGTTAAAGCAAAAAAAAAAAAAAAAATAAAAAAAATGCGTTAGCAAAAAAGAATATTAAAAAATGAATTTTTTAGTCTTAAAAGTTTGTTAAGTTAAGACAAAAGAAAAAAGTAACAAAAAATATTGAAACCCTAGAACTTAACTTTGATGTGCTCGGGATAGTAAACTTACGTAGGCGGCCGAATGTCTACATTTGTAGTAGTGCATAGGAGTCAAAATACATGATCTATGCGGAAAATTGTCAGGTTCATTACTTGAGATGATTCGCCCATCAAATGTTTGTTCCAATAAAGTAATGGTTTGCCCCACTTCCCGCTGGAAAGATTTGTCTTATAAATGATTGATACTAATTTTCCAAAATGTAATGCACATCAATATCAAATACATGTTCCAATTCTGACACTGTTTAGACAAATATACCTGTTGGAAGTTCTTTATCTCTAAAAAAAACCTCCCTCATTTGTATGGAAAGCATTATCAAATGTGCATAAGAAAGCGCAAAGAATAAAAAACACGACAAAAAGCATGTTTCGACAATTTTCAATTAAAAAAATTTCAGTTGAGTAAAAGAGTTATGATGAAAGCGGCCAAAACTGCTTAGAATTTATTTTTAGGAAAGTTCTGAAAACCTCGAACCCTTTCGTGATTATTTTCAGCTTCACTTATTTGTCTCAACCAATTTGATAGCGTTGATTTTTTTTAACTCCGTGTTTATGTATTTATCACGATGTAGAAAAATTGCATTAATTTTAAGGGGGAGATATTTTATAATTTCGGAAAAATTCAAACATTTTTTTTTTCATATTTCGAATGAATAACATGTTAAAAATATACTGTCAAAAGGGAAAAGCGAAACATTGAATATTTACGGAGTTATGGTCAAAAACGTTCGATTCCGTAACGGTCACTCCATTACTTGGTAATGAAATGAAAGAATGTCTTTTACCAATTTACACTGATTTGTGTAAAGTTAAAAGATGCTTGGTGGGTGGTCATAGCCAGAATGCCAACGAAAGTTTCAACGCAACAGTCTGGCAAATATGTCCGAAGCACCTCAATTCCGTGCTGAAAATTGTCGAAATTTAAGCTTACATTGCTGCTGGAATGTTTAATGCTTGAGTAAAGCCCGTATGATACTTCCTTTTTTTTCCAATTTTAAAATCTAAAAATAAGTGGCACGTGAGCAGTACAGAGTTATTTTGTAAGAAAAGGATAAACGTTGCTACTTTTTTAAATTAATATTAGCTATATAAAATATATATTATATTTTTCTTAAATAATGTTTGATTATTCTAAAAGTATCAAATTAATTATTAACAGCAAAATAATTCACAGTAAACTTAACGACGAATGAATAGAGAGAAATGTCAAAAACAATCCATTGAAAATCCCACATTTTTTTCTGCAATTCATACTATATGAGTTTCAATTCATACTCACACCAATTGAATATATGCATTCGTACTATTTGAACTGCTCTACTTTAATTTTCAATGGCAAAAAAATGAGCAATTTAATGAAGTATCACACACGTTTAAGCTGGGTATAATTGTTAGCACCTATCGCAAAGTTTTCGCCGAAAACACCGATGAGGCACGAGTATAATCAGCTTTTCGAGGAGGCCGAAAGGCTATTGTATGGACCCGGAATCGCAGATTGAGCCGTAAATCACTTAAACTTATATTAATACCGTATCGAAACTTTAAACGTGATTATCTCGAAACTACTTTTTCAAAAAATGAAAGTGCTGTAACTCAAAAAGTTCTTGACCCATCCGGCTGAAATTTTGTAAAAAAAAAAATTAAAATGTTTTTTAAAGTTCAAAGGTGTAATCAAAAGATATGAAAATAAAAACATGATCCCATTATGTTATCAACTTGAAAAAAAAATCATTAAACTTGACTAATTTCACCCTGTCTAAAGATATCTCCCCCTTTAAGTTTGTCAGCTCGCGGCAATTTTTGCTAGGCTAGGCTAGGCGAACAGCACGCAATAATATAGTAAAAAATTAATTACCCGGTTCAGCCCCACACGGCGATACATAATTAAAAACACTTTTTTTTTTTTTCTTAATGGTTTTCGAAAAAAATGTATATCCACTTAATTCAGCAGTTAATTTATACCGATGAAAACATAAAAAATCAAAAATAAAAATATTTTATAAACTGTTTGTATACTTTATTCGTATTATTCGAATGATCTGTTTTCTGTTACAAGTGAAACAGAAACAGACAAGAAACCAAAGTTTAATCGAATAGTTTTAAATCTTTGAAAAAATAAAAAAAATATATTGAGCATTTCAGCCCCAGAAAGGTCTTTGACCGAGCTTCTGATCAAAAATCATATTTACTGCTCAAAAGTGGTAAATAAATATAAATAGAAAAATAAATAATAAAAAATTAAAATTGTAAAAAAATCAATTTGGAATTTCTGGACTACGAAGCATTCATTGAACTCACTTTTAAGTTTGAATTTATGGTGTACAAGTAAATTTTGATGCTTTAAAAAAGATGGTGCAACTTGTATTAAATCACATCGGATCACCTGAAACTATAGTGTGAATCGGATAGGAAGATCAATCCGAAAGCTGGTGATTCCTTGGGGAAAACGAGAAAAAATTCGTTTGGTAGAGGGGGCGGCAGAGGGTCTATTTTAACCACCCTTCGAGTTATAAGTGAAAAAATGTAAGAGAGTCAATTTTTCAGGTATATCACTATTAAAGCAATAACTTTAAAATTAAGAAAGCTACGTAAGATTTAAAAACAGTTTTGGAAAACTAATATAGGCTTGGGTAAAACTAAAGCTAATCATGTCTGTGAATCCATCGACTTAAATAATCTTAATATAAATTTTCTGAACACAGCATTATCCAAACCCACAAGTAATATCTATAACACTGCTGACAGAATGCATAATTGTGATAGTTCCTTTAGTTTTTCATGTGTAGAATAGCTAGAAGTCCTAAAATCTAGAAAATGATTATCTACGAAATCAAACGCAGTAAGAGTGGATGATATCCACCCCGTATTTTTTAAAGCGTTGTTACCGAAACTGTTACCTTATATTACTTATATCATTAATTCAGTTCTCACGAAATCTAGTTTTCCCTTTAGCTAGAAAAATGCAGAAATCATACCTGTGCCCATGACAAGCAATGAATATCGACCCATTGCAATATTACCGTTTCTCTCAAAAGTTCTCGAAAAGCTTTCAGATAAATCAGATAAATAAATTTCTTAAGAAGCATTCACTTCTCTCCGATAGGCAAGCTTCAGGGAAAAACGTGGTTGTGTGACTGCTTTGTTAGAAATAACTGAGGAAGTTCGTTCTGCCTTAGATGACAATAAAGTAGCTTTTCTTACTCTGCTCGATCACTCTAAGGCTTTTGATACCGTTGATCACAATATACTTATGTCGAAATTGAAAAACCTCTACGGATTTTCGAAAACAGCTCTGGCTTTAATTAGTTCCTACCTTTGTGCAAGATCACAAGCTGTCAGTTTTGGAGACTCGATGTCTCAGTTTTTATATCTTGAACGAGGCGTTCCCCAGGGATCTGTGTTAGGTCCACTGTTATTTTCTATATATACTAACGATCTACCCCGAGTTCTCAAAAATTGTAGAATCCATATGTATGCAGATGATGTGCAACTACTTATATCATACAATAACACTTCTACACACACATGTATTTCTCTTCTCAATGCTGATCTGGCTGAAATAGGTGCGTGGGCGATGAACAATGGTTTGACCCTGAACCCGAAAAAGTCGCAGTGCCTTCCATAAACAAGAAAGTTCTTGATATTTCTGTTACAATAGAAGATTCTATTATTGAATACGTTGATCACGCCAAAAATCTTGGTCTAATCTTTGAAAGAACGCGGTCATGGAATAGACATATCAATAACGTTTTAGGCAGCATCTACAGCATGTAACGAACGCTTTGGCCAACGCAATATTTCACACCTTGCAAAATACGATTGCTACTTGCTTTTAGATAAAGCAGATCTAATTCCTCAGCTTCTCTATGGTTGTGAGATATAGGTCCATTGTGAGATATATGTCCACATATAGCTCGATATATGTATGGGTTACGTCGTCGTGATCACGTGACTGTATTTGTAAAACAAATGTATCTAATGCCTCTTAGTAACTTTGTTCACTTTCGCGCAATTCTAATGTTGCACAAAATTGTTTTCACTAAGCAGCCATCTTTACTCGCTCTTCTCGAAAAACCGCCATAACTTCGTTCAGGTACAACAGACTAGTATCCAAAAGACAATTCTTTATCTCTGCGGTGCGTCTTTGGAACAATCTACCAGCAAGAATTCAACAGATGAGCAATGCAACGAGATTTCGAAAAGAATTATTTAAGTACTTTTCCACATAAAATGTGTCTAAGGTTAAGCATTAAGGATACATTTTTTTTTTCATTTTTTATACTTTCTGTTAAACAACAACTATTTTCATTTGCTTTCATGTATCTTCATTTCTCTTTTTCTTCGCTTCCTCTTATATTCTCTCTTTCATTCCTTAGTCAGATGATATATTTATTTAAATTGTTCCTTGCAATGATTATGTTTATTTTTTTAAGAACTATTATTATTCATTATTTGTTAATTATATATGTTTAACTTCTAATCATAAAAACCGTTTGTGACCAACATTTTAAATGAAAAAGATGTCTATCTTTAATGTTGGGAAGTCAAGATTTCATAAATAAATTTAACAGGTTGCGTAAAAATTAAAAGCAATGTGAGCTTTTTTGCGCCATAGGAATTTTAAGCTCAATTTAAATGAGATGATCTGCTGATCGAAGGTAAAAACTTTGTATGAAAAATTGTAGAGAACACTTGAGAGTATAAAACGACGCAATAAAAATGTTTTTTTTTTTGGTAAAATTTCGAGAAAATCGCAGCCGATATGCAATCATTTTTTAAAAAAAAAAATATTTTTTGAGTTTGATTAACTGTTATTTCTTTAACCTTCAAGGAAACTTTAAATGATTTTAATTTTTTAGTCAAACTGTTAAATTCATTTTCCAAAACGGTTTTAAATCTTAAGTAGCCATCATAGTTTTAAAATTATTCCTTAAAAAGTGTTATTACTTTAAAATTCGACTTTTTTTCATACTTTTACTTATAACTAGGAGGGCGTGAGAATAGATGCCCTCCATAGATTCGATTTTTTTTTTGTTTTGTCTTGACCCAAAAAATCACCAGCTTTCGAATTAACCTCGCTATCGTATTCACCATGTATATGCATGTTAAAGCGACATCGTTTCTCTTTAAAAATCAGTATAGGACGGAGGGCGAAAAGTGGATTAACTACGACAAACCAAAGATCAGAAAATCTTGCGAAAGCCGGGCTTAGCATCAACTTCAATGCTTAAACAAAAAACTAATCGAGCTTAAGCAATATATAAGTGTCGTTATTAAATTCATTCCCCTGGCCAACATTAGCAGCGCCTATAAACAACGTTTTGCATTAATAAAAGATATTGTTTTTAGAAACAGAATCTTATACAAAAAATGTAATAAAATATATTATTTAACCCTCCGTGTGGCTAGTGTAACGATATCGTGACCCTACTTTTTACGACATAGCTGTATCTCAGACATGTGCAATGGGCGACGGTTGGTATCTCCTCCTTAAACAACTTTGAACCTTTGCATGAACACCTGCCAAGCCGAGTCAGTTTTGGTTTAGCCGTTTGTCCGTACTGTGAGTGCAAAGTTGGACCGACTGCGAAATCGTTACAGTAGCCAGAGGACGTGATTTTTTTTACAATTTTTTGTATGCAAAAAATGTTGTTATTTTTGCTCCAAATGAAGTAGTTTGCCATATTTTTTACTTTTTTCAATGTACAAATGAATGCAACATAAAAACGCGTGTATGTGTATGTGACCAAAAAAAGAGTGTCCGATAAATAAGAAACCGACTAAAATATTTTTAATTTTTGTACAATAATATTTATTATTTTCAATATATTTATATATTCATATATTTATATATATTCATATATATATAGTAAAATAATTTTTTTCAAAATTTTCCACAAAAAAAACATAATTTTTTTACCGTCCCAAATTTTATTCCGACCAGCAACCTTCATTTTTTTTACAAAATTATTTCTATATATTGAAAAAAGGAAACTTCATCTCCAAATTACTTTGTCGAAACCGAAACCTTCGAATTTTTAAAATTTTTTTACACGAAAAAAGTCAATTTTCAGGTTGCAAAATAATTATGGTTTTTGGAAGCTTTGTTTTTTTTTTGAAGACATTATATGAAGCTGTAATCCCTAGAATATTTTTTCTTAATATCAATTAGGTCCGGAGATATGAATTTTGCGCTAAAAATTTAAAAAATGCTAGTTTTCGGCTGTTCCGAAATTTTTCGCGCAAAACTGAGTGTCAATTTTGGCAAAAACACTTTATTTTCCTTAAATTGAAAAGTTTATACAAAACTTTAAAAAAAAATGTTAAACAAAAATTATTTTTGGAGGGGTTAAAAAAAATATGGCTTTGACGATATCGTTACACTAGCCACAGCACGTAGACAAATACTAACTAGCCACACGGAGGGTTAAAACAATAAATAAATAAATGAAAATTAAGTAATAAAAAAGAAAGAACAGAAATATTAATTTTTATTATTGAAGCATAATTCGTGCCCCACCACCCTGTATTAGCTGTATATGATCTGAAAAAAATAAATAAAAGTGTGGGATGCGATTCTAAACAATTGTAGTTTCCAATCCAAAAGTTAGCTTAGTGTCAAACCAATAACAAAATAAATATGTAAATAAAAAGAAACAATTGAAAAAAATTTAAAAAAAAAAACCAGCTCTAATTGTTAGCCATAAAAAAACTATTGACACTGTGTGTGAGTTTGTTTGTTTTTGTTTGTTAAGCAACAACATTTTTATTATATTTCATTTCTTTTGCTTTTAACTTTTCACAATTTCTCTTTGTCACAACTTAAACTTAAAAACAGAGAGAGAGAGAGAGAGAGAAAAAAAACGACGCTGCTTAAAACGCGCACTTAAGCTTAAAGCTTAACTTATAAGTTCAGAAAAATTTTACAATTAATTTTTAGTTTATTTATTTCTAAGGTGTTTTAATGTTTAAATTTTTGCAATTCTATTTCATTAGCTTATAATTAATTTTCAACGCAGCGCTTTGACCGCCAAAAAAGTTGCTATTGCCACGTTTTGCTACCATTTCTTATTTGTTTTTTTTTTTTTTTTACTTCTCTTGCTTTCATATATCTAAAGTTTTTGTTTTTTTCTTTTTCTTTATAAATCGGCAATATTTTGCGTAAAACTAAAATTATTTTCTCAAATCTAGTTTTTGTGTAACTACCCGCCTTCTTTTACTTCTTCTTTCTTTCTTTTTTTTTTCTTTTTGTAACTTAAAATAATTTCTTGTTGTTTCTTTATCATTTCATATAACTTAATCTATAAAAAACTACGCGTGTTTCTTTTGCCTATTTTTTTCAGTGTTTGTCACTAATTTTTTTGTTTTTTTTTTTCTTGTTTTTTATTTTCTTTGACTTCCATGTTTCCATTTTTTTCTTGGTTGTTTGCTTGTAGTTGTAAAATAATTAAGAGCTAAACTTATATTTAAGTTTGACTTATTTTGTATAGATTTTTATTTTTGCAAATTACTTAAAAATTAAATAAATTACAAAACTAGTTATTTAATCTTTATTTTTTGTCAGTTTTAAATTTTCTACTGCTAAAAATAATACTTAAGTCTATGTAATAAAAAACACAAGAAGTCAACACTTATCATTAAATTTTATGAAAAAGTTTCTTTTTGTTGTAAAAAATATATATGTTAGTTTAAAGAACATTTTGTAATTTTTTTGTATTTGTGATTAAGTTATATTTTTTTGTTCGTATAAATAAAACAATATTTAATAAAGGATAATTAATACATGTAATTTAAGATAACTAAATAATAAATTGTAAAATAATTCTTTTCGGAATGTGGAAATAGCGCAAAAAAAAATTATAATGTTTTCAAATTAGAATTCAAAAAGAGCCTTTAACGATAACATTATGTTTTTCGTAATATTTGATAAGTTTTTAAGTAAATTTATGTTAGAAAACTTAATGAATTTCACCAACTTGCAACTCAAGGTTATAATTCTGAAGAAGTTGTTTTGGCTATTCAAGTAAACAATAGCTGGAACTCAGTGGACTAGATAGAAATTCTAGTTCGAGTACTTCAATAATTCCAATCTTACAGACCCAAAAGCAAAACACATAAAAGCAATTTTTTGTTTAATTTTTTATGTTTTGAATAATATTTTCATATGTGCTTTAAATACGCATTTTAATACTCCAAAAGCATAAAAAGATAGGCCACTTTTAATAGCACCAGTGTTAGGTCAAATTTCTTTTTTCACTTTCTTTTCGTCATAACCATGCCTAAATATCATTATGGTAAATCAATCAGAACCATTGCTCCACTTGCTCTTCTCTTTTTTTTTAATATTCTCGATTGACCCTCAAGCATGTCGCTTAAGTAAATAATTTATACCTCTAATAACTAATTCGAGCTATTCGATTCGAGCCCGAAATTTTTTCTTTATTCACCAAATAGTTGCGAATTTAAAGCTTCACGAAAAAATACTCGTAGTTCCTGTATTATTACAGTTACTTTTGGAAACTCCGCCAGGTTAGTATCAAGATGATGCTGGGTGCCTGTCCAAGGCCAGGAAGAAAAGGTAGGATGATTTCAGATAAGACGCTTTGGGGCGAATCATGGTTGCCAACATGAACTAATTTTGTCTCAACTCGGTAAAAAACGGGCGCCTACTTTAGACCCCGTCGTAGGCTGCCTTTCCTTGGAGCAGGTATGAAAAGTGAATATATAATTTTATCACGCGCTTGTAAATGGAGTAGCAATTATCCAGTTGAACTTTTTAGGCCCGAATGGCTTATCTTTTATATATCGTTTCATACACTATAAGACCCGGTAGTTATGGGACATGGACATGGAGAAACTGAGAAGTAATCCAACTGCAACACAATCGCTTAAAAAGTTGCACGCCACTGCAATTCCAAACATTATTGCAACCTATGCTTTCAGATGAGCAAGTCACGCACAACGCAACATTGATCTCTCATTGATATTGAAACATTATTAAATAAGCAGGGATAGTTCTCTACTTCTTGTACAAGCATTATATATGTTAACTGCTCGTTCATTGCTGCTTCCTGTTTATAATATAAAAAACATCCAACCAATTGTTCTGAATTTAATTGATAATATTCTTGCTTTCAAGTACCACACTATTTTTGAAATTATCAAGAAAACCGCAAGTCGCTGATATAAATTGCAGCAAGCTATGTTGCATTAAAACTAAAAGCAACGAAAAAGTTGCTTCATCTGAAGGTTTCGGTATACTTCGAATGGATTAGCAACATTTGTTGATGTTGCGTTGTTTTTCAATTGCTCCGTGTGGAAAAGGCCATAAAGGCAAGAGTCTAGTCTAAACATAAACTCATGGACAGATAAATAAGAACATATTTTTTAAAAACAAAAAATACCTAAATGTGTCAAAAAAATTCGATGCATAAACACCAAACGCAATGAAATTTATATTTTGATTCTGGCAATGCCGTATTCTAGTAAAAACCAACGGGGAAATCCCGTTATTTGTGTTTGATGCGTACTTTTCTACAACCAGTTGCTTTAACAGGTGGACAAATAAATAATAACGTAAGCATTTTTTTCAAAATTCTACGGGTTGAAGTGATTTTTTATCAAAGGTTTGTAATTCTCTGTATAGCAGGAGAAATATTTAGTTTAATTAATGTAAATAATGTATTAGATGGGACGAAGTAAGCACTGTTCATTGGAGGAAAAGCGGCTGGTTGAGAAATTGAAATCGAAGGGCCATACGTTCCGTTACATCGCTAATTGTTTGGATCGGTCCTTGTGTTTTGTGCACAACGCTCTTAAGCCACAAAAAAGTGATGATAGTCGAGGAAAATCCAACAAAAAAACCTCAGACTCTACAGACAATAGAATTCCAAGGCTAGTAAAAAGAGACCCTTTCATGTCTTCGAGACAGATTGCTGGCGAAATAAATAATGAAGTGTCTTCAAGAACCATCCGGAGGCGATTACAGGTCGCAAATCTACCTGGAAGAACAGCCAGAAGAGTCCCTTTGCTACGTCCTCATCATTTAAGGAGTAGGTTAGAATTCGCCAAAAGTCATGTATCATGGAAGGGAACTGAAGGTGAAAAGAAATGGAGAAATATTCTATGGACTGACGAGTGTAAGATTAATTTGTTTTCAAATGATTACGCACGCAATGTACGAAGGCCAAAGGGTAAACAATTCCACGTTCGATTTACAAAAAAGACTGTAAAGCATGGGGGCGGCAACATTATGGTGTATGGAGGATTTTCTTGGTATGGCGTTGGTCCGATACATCTCATTACCGACACTATGACTGCATTGAGCTACAAGGATATCTTGGAAACTGTAATGTTACCGTATGCCAGCGAGAATATGCCCTTGATATGGTCGTTACAGCAAGATAACGACCCGAAGCACACCTCCAAGTTAGTAAAAAAGTTGCTGACAGATAATAAAATCCGAATGAGTCAGTGGCCAAGTCAATCACCGGACCTAAACCCCATTGAAAACTTGTGGGGTGTCTTAAAAAATGAGGTATCAAAAAGGCAGTTCTCAAACAAAGCACAATTATGGAGTTTTGTAAAAGAGGAATGGCAAAAAATTCCCATAGAAACTTGTAGGCAATTAATTTCATCAATGCCAAATAGGATACAAAAAGTTATTCAAAACAAAGGAGGACACTCCGGATATTAAGCTTAAATTTTTTTTTTTGTACTAGTAATGTTCCTAAACTTTAATCTGTAAGCAAACATTGAATGTTCTTATTTATTTGGCCAGGCTATTTTGTTCCAAATATGTTTTTTGCAAAAATATTTTGTTATTTACTTGCTTATGTTATTTTCTTTAATTGTATTAACAAATTTTAAGTTCTTTTTAACAAATGAAGTCATTTATTTTTATTTAGTACTGAATAATAAAGCATCACCAGTGAATGCACTCACAAGCAAATTATGTTCTTATTTATCTGTCCATGAGTGTAAATACAGGCTTTCAGTCACTTTTCCAGTTGTTTATCTATTGCAGTTTCTATTCTAGGTTTTTAAAGGTTTTTCTGGTATATTTCCCCAAAAAATTATCCCAGAACAATAAAAATTTGCATACGGTTTTTTGTCAAAAAAAAAAAAAAATAGTTGGTGGTAAAATGAACTAAATTGGGTAACTAACACGCTCACCTCCCATAAGCAAGTTCTCATTCAATTTCTGTTACATGATTTTCCTAAGCCTATTCCTACTAAGCAAAACTTCAAAATGCTTGACACTCTAAAACTTCAAAAAATTTTATAAAGTAACCATTTTTTTTTTATGTCAAAAAATTGTAGAAATAATACAATTTAGTATTCGTAGGTATGTTTTATTTTTTATTTAAATATAAATATTTTTTTATTTAAAAAAATATCTCTTATATTTTTATGTATACCCGGAAAATTAATTTTGGAATAATATACCCAGTAGCTTAAGCGCCAAGGAGTGTTAAAATTTGACTAGAAATTGGAAATTGGTTTCCATTTAAATAATTTGAAATCAAGAATAATTTATTGACTCTTCTTACTATAACATTTAAAAAACTTTTATTGAAGACTTTTCCAGCTATATTGGGCGAGCTTTTAACCCTAAACAAATTTGTCTTTTTATTAATTTAAAACATGATTCATTCAAAAATTTTGCATTCCATAAACTACAATATTTAAGGTAACTCACATTTTGATCGAAGAAAGAGTGTTTCTACTAAGAGAAGAAAGCAATTCATAATCCAGCTTCTATATTTACAAAAATAAGCTTTTTTTTTTTCAAGAAAATGCAGTTAAAACTTATAGATTGAATCTACAGGGTGGACCAAATAATACCTGCTAATGTTAAAGACAAATAGCTTTTTTATTTTCTAATATGTTTGATTTTTTCTTTTTGCAGTTTAATATTGAATTTTTGGAAATTTAAAATGAATACAGTCACTACACAGCAACGCGTTAAGATTATCGAATTTTTTTTCTTGTCAATGATCAATAGTCGATCTCAAGATCAGCTTCCCACACCTTTAATGGTAATGAGTTTGGTGGGCGGTTTTGAGGAACTGGGTTCAGTTGCCAATCGCCCTGGAAGAGGTGCTCATCAGAGAACTGCAAAACTCACTTTTTGCTTGACTCAATCATTCACTGGAATTCTTACTCAACTCAGCTCATTCAACAAAGTTCAGCGTTGAATAAAATCAACACACTACTGGCGAACGCGTCTTTTGTGTCAGTTTGAGTTTGAGTTCGTCTGATCGAACTCACATGTTTGCGTGAACGAGTGTTGGTGTTGAATAAAATAAAATGATGCTGCTGAAGGCATCGTTTGTGTGAGCTGATTGACGGATTGAATTCACATGTTTGAGTATTGGCGTTGAAGTGTATACGGATATGTGTTTCGGAAATGAGAAATCAAAGAAATAGTTAAATTTAGTTGTTTGCAGTCAATCGTTAGAAAAACTTCACCCTTCTTCTTTTTGTTCTCTTTTTCTCTCTATCTCTGTCTGCACACGAACAAACTCATACGTGTTGATTTTTGCATTTTGCGTTTCATTCTTGATGAAAATAATCGTTGTTGAGCCCAACGAACAAGCATGAAATATGTATCCGAAGACGTCCGTTGATTAAAATCAGTGAGCCAACACGAATCACATGGTTTGATTGAGTTTAACTCAACAGCAATTTTGATTTCTTCAACTATGAGCTCAATTTTTTTTTTTTTTTAATTCAAAAATTTAAAAATCGGGCCACGGCGATCCCAAGAGTTAAGTCTTTAAATTAACCGCAAACTTTTTTTATCTTTTAAGATGACCCAGTATGGATTTATTTGCCCCACCGGAAAAGTAATTTTTGTTTGAATGTCAATTTGCAACGCCACCTGTGGACTTACATGAACATGAATTTTTTAAAAATAATTATTTTTGTATTCTTGCAAACTTAATTAAAATAATAAAAAAAAGTTTTTATAAATATTTGCCATAGTAATCAGCATTTAAAAGCACGCCTCAACCCGTAACACACGCCTTAACAAGTGCTTTTGTAATAGACATGGGTAACGCAGCGCTGCGTTGAGTTATTGAGACGAAGCATTTAACTTCGTTCTTGCGCTGATACAGTTGTTTTATTAAAAGTAATCGCACTAGCGCAGTAAAACAAAGAGTTTCTTGCTCGTTGATCTTTTTTTGTTTATTCTAGTGGGTTCGATATCAAAAGTGCAAGAACACTTGAATCCAACTTTAAGCTTTCAACTTGTCTTGCATACCCGAAACGCGTATGTTTCATTGCCTTTGAAACCTTTGAATGAAGTACAGTTTGACTGCAGGTTTCTTTAGGTTTATTAATTTATAGAACATTCTTAGCTTCGCGCTTTATTTACAGTGCAACCTAAATAGGTGCGATTGGGTCTGTTTACTGTCAAAATTGGTTCATGCACAAATATTTTGTATGAAGCCTACCTAAATACGTAACGCACTAACGCAACTCGATTCGAATTTTTAATTTTGACAATGCGTTCGGTAGAGAAGTTGGCTGCAAAAAAGAGAACGCAAAAGAAAAACAAGAACAAAGACAATGATTGTAGAAGTTCACGAAGCGTTTGGTTTCGGTTGCGCTCAGACAACATTTGCGTGGCGATTGGAAACGCAATTCAACACGCGCCTATTTAGGTCGGTCTGTTAGACATGCTTTGTGTTTATATCTGCTTTATTAAGCTATTTTTAATGAATTTATGACCAATATTCCCTTATTATAATAACATTTAAAACAAGATGAAACTTATTGCTATACTACTTTAGGCATTCAGGACCTTATTATGAACTAGATTTAACTAAATCTTTTTCGTATAACGTATTACAAACATTTCCGTTAAACGATGTATTTTGCCTTAATCTTTTAAGAATTTTCAAACTACATGGTTCAACTGAAATGTTTGTAATACTTTATACGAACAAAATTTAGTAAAACCTTATCAACTTAGTTGAGTTGTCCTTGTTAATAGGGGCCTTAATATCTTATTTTAGGTCTAAGTGATGTTAAATTTCGCTAGTTTCACCACATAACTAAATGCGCTACCCAATCTATCATACTCAAAAATTATAATTTACAACTCTATGTGCTATATAACTCAATCTAACTCTCACTGCGCTGAGTACAGTCCTTTTGGTATAGGTATCAAAGGTTTACAGGAATCAAAGGAAGGAAAGTTTTTCCAACTACTTCATGACGCAATTGCGTTAACGCACTTCGCTGAAAACTGCATTTGAGTTGATGTATCAGCGCAAGAATATTTTGATGCGTTACCCATGTTTAATTTTGCACTAGTGTATCTCTAACCAAAAATGTTCTTCACATGTCCAGTTCAAGTGCACTTGTACTACTATTACCCTAAAATTTTTAAAGTAGTTTATGATAGAAGTGAGCAAAAAGTGTCACAGTTTACAGAAAATGGCTAATTTGCATAGAAGTATTTTTGCTCATAAATGTTTAGTCTTTCTTTCGTAGAGTTAATCCTGTTTTCACAAATATTTTACCATACAGATTTTACAGGAGCCGCTTAACTTTAATGCCTTATATGGATAAATAAAATTAATTTCATTCTTTTAATATTGGTACGTCTAATTTGGCCCACCCTGTAGTGTTTTTTTTTTTTGGCTCCACGAAAAACATATTTAATTTCCACAGTGCCAGGTTATTGATATCTTTTAATGACTATATTTTTAAAATAAAACAATTTTTAATTTTAAAAGAAAAAATAAAATCTAAATAGAAAAATTGTATAAATTTCAAATTAAAATCAATGTTAAAAATTGGAAGCCCTGCAAGAGTTTAGTATAAAATAATAAGAAATCACTTAATTATATATTTAAGCTTTAATAATAAAAAAATATTTTGAAGTTCTTAAAAAATAAATTTTTAGTTTTTTGGAAAAATCGACACTTTATAACACATAAAAAAAATTTAAGCTTTAACAAGTTTTCTTATAAGTAAAACTTTTATTTATATAAATGTGTGATATTTTTTTTTTAAATTGTTGCTACTTTTTAAATTGTTGTTTTTGTTTATAACTGAAATTCTTACAAATTTGAAAAAAATTATAGGTTTTATAACATTGTTTGTAGCAAACATTTCTTGTTTGATTATAATTCAGTCACAATATTTTCAACAATTATATTAAGATTTTTAACTTAAAGCTAAATAAAAAAGAAAATTGAAATAATAAACAAATTAAGAAAAAAATATTGAAGGAATGTTAATTGAAAAACGTTTAGATTCGAGTGAAAAAAAAAAAAAATATAAATAAAAACAAATCCAAAAAAATAGAACAAATCACAAATACAAAAAATACAAAATTATGTTTAGTTTATTATGTATACTTTTCTTTTATAAATTTAACTTTTTCTGTAGAGATAATTTTTTTTTTATTGTGTTTCATGTTTTTTTTTTATGTATTTGCATTTTCTTTCACATTACTTTCAATTTCTGTTTTATTCTAACTTAGTTTTAAATGTTGATTTTTTTTCCATTTCATTTATGCTTTTAGGGTTGCTAACTTAAAATTAGTTATTTTTTTTCCACTGCTTATTCTACAGCTACAACTACGTTTTCTACCACTATTTTTTTTTTTTTTTTTTTTTTTTTTTCTTCAACTAACTTCTATTTGTAGATGTTGTTGATGTTCTAGTTTATGTTGTTGTTGTTTTCACTTATATAAAACTACATTTTCATTTTCATTTTCAGTTTCATTTCTTGATCTGTTAAGTTTAACATGATTTTCTTTGTAACTAAATTCCACTTGTTATTGTTGCTGTTGTTGTTGGTTTTTTGTAGTGTCTGCTGTTCGCACAACTATTAACTGTTTTCAACTATTCTACAAATTTATTTCATTCTATGTATAACTCGCACGTCTGTCATCTGTATAAACTCTATATAAACTAGCCTTTTTTATAACTTTTGTTGTTATTGTTGTTTTTTTGATACAAAACAAAAATTACTTAGTTTTTTTACACCCAAACTTTTACAGTACGCCCTTAAATAGGCCCACTTCAATTTTCTAAAACATTATTTTAATAAAACGTAGTAAAACATTCCAAATAAATATTAAAAATTTCAATAAAATAATCAAAGCTCTACAGAAAACAACAAGCAGAAATTTAAAATTAATTTTCTTCTCGACTTTTTCCTTAAATTTGCAAAAAGTCTGAGGCCAATTGTGTGCTCTTAAAAGATTTTCAGAACTTCTTTTTTTGTTTTTTCACCACACATTTCCATCACATTTAAAGTCTAGTTAATTCTTTTCTACATTTTATTTCACAAAAAAACTACGCTATCATCAGATTGAATTCAAAAAAACAAATATTTTATTTAGCATAGTTAAATTATATGCAAAAACTGTTAGTAGTTATTCAAAACAGTTAAATCTATTTAACAAATCTGTTGAAATTCACATTGGACAAAAAAAAAAGTGCAACTTTATTCATAAAAAGACACATTGTATTCAGATGTGTTCAAATGCACTTTAGAATACTAAAATTGAATTCGGAAATCGTGAACTGAAATATAAAATATAATTTAGAAAACCATAAAAAAAACGTTAGAATAGTCAAATTAAATTTAGAGATATCAAAGTGAATTCGGAGGAAAGCATCAACCAAAATTCATTTTTTTCATCCTCAGTTAACTTTTACTCGTAGATGCTGTTAATGCTCTAGTTTAGGCTGTTGTTGTTATTTTAATTTTTATAAAACTACATTTTCATTTTCATTTCTGGAAATCGTGACTTTTTCTAAAATCCATTTGGTCATGTCAGCATGTCAGAATTCAATTTGATAATTCTAATTTCATTTCAACGCCTCTGAATTCAATTTTTACCTATCTTTTGAATTCTATTCTTCTAATTCGTACTCAATTTAACTATCTGAATTCAATGTTCACCTTTTTGAAAACAAACTGTCCATTTTTCTGTTAATTTAATATGTAAATGGTGTAAATTATTTTCAGTTCTAATTTTAACAGGATATGAGCCCAAGAGTAGATCACAATTTTTTGACTTTAAGTTTTTAGAATACCGAAAAATAAGAAACAAGAAATTCTTGAATTAAAATCAGGCACCAAAAATAATAAATATTCTATCATAAGAAAATCATAAAAAATCATTAGAAACTTCCTAATGAAAAACTTTTTGAATGCAGCATAACTTTTATTTTTGAGAAATACGTTTTTTATGTTGACTTATAACAGTTATTAATGTGGAATATACATTTTTTTTGTCACTGGTTTTTTCCTGCACTACACACCTGCAGAGAATTGTCTCTCATAAATACTGATGTGGTAATTGCTGCGTTGTATTTAGTTCCTAGACTTCCTCAAACCCATGGATATGAAAGAAAAAAAGTGCTAAAAAAAGCACTAAAAGCAACTTGCGTTACACATCTATCACATGGATAAGGTTTGTAGTGAACAATTAAATGTTTAAATTAATCAATTGTTATTGCTTCACGATACATTTTTCTCATACCGATTTTGCTACAGTTCGTAGTTAGGAAACTTCAATTTCCAGTTTCCAAATAGAAGAGTCAACAAACCAAAGCACTACATCTTTGCTGTCTTGGGAGTCTTTAAGAGAACTAGAAATGAAAGCGTCTTCGGATGAAGACTTGGATGACGATACAAATAGAAAGATAAAGGCTGTGTATAGTGGAAATGGATAATTTCAAGTCACCACGTATTGACATTGACACAAATAACTTAATTTCAGAAAATAACAGTTATAAATTAACCTTAAAAAACTTATTACTCAAAAATAAAAATTATGCGGCAACTAAAAAAATGTTTTCTTAAAAATATAAGTAACTTATAAGCGAAATGCATTTTAATCGATTTTAGCGAAATTCAAAAAAATTCCAATAACAATTATGTCTCTGATTAAAATAGAAACTACTCGTATAATAGTCAGAAAAACTCTAGTTAAAGGAAAAAAACGGCCATAGGAGACCTCAGGCCATTAAAAAACTAAAGTAAACTATGATATATACAGATTTAGTGATTTTAGAGTTTCAATTGTGAAAGCTTAGATTTAAGGAACTCAATTGTGAAAACTGTGCAACTCTCTATTCTCACTTATGCAGGGTTAGTCAAAGTAATAGCACAATTTTTAAATAATATTATGAAAAACAAATCATTTTGCTCTTTTTTTTTTTTTTTGTTTTTGTTTAAGCTATTTTAGAATACGTTAATAGGCTTTCGGTTGTCATATATTTAATATCTGTTTTTGAAACGAGTGAAAGTTTATGAGACTGTGACTTTAAAATAGAATTGAACCTGCAAACATTTGGAAGAGAAGCTGGCCTTGCGATGCACTAGCGCTTCGCCCAAGGGTTCTCTAAAAGATTGATCACTTTTCGATCGCCCAAGCGATTAATGCTCGATTCAAGAAAAATGTTCAAAATCTTCCATTGCTCATTCCAGCGATCGTTGGAAGCTGGATCGCTTTTCGATAGCCCAAGCGATTAATGCGCGTTTCAAGAAAAATATTCAAAATCTTCCAGCGATCGTTGGAAGCTGGATCGCTTTTCGATCGCCCAAGCGATTAATGCGCGATTCAAGAAAAATTTTAAAAATCTTCTTTTGCTCAATCCGGCGATCGTTGGAAGATGGATCGCTTTTGAAACTTGTGAAACAAATGTCAAATGTTTACTTATTATTGAGAAGCAAAGACGCGTTTTAATTTTTTAAAATAAAACAATTTTTTACGTTCAACAACGATGTTTCGCAACATAACGCTGAGAACCCGTTTTGCCGAAACGTTTGATCCCTTTTAGGACTTTTCTTGGTGACTCGTTTGCGGCTCTTGGTAGCGAATCACTTAAAATAATTTTCGGCGTTTTGTTCGCGACTCTTCTTTTTGCGAATCGATAAGAAGCCTTCTGGGCGATTCATTTGCTACTCTTCCCAGCGAATTGCTTAAGGCCCCCCTCGGCGATTCGTTCGTGAATCTTCCCAGCGAATTGCTTTCGAACCCTTCAGGCGATTCGTTTACGAATCTTCCAGGCGAATCGCTTTTATGGACTCAGCTGCTTATAGTCGGCGATACACGAATGACTCTCAAATGAGCTCGCCGACGATTGTCTCATCTTCCAAGCGATTCTCTGGCGATTCTGAGGCAATTGAAAATGTTTGCAATGTTGAGAATATTTTTTTTTTTTGACTAAATTTTTTTTACAAAAAATATCCTCGATTTTGATGTAGGCAAATTTTAATTTTTTCAATAGAAATTAAAAATTGAAACGTCGACGCGAATAAGGTTGTAAACGACAAATTAATCAAAAATGTATTTTTTTTTTTTTGCATACTACCATTAAGAATGCTTAAGGCATATTATGAGATTACATAGTTTCCCAAATTTAATTAGGTTTTGGTCATAAACATGCTTTCCAATGTCAGTTGTGAGTGGCCAAAAAGTTGCATATGCTTGCCATCATGGCAAATGTAACATAGGATTTAATAGCGTGATGCAAAAGTTTAATAAAGGTAAAAAACGGAAGATAAATTTTATAAATTGGAAAGACATAAACAATAAGAGGCTAAGAAATAGTGGAGAAGCATATACTGGAAGAAAATGAAAAGTTGAACCCAAGAAAATTGCTCCAGAAACGGTTATGTGGAAAAACGTTGTTAGCGCCATCAGCGAAGATGTTATGCTTACTGGAAAAAGGTGTTATCATCCATTGCGCTTGGTACAACCATAGAACGTTTTTCCATTACGAAAGTATCGAAAGCCTTTTTTTTTTAAAAGGATATAATTTTTTTTTTTTTTATACAGACAAATTTCTGTAATCCTCTTCGCCTAAAAATTGGATACCGAAAAAAATGGCTCTAACTGCACCATTAAAAACTTTTTTCGATTCCTGAAAACTTATATAATTTTGTCGCTTACAACGTAATTCGCGGCGTCGACGTTTCAATTGTAGAGCTCTGTGGCAGATGCTTCGAATCGAGTTCATAAAACTACCGCACATAAAAGTAAATAAATGTAAAAACCTGTCAGAGAACGAAATCACTAAATTAAGGAATACAAGTATTTCAATAATAGTTTTAATAAGCAGGGGACCCTACTCTCCATTACGATGCGACAAAAAAAAAATTCGCAAAATTGATTTGATTGTACGGGCTTGCGTACGCATCGCATTTCATTTTCACATCGCATTGATTGGCGTATCGCAATACGAAGTAGGACCTCAGATATATTCAGTCCTGTTCTGAAATCCGAATTTCGTTCGGAATCATGGCCGAAAAATCATGGCCATACTTCATAATACCAGAAGCGTAGCAAGGGTAGAGGCGGCGGTGCGTCCCGGTTGCACAGCCAAAAGGGATGCAAAATGATCAAACAGTTTTTTGTAAATATAAATGTTCTTTTAATAGGAGCGTATAATTTAATATCAAAAAAGTATATCGAGGGCCTATATTCATTTTCCTCTATCTGCAAAAGTACAAGTTTTCAGGAGAGCAAAAAACCCGTTTTATCTTCTTAATTGACAATTTTTTAAAAATCGATCTTCTAAAATGTTGTTCAAAGGTGTCCACGGACCACTGTGCATAAAAGTTTTTTTTTTCAATTTTTGCGCTAGCTTAGCTGCTATGGCAGATAGTGGGTTATGTTCATAAAAAAAAGTTTCTATAAATGCAGATAGAGGTATTTGTACAGCAGTAAAAAACGCCATTTTTTGCAAGAAATCATCAGTTAAAACTTTGCTGTTTTTATTGTTGATGTTTTTTTTTCAACATTTTTCTTATTTATCATGAAGAGAAAAGTCAAACATACTGATATTTTTATATGGGAATTTCAAGTACAGTTATGTTATTATTTTATTTGTATTTGATTTTGTCATAATAAAAATGATGATATTCGGTAGGAATTACAGCTTTAAGTTCATGTAGATGTTTCCACTTGTTCGATGAGATAGAAAATTGAGTTGTATGCAACTGGACAGGTGTCGTATGTGTTTTTGTTTTTTAATCAATCAATCTCAACATAGAACATTTAACAACCACAAATTTTGATGCCCATTTTCATAAATTCCACATTCTTGGAAACAACTGCATTCAAGGGAAACGAGTTTAGCTAACAAAATCGAAAATCCTTTGAAAAGTCGTTTGTTATTTACGTGGAGTCTAAAAAGACCATCTAAAATAGGAGCTGCACCAAACTCTAAAACACATTTGTGCTAATGTAACTGAAAACTATTTGTATCAACATAAGAAAATACTTCAAAATAAAAAAATCTTCATAGATTTTTAAAAAAAGTTGAAATTATTTATGTCTTTCATGTTCCATTATTTATATCTTCCCAAAGTTTCATTAAACATTAGTTACTACTGGGTATGCATTATTAAGAGTGAAAATACAAAAAAAAAAAATACTCGAGCTACTCGATAATTCCTCGAGTTATTCGAGTTATTCGATAAACGAAAAACCGAATTACTCAAATCGAAAATCAAGTCGAATTGCACTACTCGACTCGACTCGAACTCGAAGAAACTCGCACAGGCCTAGTTTAATTGATTAAATTAATTTTTAGGATTGGTTTTTCGCTCTAATATTAATACCATAGATGCATAGATGCAATCGAGGCCAGCCATCATTTTGACATTAAAAAAATGCCCAAAATGCAGATAGAGGAAAATGAATATAGGCCCTCGATATAGTATATTGGTGATTTCATGTCAAATCGGAGAATTTCCAACAGTCATATGTAAAAATTTACAAGAGAATTTAAAATTTATCGACTTAGCATGTCGATAGTACTTAAAAAAGTAGAAATATTTGCATATTTTTTTTTTTGTTCATGATATACACAGTGGAAAATTGAAACACAAAAACAAAATTTGTCTTTCCGACATGTAGTAACACAACTATATCTTCAAAACCTTCAGACATCTTGAATTTTCCATCTTAGTGTTGTTGTTTTTTACCAACACTTCAATGACAAATTTTTTTTGGCCACTTAAAATTTCATTCAAATTTTCAATGTCAGCCAGCACCACTATTTTTTGGCATTTTTAAAACCAAAATTTTACGTTGGAGAATTAATGCTTACTATTTTAAATTAATTTTTCAAAAACTGCCTGCACAATTTTTACATACAAAATACTTTTATTTTTAATTAAAAATGAAATTTTTAGTATTTTTTGTACTTCTTACACCGCAAAGAAAATCAATTGAAGATCTCCAAAATTTGTTCTTAATAATTTTTGGTAGGACTAACGGTTTTAAAGTTACAATTATTTTACTACACGTCCGAATGATAAATTTTGATTTTTTTTATTTTAATTTTCCACTGTGTAGAGTAAGTGCAGCGAATGTGGTATAGGCTGGTAATGTGGTATAGTAGCTTATTTCTGAATCTAACAGCATACGAATAACAGAAACAAGCAAAAGAGATTGCGGCTCTCAGAGAATTAAGAGAGCAACGACCTGTTTTATTTTAACTAGTCATTGTAAGAGTCAGTTGAAAAAATTCGCGGTTGGCTGAGGTCGACTTTTTTTGTGGTGGTGTTAAATCATATTTTTTTGTGTGAAAGGAATATTTCCAAGTTTTTAAGTATAAGTACAATAAGCGCAAATTATATGCAATTCCTCCATATACATAGTGTTTTTTATTTTTTATAATAAAATCTACATTAAACACAAGTGCAGCTATTGTGGTACAGTTTGAATCAGCTAATTTGGTATAGTGTACCACATTACCTTCCAAAAAAAACAAAATGCCGAAAAAAGGAGAAATAAGGAATTGGGAAGCAGGGGATATGAAAAGAGCTATACAGGCTGTTAGAGATGGTGAAATGGGTATTCTCTTGGCATCGAAATCATTTGGTGTACCCCACACAACTCTATAACGTTATGCAAGAAGCGAAAAGACCATTGAAGAGATTTTTGCAACTACGCTTGGTCGACCTCCAACATTAGGTGCCGATATGGAAAATGAGCTTGTTAAATACATATTAGAAATGGAGTCACGATATTGGCGACTTACGCGGGCAGATATTCGATCTTTATGTTTTCAAATTGCCACAATAAATAATATTCCCAACAAATTTTCTGTAATAAAAGAATGCGCAGGAAGATATTGGTTAAACGGTTTTATTAGACGTCATCGAAACGTAATAAGCTTTAGAAAGCCTAGTGGAACCAGTGCGGATCGTGTTCGTGGTTTCTCTAGAGAAAATGTCGATCTATTTTTTAATTTACTTGAAGGTGAGTACAATAAGCACAATTTTCCACCTTCACGTATCTGGGACGTAGATGAAACCGGAATATCAGTGGTGCCATCACAGCAACCACAAATAATTGCTAGAAAAGGCAAAAAGCAGATTGGTATGATGACATCAGCCGAGCGTGGGTCACTGGTAACCGTCATTACTTGCATGAGTGCAGGAGGAGCGTTTGTACCTCCGTTTTTTATATTCCCTCGTAAAAATCACAACCCACTTCTTATGAAAGATGCTCCACCTGGCTCGAAGTCGGCATGCTATTTATCCGGATGGGTACAAATTCCTATATTTACGGAATGGTTCAAACACTTTTTAAAGGAAACAAAGCCATCTGCCACCGACCCAGTTTTACTCATTTTAGATGGTCATTACAGCCACACGCGCAATATCGAAGTGCTGGACCTAGCTCGAGGAAATAATGTTACCATTATTTCACTGCCTCCTCATGCAACACATAAACTTCAACCATTAGACAGAACATTTATGGGTCCTTTAAAAAAATACTACAATGATGAAATAAGAAGATATATAAGAGAGCAAGGAAGAAAACTGACACCTTTTGATATTACTGGCCTATTTAGTAAAGCCTACTTGAAGGTTCAAACTGTAGAAATAGCCGTAAATGGTTTTAGAGTTACAGGCATTTATCCTTTCAATAAAAACCTTTTCACCGATGCTGATTTCCTCGCAGAAAATGTATCAGGTAGATATCTACATACTGTTGCTTTATTTCGAAAAGAAATGTGTAAATTATAGATACTAATTTATTTTTCAGAAGAGCCAGCAGAAACTACACACTCAACAACAGCAGAAACCTCAAATGACATATCTGGGAACCGTAAGTTCTCTCAATATCTACATGTCAATATGATACTTATCTACTAAAATCTAAATTTTCAGGGGAAACCGCGAGCACAAGTGGAAATCTCATTTCTCCCTGGGAGGTTTCTCCAATACCTAAGTTGCGGCAGCCAGCAACGAATCGTAAGGGCAGAAAAACAAAGGCTACTGTCCTTACAACTTCGCCATACAAAAATGATTTAATGCAGAGCATCGAAAACATTAATAAAAAACGTAAAATTCCCCGAAGTGTATCTGTTAAAAATGTGTCTAAAAATGTTACCAGAAAGAAACCTCGCGCTGATTCACATTCAAGTGAGAGTGATGAAAACGTCAATTTCAACGACACATCAGATGAAGAGGAGTATTTAGACTATCCACCTATAGAAGACACCTTGTGCAATTATTGCGATAAGGCTTATAAAGATGATGCAAATATAAAGCCATGGGTTTCAAGTTTGCAATGCGAACAAGTTTGGGCTCATGAAGTTTGTATTCCTAAACGCAGTGCAATTTTTATTTGTTCTTCTTGCAATTAAGTTAAATCAATTTTGTGTGTTTTTTTAAGTATTATCAAAAAAGTAGAAATTAATGAATTTGCTATGTTTTCTACTAAATTATTTTTTTTTTATCTTTATTTCTTTTATATGTTGCAATAAAATCATAACTAGTTAACTCAATATGAAGGAAAAACTATGAGCTGGTAATGTGGTACACTATACCACAATACCATCATATGGTGTACCACATTACCTGCACATTTTGTAAAGTCGTGTTTAATGAGATTTGCAATATATTCTCAAATATGTCTGAAATTATGGGTTTCATGTGTTTCGCACATGGCTTCGTGGGAGCTTAACACATGTAACATGAAGGTGGTTAAATCTTATTTCAATCGGACAAAAACTAAAAATTTGGCTATCTAAAAACAAATGGGTATACCACATTCGCTGCACTTACTCTATATATTATATATTAAATATATATATTAAACGTATGCAAATATTTATATTTTTAAAAGTACTTTTTAAAGTTTTTGGCATGTAGGGAACGTTATATAAATAGAGTATAGTCCGTTTCCAAAGACCAACTCAAAACATAACTGCGTAGACTCAAAATAGCTAAAATAAAGAAAAAAAAAAAATATATAATAAAACTGTTTAAATTTTTTTATTACTTTAAAAAAAGGTTTTTTTTTGGAAAAAAAACTTACAATGTAGACTTTAATAAGATTATTCAAAAAGGTGCTATTTTTATGACCAGCACTCTACAATTGTAATAGAAAATTCTTCATAATTCACTCAGTTCATACTTTTTCGAGTTGTAGTTTTTCACTTAAGTTTAATAAAAAAAAGTCTTAATGCCCGTATGATACTTCATTTTTTTGTCCAATTATAAAATCTGAAAACAAGTGGCGCGTGGGCAGGACAGACATATTTTATAAGAAAAGGATAAACGTTGTTACTTTTTTAGATCTGGTGTTTTTAAGAGCAGCTGCATTTAATAAATTGATATTAGCTACACACATCACTTCCAATTCAGCATACATTTATATTAAACAGATTTGTTTACTCTAAAAATGTCAAATTAATTATTAACAGCACAGTAAATATTTGATCGAAACTTAACGAAGAACGAATTGAAAGAAACGGCAAAAAAAAAATGCAAAGAAAATACAGTCCGTCCTAGAAATTTTTCTCCAATTCGTACCATATGCGTACTCACTCACACCAATTGAATCTATGCATTCGTGCTATTTGAACTGCTCTAGTTATAATTTTCAATTATCAATTTAATAAAGTATCATACAGGCTTAAGTGGAGCATACAAAACAATTTTTTGTCTTCTTTCTTTTTTTTTTTGGGCACAAATTTTCATCTAAATTTCATAAACAAATTGTTTTTTTCTTTAGTAAATGCTGAACCTGCTAAATATTGGCTTTTTGTTACCATTGTTTATTTTAAGAGTCCCTAAATATTTCCCGTTTTCCGCAACATATAACTTGCACGACAACACATTTTCGTGCGTTTCTTTGCTTTAGCTTTTCAGCCTTTCAACTACTTCAGCTACTCAGTTTTTTTTTTTTTTTTTTTTTGTTAATTTCTTAAACTACCAGCTACTTTTTTGTTTTATTTTTGTTTGTCATATAAAAAATTCTACAGTATTCAGTGAGTTTCTCTAACTTGTTTCTTGCTTTGACTGTCCTTGCTTTGAGCTTCGATTTCGCCACTGCCGTCGCTTTTTCTTCAGTGTTTGCTTTTTTTATTTTTTTTTTTTTTTTTTTGTTTTGCTCCTTCTCCAACTCGAACTTTTTCGGTTTTATTTGAATTTTAAAAAAATCCTGAAATTTTTGCTCATCTCTGCAGCTTACTGTCTATACTTCATAAGGCTGCTTTTAGCTTTGTTTTCCAGCTACTTGATCACCAACTTTCATAGCTTTGTTTATAAAGTTTTCGCCTTGTTCTCTTCTGGTTTGCTATTGACTAATTTTTAAAAATTTTTTTTTTATTCTTTTAAATTCACTTAAAACTAATCTTCTGCTATTAGCTTAAACAGTTTCTTGTTGTTTTCTTGACTTTCTTGATTTACAGTGTGGCTTTTTGTTAAGTTTTTCACATTATTATATATTACAATCAGATTTTCGAGCATTCCATTGAAATGCTTATTTTGCCACTTTTTCGAAATTTTTGTCAGTGTTAAGAACATAAAAAATTTATACAACATAAATTCTTTGCTTTTAGCGTAGTTGTTGTTTAGCAAGAGAAAAAAAAATAAGCAACAAAATTGTTCTAAATTAAATTAGAATTTATACTCATTCTTCTTTTAAAATTTTTTTTTTTTTTACTTATTGTTTTTTAGTTTGAATCAGTTCTCTTTTGTCAATTTCTAAAAATTTGATTTTAATTTCATCAACTCATTCTAACATTTTAACACAATTTCTAAAATGAAAAAATTTATGGAATAAAAAAAAAGTCTTACAGAAAACACAAAAAACCACAAATAATGAAACTTAAATAGTTGTTTAAATAAATTAAGGTATTAATTTAAAAAGATTTTTTTTTTAATTAATAATTATTTAACAATAGAATTTACAAAAATACTTAAATGTATTTTAAGAAAATACATTTATTAAGCATTTCTTTGCTTTATTTTGCATGCTCGTTTTGCTAAGGTTTCATTATAGTTTTCTTTACTTCTTTACTGCTTTTCATTTCCTTTATGTGCTCTATGTGCTGCATTACATTTTGTCTTAATTTCTGTGTTCTTTCTTTCTTTCTTTCTTTCATTCATTTCCTAAGCGGCTTTTTTTCATCATTCCATTATGTTCTAGTTTCTTGTTTATTCTGTTCCTTTTTTGCCGTCATTTTATTGTTTGTTTTAGAGTTAAAAAAAAATTCACTTTTTATTTTTTGTAAAGTTTTAATTTTTTTTGTTTCTGTTTCTTTTGTGTTTGCTTCATTACAATCAGTTTCATTTAATTTTCTTTTTTATTTATTTTTTTATTTCCAAGTCTTAAAATTTTCTATGTTTCTTTAATTTGTTTTCTGTTTTTTTTTTTTGCTTTAATTTTAAATTTCTTAAATAATAATTTATGGAAAACATTGCATTTTCAGTTGAAGTGTTGTTGGTTTTTGTTGTTGTTTTATTGATGTCACATTTGTTGTTGTTGTTGAAGTCCAGCAATCCATTAACTCTAAACGTACATCATCTGTCGAATGTGCGGTATTTGCAAATTATATCTATACGGTTGGAATGAGCAGATAAGGTAGAAGTTAGTAATTTTGTACAAAATACAAATCATATATAAAAAAACTTCTATTTTTTTTAATATAATATAAACGACAATAAAACTCCGGAAAATAACACTTAACCCGTAACAGCTTGACTCAAAAACATAATTTATGGAAAATACCAAAACCAAAGTACAGATTGTCTTTTCAATCCATTACCGTCCAAGCGTCCATTATTGGGCATCGCTTATTTTTTATTATTTTAGAATAAGCCAACGTTCAAGGTATGCCCCCTATAAATGGGGGAAAAAATTGATTCGGTAGAAAAATGTTGATTCGGTAGACTGGTAATAGTTGGAGGGTAGAAAGATGGAGTTGTGTCGTCAAACTGTCAGATAACACTCTGATAGGGAGATTATTTTGCATCTTACTGTGTGACAAAAAAACCGAATTTTATCGGTAATGCGAGCTTCTACTGAACACCGTTGCAATATTATAGGGATGGGCTTATAGAACTGCCCGAGTGGACCTAGGAAATACAAGAGCTGGTGGCGGCAGGCCGTGTCCCGCCATACAACACTTCCCATGGAAGTACCTATACAGAAGGCTTACGCAATGAACATTGCGTCGATGCCATATAGAGTTGAGAGCAGATGAAAAGTTTTCATATTCTATTCAAAATATCGCACGAAGTTAAGTTCGGTCAAGCTTCAAATAAGATTTCAAATGTGCGATCATATTCTGACTTAAGGGTTGCAAAATTTTGCAAACTAGATTTCTCAGGTATTTGTATCTGCTATGGTAATGGGTGAACAAGTGGCGTCGGAAGCGGGGAAAGGTGTAAATTCCTCTTCAGATATTTTCAACATCAATATTTTGTTTATTAATGATATTTCTTCAATTTTTGCACATTCACGATGCGCCTCCTCTATGCTGATAACCTACAAATTTTTCTTATAATAAAAAATCTGTCTGATATTTTCCATCTTCAAACTGAACTTGATAATCTGTATACGTGGTCCTTGAAAAATGTCCTTTTCTTGAATTTCAATAAATGTGATTTTATGTCATTTTCAAAGACCCAAATTCTATGTTCGTCCGCATATCATATTAACAATACTCCGTTATCTCAATTTCATAAATTTTAAGATCTTGGTGTTGTCTTTGACACAAAATTTTCTTTTATTCCCCATCGTGATTTCATCATTCCCAAAGCTTATGCGATATTAGCTTTCATTCCTTGTCAATCTACATCTTTCTCTGCTCCATTTACCTTCAAAACATTATATATAAATCTAGTTCGTTCCCTTTTAGAACATGATGCTGTTATTTGGCATCCATTCTATGCCGCACATAAACTGCGAATTGAACGTGTGCAAAATCTTTTACTAGATTTTCTTTACGAATTTTATTTCCTGATGCCCCTTTTCCCTCATATATTGAGCGTTGCCATTTACTTAATCTCAAATCCTTAGACAGTAGAAGGAATTTGCTATCATTACTCTTTGCTTTTGATGGATTTGTAGGTTGTCCTGACCTTCAGGAAAAAAATTCACTTTAATGTCCCTTCTAGAATACTTAGAAATACTAATCTACTTTATGTTCCTACTTGCCGGACAAATTATGTGGAAAATGCTCCCATTAATAGAGCGCTACTTCATTTCAATGTTCAAATTTTGACTATTGCGTAGATTTTTCTATCTCTAAGGATGCTATAAGGTATTTATTAATGCGCATTCTGTAACCTATTTAACCTTTAACATATGTAATTTTGCTTATTGTAATTTTTTTTTTTCTTTTCTCTTAATCTGTAAGAATTTGTAAACCATAGATTAAGATATTACTTAATAAATGAAATGAAAACTTGAATCAGAGACCGTTTATCTTTTTTATTATATTTTACATATTTTAGTTATCTTTTCACTTTTTTAAATTTTTAATTTTTATTTTTTATTATTTTTAATTTTTATTTTTTTAAGTCAAAAATAAAAAGCAAAATATGAACGATATTTTTTGAGTAAAAAGTAATAGATAATTTTTTATTTAAATTTTTTAAGTCGAAAATAAACAGCGAAATTTGCCTAAAATTTTTGAGCATAAAATAAATGCTTATTTTTGATTTTTGTTTCTTAGGCATCATATTTGGACTCGGGAAAACCATTTCCAACGGCGCACTGTCAAACATGGCCAAACCTTAGCGTATTTATACAAATCAAAGTAAATGGTATTAGACTAAGATTTTGTAATTTAGTTCGTGTGGTAACTGTCAGAAAATGTACTAAAAAAATTTTTAAAAAAAAAACAACCGACTACAAAATCACTACAAAGTAAAAAATAATTTTAAAAATACTTTTCTTTTTAATTTCTTGGTCATATTTGATAATTTATTTAAACATATTATTATATATGAAATTTTATTATCTAAATTTTTTTCTTATTTGTTTTATTATCATAACTATATTAATTTCTTGATGAATACAAAAGCTTTTAAGGTTGGCGCTAATATAATCAGACTTTTAACCAGAAGCGCCAACTTCAAAGCATTTGTATTCATCAAGAAATAAATATAGTTATGATAATAAAACAAATAAGAAAAAAATTAAGATAATAAGATTTCATATATAATAATATGTTTAAATAAATTATCAAATATGACCAAGAAATTAAAAGGAAAAGTATTTTTAAAATTATTTTTTACTTTGTAGTGATTTTGTAGTCGGTTGTTTTTTTTTTTTTTTTAAAAATTTTTATTTCTTCCTTTTTAGAGAATATGATAAATTTTCGAAAAAAGTGTATAAACAACATCAATAAAATTGTTCCGAAAAAATTTGTTCTATTAAAATCTGAAAGTTTGTTGGTTATTTCAAATATCTGCCTCTTAAATTTAAATTAGATGTCACATGTTTTGAAATTATTATGCCCATTCTTATAACGAGTTTTATAACCCTAGTGTCAATATTATTCGAGATATAGTGTTTTTGAAATATTTCCACGCCCCTTTGTTAAATAAGCGCCCACTTTCTGGAGCGTTATTTCCAATAATTGTGCCTACCCCTGTACTTTATTTCAGTACCCCAGCGTCAATATTAACTGCGATAGTGTTATCTAGTATTGCCACGCCCATTTATCGAATAGCGCCTACTTTATTGACCATAATTTTTAATAATTCTGCCTACCCCTGTACTACAATGAATTTTAGTGTCCTAGTGTCAATATTATTCGAGATACACTGTTTTTCTAATATTGCCACGCCCAGTGGTCGAAATCCGCCAACTTTCTTCACCGTAATTTTTACTTATAATAACTACCCCTATACCAAATTGCAGTACCATAGTATTAATATTATTCGAGATATACTATTTTTCTAATATTGCCACGCCCATTTGTCAAATAACGCTCATTTTGTTGACGGAAATTTGTAATAACTGTGCCTACCACTACACTAAATTTCAGTACCCTAGTGTCCATATTATTCGAGATACAGTGTTTTTATAATATTGCCACGCCCATTTGTCGAATAACGCCCACTTTATTGGCCATAATTTGTAATAGTAATGCCTACCCTTATACTAAATTGCAGTACTATAGTATCAATATTATTCGAGATATACTCTTTTTCTAATATTGCCACGCCCATTTGTCAAATAACGCCCATTTGTCAAATAACGCCCATTTTCTTGACCGTAATTTGTATTAACTGTGTCTATCCCTACACTAAATTTCAGTACCCTAGTGCCCATATTATTCGAGATACAGTGTTTATCTAGTATTGCCACGCCCATTTGTCGAATATCGCCCACTTTATTGACGATAATTTGTAATAATAATGCCTACCCTTATACTAAATTGCAGTACTCTAGCCTCAAAATTATTCAAGATACACTGGTTTCCTAATATTGCCACGCCCATTTGTCGAATTACGCCCATTTTCGTGCCCGTAATTTGTAATAATTGTGCCTACCCCTACACTAAATGCAGTCCCCTAGTGTCAATATTATTCGAGATACAGTAGTATCTAGTATTGCAAGATCTATTATTGCCACGCCCAGTTCTCGAATTCCGCCCACTTTTGTACGGACACCTCCATGCTTATGATATCTATCTGTTCCCCAAAAATTATGGCAATCAGGCATATGGTTTAGGAGTTATCGATGTACATACATTTAAAAAAAAAAAAAAAAAAAAAAAAAAAATTAAAAAAAAAAAAAAAACAGAGAAACCGACGAACTTGAGAACCTCCTCCTTTTTGAAGTCGGTTAAATAGACGTGATAGCAATATATCTACATCCACTTTTCATAAATCATTACAATTCCTGATTCGTAAATCTTCTATAAAGACAAAAGGTTATGTTTCCCTCTTCCGCTCGTGTTTTTGAAGCAATTTCGTTGTTTTTCTTTTAATCCAGATCATTACGGTACGAAGAAGCAAGCAGAGAAAAAATTGCCACACCCTCTTCTACCGCCCACAAATCAACTAAAATGCTATATTTCAGATAAGAGCGGGATGAAGCGAGGCGAGCTAGTTCATTTAATAATAAGCTAGTTCAATATGCTAGTTCTATTGATAAAAGATTCTGTGTCAGATAGGATTTTACCGCGTTTCTTTGGCATATGGGTCACGCTCTTTAACCCTGGATGTGCTTTGTTAGTTGAATCGACTACAGGATTTTTTTTTTTTTGGGTTTTTTTTTTAATGAAATCACTGATATTTTTGTTCAAAACACTCAATTTTAAAAAATTAATGCATTGTTTTTTGTTTATTTAGTAAAATATATAATATATAATATATAATATATATATATATATATAATATAATAGCCCACACAAAATGGTTGAAATAGTATGAAATGTACATCCAGGGTTAAAAAATAATTAGTTGGGTTAAACTAGAAAAAAAAGGTCGCATAAAATGTTTAAGAAATAGATTTGAAAAAGATTTCCATTGCTTTTTGTATGATTATTTTATAGTCTGTTCTGGTTTTAATATACACTCAGAATTTCTAACTTTGTATTAAAAAAAAAGCATTTAATTTCAAAGACGTTTGGAAATTTTTGATTCATTGTCTGATTTTTTTAATTCTTAGTATTCTATTATATGCGATATATTTAATCTGTTCCTTTCTTAAGCTTAGTATGCTGTATGAACGAAAATTTATGGGCATATAATTCTACAGACGAAAATTTTTTGTGTGGAGAAAAGCACTTAATAAACTAAATAAATTTGTTTTATAACAAAATCAACACCAACACATACTAACTGCTTTTTTTTTATTGTTGATTGTCAAATTTCCGCGGCAATTAAATGTATGGGCATATAAATGCCAGCGAAATTCTGACATTTCAACTCTCCACACATGGTTGTGAACTTGACTATACTGAACAAATTTTTTTCTTCAACAGCGTACTACCTAGCGAAAAAAAAAATGCCGCTGCCTGTTCGCTGTCAAAAAACTCAATGTACTTCTTATGGGCATTTTGTTTTCGTTTCTACAGCATACTGAGCTTTACTTTAACCAGAACCAACACTTTTTTTTAAAACTTATTTTAGCCCACTGCCCTAATTATATATAGCTCCTAATAATTTAATTGCAACTTTTACACGGATGAAATTCGAACTAGCGCCACTTAAGAATTCGATTTTGGAAGTCCCACCCTAACGCCGCTACAAACTTGGGTCTGCTTAAAATGTGTACAATTCTTATGCTATAATTTTTTTAATAAAAGAGGGGCGTACTGAGCGCTCTGAATGGCAAAGCTTCTAGCTACGTCGCTGCATTGTTTGAATCTGTTTCAAGCACTTACTTCAAACAATGGTAATCGGTATATTTTGATAAAAGTGTTAAAATTTATTGTTGATTCAAACAATAGATTAATTTCAACAAAAAATTAATTTCGAATTTGAGTATTTTTGAAGTAACGAGTGTGAAGAACTTGCAAAAAACTAATTCACAACGATATGGAGATACTTTGAAATGATTTTCAGATTCATAGTGAAATATTTTAATTTGGCATTCTCTTTGGCATATAAGCAAAAACACGTTGTCTTCTATGAGTTGAATACATTTAAACGATCAAAAAACGATCAAGATTAAAACGATCAAAATGTTTTGATCCTAATATTAAAATAAATTGACAAGCCAAACAAAGAAAACCACAGGAAATTACATTTATCTGCTAATAAAATATTGATAACCATCAAAAAATTTCAAGGTCATGTTTGATATAAGTGCAGATAAAAATAACTCAATAACAAGATATGAGCTTTATTTGTAGATAGTCATTTTATTTATTAATCTATATATATAATGCAATCGAAGAGAAGGCAGTTCTAGAAAATGGTTATAATATGAGCGAGACTGAAGTGAACGGCAGATAGAATGAGACAGCTTCTGAGTGCAAAAAAGTTCAATGACTTTGAATGGTCAAAGATTAAAAACAAAATAGTAATCAAAGCTTTTTTTTAGCATTTTTTTTTTTTTTGAAATAAAACAATGGTACTGTATCAGACGCAAAAAAATAAAATAAAATTTATGAACGAGAATTGCCATTAAAAAATAAAAATCGTAAAAAAAAAGAATAATTTGGAATGATTCTATAAAAATAAATTCTCAAGATATTCCAACAAAAAGTTATATCTTCACTTCCTTATTTGTGTAATATTTTTTATTTGTATTTGAGTGTGTCCTTCAGAATGCTTTTACCAGGAATCGACTACAATTCGACGTACACTCACCTCTGTGTAACCTATTTCGGAGCACCTTGATGTTGATATTGTGTGTATGCGTCATCGGGTGATGCAGCCGTGCTAGCCTGTTCGGAATCTGTCATTGGCATTGTTGGAATTATCGTTGGTGGTGGATAATATGGATACGTTGGACTAATATACTGTAACGATGGAGAGAAATTCTATAAAAACAAGAAAATTATTAGTCACAAAACATTGTTTAGTTGCAATTTCAATACAAAAACTAATGAAATGATAAATTAGTTAATCTCTATTTTACGAGTGGTAAAACGAAAAAGAGACGGTGAGATTATAATGAAGACATATTAATAGACTGATAGAACATTTTTCTAACCGTATTCGTTAAAGTCATATTCATATTCACTTGCATATTAAAGTGCTTATTAAAATTTGATTGATTCATATTCATATCTAAATGATTAACATTCATATGAATCATATTGAAATACTCCATATTCACACGATATTCATATTCATATTCATATTTGCATTCATATTAATTTTCATATTCATATTCATATTCACATTCATATTCATATTCACATTCACATTCATATTCATAATCATAATCATATGCATATTCATATTCATATTCATATTCATATTCATATTCATATCCATATTCATATCCATATTCATATTCATATGCATATTCATATTCATATTCATATTCATATTCATATTCATATTCATATTCATATTCATATTCATATTCATGTTCATGTTCATATTCATATTCATATTCATATTCATGTTCATGTTCATATTCATATTCATATTCATATTCATATTCATATTCATATTCATATTCATATTTATATTCATATTCATATTCATATTCATATTCATATTCATATTCATATTCATATTCATATTCATATTCATATTCATATTCATATTCATATTCATATTCATATTCATATTAATATTCATATTCATATTCATATTCATATTCATATTCATTCCTATTAATATTATTTATATTTATATGATTTACATTTGTGTGATTCATATCCATATGATTCATATTCATATCATTCATGTTCATATGTCTCATATTCATATGGTTCATTAATTCAGTCAATCATGCAATTTTACAATTTTGAAAAAGCTCGACTTACAGAGTTGCCAATTTGTAATGTGGCTAGTTGAGGCATCATCGTTCCGTATGGCACACCGGTTTCGCCACTGACCATCATTGAAATGCCACGTGGCTGAACCTGATTGACGCCATCCGGTTTGTAGGAGGTGACGCCTAATTGTGGAGCAGCGGCTGCCATCTGCATGTACTGTGAAGTATAAGAAAAAAAAAAGTTAGGAAATTTTTGCTTTCTATTAATTAACAAAAAAAAACAAACAAAAATTTGTTTGTTGATTTTAATCTACAGTAAGTTTCTGCATCACTGCCAAACATTCACTGACCTGATCATCTACCTGAGTGATCGGTTGTGTCATCATATAGCCCGGTATCCATTGTGAACCAGCCATCGGATAGCCACCCACCTGTGGGGCGCCGAAACGAGAGTATGGTACGCCCAGTGGAGTGCCCACATTAACACTAACACCATTTTGCTGCATGCCTGGATCGTAGGCCACCGGAATGCCTTCGGCGGAGACGTCACGCCACGTTCGAGCACCCTGATCGGGTGTTTTGAATAGGTTTTTCTTTTTCGGTCCGCCATCGGCGAATTTCACCAGCAGCGCATCTTTGGCACCCGGTATTGTGTTGCCGTTAAACATCTGAATGATTTGTTCGCATTTTTCACGACTCTCCATACGTGCAAAACCAACACCTGTAGATAGGTGGTGAAATGCGATAAAATGGGTGCAATATGGTTTGTGATAAAAATAAAAGAAGTTGAAATAAATTAATTGAATAAAAAAAAAATTGTCTTTTAATCTAACCTTTTGAGTTCATCTGCTGATCGCGTAAAATTCTTGTAGACACAACCTGTCCATATTTGGACAGCATGTTTTCGAGGTCCGTCTCCTTGAAGTGTGGCGGCAAATTGGCGATATACAAATTTGTGGGATCCTGTTCTTGTTGCTGATGATTAGTTATGATGATGATGTGTGTGGTCAGGTTTTTTTTTGTTGGCAATGATAGTGTTCGAGGTTAAAAAAGGATTTATTTAAACAAATAAACGAGGATACAAAAACAAAAGCACACATTTAGCAATATATAGAGATGTGTGCGAGAACAGGCGCACATGATGTAACAGAGCAGAGTAGAGAAAAAAGACAGAGAAAGTAAGAAATGGAAAAGTTTAAATATTAATTAATATTTTCTATAAATAAAAGTTGGTAAATTTTCCTAAATATGTTTACTTAGTATTTTTATGATTGCGTCACTTGTGACTGTAGTTTAAGTAAAAGTGTGAGTGTGTGTGTGTGTGTATGTGTGTGAGAAAGTGTAAATTTATTGTCAAGTGTAAATGATAAAAATAGCCCTAACACTTATTGGAATAAAACGGGTTAGTCGATGTGCGTGTCTGTGACATTTATAGCTTTTAAAAACCTTTCAACACAGTTTTTGTTTGATGGTACATATAAGCACTGTGCGGGACGAAAGGGTTAAATAGTATTAAGGATTTGAATACTGCTTGAAAAAGTGAACGAAAAAAATCACGAGCCAAAATTTTCTGTAAGACGTATTTCCAAATTTTTGGAACGACCCATTTTAATACCTCCTTTCTTGCCCTCAGTTGTGCTTTGTGAAGAATAATGCACCAATTTGAGCAGACAGACGAAAATTTTGGAAAGGTTTTTTAATAAAAACGTTATTAAATATACATTAATTTTGAAATATTTAGAGTAAATATTGCTATTCAAATCCTTAAATATATTCAGCATTTTGATTTTAATACATCATATACCGGATAGTTTTGTCTCTCTTTGTCAACTCTTACATATACTCTAAGTATAAATACTCAAGAATTCGCAATATACATAAATATTTTTACAACACCTAGCAAAAAACTTACAACTAAGTATAGCTGCCAATATATGACTGATTGATGTATAGTTTGTGATATATTCTTAAATTAATTCATATATATATAGATATATATTTGAAAATTCTTAAGATATACATTATTATATGTTAAATACTTGTTTCGGCCGGCACACTAGTTACAAATCTAGTTACAAAAATGATGATAGACTGCGGGGTTTAATAATTATTCTGCTGCTTTAAGGCGCTATTTTAATAACAATTTTTTTACATTAGCTAACGAAATAAAATTTAGATTATTTTAAATTAAATTAAATTTCAATTAAGTCTAAAAACGCGCTATATTGCTAAAATTTCTTTTCAAAAAAATATTACTAAAATGTTATTTTTCAACATTACTATGGAACATGAGACAAAAAAAAAAAAGAATTCTATAGGTATCTAAGAATTTTTCAAAAATGATATTAAACTGAGTTTGTAAATTACGAAAAACTGCTGTAACTAATTATTAAACACATCTAAAAATATTCTTTATATATATATGTATTGATATTAATTGATACTATTCATACTTTTATGTTACACTGTTTTTGATAGCTACACTATTTTACTGTATTAAAAGTACTTCATTGTATTAAGTTAAAATTTTGTTAGGATTTTTTTGCATTTTATGTATGTATTAAGGGTTAAAGTGTTGCCATGATTTTTTTGGTTGGTAAAAAGGTTAAATATGCTGTGCTTAAGTGTTTTATGAGAAGCATATTTGTGTGGTTTTTGTTTATTTTGGTTTATTGAGAATCCCACTTCTAGTACTCTAATTTTTTTAATGATTTTTTTCGTAAGATTTTTTTACAAATACAACAATTTTTCAAATGATTGCCACATTATAAAAGAGTTATAAGAACTACTCATCATGGGACCCTCTTATTGGAACTAGTAAGTAAAATTTTATATAAAATTTGGAGAAAATCGCAACTAAAATGCTTTGCAAAAAAAATATTTTTTGAGTTTGATCAGCCCCTTTTTTTTTTTTTGCGAACACCTTTATTTTTTATAATTAGTTATAATTTTAGTGAAACTAATTTTTCAAAACTTCATAAATCTTACTTAGCTATTGTACTTTCAAAGTGATTGTGTAAATGGTGACATTACCTTAAAATTCGACTTTTTTACATACTTTCACTTCTAACTAGGAGGGGGTGAGAAAAGACCCTCTCTCCTCCCATACGATTTATTTCTTGTCTCGACCCAAGAAATCACCAGATTTCGGATTGACCTAGCTATTCGACTCACCTTATATTGGTAATGGGATTATAATTATACTATTCGATTTCAGCCCTCAAAATACTTATTACAACTTTACAACAAATACCTTTGCAATATTAAAAAAAAAAAAAAAAAAAAAAAAAAAAATGCTTATGTGCCACAAATTTAAAAATTGAGCAAACTCGAAAGTTTGTTTAAATCCTATGATAGCGTTAGAATTCATCATAATATAATACTGAATACGCAAAATTATGCCCTTTACCCTTTTCTGGGTATATCCATACATTTTCATGTTAAATGACAAACGTCTAAAACAAATCTTAAAAAAAAAGGTTAAGCTGGAAGTTAAATACTTGGCAGCGCCTCAAGTAGCTGCAAAAACTATTTTTTACTGGCTCTTTTCTATATACAGTTTAGATAACTAGATCAAGAATAACAATGTTTCCTGTTAACCATTGCAGCCGTAGCGTTTCTGTTTGTTATTTTGGCTTGAAACCGGTAGTAGCTGAGTTACTACTAGCAGGTAGTTTCCTTTTTGTCTTATCAAGGTTGAAACACTATGAGACACTTTTTCACCAACAACCGTTGGATACCCCAGGTAAACGCAAAAAAGAGAGCGATAAACCAGATAATGACATAAATATTATCAATATTTTAACTTATTTCATACTTTAATTAACTTCCATTGATATCGAACGAATTCTAAACTGTAGCAACACGTAACTTCTCAACCATGACTCGTAAAATAAAGTTAAAACTTGTTAAAATTCATTGTAGCCAGAGAAACTAGAGTTTGAGATAACATTAGTGGAGAGGAAGGAGCCACTCAATGGTGCAGGTGATACATATCACGCTGTTAGCGCTACAGAAACTATTGTTTTACAGCATTTCTTTTTAGGGAGTGCTAAGAATCGACCAAGCCGAAGACCGAACCAATTACCAGGCCGATTAAAAAAAAAACAAAATGGCCATTTCAGCCCTTGAAAGGACTTTGACCGAGCTTCTTATGATCAATTGTGTTATGTTTGTTGTGAAAATGTTTGAACACAAATAATCGAGAACAGGACCTACAAGTCTTATGCCGACTCCGAATGGCTTATGTTCTCAAGAAGCTTTTCATGGCAGTTTTTACTCTCTGTGGTTTGTCATGGCCTGCAGAGAGGTGACGGCCGAATAGAAAAATTAATTTAATTGAAAAAACTTTCTGTGTCAGGTGGGATTCGAACCAGGGTTCTCTGGCGTATGGGCCACACACTCTACCCACTGCACCACGGCCTACAGACAGGCCGATTACCGAATCAATTACCGATTACCAACCCATTATCGATTGCCGAAGCGATTACAAACCGATTACCGAGCCAATTACTGATTACCAAGGCGATAATCAACTGATAACCGAACCAATTACCGATTACCGAAGCGATAGCCAACAGATTATAGAAGCAATTACCAAACGATTACCGAACCAATTGCCGAATACCAAAGCTATTACCAATCGAGTACCGAACCAATTACCGATTAACGAAGTGATTACCAACCGATTACCGACTACCCAAGCAAACACTGAGTACCAAATACCGAAGCGATTACCAACCGATTAAAGAAGCGTTTACCAACAGATTACTAATTACTGAAGCGATTAACAACCCATTACCGTTTACCTAAGGGAATTCCAACCGATTACCAAAGCGATAACCAACCGATTACCAACTACCGAAGCGATAGCCAACCGATTATAGAAGCAATTACCAACCAATTACAGATTACTGAAGCAATTACCAACCAGTTACCGATTACCGAAATGATTACCAACCGATTACCGAAGCGATTAACAACCGATTATCGAAGCAATTACCAACCCATTACAGTTTACCGAAGCGAGTACCAACCTATTATCAATTAGCGACGCGATTAACAACCGACTACCAAACGATTACCAACCGATTATCAATTACCGAAGCGATTACCAACCGATTAAAGAAGCGGTTACCAACAGATTACTAATTACTGAAGCGATTAACAACCCATTACTGTTTACCGAAGCGAATACCAACCGATTACCAAAGCGATAACCAACCGATTACCAATTACCGAAGCGATAGCCATCGATTATAGGAGCAATTACCAACCAATTAAAGATTACTAAAGCGATTACCAATCAATTACCGATTACCGAAGTGATTACCAACCGATTACCAAAGCGATTAACAATCGATTATCGAAGCGATTACCAACCCATTACCGTTTACCGAAACGATTACCAACCTATTACCAATTACCGAAGCGATTACCAACCGATTACCAACCGATTACCAATTACCGAAGCGATTACCAACCGATTACCAGTTACCGAAGCGATTACCAACAGATTACTGAGCCAATTACCGATTCCCAACCAAAGTAAATGTGTTAAAAATATATTATATATAAATATTAAGCGTTATAGCGTTTATACATTCAATAACGCATAAATTGATAAAAAAGAATTAAAAAGAGCGCTGATTTGCCGTCTCTAGCTACTTCGATATTCCAAAAAAAATCGCATATTCTTAAAATCAATGAACCGTTCATTAAAAAAACAACCGAAACTTCCTTTACTTAAATCAAGAAATTCATCATGATGAATGGAATTCATTGATTTTAAGAATAATATTTGGTTCAGTGTTTGCCGTTCTTGTATTAGATGTCTAGAGTAGTATAAAAACAATGACAACAGTTTAAATTTTGTGGCTGTGCGAATTCGCACTACCATGTCATTAAAGGGTTAAGATTGGACATAAAATCGTTAAATTATGGAAAATATACCATTTTGGCTGTTTTTGCAGAAGATAAAACAAATAATTTTTTTTTTGAATTCTCTGGAGGCCAACTTTTCAAATTTTTTTTTTTTTTTTTTTTGTATGGAGACTGACCAACAACTCCACTATACAAGATTTCGGTTGTTTTTCATGCAACAAATTAATAAAAAAAAAACCCCTTTTTTGCATATAATTAAGAGAAATAATTAAGGGAGATAATCAAGAGAATTTTTTTTTAATTCTCACTTCCTCCTCTCCGAGCTTATTGGAAAACACTCGTAATTTAGTCGGTGAAAATAGGTTTTCCAACTTCTAATAAAGGGAGAAAAAAAAATATTTAAAGTGTTAGGAAGTTTGATACATAAAATACAAGTTGGAACGCTTTCAGATCAGCAGACCTTCATTTACATAACGTTTTATTCATTTAAACGCTTTAAAAAGAAACAAATTTTTAGCCCAATTGGATTTATATTTTTTTTTGTTCGCTATCTTTGGCATCTTTAAAATAAGAAATTTTTTGAAAGATGATGTTCAACACGCTCGGAGAGGGGTAAGGAAGACTCTAAAGAAAAGAACTCTGAGATACTCTTAATTATTTGTATTTTAAAGTAATAGTTTGTCAAAAAATAGAGTTTTAAAAAAAGTTTTTTTTTAACATGCTGCATGAAAAAGAACTATGAATTAGAATATTGTAAATAATAATGGTTTTAAGCTATTTCTATAGGTCTGCAATAAAAAAGTTTTTCTTTTTAAACTACTAGTACTTACTTTAAATGGAATTTTTATATAAACACAATATTTGTTTGACTAAAATTAAACAAGTTTAAATATTAATATAATGGTATCAACAAATTATATAAATATAAAAGAACATTATTTATAAACACTTCGATGTAGATGTTTACAGCTACATACAAAATAACTACATATACATAATTTAGTTAATAAAAATACGCAATATTTATAATTACATGTATCTATTCTATATATTAAATATTTTATAAAATTCTAAGTAATAACTAATGAAAACTATAAAAATCTGCCTACAAACTTTATTGGTCATTAAGATTTTAAGGGGAGAAAAAAAATAAACAACTCTGCAGCTGAATTACTAGGAATGAGCTAAGCACTATTTATATATGTAGGTATGTTTAAAAAATTAATTTAAGTAAAGTTTTGTTTTAAGCTAAAATTATGTAGTTTATGTATATATTGACTAAAAACTAGTTAAGGGGGCATTGGGCGGGGAAATTTACTACTTTTGACTAGAGGAACACAGAAATTAAACTTAAAAAAAATTATATGAAAAACTAAAGTTTAATGCAATAAATTACCTGGCAACATCCTGCAATATGTTGGGCCAACAAACAATTAAAAAACAAAAAAAATTAACACAATTACTTAAAATAATAACATCGAAATACATGGCTAAAGTTTAAACCGGATATCACACGCTGTTGTCAAACAATATAAAAATATTGCTGCCTTCATTGTGCATTGAATGTCTGTCACAATGCGTCAATGTGAGTCGTCAACTTTATTGGGTGTCACAATGATAACGTCGTCAGCATCGACGTAGCTGCTGCCAACACTTTAACAAACAAGTGACAATCAGGATAATTGCTCGTTTTAAACTTTGTGCAATATTCGATTACCAGAGTAATGAAGAAAATAAGCTGAAAAATAATCAACTTAATAATGATAATGACGTTGATAATCAAGCCAACTAACATAAATATACACACTAACACACACACACACAGAAGACACACCCACCGCCCTATATTAAGGAAGGCGGCACAAGCACTGGTTGCATCGGCTGCCATCATCAAGCAGCACTAGCAGCAGCCAGGCTTGGTGGACGACAAATGCACAGAACTGCACACAAAAGGATAATTTATGGAAAATATAAATCAAATCATAACTCGTTGCTGAATGCACTGCCAGCGAGCCGGTGTGTGGATGTGTTTGTGTTTGCGCTAGCCATTATGTGACTGTGTGTGTGTGTTTGTTCATGTAAGAAGTTGTGTGGGTGGTAGCAGCAAGCAACAACTCGAGAAAATGTTCTTTTAATTAAAATTGCAGCTCCTTAGAGCGCTCCCTAAGTGCAACTCCTCGAGACTGTCTTTGAAGGCGCTCGATAAATTCGAAATTTATTGATTTCAGCGCAGTGATAAGTCGACGGAAAAACTTATAAAATATTAGCTATAAAAATTTTCAAAACAAAACCTATCCTTAAGTTTTAGCCAGAAAAAGTAGAACTGTCGGATATATGTAATAAATCATAAAAAAAAAAGCCAGGTGGCCACAAGTAAAGATTTCAAAATGAATGTTTTTGGTGGAACTATTTTTTCTATTTTGATGACGTCACTTTGTATGGCACGTAGAGAGAGTTTTCATTCGATTTTTCCAAGTCAAAATTCGGAGTGGGTATTAAAAATCCAAGCCAATGTGCAAAATTTCAAGTAATTACATTCATGTGTAAAAAATCAGCGCTTATATATTAAATTGCAGGTCAGTAAAATCACTTTTGTGTCACTTTATATGGGAGGTAGACGTGGTTTTTATAAAATTTTTTAAAATTTCATAATTAGAGCTTATACGTATTATATATCAAAGCTGATGTGGCAAATTTCAAGTCATTACATTTATTTTGGTGGAATTTTAAGAGACCACCGTTTTTATAAAGTCACTTTGTATGGGAAGTAGGCGTGGCTTTAATTAAATTTAAGCAAATTTTTTAATAGTTTTCAGTTCATATCAGAAATAAGTGCTCGCATGTGTTACATTTCAAATCAGTTAATTCACTTTTGTGAAAATTTTCCATATTTTAAACTTTGACTTGGGTGACTTCACTTCGTATAGGAGGTAGGCGTTTCTTTCATTCGATCTTGCCAATTTTCATACTCAAGATTTATATAAAATATAAATTTTAAGTTATTACATGTATTTTTGTAAAATTTTAGGAGTTCTTATAGTTTAAATTAAGTCACTTTGTATTCCTATACAAAGTGGTTGGAGTGGTTTTTATCCGATATTCTTAAGTCAGGAATTAAATAAAAAAACAAGTTACTGCATTAGTTTTTGTGAATTTTTAAGAGACTTTACGGTTTAAATAAAGTCATTTTGTATGGGAGGTAGCCATGGGTGCTCATTCGATTTGGATTATTTCGAAATTGATCTTTATTTTTTACAAAGAACATATATTTTGCTGTAATAGTGATCACAGGCTTAATGGACTCAAGTGGCGATGCTGATCAAGAATATACAGACGTGTTCGAAATTTAAAGAGTAAATTACAAATTTTAAGAGTAATGCTGTGACAACATGGTCATTTAATGTGTGGCAACAATTGTTCATTTTCATGTTAATTGAAAAATAGTTTACATTGTGTGTCCTAAAATGACATCAAAACTGTGTGGCAGTGATTGCCAAATGAATAGTCACAATCTCATGTCGATTTTGTGTGACAATCGTTCACACTCTCGTTTGAAAATATTGTATTTGAAGTTCGACACCGATATGTTAAAAACAGTTTGTTAAAATCAACTTTGATGAAAATTTATTTAACAAGTAGTGGACAAGTATTTTGGTAATGTTTCTTGACAATAATATTACATTTTTTTAGAAAAATCCACTTAAAAAAAATATTGTATAAAAACTAAATTGAAAATTTCACCATATAATTTCAGTCAATTTTTGAGTGCTACTTGAAACATGTATTATTAATTTAAAAACTAAGTTTACGAAGTTTTTCTTTATCACTTTGAATTGTAGTACCAGTTTCAGAGACAATGAACTTTCATTAAAAAAATTAAAAATAAGTTTTTATGGTTTGAAAATATTATTTGACTAAAATTCAACTCAAATGTTTACTTTTATACAAATCGGACTTAAAAATACTGACTGATAAAATTATTTGCTTACTTCGTCCATATGAGGGTAAATGGAATCTTTTCTTGTTTAACTCTTTATAGAACTTGTTTTTTTTTTTTTGTCATAATGAGCATTACTTTTCAAACTTATGTTTCTATAGATATCCCTCGTAGAACCTGTGGCTATGTGGCCAATAAATCTAGAATAGAGAACCATTAGAAAACTAAGTCCATAAATAGTCCCACTGGATTCCCACAAGAATCCATATAAGTCCCAATAAAAATACTGCATTAAATGCGATGGGTTAACATGAAATATTTTGTCTAATGAAATCTTCACTCATGTCCTAAAAACCTAAGGAACTCACAAATGTCGAAGAGATGAACCATGCACATGTATTCCGCAGTACTATGTCATAATTTTACTCCTTAGAACAACGATAGGGCACATAACATATATCTAGGTCTTAAATGTTCTAGGAAAGTTTGTTTCTGGAATTTAAATCACATACGTAGGGTGCCTTTTATATTCCGGGATTTGGCAACCCTGGTGTTGCAATCTGTCAACTGAAAGCTCTATCGCAAAGTTTGACATTTGTTGGCTTATACGTACTCAGAACGTTTTGACATACGAGCGCTATTTGTGTTGTTTATAGTAACTTAAAAGATTCATCTCGGTCTAAAAATGGAATTAAATCGTGAACATTTTCGTGCGATTATTTTTTACAACTTTCGACGTGAATTAACACAGCAACAGTGCACGGATGAACTTGATTCAATTATTGGCGATGAAGCTCCATCAAGGACCAGTGTTTATCGATGGTATGGTCAATTCAATCGTGGTCGTAGTTTACTCCAAGACGAATTTCGTGAAGGTCGTCCGAAATCAGCTGTTGTTCCGAAAACCATTGATGCTGTGCGCGAACTGATATTGCAAGATCGTCATGTTACCTATCGTGAGATTGAGGCAACCTTAGGCATAAGTGGGACCAGCATACATCCAATATTGCATAAACATTTGACTGTCAAAAAAATTTGTTCGCGTTGGATCCCACACAATTTGTCAATCGCTCAAAAAAAGGCTCGTGTCGATTGGTCGAAGGAAATGCTCAAAAAATACGATCGCGGTGCTTCGAAACACGTCTATGACATCGTGACAGGTGATGAATCGTGGATTTACGCGTATGAGCCCGAAAGTAAACAGCAGTCGACTGTATGGGTGTTTCAAGATGAGCCAAATCCAACAAAAGTTGTTCGCGCACGAAGCACTTCCAAGCAAATGGTCGCCTGTTTTTTCGGAAAATATGGACATGTCGCAACCGTACCACTAGAACAACGCAGAACAGTCAACTCTGAGTGGTACACAACCATTTGTTTGCCAGTTGTCTTCCAAGAAATCAGGAAAACCAACCGCCGAAGATGGATCACTCTTCACCACGACAATGCGAGCTCTCACACATCGGCTCAAACAACTGCATTTTTGAGCACCCAAAACATCGATTTGATGGGTCATCCGCCGTATAGTCCTGACTTGGCACCGAATGACTTCTTTTTATTCCCAACCGTGAAGAATAAACTGCGTGGACAACGATTTTCGACGCCCGAAGAAGCGGTTGCGGCATTCAGAATGCATGTTTTGGAGATACCTCAATCAGAGTGGCAAAAGTGCTTCGACAATTGGTTCAAACGCATGCAAAAGTGTATAGATCTTAATGGAGAATATTTTGAAAAACAATAAAGTGATTTTCGATGATTAATATTTGTTTTTGTTCTCTAATCCCGAAATATAAAAGGCACCCCTCGTATCTATTTTATGTCAACACTATTAATCCGAAAATCAAGTCGATATTTATAAGTTAAGAGGATATAAATATAAAAAGATTTATAAATCTTCATTAACCATCCAAACCTTCAATTAACTGACGTAGAAATTAATTTACGGAAACTATGATATATTTTTATAATATCGTCTTACATGTACTATAGTAATTTAGAACAAGTACTCTTCAACTAGTCTTTTTCAACTCTTTATTTGGAAATATTCTTGAAAATCCGTAGTGCTTCTAAGTCAGTAGTTCGTCAACTGCGATCACAGATATCTAACCAGATATATAACCATAACGATGTCGACGTCTTGTTTAATAAGCCACCAGGAGTTTTTTTGCCCCTTTTTTCTGCTTCTCAAAAGCTATCACGAATGCCATGTAAAAATTGCTTTTTAATAAAACCTTACCTTTTAATAAAAACATAATTTATCCGCCACTTGAGAGCAATTGATATTCATTGTTTCATAACATACTTGTGCTGATTTATAAAAAAGCTCTACAAAATTGTATGTCATATCGTCACACAAAAGCCAGCATGTTGGCTTTTAATTTTATGTATGTCATTGCGTCACTCAACTAGTCACACAAAATTTTCATCGTTCACACCAACATGCCATTGTTGAAGTCTAATTTGTGACACAGTTCGCCAGCGAATTGTTGTGACAATCGTTGAGACAGTGTGATTACGAATGACGTTGATAATGACTTTAAAAATGACAGTTTTGTCACACAGTCTGAACCAGGCATAAGACTTTAAAATATCGCTTTCTATTATTTTTACTTTACAAAAAATAATTTACAATAAAATAATACACAAACAATTTTGACCAAACTCGTCTGAAATGTTGAACTAGGCGCAAAATCAGCTGTTCGAAAATATGAGAACAAAGTGGAAAAATGTATTAATTTTAATATTTATAAAAAGTACAGATTAGAATTATTTGGTTATAAAAAATCAATATGAAGTAGCCTTTTATGATTTTCGATAACTTCGGCACATCTGGATTTCATAGAAGCTATCAAAATGCGGCTTCTGCAGAATTCGGCCAATGTAATCCTCGCTGTATGCCAAATTTCTTTGATATTTATGGGCCTTGCGGTTCTTACACCTTTCTTAACATCCACAAAGATCACTCCATACCATGGATATTATTATCCTGAAACCATGGCTTTGCTTTCTTTGAAGTATGCTTTGGGAAGTTGTCTAGCTGAAAGATCCATCGCATTTTCTCTGCAGCGTAAGGTAACATTACATTCTTAAATATTATTGATGTACTAGGTAGCATTCATTATCCCAACGATCTGAGCCGCGCCACCCAAAGCACCCCTATAGCATGAACCTGAGAATACCATGCTTAATAGTTTTGGTGGCGTTATTCTCGTGGACAGTGTCAGGTTCATTGGCAAACTTTCTGACAAACTGAATTTTCTCCTTAAGATGAATTTTTTTTTTTTAACAAAGGCTGCAAGCAACCGCTTCCTAATTGTCGATGTAGCAACTGGTAGGTCTAATTATTTTCCAATCTGTGTACACGTTATAAATGGATTTTTAACAATCCAGTGACCAGTACCGTGCATTTTTTGTCATTCCCTTGGAAATTCCAAGAAATCCCCTCATGAAAGCAAAAGTTTTGCCTTCGCTGAGTAATTTTTTTATTAACTGCCTATATTCGATTGAGGAATTCTGGCTTCATCCCATTTTAGAATAATTTTTACAAAAATTAGTCACTATTCTGCACGAAAAACGAAACGAACAGCTGATTTTGCAAACACTTAGTTCAATATTATTGAAAATCTTACTCTTAATACTTCTTAGAATTTTCGCTTCAGCTGTTATTATTTCAAACACGTCTGTACATACTTTTCTATAACTGCCACTACCCTTATAGGCGTTACACACGGAGTGACAAAGTTAATATACCGCTTACACAGTACGCGTGGAGTTATAAGAGGGTAAAATAAGAGGTAAGAGTGTAAGAGGGTTAAATATACTCAAATAATATTAAACAGTGCATAATAATTCATCGAATTTAACTAAATTAAAATTCCTATAACTAGTATTTTGGAAGATAGGAGTTCAAAACACGTTTGACCTGAAACTTATCCGATTCTGAGCGAAATCAGATTGCAGAACAAGGCTATTCACAAATTTTTTAAAAATTTCATGATTTGTATTATATCTCAAGAAGTTATTCACTTTCATTGTTAAAAAGAAATGTGTCTTTTCACCCTCTTATATGGATTCTTTAATATGCATGTGAAGTTTAGGAAATAAAATTTTGAGATTTTTGACGTTCCGAAGATTTTCACATTTGGAAATTTCAATACCGTGTTCCCGGGATTGATTCCAAGATTGAAACAGTTTAAAAAACATAAATGTTTAAGAACTTTTGTTGTTGAAAGATCTGCTCGGGATCCCGGGATTGATCCCAATATTGAAACAGTTTGAAAAACATAAATGTTCAAGAACTTTTATGGTTAAAAGAACTGCTCCCGGTTGCACCAATCACTTTTAAGCTTAAAATCGTTTTTTTTTTTTTCTTAAAAAGAAAATACATGTAGAAAAAAACAGTTTTTTAATCGATCTTAGCCCTGGAAGATTATACTAATTTTACATACATTTAGGTTATACTTGATCGAAACAACGACGGCATTTTTTAAACTTCGTCGAATCCGCGACAGCATTTTCCTTTCCTTTACAGTCTCCAAACAGTCTCCTTACAGTTTCCAAAGTCCTTTACAACAACATCTTTAACAATCACAAGTGTTTCATTATTTAGATTATTAAAAATTGAGATAAACAGCAATTTTTTTTATATTTAAGGAGAGAGTAAAGTATTTTTTAGTTTATTTTTTCGCTTTTTTAAAAAATTTATCAGATGAAAGTATATTTTAAGATTATAGTGTTAAAATTTCAAGTCAATCAGAAAAAAAAATGACGTAGATAGAGAGTTTTATACACTTTTCAGCGCATGCCCAGTAGGAATGTTCGACATCTGTTTCGCTCTTTCTGTCTAACTCCAAGGTCTCTTTTTCTGTTGAAGGGTCCATATATATGTACTAGTGCGGGTCGATTTAAAAATCGCTCAACGCTCTGTGAAAATCGTATTCTAGGGATCAAAATAAGAAACTTTGCCGAAGGAACCATACCTCTAAAACGAATTCTGATGTCCCCCAATTTGGGTCGAACTTTTGGGTAGGGGCAAATTTTGAAAAATCCTACTTTACCGGATTTTTTTTTTTTTAATTTTTTATTAATTGTTATAATAGCTGAATTGTTGACTTTTTAGCCAAAAATCGATGTTTTGACTTCTAAGCACTACTAAAAATCCAGAAAGAAAACAAAACAAATTAAAACTAGACATCGTTACCTTCAAGCACTTATAAACTAATAAAATTTTAATACTTTTTTTTCAGATAATTCAGTAAGGGGTTTTTATATCCAGCGCACCTTTTTTCTGAGGCGCCCATTTAAAATTGCTGTCACCACCTCATTTCTACATAATTTAAAATGAAAATTTTACACAATGCTCTTAGAATGTTATTTCATTATATCCTCTATTAATAAATACATTTTTACTAACCATATTCTTAAAAAAAATTCATAAAAATACGATGATTTTTGACTGAATTGACTTTAACCCCCCACCCCCTCACCCCATTAATTGAGTACAATAAAAAAAAATTATCGTTTAAAACTTCAATTATTAAAGAATAGCGCTAAATTTTGATTTTGTGTCGTCAATTTGACGAAGTATAACCTTCCAGGGTTAAACTTGAAAATAATGATACAATTGGGGACAGATTTGTCAATCATACAAATCATTAAAAAAGTTATTTCTACAAAAGTAAGCTCGTACCAAAATGAAAAAACTAAACTAAAATTAAACACAATAATAAACTTTTCTCTTAATATAATTATCGATGAATTCAGATTTTTCCTATTATTTTGAAAATTATACGCGTTTCAAAAAAAAAACAGTTCAGCCAAGACGCTAAATTCAGGTATTTCTTATTGATATCTGTTGAATAACAAAAACAAGGAAAAATTCCGGTTATAGATCGATTTTCTGACAAATTAATAAATAAAATACTTAAATACTTGTCAAAGTTGCATCACTGTTCGTTGAAGTTATACCGCTTATAGATGGTAGCTTACTCTTTTCTAGCCGTATGCTTAATTTTGACGAATGAAAAAATTTCAAGGCTCTAACCAAATCCCGGGATTTGATGGCAATAGCGGGTTGCCGAAAATTCCGAGATTTCACACTTTAAGTCCCGGGACTGTCAGAACTGGAAAAAGGGAAGGATCCCAAAACCCTGTATTGGATCCATTAGTGAAGTTCAATCACTTTTATTTTAGGACTTAATATAACTGGAGTTACTTTATTAGTGTATTAGGAAATTTTGTTGTAGTATATGGTCAGATGTGGTTATTGGACAAACTCTGTTGAGGTCCTTCAAATTCTTTTATTTTTGTCGACATTCAGTTTTCCGTCAATAATTTCCAAGAAAAAATTTATCTTTACCGGCCTATATTATTGCAAGGTATTTAATTGAGAATTTCAGAAACCTTTCTTGGATGAAATAAACGGAGGTATGGCATAAGTAAGACAAAAAAAACTAACGTAAAACTTGAATGGAGAAAACACACATAAAGAAATTATAGTACAGGCTGCACAAAGCAAAACATCTTGTTTGTTTTTATAAAAAAAAAAAAACTCAAAAAAACTTGTCAGCACCTCAAAAAAAAAATAAAAGAAAAACGCAAAAATTGTTGTCTTTGTAAAAAAACAAAACAAAAATACCAAATAAATGTATAAAGTTTAAATTTAAAAATTTGCAGTTTAAAAAAACACAAAAATAAAAATATGTTAAAGACTAGAAGTAGAAGTAGGAGGAGCTAGTTTTGAATAGATGGATTTTTAGGTATGAGAAGTATGTGGGCGGGCATGGGTGGGTATAATTTGGCTTGTGGACTAGAGTGGAGTGGAATTGGAGCAGGTTGTGAATATTACTTGCATGCAAACAAACGTACAATGGCCGGCCTATGAAGCACCCAGATACCCACTTTGGCCATCTGAGCTTGAACTCCCTTTCCTTGCAGACCCCTGACAGCGCCTTCGGCATATGCTGGCAGCTCGAAATCTACGAAACCGTAGCCTGAAAAAAGAAACATTTTGTTTTTGTCGATTTTGTTATTGCATAAATTTTATTGATTATATTTGTATTTGTTTTTTTTTTGTAATTTTTAAATTTATTACAAATAATGCAACAAAAAACAAAATGCGGATTAAAGAAAAAAAAAATAAATAAAAAAAAGAGAAAAAGAGAGAGAAAAAAGAGGAATAGACAAAAAGCAAAGATTAATAATGTTGCATTTGCAAAAAATATAACAAATAATTTTTTTTTTATTTTGTTGCAAATAATTATTGTTAACGAATCAAGCTGGTCTAAACTACTTTGTACTAAATTTGTACTAAAACAAGATTGATTACAAGTTTTTACTTTACGCTTTGATATCTCTTATAAATATATATAAAAATATTTTTTTTTTTTTAGAAAGTTTATGCATTCATTTTTTTTTTTTTTTGTGGAAAAATGTGAGTGAGAAAAAAGAAAAGTTAAAGATTAATAAAAAATTTTGATTTAAGCCTAAGTAAGACAACAACTTGGGAAGAGTTTTGAAAAAGAAAAAATTATATATTCACAGGAATTATTATTAAATTTTTGTTAATTTTGCTTTAAAATCTAGATAATATTGTTTCAAAATCTAACCCAGTTGTTGCTTTTAAAGAAAATAACACACTTTTAAAATCTTTTTTTGAGTCTTATTTCAAAATAAGAATTAAAATATTTTTTGGAGTGTACCAATTTTTTTTTTTTTTTTATTATTTTCTTTACGAAACCACATCAAAACAACACAAATTAATAAATGATGGAACTGATGAAGAAAAAAATACCTTTACATTTGTTTGTTGTTTTATCTAAAATAGCCTTTGTCGATATAATTGTTCCGTATCTGTAAAAAAGAAATAAATTTTAATGGGTTAAGACTAGATTTACTTTATTCTAAAATATATAAAACTAAAGTTGAAACGTATATATATGCAGAAAGAACGCCTTAATTTAATTGATGGGAGAGCAATTGATGGGCATGATGTACTTAATTTAAGTCATTTGCACAGTGTTTAAGTTCTACGGTAATTGGCTCTGAGCACGGTACTGTTATTAACTAATTAGTGACGAACTGTTTTTGCCTGCTTGTATTGAAGTCATCAATCAGAATTAACTCAACAGCAAGTCGAAATAATAATAATAATTACATTACTCGACAAACAGCAAATCAGGAAATCCAGGAAAGGTTATTTTAAATATATACATACACACACACACACCCAATCAGTTATGTAAGAAAATACAAACGTATTGACAAAAGTAACAATTATTTTTTTGTACCATTGAACAATTTAATTAAAAATTAATTATCGTTAAGGACTGATGATGTTTGTAAAAAAAACGTCAAATATATTTTATACAATGTTATGCTCCATCAGGGTGGGAAAGTAATTTCCTTATTAAAATTGGTACTTAAAGAAAGTTAAAATGTTTTCATTTCATATTATTGAGGAGCAGTCATAGTATTTACGAAAAATTTTCTTGTAGGTACGATTCGATTCCACTAAATCATCAATTCCTAAGCTTGTATCGAAAGAAAAGCATTCAATCCAAAATAATGAATTAAGACCATAAAAAATAATATTGTACGACAAAAGTATTCAATATAAGAAATTAAAGGGAAAATTTTAAAATTAGTTTTTGCTTTGTAGTGATTTTGTTTTAGAGAATATGATAAATTTTCGGTAAAGTGTACAAACTGAATATATACCATTGTTCTTAAAAAATTTTTTCTATTAAATTCTGAAAGTTTGTTGGTTATTTCAAATATCTGTCTCTTAAATTTAAATAATTATACCTCTCACGTGTTTTGAAATAATTATACCCATTCTTGTTACGAGTTTTATAACCCTAATGTCAATATTATTCGAGATATAGTGTTTTTCTAATATTGCCAAGCCTCTTTGTTAAATAAGCGCCCACTTTCTTGAGCGTTTTTGTAAAAATTGTGCCTACCCCTTTACTTTGTTTCAGTACCCCAGCGTTAATATTAACTGAAATAGTATTTATCTAGTTTGCCACGCCCATTTGTTGAATAACGCCTACTTTATTGACCACAATTTTTAACAATTCTGCCTACCCCTGTGCTTAAGTAAATTCCAGTGCCCTTCAGTGAATATTATTCGCGATACACTGTTTTCTAATATTGCCACGCCCAGTAGTCGCATACCGCCCACTTTATTGACCGTAATTTGTACTAATAATGCCTACCCCTATTCCAAATTGCAGGACCATAGTATCAATATTATTCGAGATACACTCTTTTTCTAATATTGCCACACCCATTTGTCAAATAACGCCCATTTTCTTGACCGTAATTTGTATTAACTGTGCCTATCCCTACACTAAATTGCAGTACCCTTGTGTCAATATTATTTGAAATAGTGTATTTCTAATATTGCCACGCCCATTTGTCGAATAACGCCCACTTTCTTGACCATAATTTGTTATAATAATGCCTACCCTATACTAAATTACAGTTCTCTAGTCTCAAAATTATTCAAGATACACTGTTTTCCGAATATTGCCACGCCCATTTGTCGATTAATGCCCATTTTCTTGACGGTAATATTTTTAATAATTGTGCCTACCTCTACACTAAATTGCAGTACCCTGGTGTCAATATTATTCAAGACACAGTAGTATCTAGTATTGCGAGATCTAGTATTGCCCCGCCCAGTTCTCTAATACCGCCCACTACGGGCACCTCCATGTTCATGATATCTATCTGCTCACCAAAAATTATGGCAATCAGGCATTAAAAAAAAAAAAAAAAAAATAAAAAAAAAATAGAGAAACCGACGAACTTGAGAACCTCCTCCTTTTTGAAGTCAGTTAAAAATAAATTAAAGCTTCTCTGATGAAAATCAATAGGCTGAGAAAAGAAATGATATTCGTTGCGATTTATAAAAGTTATTTGTAATGCCATTTGAAAAGCACCAAAATGCAGTGCTGTGTATCTGAATTATCTCAAAAGTTTCGCCTCAAAAATGTACCCCTCAACCCTATTTGGCGACAGGTACAATTTCCTTGAACCTCACACTATAAGGGGCTCCAGTTCACCCATTTTGGCCCGGTACTCGATCCTGTTGAAATTTTTTAATCAAAAAATCAAAAAAAAACCATTAAAATTTTTTTTCTGTCTGTAATGGTTTTCGACAGTAACAGTTGGGGTAGTTTTCTACCCATTGGGCCAATAGATACTCTTATTTAGACAGAAACTAATTTTTGTTGAAAAGAAGTTTATTTGAAAAAAAAATTATGAAGTTTCATTGAAAAAATGTTAGTTATACACGTAATTAAATGAAAATCTAAAGATTTTTTTTGTTATTATTTATGTTTATAATATTTTTCAAAACATTTTGGGTCCAAGTTTATATTGCAATCCTTGGAAATGAAAGCAGTTTTGGATGAACGAAATTTGCATAGTTTTTGTGGTATGGCATAGGTGCGTTTACTTGGGAAATGCTTTGATTCGTTTTGACCACATAATGCTCTTATACATTGGGCACATTCTTAATAGGCTTGTCTGACAATAAAAGACCTCGAATAACTTGGGATATGAATTCCAACTTTGATAACAGTCTTCTGTTCTCAATCTTTCCCACTAAACAATCAAGTTTCCAGGCATTCACTAACATATTGGAAAGCGTTTTCGATATGGATTTGTGTCTTTGCTAAGTTAGCGTGGGATTTACGAATTTATCTTCACGCACTTCATAATATTATGGCGGGCTACTGTAAAGGGTGATTTTTTTAAGAGCTTGATAACTTTTTTTTTAAAAAAAACGAATAAAATTTGCAAAATCTCATCGGTTCTTTATTTGAAACGTTAGATTGGTCCATGACATTTACTTTTTGAAGATAATTTCATTTAAATGTTGACCGCGGCTGCGTCTTAGGTGGTCCATTCGGAAAGTCCAATTTTGGGCAACTTTTTCGAGCATTTCGGCCGGAATAGCCCGAATTTCTTCGGAAATGTTGTCTTCCAAAGCTGGAATAGTTGCTGGCTTATTTCTGTAGACTTTAGACTTGACGTAGCCCCACAAAAAATAGTCTAAAGGCGTCAAATCGCATGATCTTGGTGGCCAACTTACCGGTCCATTTCTTGAGATTAATTGTTCTCCGAAGTTTTCCCTCAAAATGGCCATAGAATCGCGAGCTGTGTGGCATGTAGCGCCATCTTGTTGAAACCACATGTCAACCAAGTTCAGTTCTTCCATTTTTGGCAAAAAAAAGTTTGTTAGCATCGAACGATAGCGATCGCCATTCACCGTAACGTTGCGTCCAACAGCATCTTTGAAAAAATACGGTCCAATGATTCCACCAGCGTACAAACCACACCAAACAGTGCATTTTTCGGGATGCATGGCCAGTTCTTGAACGGCTTCTGGTTGCTCTTCACTCACAATCGCATTAATTGTTTGCTCACTTTCGGGCTATTCCGACCGAAATGCTCGAAAAAGTTGCCCAAAATTGGACTTTCCGAATGGACCACCTAAGACGCAGCCGCGGTCAACATTTAAATGAAATTATCTTCAAAAAGTAAATGTCATGGACCAATCTAACGTTTCAAATAAAGAACCGATGAGATTTTGCAAATTTTATGCGTTTTTTTTTTAAAAAAAGTTATCAAGCTCTTAAAAAATCACCCTTTATATAGGCATTTCGAAACTGGCGTTATGAACGATTTTTACGAAAAAATATAAAAAAAAAATGAATGAAAAAGTCAAACTTTTAAAAAGGTTTTTTATATTTGCGTAGTTATACACTCAGGGAAAAATCTCAACTTAAAATAAAAGAATATCGAGTCAATTTTACGTTGTTCCAGTTTTAAAAAAGTCTTTAAATTCACAATGAAAACCTTTAAATCAAATATGAAAACATTTTGATCTTCAATTAGAAGTGGAAAAACTTAAAAATAATAATGATCCACTTCATTAAATATGAAAATATGTTCAAACAATAAATTTTTTAAATTTGAAGTTGTCAGTAGTGAAAACGAAGTTGAAAATATTTTTCAAGAGTAATGAAATAGAAAATATACAATGTTTTAATGAATTTGGCCAACTTCTTCACCTGGACAGAGTAGTTCTCAATAGTGTGAATGAAGTCACAAATTTAAAAGACGACGAGAAGGTCACTAGTCTGCTAAAAAATTTCACAAGTCTGAAATTTAAGTAAAGTTGTTATTTTACTGAAACCATAAGAAATCGGGAATATTTTATTAAATCCTTTATTATATTTAAACATTTATTAATTAAATATTTTAACCGATTAATCCAGGAAATTCCAATTTTGGACACTTAAGTTGAAGTATAGAATTCTTATAAAAAAAAAAGGAGATATAATTTTAAACACAAATTCTCAAGTGCACTTCTACACTCTACAAAGGGGCTTATTAGAGTTTTAAAAAATGCATTTCATAATTTCAGTGCCAATTGATTTGAAAGATGTTCAGCTGAATAACCTCATTTATTTTAATACTATGGTTCATTTCAATTTTTAGCGCCAACAAATGTTTTAACATTAGAGATCTTTTTCTTCACAAAAATTTTCAATTTTTTGTCACTCAACAGAATCCAAATAATTATAGATATTTATGTTTGTTTTTTTTAGGCTTGCTTTATAAACATCTTGCAAATACGTTGATTTTTATAATTTGGAAAACACTCTTCTAATTGTTTTGTTGTTTTAGCTTAAAAATAGAAATTACTTTACTCCTACAAATTTAAAATAAAAAAAATATTTTTTTATATATGTAGCTCGAGGTACGTATATAACGTTTCAGTCACTTAAATATTTATCAAAAGACGACATTAAAGTAGCAATTCAAAACATTGGGCTGAGGGCTGAGTTCAGAGAAAAGTTGTTTGTATGAAGGAAACAAGAGGTAATTTAAAAATATTTCTTATTTCACAAGTATTCCCTTGCATTTTTCCAAGTAAATCATTATTCTTCTAATCAAACTTATATGAGAAACAAATTTTTATAAGTAAATCTTTTAAATCACAATCCTCTTATATTACTGAAATATATTGAATAATCATATAGTTTCTTAAAAATGTACCAAATGTATTCTAATATTTCAATAAAAGAACAATTCTGCAAAAAATAATATTGTTTTATTTATTTAATTTTGTTTCACAGACCCTGTATCCATTCAATATCAAAAATGTTATGTATTTCATTTAAAGTGAAAATCATTTTGATTCATTAATGTAACGGCGTGGAAGCAAAGTAGAAGAGAACTTGTTTCAAAATTATAGCGCATTTAAAATAAAGACGTAAGTATTCTAATTGAATATGCTTCCTCTTTGATTTGAATCTAAATCTACATTGAGTTCAAGTTGAATACTTATCATTTCAAAGCGTTTTATACATTAGTTTAAAGTGGAAGCAACATTTAACTGTATATGTCTTTTCCGAAGTGAAAGCACTTTGAAATTAATATTTTCGTGTTTGGTGCCAAATCGTTCTGAAAAATATTTGAATTGAAATGGTTCTCTTTGATTTTACGTTGTTTTTTAGCTCAGTGTATTAAGTAGCACTATATAAAATAAGAGAATTACAAGAATCGACCATAAGGATTTAAAGATATAAGCAAAACTATACTCTGGCGTGACGTTACAAAAAACAGAAGTAGTTTTCGACTTGCATTACAAAATTTGCAAAACTCTGCGAATTGGGCAAGACTTTATGTATAAGACCTCTTTTAAGGAGGTTTTGAAAGAATATAACTTTATTTTCCAAGTAATCAAATTTAAAAATCTTTTCCCGTTTTTATGTTATTAGGTTTAGTCAGCTGACGTGACATTACTGGCGTCACGTTTCTTAAATTTCCATTGTAGTTCAATTTTAGTAATTAAAAAACAAATATAATATATTCTACCTCATCTTGACTCAACCATTTTTCATTATTTTTAGCCAATGCCTTCCATTTTTGCTGAAACAAAAACGTTGGCGTTGACATTTACTAAAAAGAAAAATTACATTTGTGAAACAGTGAAGACGATTCGATCATCATGGTAAATGAGTTTATGTTCAAATTGCTCAAATTAATAAAATCTAAATGTTTCCCTAAGATAATATCATTAAATAATTAGTTTTTAATAACTTCAAATTTTTGGGTCAAGGTAGACATTTTTCTGAAAATGCCCATATGCAATTTTTCGTAGCATATTTGGGCTAATATACAAAACAAAACATATAATGGCGGAAAGGTTTGCCACTAGGCATGGGTAACGCAGCCAAAATCGCTGCGTTGATACACCAACTCAAACGCAGTTTGCTGTATCAGCGGAATGCGTTAACGCAATTGCGCCATAGCGTAGTTTGAAATGCTATGACAAGAATTTAATCCACGCAGTGAGGACCAATGCGTTGCGTTATGTGGTTAATTTTTTTTTCGAATGCGGTGAATTTTGTGGTGGAATGCTAAGCGTAAATTGACTTCACTTAGAAAAAATGAATGCAATCAAATAAAAATCTTTAATCAATATATCTCATCTAAAGAAATCTTACTGCTAATAGATTCATTAAAGATTATTAAGTCCATAAGTAATAAATATGAAATATAACTAAAGGAAGAGCAGATTAAAGCATCCACCAACCCTGAAGATAAATTTAACTTCAAGCATGCAGCCAAACTGTATTTCGTTAAAAATTTGATGCGAGCCATCAAACAGATACATACGCGTGCCTGGTATGCAAAACAAGTTTAAAGTTGGATCCAAATTTACTTTTGCTTCGAACACGAACACATCCAACAGTTTATTAAATTGACAAAACCATTCTGTGAATGGCAAAACATTAATAACAGTCAAACGCGCTCCAACCAAGCATATTCCCCGCAACCCCTCGTCCTTATTTATACAGAGTAGGAAAGTTCGCTTTCAACTTTATGTTTCTATCCTCGATGCGCCGTACAACATGTGAAATTTTTGCTCGCTGTATAAATATTTTTTACTTTTTCTTTGAGCGCGTCATTTGCATTACTGCGCTATTGCGTTAGTTTTATTAAAACAAGTGTATCAACGCAGTAACGCATTGAAGTGCTTCAACTCATTAACGCAACGCAGTGCTGCGTTACCCATGTCTAGTTGCCACCTAAGATCATCTTACGAGTATTAAACGAGTATTTCGAATCTGATGTCAGAATTTTAAAATTCAAAATGGTGAATAGGATTGCCATCTAGATTTTTGTTGTTTTGCAAATTATTGTAATTTGGAAATTCTGACAACTGATTTAATATCGATATTTTGGCAACGGTTTCATATAATGCTACCCATTTTTACCTAACGTACGCGCCAGCACAGAATTCGTAAAAATAAAAAAAAATTTAGGTGGCTGCCCCTATCCGACATCTTTAATTTTAAAATTCTGACATCCGATTCGAAATCAGCAACCCCTTCTTAGACTGTTAGATAATATTTAAAACTCGTTAAAAAAAAATTACATTATTAGGTGGCAATGCTATGGTAAATATAATTACATAATTCTGACAGCGGGTTCGGATTTTGCAACCCGTTTTTTAGTTCATACAACGTTTTCTACTGATTTAAAGTCAAATAGGTGCTGATGCTGTTGGTAATGGCAAAGATAAAATCCCTATAATTCTCGGAAGATATTTTTATGAAAGTATTGCATCAAATTATTCTTTAGCGCTAATTAACTTTCTTAACGAAAATTTTGGCTAGCACATAAATAACAATCCCAAGGAATCAACAACAAAATCCGAAACTACAATAGATCCAATTTTTTTACGTTATCTGCAGAATTTTGTATTACAGAAGTTTCATTCCTTTACTGTATACACGCTACACTGTTTCTTTTTTTTATTTTAATATAGATTTGCACGAAAATTGGTCAGAGATTTTCTTTTTTTCTAATGATGCAGTTTGAACCTCCTATGAGTTGTTTTCAAATCTCTCGTTGAAAGTTTTTAGATAAAATCATAAAATCGGGTTTTTTGAACAAAAACAACACTTCAAAAATTAATCATTGTCCGTAAAGACTTGACTCCATGTAACTTCTACATATCCATATGAAAAAAAGTGGCATAAGGACATAGAGGATATCCAAAAGTCGATGACCGCCTTCCTGAGCATACTTATAAAAAAAAGAGTTGAAAATATCATTCGAAATGCTTATGGAACGTGCACATTTGTGTATTGAGTCGAAAGAAGCTTATTTAAAGCCACTAAATGGTTTTTGAAAATAAATATTATTTCGAAGCCACAATTTTTTTAAATCCAATTTATAGCATTATTCTGGTGATTGACAATTGTCAATTTATTGACAACTGTAAAAATTTCTTATTTTAAAATGTAATCAAAAGCTCATAGCCTAAAAAAAACTGTCAACACCATTATAAAAATATTCATAACAACCATTTTACGAAACATTTTGAAAATTTTTAGCACTTTGGGCCAAAAAATAGCACATAAAAAATTAGCTTGTCAATGAATTTACAGTTGTCAATACGTGCCAGAATACGGCAATTACTTAAACTTTTTTTTCAAAAACATTGTTCTTTAGATACTGAAAAATCATGCCCGACCATCACAAACGGTACACACTGTGTTCGTAGTTTTTCCTTTTTCTAACTTAAGTAGAATTTATGGTTAAAATTAGTGTCTGACCGAATATTCTGCTTCGGTATTCGGCATATTCGGTCGATTTTTCAACCATCGGCTTCGGCCTAAATATCCCAATATTTTGGTAGAATATTTTTGCTTTGTAATGACTTAAAATTTTTTTATAATTCTTTAGAAAAATTTCAGTATAATTCGATGAATTCCGATCGAAATTCCATACTGAAAACACTTGTTTGTTTTTCTCTTCCTTTCTGTTCGTTGGGTTGGTTTTCGCTGGTTGAAAACTTTATTCAAATGATAAATGCAGTGAGTCCGATCGGCATAGGTTGATAAGATCGTACATAAGGAACTGGCAGAAAACTCAAAAATTTTTGATTTTCACCCGACCGTCTCATTACAATACAAAGCTTTTTATTTTTAACTATTGATCATTTGTATGAATAGTAATCTTATTATTGATTCAGGTAATATTTGATTACATACGTGTGTGTAAAATGAATTGTTTTCTTATGAACTGTATTGTTACGTTTTTGTTTTTGTGGTCGAATGAAATATAAAAAAGCCGAGTTTAGAAATTTTCTGCCAGATTTCAGACTTGACTAGATCGAAAATCGATTTAAGTTTTTTCTACGTCATCCTGACGTTACTAAATCAATTGCAGAAATTTTAGAATTCAGCAAAATGACATAAAAGGAATTGTCGAAAAAGCTATAGAAATGCAATGCTGACAGAAATCAGGCAGAAAAACTCTTGCGTTTAACTCGAACTGAAATGAATAAATAACGAAAACCAGTACTAAATTCAATCATTTTTAGTACTTGAGAAAAAATTTTATAAATATACGGCTTCGGTATTCTGCTGAATATTTTCACTTGGCCCGGCATTCGGTTTTGGCTTCGTCCAAAATTTCACATTCGGTCAGACACTAGTTAAAATCTTTTGTAGTTAAAAAAACCACGAATATTTTTTATAATACTACGATGCAATATAAAAATCGTAATTTTAAATCGGCTATTTTGTTTAATGAAGTTTGTTTAAAAAAACTATACAGGGTGTCCCAGACTTAGAGTACTATAATGTGGGGGCTGATTCCTCGTGATGAGACGAGCAAAAAATCGTATAGGTGGGGGTGGTCGCAAATGCCCCCCTAGGGGGCTAGGAGGGACAAACAAAAAAATAGGTGTCGTAACGTTTTAATCCATAGCTAACATATCTCTGCAACGATTAAAAAAAAACATAACTTTTTGAAAAGAAAATTAAATTTGCTTTAAATTATTTTTGCAAAATTTTTCCATAAAGTCATAAACAAAAAATGTATAAGCACCTGAAGTCAAAAAATAGGTTTTTTTCATTAAAAATTCAACTTTCAAGGCAATTTTCTCAGAAAAAAACCAAATGTTTTATTATTTTTTATGACGCCGTTTTTTTCCTTGGTCAATTCTCTAAAAATTTTCTAAAACCGTAACAAAAAAAAATGTCTGCGTACTCTGAGTTGGAAAACATTATAACTCTACGATCGGTGAAAGAATGTGTCGATTCAGGCATGTGATGCACTTAGTAATGAGAAATTGCTTTTTTTTCTTAATTCCGTTAAATCTAACTGTTTTACTAGTTATTGTAAGCAACAAAAAAACAAAGTCGCCTTGCTTGCATTAAGTACCCCAGTGGGAGGAAAAAGTGGTAAATCGGAAAATCGATATTATACGAAAAATATTATCTCTGAGGTATAAACAATGTATGATGGATTTTTAGAGAATTGACCAAGGAAAAAAACTGCGTCATAAAAAATAATAAAACATTTGGTTTTTTTCTGAGAAAATCGCCTTGAAAGTTGAATTTTTAAAGAAAAAACCCTATTTTTTGACTTCAGGTGCATATACATTTTTTGTTTATGACTTTATGGAAAAATTTAGCAAAAGTAATTTAAAGCAAATTTAATTTTCTTTTCAAAAATGTATGGATTTTTTTAATCGTTGCAGAGATATGTTAGCTATGGATTAAAAAGTAACGACACCTAATTTTTTGTTTTTCCCTCCTAGCCCCCTAGGGGGGCATTTGCGACCACCCCACCCATACAATTTTTTGCTCGTCTCATCACGAGGAATCAGCCCCCACATTATAGTACTCTAAGTCTGGGACACCCTGTATATATAATCCTTCAAAGTAGGTGTAAAGTTATAACTTTAGGAAAGTGACGCATTTAAAGAAATTAATAACACGGATTAATTTTACTTTTGCGGTCAGTTTTAACACAACTGAAATATTACTAAAATATTTATAAGTTTGAATCACAATTTCTAGAAAAAAAAAAACACTTACATTCAATTCAGAAAGCAAACAGAAGTTCTTTAAATTATCACTATTCACAAGGATTTCAAGGATCTCTATTTTCAATGAAATTTAAGGCAAGCTTGCCATAAAGCTCACTTCACAAATTCATGTTAAAAGCCTTCAGTAACAGGATGCTTGTGTTTTTTAATTAAACTAACTAGTCGACAACAAAAGCGAGGCAATTAAGTTGGGACATAGTTTGAGCCTAGACCCTAAAGAACTTGATTACGAATTAATGAAAATGTGTGTGGGTGTGTGTTTTTGCTACTAACGATATGTAGCTTTTTTCAACACCCACATATTTTGGCCACTTGCCATTAGCAGCCAGAAGAGCCACACGACCAACAAACAAACAAACAAACAAATGCATAATGTCCTTACGTCCACATTGTGACATTTTCAACAGATGCTGCTGCTGTTGATGGATTAAAGTTTCAAATCACAACAGAGCTGATAATTTGCTGATTTCTTGCATATAAACTTAAAAAAAATATAAAACATTGGGAATAGATAATATTGAACAATCAGCTGAAATTGTGACGATGATGTGGGAGGGGGGCAGCAGTTTTAGTAATCTTATATTTATATTTGTTGCTGGACAAATATTTTGCACATTGACTGAATACTTACTGTGCACACATAGTAACTAAGTCCTTGTCGGTTGTGCCCTGTTGTAGGCCCCTGATGTATAGATTTGTCTTTGATAACTGCTCGCCCTGCTGTTGTGTACCGTTATTAGGACCCATTGTTGTATTTGTGTTGGTATTGCTCAGACTAGTACTCAATGTTCCGCTCTGGGAGCCGGTGTTCGACGAGCTGCTTGAATTTGTATTACTTGGTGATGCGGCTGTTGGAACTCGTTGTCCGTACTACAAAATAAAAGAAGAAAACAAAAGAATAATTTAAAAATTTGAAGCAAATTTTGTTCAGAGATGAAGGGAAAATAAAACATGTAGAAGCAGTAATTTTATTTGTTTTATTGTTGCATTGCTTTTGGCAACAATATTGCGTTTGGAATTGCACATTGAATTAAATTCCTACACACAAATACTTTCATGCCCACCAACACACACACACAGACACACACACACACTTATGCTCATTTACAAACAGCCAAATAATTTACTGCCACAGGACATGTCGAACAACGACAGCAGCAACTCGCGCGCATATCAATTCTATGCTGAAAACTTGCCAAAACATTGTTTTGTTCCTTTAAAAAGGTTTCTATTTAAGCGCCATATAGAGTTTAAAAAAGAAAAACAACAATAATAACAAAAGCAAGTTTGCACGTGCTAATTTACACTTCCTACGTTTTTCAGACATGTCCTTTAGCATTTTTTCTGCCTAGAAATTATTTGCTCGCAATTATTTTTAGTGCTCATTTCCTATAAACGGAAAAATTGTTCCCAATTAAATTTCTAGAAAATAATTCGGCATACTTTATTTTGAGAAAGTATAACTTGACAGTCTTCGTTAGTTGAAAGCATTAAGAGAGTGTTTTTTATATGATAAAAATAAACTTTTTTAAAATTTCAAAAGAAACATATACAAGCAGTGGCAGTTTTAGCTATGGCTAGGCTCAGGGCGGCAGAACTTTGCAAGGCCCTTGGCCTTTCGGTAAAGTGTACGAATTGAAAGTACGTATTTCTGATAATTGACGAGAAACGCAAAAGTTATAAAGTAATCTATACTATTAATAAATCTGTAGCCACTTTTTAAGTTTACTCATTACGTTTAAACGACAACTCAGATTTTTATAAAATTTTGTACACATATTTATAGGTCAGCAGAGAGTGCAATAGGATACTTTATTTTAACCCATTAACAACCAATGTTACTATATGGAAACATATGCGTCTCGAATTTTCATTAAATACTGCATAATATTTCAAAAGTTTTAGTGCCAGTTTTTTAAAAAAAGTAAAATTAGCATGCAATAATAACTTATTTCTGCTCAATGGCATACATAGTTTTCACCAAAATGTTGCTTCAAGTCTAAAAATGTCTGTTTTTTATGGTTTTCTTTCGGCCCTAATGGATTAAATTGCACTTCGGTTAAACGAGAACAAAATCCATAAACGCTTTTAAATTTCCTTCAATTTGATACCAAAATCATGTATGTAGTTTGAAAACTGTGAAAAATTTTAGTACCAGATCTTTTTAGTATTAATTATAAGCTGAGAATGAGAGAAAAACGACTTGAAAAATTCACACTTTTAGCTTTGAAGGCAAATATTTCAGTCAGTTTGCAATGGATTTCAATAATTTTTTTTGAAAAATGTTGTTTGTTAAAATATCCTTCAAACATAAGTTGAAATTTTTACTAAACCAAAGTATTAATATTTTTAAAAATTTTTGTAAAAAATGTTCAAAAATTTTTAGTTTAAGCCAAAAAATTGGATAAAATTTGTTTTTGTTGTAAAAAAAATTAAATCCAAAATTTAGGTTTTCGATTTCCTATCAGATGATATAACAATCTTAAGGTTAATAATTTGTAGTATTACTTAAACAATAAAAAATCGTTTTGGTAGCGAAAAATCAAGCCTACCCACTATCAATTTTTGAATGAAAACTTTTTGAAAACCCGGCGAAGCGGGGGGTTTAAGCTAGTAACTACATAAATTTAGAGTTGTAAAATATTATATTGTTAGATTTAAAGACGACAAATGATAAATGATCGCAATCATTTGTCAATCTTAACTCAGATATATAAATGCCTTAACTCCTTACAGCCCCTTGTGACATTTCTGTAACAAAATAAATTTGTAAGGAATGGAGCTTCGGCAGGGTACCGAAGCTAAAATACCGGCCCGCAGCCGAATTAAAGTATATTCCAAGACTTGAGCCACGACAGACACGATAACATTCAGTTTTATATAATTACGAGTGTTATAGTTAAGTTTTCCTATTTTGATGACGTCACTTTGTACGGGAGGTAGGCGTGGTTTTCATCAAATTTCGCCGAATATCATAGATATGGTTCATATTATATACCAAAGCTAATGTGCAAAATTTCAAGACATTTCTTCAACTTTTGTGGATTTCCAAGAGATTTTAGTTTAAAATAAGCCACTTTGTATGGGAAGTAGGCGTGGTTTTCATCAGATTATGGCAAATATTAAAGCTATGATTTATATTTATTATCAAAACTCATGTGCAAAATTTCAAGACATTTCATTAATTTTTGTGGATTTTTAAGAGATTTTACTTTAATAAAAAAGCCACTTTGTATGGGAGGTAGGCGTGGTTTCCATCCGATATTTCAAATTTCATAGTCAGAATTGACATTAAAGATCAAAGCTTATGTGCAAAACTTGAAGGCATTTCCTTAATTTTTGTGGATTTTTAAGAGATTTAACTGTAAAAATAGTCACTCTGTATGGGAGGTAGGCGTGGTTTTCATCCGATTTGGTTCATATTCGAACTTGATTTTCATTTTTTTAAAAAAAGCTTATATTTTGAATTTCATCTCGACAGCTTTAAAATTACAGCTGTAATCGTGTCGACAGACAGACTGACAGACGGACAGACAGACGGACAGACAGACGGACAGACAAAAATCGACTCAGGAGGTGATGCTGATCAAAAATATATATACTTTTCAATACCTTATTGGCGTTAGAAACGGAATGACAATATTAATATACGCCTTACGCAGTATGCGTTGGGGTATAAAAATATCCTACAGTCCATATGGACCGTATTGATTCCCTTTTAACTCATTGTTGAATCACGGCTACATACTGCACTTATGAAATAATACACCATCGTACCCAGAGTGGCGCTACTAGTATGTTATTGAACGTTTTTTTTTTTTTTTTTGAAAGTTCGAATACCACGACAAGTCGGTGCAAAAATTGGAAATTCGTGAAAAATTGTTAGTTGCCCTAAATTGACACGGTTTTCTGTTACACTACTGGGTAAGTACCTAAAATACATATTAGATTTTCACACACAACATGGAAAAATATATTTAGTATTAGCTCAATGTCACAGATCTGTCACACCCCCTTTATTCTGTAATAAATAGATATATAATAAAAATATAGATTTTCTAAAAAATACGTGTTTCATTAATCTTAAAAACATGTTTATATTATAAATGTTGTTTATTTTTAAATTTATGATCATGGGTTAGAAGGGGTTAAAAGATATACGCATGGAATTAAAAATTATGTTTGCGACTTTCATAAGCCTAAAATCTTTAAATCACAATAATCTAGCAATTGAAATAATCAATTGCCGTCGTTTTCAATTGAAATAATAGCTGATCGGCTGAGAGTCGATCTTTTGTCATCAAATTCCTTAACTAAATTTTAATAATTTTTAACCTCGTCTCAGGTGTGGTGGCAATAAACCTCAGGATTACTTCGATAGTGGGGTACAGATCAGTTAAATTTTTTTATATTATATATTCCAATACCATGACAATTTCGTCGTTTCCCTATAGGAAAAAACTAACTTGTTTTTAAAAACAACTAATTAAAAAACTATTTTAAAAAAAACCAGTATATGAACTACTTTGAATTATATTAAGGCGGCATCCACTTCAATATATGAAGTAATTGAAATACTACTTAAAAACCAGTGATTGATAAACTACTTTGAATTATATTAAGGCGGCAACTACTCTGATTTTGACATCTTTTAATTTCAAATTTTTATTAGATTACAAGTTTATATATATTTAACCATGTTATTTCATCAAATATTATTAACTTTTGGCCATCAGTAATAGTTTTCAATTGGTTATTTTAAAGCAATTAAAAAAATAATTTAAATGTAACTAATTTAACAAGTAGTTGAAAATATATGCAGACGACAGTCAATTGACTTATTTAGCGGACATCACCATACAAAATAAGTTAGTTCGTTCTATGGAAAAAAGTCAGAATTTCAACTAAAGGGTGATTTTTTAAGAGCTTGATAACTTTTTTTTTAAAAAAAACGCATAAAATTTGCAAAATCTCATCGGTTCTTTATTTGAAACGTTAGATTGGTCCATGACATTTACTTTTTGAAGATAATTTCATTTAAATGTTGACCGCGGCTGCGTCTTAGGTGGTCCATTCGGAAAGTCCAATTTTGGGCAACTTTTTCGAAGAGAAAGATGCTCAGTATGCTTTGACATTTCATCATGAATAGACTTACTAACGAGCAACGCTTGCAAATCATTGAATTTTATTACCAAAATCAGTGTTCGGTTCGAAATGTGTTTCGCGCTTTACGTCCGATTTATGGTCTACATAATCGACCAAGTGAGCAAACAATTAATGCGATTGTGACCAAGTTTCGCACTCAGTTTACTTTATTGGACATTAAACCAACCACACACGAACCAAGAACTGAACTTGGTTGACATGTGGTTTCAACAAGATGGCGCTACATGCCACACAGCTCGCGATTCTATGGCCATTTTGAGAGAAAACTTCGGAGAACAATTAATCTCAAGAAATGGACCGGTAAGTTGGCCACCAAGATCATGCGATTTGACGCCTTTAGACTATTTTTTGTGGGGCTACGTCAAGTCTAAAGTCTACAGAAATAAGCCAGCAACTATTCCAGCTTTGGAAGACAACATTTCCGAAGAAATTCGGGCTATTCCGGCCGAAATGCTCGAAAAAGTTGCCCAAAATTGGACTTTCCGAATGGACCACCTAAGACGCAGCCGCGGTCAACATTTTGCAAATTTTATGCGTTTTTTTTAAAAAAAAAGTTATCAAGCTCTTAAAAAATCACCCTTTAGTTGTGGTTGACAAAAAACTACTTTATCAACTACTTTTAAATTAGTTGATTTTCCTACAGGGTTCCTTCATGTCCATCAATATCAGCAAAGTCGCTACATTGCACTATGGTCTAGAAAATCGATTTGGCGGCATAAACTCAAATAATGAAAACTTCACATATATGATTTAAATATTATTCACATGCATTTATTAAAAAATAGGCGTAATTGGTGGACTGCCACGCCTACTTCTCTAAAAAACAAAATTTACATATGTGGATATCGTACGAACTATATAAGGTGTATTGTTAAAATTTGAAACAAAGTCAAGTAGTCACTTCCAATTTTGGAAATTGGAGTGGTACCTTCCACTTAGAATTTGTGAAATACATAAAAAATATAAGAAATATTTTTACTTTTCTATAATGTGTTTTTATTTTAGCAAATGGCGTTTTTCTATAATCAAAACGATGAAAATGTTCTGCCACGCCCATTTTTTATAGAAGTCTAATATTAAAAATTGTAGACAAAACACTGAAACTTGGTGCATATTTCTGAATATAGGAATAAAATATTTTTAAGAAGAATAGGAAAGATTAAAAGATTATGTTTTATTTATGGCCCACAAGCAATTCAGCAGACTTTTCTTAAAAAAATATCTAATGCCCTATGGTATTTCAACCACTTTTCATTTCTGTGTGCACTCCAATTTTTAATTTTTTAATTTATTTATTCCCTTGTCTTGCTAATTGTCTTGAAATTCAAGCGGATTCATTAAACTAGACTTGTTGACAATAGTTACTTTTTCAGCAATCCAATTGGAAATTGCAATGTTCTTCCTTCCATTCTCTTTCCACCCATTGAAAATTTCTTCATTTTTTAGGTTAATTGATTCTGATATCGATTTATTTTTTTTTTTAAGTTGCAAGAATATGCAGATAAGTTTACTCTCAAATGAAAGTACAGATTTAACGCTTTCTCCACATATATAATTTATGACGGTTCGTCGCCGATCCAACTAGTTTTATTCCACGAAACATGGAAAAGATTTCTAAAATTAACAAAAAAATCTTTACACATTCGAAAGATTATTTGTCAAAAACAACAAAAGTATAACAAAGGAAAATTACAGTATTGTAAGTAACATACTTTCAATATATTTCGGAATAGTTTTTACTTTAAACTTTATACAAATAATAAATAACTTTGCACTTAAGATTTTATAAATTTTTTTTCAATAAAAAGCGTCAGAATGCAGAAAACTCAGAACAACATCTTCTACGTAACGACAAATGAGGAGGGAGTTGCCATGTGGTATGGAAAAAGATATTTTTTGGAACAAGAAAAATATGCTTGTAAGGTCACGATGTTTTTTTTTTTTTTTTATTACAAAGTTCAAAAATAAGATTTATGCCGTCAAATCCGATTTCTGGACCATAGTGCATTGCTTCAAAAGCTCACAACAACTAATTTCCTTTAATCTTTTTATTTCATACATTAAACAAATATGCTCTCATGATGTTTAAGTGCCTTACAGCTAAAAAGTAGTTTATTTTAAAAATCTCTTCTGCAGCCAATTCGAGAGCTTCATCTTTTTCCCTTGATAATCAAAATGCTTCCTGTTATGTCTCCTCCTTACAACTTTGAACTGTGTGTCAATTTCATTTTCCTCAGCTATTTCTTTTGCTGCATTGCCATCTAGAAAGTGGTTTAAGCGATAAGGATTCTACATATGCTTTTAAAATATCCCATCTCTGACTCGAACGAGCAAAGTATACAGCCTCTGCAGCAAACAAAAAAAGATTGTGCTTGAACGCAAGATGATTTTGCATCTCCTAGTATAAGATTCCAGCTGTGACTCCAACAAGGTAAAAAAAGCAAGTGGATTTATTTCAAGTATACGCTTCTGGACACCTCTTTTTTTCCCCAGCATGTTAGCGCCATTGTCATAACCTTGGCCTCTGCAGTTTTGCAATAATATACCCAGCTGTTCTAGCTTTGTAATTATGTAACTAGTCAAACTCTTAGCTGTGGTTTTTTTGACGGCTAAAAAGCCAATAAAATGCTCTTCAATGTCAGCTGTGTTTATATTAAAAAATCTTAGAATAATTGGCAACAGTTGCTCAACACGACAAACGTCACAAGTGCAATCAAGAATAATCGAGTAATATTTATTCTTTATTATTTTGCCAACAATTTTATTCTTTGAGTGACTTGCTCACCATTGTTGTATAAGCTCATTTTGAATAATGTTTCCGAAATAATGGTGCTTAATCGTTTTGTCTGTTACTTGTTTTAGATGAAGTAGATAGAATCTGGCTCAGATATTAAATTCTCTCTATGGCGCCTGAAGGCAAAATTGTGAGATGGTTAAAAAATTTATTATAGCCAACAGTCTTTCTAAAATATCTCTCCAACGCTGCCTTTCTTGTTCAATTTAATTCTGGGCTAAAAAGTCAATAGTGAGTGGTACAGCTTTTTAACCCGCTCTCAACATACCATCTTTGTGCAGTCGGCTAGATTCATGAGACTTTAGGATACCACACAAGTTCCTTCAATTCCCACACTCCTTCACTAGATCTTATTTTTCTATTTTCTATTCCGAAAATTTGACACGGAAAGCAGTAAACGGCATCCTTTGTTTGCGAACAAATCATCCAGCGCCTGTCAAGTTTTTCACCATTAACTAATATTTTACTGTAATGATATTCGCTGAACCGTCATCCACTATCATTAACGTAAAAAAAAAAAATCAACTTTAACCCGGATTGCACCTTTTAATACAATTTTCGGTTTACAACAGTGCTTGTTATTGGCGGCGGCGGCGGCGGCGTTGGTGTAAGAGACTCATTATTCTCGTATTGTCGTACAGCCGCACCCAAGAAGACGTTGAAGGAATAATTTAGCTGAGTTAGGGTTAGAGTGCAATAATGTGCCACTTTCTATCAAAAAATGGTCTTGAGAGAAAGAATTTCTCAACCATCACTTTTTATATTTTTATATAAAGACCTACGAAGATTTTCTTTTACCTGCTTTCTTTTAATAGCTCGTTTTTTTTTTTGTTGAACTACCAGACTCTAATTTTTTACCGGCATCACGATCACGCGAACTCATTTCATAAATCTTGCTTTGCACATAAAACGGAAATCAATATGTAAATAACGTAAGATACACTAAAACTTAATATCAAATAATGTGTATTTACTAACTGAAAGATATGTACCATATGTAACAGCATGTAAAGCATACAGCTGCTAGCAAAATTAACGTAAAGTGACAGAAATTAACGAACGAAAGGAAACACGGGAATTCCCCGAGCGAAAATCGTAATGAAGCTTACACACTATCTCGAACGCATGGCATACGGTAGCCATGTTCACACAGGATGGATAATGTGTAGCCGTGTTTGCGGTTATGGCACACACGTAGGCAGGTTCACAAACAAACTTTTAAATAATGTGTAAGCTGCGTAAACACGATAAAATTAATGTGGGCCATACACAATCGTCAACTGAGCTGGAAGCTGTTCAAATAAAAGCGTCTGTAGCTTTGTTGGTTGATCAGTTTGTCAGTTGGCTTGGTTGAATTATATGATTAGAGCAAGTATTTTTTATTTTTAGCCATCTAAACAACAATTGTTTATTTTTAACTGCAATAATTAAAGATTTTTAATAAACTCATATTATATTTTCAATGATTTGCAACGATACATACAATGGTAAAACAAACACCCACAAACAAATAGAAAAAGTGATAAAATGTACATACGAGTATTTAGCAGTTGATTAAAAATATTCCTATCAAATTGAGGAAGTATGTGGTCGAGACACAATTCAGTTGAACGATTGCGTTGACGATTGGATTGAACCGTGTATGGACCGCAAAAGAAATGTAAGCTATGAGCATGTACTAGTTGTTATTTATAATTAATAATAATAAGCAGTAAATGTTAATTATAATCTTAATATATAAAAGACAAGCACAATGTTCTACACCCAATATCGCTCAAACTGTAATTATTTATTGCGATTATTACAGTTTCTTCCCAAAATGTACTGTTCTGAAAAATGTTAAGCCTGAAGATATGCACAGAAAATTTTTTTTATACTTATCAGTGACTTTCAGGCTGAACATTTTTCAGAATAGTATGTTGTAAAAGCACTTTAATAATGGCAAATAATAATTACAGTTTGATTGCTTAAAGTTATAAGACAGGGTCAAAAATTAAACAATTACAAAACGGAATTAATATTAAAAAATGTTGCTACTAGACAAATAATTTTTTTCATCACAATTTTTTTTAATTTTTTCAATAGTAATACCTTAAATAATTTTTGTAAAGATCTAAATATTCTTTATACTATTTTTATCCTGTTTTCTAAAGCGCTCCGCCCTTCAGTATTTACGCACTTAGAATAATTCTTAAGCCTTTCTTTTCTGTGAAATATAAGGCGAAGTTGAGGGAAACACTGACCCAAAAAGCTATAAAAGTACCAGGGAATACAGCGGAAGTGGAAAGCCATGTCAAACATCTTAATTCGGGCATGGTCGAAGCTTACGAGGTGGCATGTACTACAACTTCAATAGACGAGGGTGATCCGACGCCATGGTGGTGTACGGAACTCGAATCTCTGAAGAAGATTACTAAGGCCTACAATCGGCACATAAGAGGGAGCACCCCAGAAACATGGGCAGAATACAAGGCACGGAAAAGGGAACTGAAGAACCTCAAACGACACCGTAAAAGGCAGTCGTGGAGAGACTTCTGCTCTGGGATGGAAACTATTTCAGAAGCATGCAGGCTTCAGAAAAAGGTTTCAAAAGATCCATTCTCCAAAGTGGGACTGATCCGAAAAACGGATGGAACCATGGCAGAGCACCTGGAAGAGTCGATGCAAGTTCTGATGGAGGTGCATTTTCCTGGAAGTTTTAAGTCTGATGACTGGACAGGGTTGACAGACTGGAAGCCGAAAGAATAATCACTATGGACGGGGTAAGGAGTGCTATACGCTCATTCGCTCCGTACAAAGCATCAGGGATGGACGGTATATTTCCGGCTATGATGCAATGGGCGGAAGATCTCATTGCACCTAGGCTGTGGAGTATATTCGTTACTTGCTTAGCGACTGGGTACGTTCCGAGAGTCTGGAGAGAGGCGAAAGTTGTCTTTCTCCCGAAACCCGGAAAAAAAGATTATGCGGAGGCGAAGTCGATCAGACCGATCAGCCTTACGTCTTTTCTCTTGAAAAGGATGGAAAGAGTGATGCTTGACTGTCTTGAGAGCACTTCACTGATGCATAATCCTCTGAGTAGATCTCTGAGCCAATATGCTTATAGAGCAGGCATGTCTACGGAGAGTGCTCTTCACAAATTAGTTAGAGTGGCTGAAAAAGAGTTATTTTCAGGAGGCATCGCGATGGCCACATTTATGGGCATCGAGGGTGCTTTCGACAAAATATGCTTTGGAAGGCTGCGACAGGCTCTGACAGAGCGCAATGTAAGCCCAATGATAACAAATTGGGTAGACAATATGCTCAAGCACAGGGTTGTCAACATGCAGAACGGTAGAGTCAAGACTAGAGGTAGAGTAAGTAGAGGATGTCCTCAAGGAGGAGTGTTATCGCCAACCCTGTGGAATATCACTGTGGACTCACTTTTGTCTAGACTAGATGAATCGGGCATACACACGATATGGTATGCAGATGATATTGCGTTGGTGGTCTGTGGTAAGTTCATTGACACCATTTCTGACATCATGAAGGGAGCACTCCGAGTGCTGGAGGAGTGGTGTCGAGAACAAGGCCTCACCGTGAACGCAGGAAAATCAGACAATATTCTTTTTACTAGAAAGAGGGTAGGCCTGAGGAGAGAACCACTCAGGCTTTTTAGAGCTGAAATCAAAATGTCCACCAAAGTTAAATATCTAGGGGTAACTCTAGATAGTAAACTGAACTGGAACGAACATGTAGGAGACAGGATTCAAAGGGCCAAGAGGGTTCTGTTTCAGTGTAGACGCGTTTATGGTCTAAAATGGGGGCTAAGCCCAGAGACTATGAAATGGATCTACACTATGATGGTTAGACCTGTCATCACGTATGCTTTGGTGATCTGGTGGACAAAAGTCAGTCAGAAAACCATTAAGAAGCGACTAGACAGAGTCCAACGGCTGGCGTGTGTTGGAATAACAGGGGCAATACGCACCACTCCAACAAGCGCAATGGAGGTTTTGTTAGGTATGCTGCCATTGGATTTAGAAATAAAGAAAACGGCAGCGATAACAGCCTTCAGGATGTTGCGAAATGCTACGTGGCATGGAGCAACAGCCCTTCATGGTCATATGCGCATCCTGGACATGGCACAGCGAAATGCCCGGGAGACGTGTATGCCTATGGACGGAAGGCAGAGAGTGAGAATAACAGAAAAATGTTATAAAATTCTAATAGCAGAGCCGGGTCAGGCGTCTACTCAGAAGAGTTGAACCTATCCTGTGTACTGAGGCTGGGGAGGTTCGTGTCTGTATACCAGGCGGAAATGCTTGGTGTAGTGCATGCGCTGGACCACTTGATAGATGGCCGGGTAAATGGCAAGAAAATTGTCATTGTACTTGATAATCAGTCGGGGATTAGGGGCATGCAACGGACAGATATTACTTTCAGGTTGGCCATTGAATGTCTTACCAAACTCAATAGGTGCGCTCAGACAAATGAGCTCACACTTATGAGCTCTGGCATAGAACAGAATGAAAAGGCTGATTCTTCAGCAAGAGAAGGATCAGCAGAAGAATTCTGTGGACCAGAACCACGTATCGCCATAGGCGACAACATGGTGGCAGGCCTTATTAAGCAATGGACGGACTCGGAACACCGTACAAGGTGGGAAGAAGTTGGTAATTGCAGGCAATCAAAGGCGGCCGTGAAATGGTCAAGTAGTGAGGCAGCAAAAGTCACCCGATACAATCGGAAGACTTTAAGATGGCTTACTGTACTGGTCACAGGACACGGTCTCTACAGGTACCATCTCAGGAAGATGACTCTGACCGAGGACGATGCGAGTAGGTTATGCCTAGAGGAGCCGGAAACAGCAGCACACATTCTGTGCCAATGTCCGGCGGTGGCAAGCATAAGATTGACCACTCGGGACGTCCATTTATTGACGAAGCCGACATACAAGGGCATGCTTGAGGTGACAATGGGTGCTTATATAAGGAGCATGCTCACTTAAGAGTGCTCCGAGCAGTACCATCCTTCGTCAAATAGGGGACGAAAAGGGACCCACTGTGGTCTGATCCGGCCAATCCCCGACTTATTATATAAGTCTTTATTTATTGGCATTAGCATTTTTTACGATTTTTTCTCAAATCTTCATACATTTTTTTTTACCAAACTTAAAAATTTTAACTTACACGATAAACATACTAAAATTATTTATGATTTTTTCTAAGTGCTGCCAAACATAAGCAATTATGGTAACCATCAGCTCTTGCGGCCCCTACAAGAGCGAGGCCCCGGGCGATTCCCCTGCTCGCCCACCCTTAAAATCGCCACTGTTTGTTCATATCTTCGAAAGGCACCTTAGTTTTTCAAGTTTTTTTATTCTATTTTAGAAATTCAAAATTCGCATTTTATAACGAAATTTTGACGGATAAAAGGATAAATTTTATTTAAAAAATATAAATCTATTTAATGATCAATAGGATGGATGTGAGCATATAATGTTAAAATCTTTTATGATAAAAAACACAACTGATTAATATTGCTATATTGTAGAATAATAGAGAAATTTGTAAAATGCATTTGACAGTTTAAATATTAGTCTGATTTTGACAATCTGAATTTGCATGCTATAGATAGTTTAACCTTTTAAACACAATCTTCTTTGAACTTACTCTTGAGTATCTGTTTCGTTTAAATCTATTGTTTTGTTCAGCTGAGAATGTGCACAAGCGTTTTCTTTGCCAAAATTCTTGTATATTTACTAACTAACGCCACATTCTCAAGGTCAAATTTAGATTAATCCGACAATCTAAAAGCAAATAGTCTTAAACTGCTAACTGCCTTCGATAGTTATCTCTAACATTGTGTTGTAATTGCGAAAATTGCACATCTTCTGGTACAACTAATTAAAATATTTAATCAAGCTAATTAAGCATGGAATTTTGTTTGGAATTTTAATTCATTCGAGCATTTAAATGTTATTCATGTGGTTTGCATTGATGGAGTCATGTGAAAATTATCAAACTGTGAAGTTCAAAGCTGGGTGTTGGGCGAGAGATGAGTGTTGGTTCGGCTTGTTGGTTGGATAAAAAGGAATGCGAATGCGTATGAGTGGAATATAAGCTCGAACGAATGTCGTTAAATTGTTGCTAAATGGATTATTATGTCATCTTCAAGCTTAAGATTGAACGACAGAGCGACAGCTGGACAGACAGATAGACAGGCAAGAAGTTAAACACAGCCGGCGTACATGTTGAACATACAGAATTACTTCTGACTCTCAAAAGTAAGTTAGTGAGTGTGTTTGACATATTTCTAGCTGTGCTTAATAATGAACATTTGTTGTTTATTGCAAAAATGCTTAAATTCACTTAGAACAAGCATACAACTGATATATATATATATATATATTTATGTACATATGCATGAATATGTATGGTTGTTTGTAATACAAATAAATATTCGTACTTATCGCTCATATAATGAAATCATAAATTCTAACGGAAAAACATACAAAGATACCAACAAATAATGTCATACTTGTATTATCTGTCTTAGTCTGTAAATGCTGCTTATTTTTGCTTCTAGCTGATATACTTATTTATGTGTGTATTTTACTTCTAGCTACTCTTCTATGTTCTTCACATCATGCCAATGAACTGTGTTGATAATGAAATTTTATCACTGACAGTCGTCAAACCCAACAACAATCACACACAGCAAACAATCTAGCAACTATATAACTAATAATAAGTAAGACAACAAAATAAGTAAGCAGAAAGTTGTTTGCATGAATTCTATTCTATCTATTCTCTATGGTAATGAAATGTAATGCCTCAAAGCGAAAGTTCGTTTACTTGTTTTTCCCCGATAATAATTTGCATTAGCTTTAATTGTGAGCTCATTGCTTTCGTTTATTAAATGTTTACCAAAATAATAGTTTTGGAACGAGCAGACAAGATATGATACCAGTAGGGTTTGACCTTAACTAAAAGCTAAATTCGGGCTTTTTTTTATATTTTTTTTTTAAATAATTATTTTTATTTATTCAAAATAAACACAAAATATACTCTTACATACAGAAAAAAATAAAAAAGTTTAATATAGAATAACTTTTTTTATTTGCTGCATACGTTGGGAAGAGTAAGTAAAAAGCCAAAATCCTAAGCTAGAAACTATTTCAATTTTAAAGAAACAAAGCTTATACAGCAAATTTTCAAAAGTAGGCTGAATTGGAGTGATGTGTAACACGTTTTTATTTGCTTCAATAAAAGTGTTAGGAAATTTAATTTTTGATTATTTGATTGTTTTGAATGGATGCAGTAGAACAAAAATTTCGAATATGGCTTTTTTGGTCTTTTTTAAATCGGTAGCGTGATGTGTAACACCAACAAAATGTTGGTTTAAGGACCAGGAACTTTTTTATGTTTATTTTGGCTTTAATATATGTTTAGAAAAAGTATAATGATAAAAACTTAATGAAATTTCGTAAGTCTGACTGATTCTCAATATACACACACACACATATATGTAAAAATAGAATATGTGAATGGCTTTAGTAATTGCAAAAAAACAAATTACATTTCAAATGTGAAATGACTATTTGTCGGAAATATCCTTATCGGAGTGCCAATTTCTCACACAAAAAAAATGGCTCAAAAAAAATAAAAAAGGCGCGTGCATTTGTTACATTCAAGCAAACTTTTGTAGTTCAAATGTTTTGGCAAAAAGTCGCAACAAATCATGCAAAATTCTCGATCTCTTCCGGACGACGACGAAGAGCAGCTGTTTTGCGACCGAGCACCTGCAGCTTTCTTTGTTGCTTGTTTGGTTTTCTATTCCATATATATGTTTTTTTTTTTGCCAACTCCTGCAACTATAAACGTTTCTTTGCTTGTCAGAGCACAGCTTTTTATTGACTTCCTACCACGATTGGATTTTGGTCTAGGCTGAAAAATATGAACTGGACCAATCTCTTTTAATGTCGTTGATGTAATTGCATTTCAGAGTGAGCCTTTTTAATGACAATTATAAGCGCCGTGAGTGTTACACATCACCCCAATGTAAGTCACTTTTTTCTCATTAATGGTATTTTACTACAATGTTAAAAAATCCAAAACCTTTTGTTATATTTTTTACATCCACACATTTTACATCCACTCACTTTTAAAATCTGAAGAAAATTTTATCCGAAACACTGTTCTTTGTAAATTTAAAAAAACTTTTTAACAAAAATTATTTACGCTTTTTGAAAACTCTAATGATTTGTATGTCTGCCTACTTCTAACAATTATGAAAAACTAGATGCTGTCAAAAGAAACATATCACAGTTGTTCATTCACTCATATGTCCACATTTTTTACTAAAAACCGCCGTGTTACACATCACCCCATGTAACACATTAACCCCCACCTCACCCTATCTCAAATATATCCTTTGAAATTTCGGCCTGCAGGTTGCCACCTCTAAAAAAATTGCTGAAAATGTAGAAAAACTTAAGTAAATAGAGCTGATTTAAAAATTTTATAAAAATTAATTGAATTTTGCAGTGCTCTTCCTCGATTTATTGTTAACTTTGATTATATCAATTTCGTCGAACAATACATAAAAATCCATTATACCACGGCAGGTTCTTTTTAGCCTGCGCTGTCATACTAAAAATGTAACAAAAAAGTCAACAAAAATTACCGAAAATATCACTTAAATGAAATAAAACTTAATTTTTGACTCAATGAAAATCGTAAGCATGTTGCGGTGAATACACGTTATACGAAACAAAAGCGAAAAAGAAAGGTAGCAACCTGCAAGCTAACAAAGGTGGCAACCTGCATTTTGGCGCCATTTTAGCATGAACACAATATAAAATTGCCAATTCTTGATATTTTTTGAACTCAGTTTCGATTATGTAAATTTTATGAAAAAGCAACAAATCACAAATATTTGTACACAATTTTAATTTTTAAATTTTTAAGAACAAATATTTTACACTTTCTTAAGTAGGCCGACACTGTGTTATTGCGTCTGTCCACTCCAAAAGTATATTAAAAGTGACAATTATTCTTAAGTCGGAGTTTAGGTCACGACAGTGATAGATTGTCAAAATACAGCAGTGCTGGCAAACTGCCAACAGTGCTCTCCCCTCTCTCCCTTGATAGAAATCGGATACTTAAATCAAGTTTCTTGCTGTTCTCTACCCGTCTATACTACTCTACTGCGCTCTGCTTCATATCTGTGGCAGAGTGATACGAGTGATTCAGGTGTTTGTGTCGATCATGAGTATTTCGGTAAGTAGGCTGAGCATCAGCATGACGACAACAATCATTAGTATTTATGAACCGAAGAAACCCGATCGTTACTCGATTTGACTCGTGACTTAGGACACTCCTACTTATTTTAGCTGCCGCTCTGCAGCTTTGTAGAGTTGAGTGTGAATAGGGTTGAATAGGTTTTTGTACTTAGTTTATTCGGATATACTCAGAGTTGCAAAAAAGCTATCAGTTGCAGGTCATTGGTATATATACCATTAATTTGAAGGGGTTGTTTATATTTCCCGTAAAATATCTCTACGGGTTCCGCAGTTTTTCCGATTCAGACAAAGAAGCTACACACAGAAATTGTATTTTTTGTATATAAAATAGTGTTAGCTTAAAAAAACTAAATACAAAAGAAAGTGCAGAGTGTAAATATGTGTTTTTTTTTAATTTTAATTATAACACAAAGCAACAAAATCGGCCTTTTAAGTAATATTCAAGAGTTTTGATAGTCGATCTTACTCAAGTTTTTTTTTTCTATCACGTCTGAATTGTATCTAAGTAACACAAGTTTGAAAATTGTACGCCACCTTGTTTAGCATCCCTCATTTATGTAAGATCAACTTTAAAATCTAATGAGCTTGTCTGTCATTTTCAATGTAATAGAAAAATCGTTATAACCTATTAGATGCGAGAAACTTAAAAAAAACTATTCAAGTGTTAAAATGTTAATATTTAAAGATGTGTAAAAAAAATCGCAGTTTTTAAGGATGTGTTAAAAGACGCCTTTAAGTCCATTTAAAAAATGATGATGACAATTTTCATATCATATTCAGACAGTTTTTGAGATTGGCTGCGAAAACATAACAACTACTAACAGGCCATTACATTCCATTATATGACGCTATAAAAAACACATGCTGCCGCAGAGATGTGTGAAAAATTTAATTTTAGTGTAGAGCGGCCATTAAATTCAAAGATTTATTAAAATAAATAGGAAATATTGTCCAAGACTAGAGACAAACTACATAAACATAACAAGGTAAAAAGCAACAATTTAAGCTTCCAAACTTTTAATTGCGCAACAAGACAAAATACCGAAATACAACAACTAATGGTTAAATTAATTTGTCAATTCCAAATATGAACAAGTTTTTAAACATAGAACGATTGCATTGCGAGGTAGCCACAAGTGCAAAAATGTCACGTTCCAGAGAAGTTTTGTTTAACTTTTCTATAGTCTTGTACAAGGGGAATGCGTATGTGTATGTGTGTGTGTGTATGTGGAGGGATGAGGAAAGTAGATGATTGTAATGGGGGTTCCAAGTATTTGGAGCAATGCAAGCAAAAATAAAAAAATATTTTAGGGTGTGGTTCTAACAAAATTGATACGTATACTCAGCACGTTTGCCAAAAATACCATTAAACTTTTTTATATTGTCATAAGAGTTCGATAATGTGGGATTTTTATTGGAATGGCAGGCAACAAAAGCAAAAAAATAAAAAAAAAAAACAGGAAGAGAGAAGGGAAAAACTGACAAGCACAAATTTGGCAATATAAAAACAAACTAGTGATGAGAAGAGTCGCATCTGTGCGCGAAGGAAGCAGGTATAACAGCTAGCATCATATTTTTACGAGATGAAGAATCCAATTCACGTGACTTAAAATCCAAATGTCAGACAAGCAGACAGACGGATGGAGATTGAATGACACATACTATGAGTAACATGTGCGCAGTCTGTTGCAGGAAGTCTTGTAGTCAAGGTATATAACGGTGAAGCCGTAGGTGCTGGGAATGCTGATGGTGAAGGTGGTGGTGGTGGAGCTATTGATGCTTTTAGCTTGTTCATTTCTAATAACATGTAAACGTAGTACGTGGAGTGCATTAAATATGTAAAAAATTAAAGAAACACAAAATGGGGTTTATATTTCTGACATCTACTGTGGCTCGCTCTCTCCTACAAAACGAATTAACTTTCTGTCTGTAAAAAAAAAAAATACTACAAATATAAGGTTGATGGAATTTTTTGTCAGCTTAATATGGTTAAGCCGGTTTTACTCAATTATGTTTATATTTTTTTTTTTTAAGAAAAAAAAATGACAGATTTTAGGTACTACATGATAATAAAAGTATGACTGCAATTTAAGGTAAATCTGTATATAGTTCGGGTTGATTACCTAATATAAAAACTCTGCGACATGAAATTCCATCTTTAGTTAAATTATGCTCTAAAATTAAATGTCTAAAAAGCAATTATGATATTTAACTGTACAGTTTATAAATAAAAAGGATTTAATTTTATGGATTTGATTCAATTTAAAATCAACTTAATTTCAATTTAATTTAAACTTTATTTCAAATCAATATCAATTCGATTTCAATTCAATTTAATTTCAATTCAATTTCAATTTTAATTTCAATTCAATTTCAATTCAATTTAATTTCAATTAAATTTCAATTGAATTTAATATCAATTCAATTTCAATTCAATTTAAATTCAATTTCAATTCAATTTCAATTCAATTTCAATTCAATTTCAATTCAATTTCAACTCAATTTCAATTCAATTTCAATTCAATTTCAATTCAATTTCAATTCAATTTCAATTCAATTTCAATTCAATTTCAATTCGATTTCAATTCAATTTCAATTCAATTTCAATTCAATTTCAATTCAATTTCAATTCAATTTCAATTCAATTTCAATTCAATTTCAATTCAATTTCAATTCAATTTCAATTCAATTTCAATTCAATTTCAATTCAATTTCAATTCAATTTCAATTCAATTTCAATTCAATTTCAATTCAATTTCAATTCAATTTCAATTTAATTTCAATTCAATTTCAATTCAATTTCCATTCAATTTCAATTCAATTTCAATTCAATTTGAATTCAATTTCAATTCAATTTCAATTCAATTTCAATTCAATTTCAATTTCAATTTCAATTCAATTTCAATCCAATTTTATACCTTATATACGCAAATGAAATGCTGAATCAGTTGAAGAAAAGTATTACCTTTGCTTACGATACTGCCATAGTAGTTTCTCATGAGGTTCTACCAACAGCCGTACAAATTATGCAATCAGAACTCGACGTTATATCTAGATGGTGTCATGATAACGGCCTAATAATCAATGCCACTAAAACCAAACTGATGCATATCAAGCTACCGCACATACCCAAATCTATTATAACGGTCAAGTTCCACGATACAGATTGTCTTCATAGAAACAAAGCTCGACAAACCTTTAATTCCGATGAATGCGAAACTTATATTGACCAAGTAGACACCTATAAATATCTAGGCGTCATTGTTGATCAACATTTTAAATGGAAAGAGCATATAATAGCACTCAACAAAAAACTACGTAAAGCATCATTTGTTTTATATCACCTTAATAATTGCGCGCCACTAACAGTAACAAAACAAGCATATTTTTCGTTAGCAGAATCCTACCTTCGACACGGAATAACAGCATATGGAAACGCGACATACTGCAAGATCTTACAACAAACACAAAACAGACTAATCAAAATTTTAATGAAAAATACAGCAACCAACACAAATAATACCCAAATCCAAACCCCAAACAACGCTATTATCGAACACTCACAAAACAACAACAGTTCTGATAAATTAAAACACTTTTGTAAACAGCACAACATTTTTAACGTAAAAAATATCTACAAATCAACAATAATAAATGAATTTCATAATGAAAACTTTCTGGAACCAGTGGATCATCGGCATAACACAAGAAGACGGGCAGAAGGCAGATTTAAAATACCGAGATTCAACAATAAACACGGAAAGAGCACCCTAAACGTACAACTAGCAAGCACCTACAACTCAATGCCAGTAGAGATTATGAGTATTCGAAATAAATTTAAACTCAAGTCTTTAGTTAAAAAATATTTGATTAAATCGCAATGAAGCGAACAATAATGTACTCAAAACGTAGAAGATAAAATGAAATGTAAAATTTAAAATAATGTATTTATTTACTTCTGAATATTTTTATATCCTGCATACAAGCCTTAGGCTTCGCGGGAGAAATTAGCAATTGTATTTCCTTTCTATTTATATCTCAATAAAAAAAAAAAAAAAAAAAAAAAAAAAAATTCAATTTCAATTCAATTTCAATTTAACTCCAATTGATACTTTTACTCATATCAATATTCATATTCATTTTAATATTCATATTCACATTCATATTCATATACATATTCATATAATATTCATATTCATATTCATATTCATATTCATATTCATATTCATATTCATATTTATATTTATATTCATATTCATATTCATATTCATATTCATATTCATATTCATATTCATATTCATATTCATATTCATATTCATATTCATATTCATATTCATATTCATATTCATATTCATATTCATATTCATATTCATATTCATATTCATATTCATATTCATATTCATATTCATATTCATATTCATATTCATATTCATATTCATATTCATATTCATATTCATATTCATATTCATATTCATATTCATATTCATATTCATATTCATATTCATATTCATATTCATATTCATATTTACATTCATATTCATTAGTCTTTAAAGAAAAATAGCAATTTAATTTAATTAAAATTTTCTGCATCAAAAAATATTGTCTTCAGCAAATAAAATCGCAAAGCTTTAGTCAGATATTTATCGCACAATTTTTTGCCAAAAAAGATTACAAATAAAAAAAAAAAAACATGCAAGAAAAGCTGCTTTATGCTTTAAATTGCTTTCTTTTTGTTTTTTTTTTTGCTACGCAGGAGTGTGTATTTGTTTGGTTGTTTTTTATTTAAAGCTTTTTTAAAGTTTTTTTGTTTTTATTTAAATATAGAGGCGTCTGTATTTTATTGCAAAAAAAGAAAAAAAACAATATAAAAAAAAAATGGTATTTAATTCTTTTTGAGTTGTTCTTTTCTCTGCCGCATTGATAAAAAAGGTTACAACAACTGCTTATTTTGGTTTCGTTGAATTAATTCACTGCAAATACCGTAAAGTGAGAAACATTTGTTGTTTTATTTAATTAACATGTACCTAATAATAATTACGCAAAAGCAATATCAAAATAATTACATTTATTACGGGTTGGCAACACCGCCAATGGAAGTTTTAAGCATTGGATGTTCACCATTTTCAGCGCCGTGGCTTTATTGCCATTTATTAAATTTTTTTTTTCTAATACTAAAATGATTTTAAAAATGATAATTTTACCGTCATTTTGTTTTGTTTATGCTTTCGCTTAATGATGCTTTATAAAATTTGTAAAGTATTTGTGTTCAACTGTTAATACTGACAGCAATAGAAACATTACTTAGGTATGTGCAAAAGACGTGTGAAGGCGTGAAGATGACACTTTTATGTATGCATAAAAGTGAGGATACATTATATGACTTTGTTCATGAAAACTTGGCTCTAAATGACAAGTAGTACAAGTTCACAATTTCAGGAATTTGGTGAAATAATACTCAACGATTTTTTTACAATTTGGCGAGAATTTCCTTACATTTCACATATTTAAAGGTTGGTGAAATAGTGCACAAGTAGGACTTCACTTTTTCATTTTTTATGCTCATAAATATTGGCGGTTGATGAACAAATTTGCATTAAAAATTTTTAAAAGTTCTTGAGCTTTATCTTAAAAACAGAAATTCACTTTTCCAATTTTGGGCGAAAAAATAGCACATAATTGGCCTGATTATAATTTTTTTGGAAGATATAGCCATCAAACTTTGTGAAAGTTCACCTAATATATGTAACAGAAGCTGAAAAAAGAAGTTAGCGCAAACGCTTAAAGGTGATTCTACGTTAAGAGGTTTTAGCGATGGCTAAATCAAAAACCATATATTAGTTGAAAATTTGCGGACAACGAAAATCATACATAAGAATAAACAAGGTTTACTTAGTTACTAGTAAATTGTAATGCCTAAGTTAATATAGTTTAGTTATAATTGCATGTAAGCCGTGAAAAAGTATCTACCCTGGCCTGCCCTTTACTATCTCGCAAAGAAGTCAGTGTAATTTAATACGTTTTTACTTGATAAGACATTTAAGCATTATTGATTTTATAAAAAAGAATTAGTAATAAGAATATATATTAAAAAATAAATCAAATTACTTTTATTTTCTATTAAAACAAAAAAACCGCAATTTTTGTCCCTCGTATTTGAAGTCTCCTACCGTAGACGTTTTACGTCCGTTAAAAAATGTCGATAAAGTACTTGTCGTTACAACTTTAAATTTCATAGCAACTTAACAACAAACGAAGCGTAAGCCACTCGCGTGCTCTCATTGGCGGACAGTTCGATTACGCCAATCGCCATGTTCGGATGTGTTGGTGAATGCAGTATCTCCCCTGGTAAGTTATATTGCTTTGTTATTCAAAGTATAACTTTGTTTGTTATGTGTATTAACTTTAATTTCTGCGTAGTTTAACGTGTTTCTTCGTTTTTTTCTTAACAATACATACTCTTCTGATTGTGTTTGTTTTGTGATAAAAATATCTCTCCCCTGCCTCTAAACATGCCAGGGTAGAGACCATAAGTCCAGTTCAAGTGAGCAGAAATAAAATATACTGCGTATCTACATCGCGTGTGCTTGTCAACCCTTTGTTTTTGTTTTGGCACACTTAATTTTTTGTTTCTGTTTGTTCTCTTTGAGACTCTTGCCTTCATGTCTCTATCCTGTGTAGTATAGAGTATCTTCCCTGGTCCTTTAAAAAATACGTTAAAATTAATGAATTGACTGGCCATCTTAAAGTAGTATACAAAATACTTGATTATATAGTACAACTTCGGAAAAAGACATTTTTCTTTAAAAATATCTCTCCCCTGCCTCTAAACATGCCAGGGTAGAGACCATAAGTCAAGTTCAAGTGAGCAGAAATTAAATATACTGCGTATCTACATCGCATGCGCTTGTCAAACCTTGGTTTTTGTTTTGGCACACTTAATTTTTTGTTCTCTTTGTTCTCTTTGGGTCTCTGTCCTTCATATCTCTATCCTGTTTAGTATAGAGTATCTTCCCTGGTCCTTTAAAAAACACGTTGAAATTAATTAATTGACTGGTCATCTTAAAGTAGTATAACAAATTCTTGACTGCATAGTCCAACTTCGAAAAAAGACATATTTTAAAATATTCATATCACGCCGCCTTTCCTTCCCATAAATGTATATAGGCATCACTGCAAATTTGCCCGAAATTTTGAAAGAAGAATAAAAAAACATTTCTTTGAAGATAGTTCTGAGATAAATGGAATGGATTAAATTAATGGAATAAATTTTAGACATAATATCAAATCAAAAGACCAGTTAATTTGGACTGACCTCATTATTAACTACTACCAACTGACCCAATTATTAAACGATCGAATAATATGAGAATGATAATTTCAATTGAAAGAAATGAATTATGGACTTAAAACTTTAGTATAACATAAACAAAGTTTATATGCATATAACATGATGTTGCAACATTTTGTATCCTGCGACTTTTTACATTTCTACTTTTTTATTGGGACATTGGGACTTTATGTATCTTGGGACTTTTTCATTTCTCGACCTTTTTTACCGTGTGACTTTTTGAACCTTACGACCTTATAAAACAAGGTTTTTTACTTTGAAAAAGTTAAATCTTGCAATTTTTTGCATTGTAACATTTTGTACCTTGCGATTTTTTTACTCTGGAACCTTATGTATCCTTTGTACCAAAGTATTTTATGTACCTTGCGACTTTTTGGACCCTGCGACTTACTTTTGTTTTGATTGATTTATCTTGAGGCTCTTGTACCCTGCAACTTTTTTATCTTGCAGCCTTTTTTGATTCGCGATTTTTGTTTTGACCTGCGACTTTTTGTACCCTACGACTTACTTACCACTTTTTAAATTTTTAACCTTGAGACTTTCTGTATGTTTCAACTTTTTTCACATTACAGTTTTTTGCATCTTGTGACTTTCTTATCTTGCGACTTTTTTATCACAGCAACTTTTTGTACTTAGCAGTTTTTTTACTTTGCAAATTTATTACCTTGCGATTTTTTGTACTTTGCGAAAGAACCTTGAAGTATATACATGTTATGCTCTGAAAGTAACACATTTCAAATGTTTACTCCCAATCGCAAGAACTCAATTTAAGGGGGAGGTAAGGTTTGACAATTTTTTTTTCCATATTTTTTTATTTTTGTTTCTGAAAGTACAAGATCTGAAGAATATTGTACTAAATTTTTAGGTCATTCGGAGCAAAACTAACGAAGTTACAGTACGTTGAATGACCGTACTCTAACTTAGTTTTGCGCGACTTTTAGCTACCTGCGCTGAGCGGCAATTGTTTCGGTCTCTACTGAATTACTTTTATCCCCTCTTTTCGTCTAAATATCTTCAGGTAAATAAAATGTGTAACGTCAATTGTATCCTTCGATGTAGAATATATATATTTCAGTCTAGAATTGAACGCTTAGGAGAGCAGATATGTGCGTCATTTCAGTTTTGCTCCGATTTCGTTAACTCGTGCTCCGTTTAGCAACATCACTTTATAACGAAGGCTCTACTGACTTTCATGCAAGATTTGGGCATGACTTCAGGACTCTTTGCGAATCAGCAGAGCGGACGAGCAAGCTGCTCGCGAGACCAAAGAAGGTAGAGTTTTACGTAGACAGGAGCAAAAAGATGCCTTAGATAACGTGGATCATAGTGATGTACTGTATAGTGCATCGATGATAATAAGAAAATCCAGTTTTTTCAAGATATTTTCTTTTTTAAGTCTACAAAACTTTAAGTCAATTTTCCCAAACATGTTATTTTTAAAGTCGGTGACCGGCCTACAGAAAAACTACTGAACTACAGAAAAACTACTGATCGTTTTGATGTGTTGTACACATATTTACATACATTTAAATAGCTCTCTAGTTACATCGAGTTTTTTCAAACTTTTTATTTACTAACAATTTCACAACAACAAATAGGTCGATTTTTTCATAAAAAATCGTCCTTTTGGATTAAAAGTGGTGACAAAAATTTAAAAATTTTAAAATTAAAAAAAAAACTCGACGAGACTGCAGAGATAAAGTAAGAAACTTAAGAAAGCATATTGATTTTTTGGTTTCAGATGATCCAGTGATGCAGTAGGCTGGTCACCGCACAAAAGATCTACAATAAATCCGATATATCTCTCTATTTTTGAACAAACATTTTTTTAAAATATTCTTCAAATGTTATACTTTTATATAATAAAATGTAAAACAAACCTACAGAAATAATTTTTTCTAAGGATCTTTTTTAGACGAAACAAACATTACCCTCCCCTTAAGAAATTTTAATTTGAAAACTGTACAATCAAAATTGTATTATAAAGTTTTGTCTATCGAAAATATTCATGTGTATTCATATTCATGTGAATATGAATATTCATGTGAATATCATGAAATAAAATACAGTGTGGCTTAAGGGGGTCCTCTGGTAATCCGAAAAATTTTTTTCGATTTTTTTTTTTCATATTTCTATTGCTCAGATACTCAAAAACATTTTCCCAAAAGGATTTTTCGAAATAGTTTAGGAGATACAGGCATTTTTGTGTAGGTATGTTTTCGTCAAAATAACGCATCAGCAAAGTTGTTTATTTGCCTGCAGTCATGAGTCGAAAATTCTGTGGAATTCTTCCAAAATATGTATTGATATTACAAAATATACACACACAGTATGTATACATGCAGTATGTATACATGCATGTTTTGATTTAGGGGTTGAAATGATTTTGAGCCCAGGTGTTCACATGAAAGAAGCAAACGAACGAGATTCAGTTTATTTTCGAACGCTGAAAGCTACGCGTGCGCGATAACTGCTGTTGTAAAATAAAAGAAAAATCGTTTTGTGTTTTTTTTTTTGCTATGGATAAAAAAAGCCACCCAAACGCGCCGCGTAAGTACGCGTATCGAACAAAAAAGAGGCATTTCCGTGGAAACCAGCACTCCCAAGTAGAGGACACCGACTTTGCCAGCACATCGGCCAAAAAATTGAAGAAAACGCAAGACAATGAAGTCATCATCGAAAACAACCTCCAGTTCTGTTTCTTGGAATTTTTTTCATTTTTCCAAACGCTTGCTGCTCTGGTTATCTGCGCCCAATGTAAACAAAAAATTCGATTTGGAAAAACATGAATGCGTGGAGTCGGCTTCAAAGTGAGTCTGCAGTGCCAATGTAAAGCTACACAGTATATTAATTCTTCGCCGGTGGTCGGTAAATCTTTTGTTGTAAATCGCCGGTTGATATTTGCCATGAGATTGCTTGGAATAGGGAGAGAAGGTATTAATATGTTCTGCGGATTAATGGACATATGCCAAGGATTGTGCCTTGATGCGTACTATGGCACCTTGAAAAACATGCATGTGTCTGCTAAAGCAGTTTACAAGCAGTGCCTGTTGAATGCGGTTAAAGAAGAGCAGGAACAGCAGAAAGAAAAAAATCCTGACTGTGACTCCTCATTGCTGCCCGTTTCAGGGGATGGCACCTGGAAAAAACGGGGATTCTCGTCTCTTTTTGGTGTCAATACGCTCGTCGGTAAACATACCAAAAAAGTGGTTGACTCCGTTGTCAAATCAAGCCTTTGCCAGGCATGCAAAATGTGGGGGAAAAAAAATGACTCTGCAGACTTCGAAGAATGGTACGAATCGCACCAGAAAACATGCACAAACAACCACAGTGGGAGTGCGGGCAAGATGGAGGTAGATGCCGTGAAGGAAATGTTTGCCTCATCGATCGAAAAATATGGCATAAAATATGAAAAATATATTGGCGATGGCGACAGCAAAACCTTCAAGGCCATTATAGACCTTGATCCGTATAACGGCGACCCCGTTGTCACAAAAAAGGAGTGCATCGCTCACGTGCAAAAACGCATGGGCACACGGCTGCGCAAGGCCAAAAAAGAAAACAAAGGCATCGGTGGAAAAGGCACTGGCAAACTGACAGACAAAGTCATAAGCGAGCTGACTACTTACTATGGACTTGCTATTCGACGTAATAAGGACTCTGTGGAAAACATGAGAAAAGAAATATGGTCAACATATTATCACAAAAGTTCAAGTGATAGTAATCCACAACATATGTATTGCCCACCTGGTGAGTCCAGCTGGTGCGCCTATCAAAAGTCAGCAGCAGAAGGCTCATTAGCCTCATTTCACCACACGTACGCCCCACTTGATGGAAAGGTTCTGCAAGTAATGAAGCCCATATACGAAGCGTTATCATCCGACGATCTACTCAACCGATGCACTGGAGGTGAAACGCAAAATTGTAACGAATCGTTCAACTCGCTTTTGTGGACCTTTGCGCCGAAACATATCCACTGTGGTGCTACCACAGTCGAAATCGCAAATTTTCTGGCAACCTGCATTTTCAACGAAGGCTTCACAAGTATTTTAAAAATAATGTCAACAATGGGTATTGTCATCGGCCTACAAGCCGAGATGTATGCTGAATCTCGCGACGGAAAACGACTTCAACGCTCAGAGCTAAAAACGTACGCATCATCGAAAGAGGGTCGCACAGCCCGCAGAGCCCAAAAAGCCATGGAAAACTCGTTTTATGAGATGGAGGAAGGCACACTTTATGGGGCTGGAATTGCCGATTAATATTCGTAAGTATTGTATTAAAAAAATATGTGTTAATGTCATTTGTGTGCCTCAAAATTGAAGTCAAAACTTTAAACGCGTTTTTCTCGAAACCATGTTTTTCAAAACTTTGCGCACGATAACTCAAACAGTTTTTGACCGATTTTGATATATGAGGCATGAAACGACGCAGAATTTACCGCTATAGCCCCTACCTCAAACTTGCCGAAAAAATAATGTTTACTATTTTTTTTCTACACTAGACTACAAAAAAAAAGGTCGAAATTCGATTTTTCATTTTCAAAGTGGCGGCTCCCCCCCTAAAAAAATTTCGATTTTTGTTTCCGAGGTAGGGGCTATAGGGACATTCATTCTAAGTAACTGAATATTTTTTTTTTTTTTTCAGACGATGTTTACACTTGGAATCGTGCGCAATTTGGACCCACCTTTTTTCCGGAGAACCTCGTTACCAGGCCGAGAACTTTCTGAACGGTCCATAAATTCACTTTTTCAAAATTTTGTATTTTTTTCAATAAATTAAGCTACCCAAATCAAAAAACGGAACTAAAATATCTTTACTCGTTCTCTTTCCACAATATTTTGAAAAAAGGCTAAAATTTGGCATAGATTACCAGAGGACCCCCTTAAAAGATAATACAGCTTTTATAATAATGGCTTCAGATAAATGCAGCTTAGCTTAGCTTTAAAATTAAATATAATATCCTCAATAGTATAAAATTGATTTCAATGCAAAATGTATTTTAAAATTTTGTACAAAAAGTTTTTTATAAAAATTTCTATATAAAAGTCTTAAGGGGGTCTTCTCATTGAGCAACTTTTTTATTTCAACTTTTTTTTTTGCATTTATTTATACATAGCTTGGGTAGTTGTGAATATGCCCCTAAAAGGAATTTCGAAATACTTTAGAAGATACAGCCTTTTTTGTGAAGCAAGGTCTGATGGACAAGAAGGTGATGGAGGTAATAAAACCAGCTTACGAAGCGCTGTCGGCAGATAATTTGCTTGAAAGATGCCTTGGATCTGAAACTCAGAATTCCAATGAGTCCTACAATTCTGTTCTTTGGTCACTTTCGCCCAAACACATCAACTCAGGCGCACGCACCATCGAAGTGGCCAATTTCATTGCAACGTGCCTCTTCAACGACGGTTTTATACCCATACTTAAAATTATGGGTTTGATGGGTATTGCGATTGGCAAAAACGCATACGAATACGCACTATCTCGCAATGAAGACAGATTGAACCGATCAGAGACTCGAGCTGCGGCATCATCAAAAGCTGGCAGAACGGCTCGCAGAGCAGAGAGGGCAGCAGAAAGCAGTTTCTACGAAAAAGAGGAAGGTGGCCTGTATGGAGCTGGCATCGCCGACTAATATTTGTAAGTAAAAATTGTCAGCTCTTTAAAACTGCATTTAAACATTTTTAATTGTTTTTTTTTTTCCCAAAAAAATTACTTCAAACTTTAAACGCGTTTATCTCGAACCCACGTTTTTCGAACTGGCGGCCATGATATCTCCAGTTCAACTGAACCGATTTTCATGAAACAAAATGGAATCGACGCAGAATTGTCACCATTCTCGGGTGAATCTCGACCATAATTTTAAAAAATTTTTTACTATTTTTTTTTACACTAAACTACAAAAAAAAAAACCCGAAATTGAAATTTTTTTTTGAATAGCCGCCATTTTGTCAAAAAAAATCACAAAATTAAGCTTGAGGTTCACCCGAGAATTACATCTATACTGATTATAACCCCGTTTTTTTTTTCATTTCAGACGCTCCGGAGACCCGGAATCGTGGCCGCCGTGACGACACCTTTTTTTTTCACCACCAACTTTGAAGTCTCATTACTTTTTGAACAGCACACGTATCGAGGCAAAAAAAATTTTTTTATTTACTTTGAACCTTTTGTAATACAATAAATAAAAAAAATTTTCAATTTTTCTTTGCGTTTTCAAATAAGAATTTTTTTAAAAAGGGTCCAAAAAACGGGTTTTGAATGAGAAGACCGCCTTAAAATACTTTTCTTGTTTTAAAATTTATTTCAAGAATTCTAACAGCGCAATAATAACGCTAAGGTTTTTTTTTTGCTCTTTCAAATTTTAAATTGACATATTTTTTTTGTTTTTTGTAATTTTAATGTCTCAATTCCATCATGAGTGTTAAAATCTCATAGGTTGGTTCAAATTTCAAAAAAACAAAATAAAAGTTTTTTTGTGTTTCCTTAGGTTTTTATTGAAGTGAATGATTATTCATAATAGCTTTAATATAGCTAAGGATGGATTTTGCTTTTGCCATAACTTTCTTTTTTTATTTTTTCCCTTTATGCGCCTTTCACATTTTAATTTCCGTAACGATAAAAATAATTTTGTTTTCATTGTTTTTAATTAAAAGCGAGTCACAATTTCTGTTTGGCATCGGGCGATAAAACGCCAATTTTTTTTAACGCCAAAAATTTTTTTTGGCTTGTAGTTTTTTTTTTTTTTTGTGTAAATTTAGCATAGCCAAAATGAAATTTAATTGGAATTTTTAAATTTTTTGCATTTCTACACAATTTTGTACAATTTATTTTGCTATATTCGTTTTTTTTTTTTTAATAAAAATGCAAGCGATAACAGTCACGAATATTTATACAATCCACAGGTGGCAATACTCAGTAGCTTAAAATGCTTGACTATTTTTATCAATAAATATTTTAGATTAAAATTGTTGATTTACAGCATTTCAAATTATTTATAAATAGAATTTTGATTTTAATTTAATTAAGCTATCAGCACGTTAAATTGTGTTTTTGTTTGTATGGTGAAATAGCGGCGTTGCCAAATATTTCAAAGAAATAAAAAAGCAACAAAAAGCAGACACTTGTAAACACAAAAATTACTATTAAATAATTTTTGTAGAAAAGTCTTGCACAGTGCAACAAATGCATTCTTTACTTATATTGCATGTTATGTTCTATCGCAAGCAACAATGCAATCTTTTGTTTTTTTTTTTTTCTTTTATTTCAACAGTAGCTAATTTTAATACAAACACACATCACGATACGATGCTGTTTTCTCATTTTTTATTTTGCACTCAAAAAAGAAAAAAAAGAACGACCGAGCAAAAAAAAAAATAATTTTATTGCTTGCTGGATGGCAACATTCGCTTTTTTAAAAATAACTTTTTTATACATATAAACATTTATATATGTCGGAAAGTTCATTCGAATGATGAATTGATATATATTTATAAATGATTTATTTAATTTTATTTTCAGGAACTTATACTACGTGTATAATTTTCCATAGCAGTGCAGCTTTGTGCAAATGTAATTGAATCTGGAATTTCCGGAATTTGCTGCCATCACCACTTAGCTACAGTTTAACTTTAAATTTAAATTTTTTTCTGTTTTCTTCAAATTAATAAAAAAAAAAGTTTTATTGATAAATTTATCATAAAGTTTGATTGTAGCAATAATTGTAATGACAACAGCAATAAGAAAATCATAACAATAAACAATATTCTGAAAAATAAAACAATGCACTGATGACGCAAAGCTTCGAAACAAAAAACAAAAATAAAGAACAAAAAACTTTGAATAGAAAATATTAAAAAGCTATTGGTTTTTTTTTATAATTCTTATTGCTATTTGCTGACAAAAGAGGTATGCAGGCAATAAATGGGCGTAGCCAGGATATCAGCCAGGAGGGTAATTTTTTTATATCTGTAGGGACATGGACGTAGCCCATCTCTTATTCAGGTGGGGAAGGCGATATTTTTTTGTTATGTGGCCGATAAATTAAATAATTTTTCAAACAAGTTCTGGCCGTTTAAACAATAATCAATGTTTCGTTAAGAAAAGTATAAAATTCAATTCGAAACGATATTGAATTGAAGGCGATTTAACAAAAGCATAAATAAAGCGGTTTAAAATTTCATTATGCACCTTCACTTTTTTCTCTTGCACCAAATTTCTGTGCCTTTGAAGCGTGCACAAGGCATAAGCCTAAAAGAAAACAAAAACAAAGTTCCACGCATAGCCAATATATATATAGTTTAAGTATTTCAAAATTAAGTCGGCTTTCAATCATAGTCGAATGTTACCAAATCATCACTCTTCACAATGTGCTGAAAGAATTGCCACCTTTTAATTGCCACCGTCGCACAGAGCGGTATTTTCAATTCTAGCGTGTCAAAAGTCATAGTCAAAAAGTATTATAGGTAGAGACATGAAGAGCGACATGAGCTCATAGCTTAATAAGGCACAAAAATTACTCCTACCAAAAATGGGCGTAATCGGCCAACTTCCACGCCTACCTCCCATACAACTGGACTATATATAACGACCTAACTTGGGTTGTATACATGCTATGACAATAAAATTTGATTTCTTCATTTGTTTTGGCAATTTAAACCGTTTGTCAAAAAATGGAGTAATCGGTCAACTGCCACGCCTACCTCCCATACAACTGGAGCATATATAAGGACCTAGCTTGGGGTTTATACATGCTATAAAAATAAAATTCGAGTCGTTAATTTTTGTTACAACGAAAAAGAATTTGACACAATATGGACACACAGTATATTTATTTGTTTTTAAAAAATATTTTTTAATATACACAAACAAAAATTATGTTTCTATTAACATATTAGGAAATCCTGATCAACAACTGTTTCCACCCTACAATATATTTATACAAATAGAGTTCTTGAGTAAGATATATTTTAGAAAAATATGTTTTCTTATAAATACTTTTGTCTTATTCTTGATATATTCTTATTCATTGTGTTAAAATTTTACTAAAAAAATTTTAATTTATTTTTCAATTAACTTTTTACATATTTGTGGTGCATTTTTAGTGTTAAAAGGCTTATATACATATTTTAAATTATTCATCAAAAATATTTCTAATGGTGAGGTTAAACTTTTATCATACCTGAAAATGAATAGACAACATATATAATAAACTTTAACTTTAGATTACAAACTTTTCGATAAGTCATGCTTCAGCTTCTAAGGGTCATATAGAGCCAACTGTAGTTATTTCTGATGTCTTGTTTGTTTGCACTACTTTGTTCTTAACCAAATGTACGTTTTGTTGTTGTTTAAGAGTTTAGAACAATCAAATTATTCATAGATAAATAATGTTATATCTTAAAAAGTATTTATCATAGAATTATGAAATTTAAAAGGCCGATAGATAATTATGGCAATATAATATCGCACACGAAATAAACAGCAGTCAATTCAAAATTTCAATTTTTCAGTTCAATTTTTTTAAATAATTCAAAATATTTAAATTTCTAGAAGAAGAAAAAACCTATTTGATTTTTGAAGGATCCGATAAAAAACAATGGGACAAAACTTTTTTTTAAATTATAGAGAAAGAAGATGTGTACAAAATTTGTACAGTCAAAGGAATCATCACCTTTTTAAAACTACGAATAAAAAATAAAAAAACGAAATGGCCATTTCAGCCCTTGAAAGGACTTTGACCGAGCTTCTTATGATCAATTGTGTTGTGTGTTGTGTGTTGTGAAATGTTTGAACACAAATTATCAAGAACTAGATAGAACTAGTGTAGGTCCTACATGTTTTACTCCGACTCCGAACGGCTTATGCTCTCAAGAAGCTTTTCATGGCAATTTTTACTCTCTGAGGTTTGCCATTGTCTGCAGAGAGGTGACGGCCGAACAGAAAAATTAATTCAATCGATAAAATTTTCTGTGCAGATGGAGGATTCAAAACTGGGTTCTTCGGCGTATGAGACACACACTCGGCCGCCACTACGATTAGTTTTATATAAAAAAAGTAAAAATTTGTAAATTTTGAGTTGTGCCTGTTTTGTATTTAGTGTGCGACATGTGTAAGAAATGAGTTACTTTTAGTTAGTAGCTTACCCGTCATAGAGAAAAATAGACTTACACCATAAATTTGGGAAAGATATGGCTCATGCTAATGAATAGTTAAATATTTTATCTAACTTTTTAAATCTAAGATATCTTCCCACAAAAAATAAACTCTACAATTTCATTTACACAATGTTTTTTTAATATGTGTTAAAAATCCTTAACATTTTATATGAATTTCGGCATTTTTGGAGCAATTGTAAAAAGGAAATTTTGTTCGTCTTCGCAACTACTCGCCAGATATGTTTTCATACACGTTAAGTACAAATACTTAAATTTCTTGTAATTATAAAACATTAAAATAAATATTTTTATAAAAAATAAATTATTGCTAAGTCTTTATTAGGTGCTGTGTTATCTTTGTTGGACGTAGGCATACAAAAATTAAATTTAATTAAATTTTTTATTGTCTGTTTGCTGAAAGTTCCTACTTTGACGAATTTTAGAAATATATACAAACATTATTTTGAAATTAAGTAATTGTTTTAATTGCATGAATATATTTCATTCCGTTAAAATACTCCTTTTTATCAAATTCTGATTTAAGGGATTACATGACATTGGCAGTTTTTTGAAATCGCCTTTTTTAAATAATTTTGTATTTTAGTAAATATTCTTAAGATTCTAAGAAAAAAAAAAATGGAAACCATCAACATGGAAAAATTCTTACGGGTTCAAAAGTTACAGCCGGATTAGTGAGAGCGCATTTTTAATTTTTGCGCTACCTACGTACGGCAGCTGCGGGGGTCTTTTACGGAAAATTTTTCAAGCACATACAACGTTTTGGTACACTTTTCGGGTATATCTACAGCCTTTTGTATTCATCGTACAATAGAAAAAGTGTGTGTGCAAATGTTAGTTATATGATGGATAAAACAAATATCTAATTTTGAATATTGTCACTTTTTTAATAAATTCACAAAAGAGCAAAAATCTAAGAAGAAATATACACATTTTCGTATGAGAAAAATTTTGCATAAAATGCTTGAGTTGTTGTTATGGTTGATGGTTTGATTCGTGCCAACATCACGAACGCTACATCGTGTCGTTTGTTGAAACGAAACTCTTATTATTTTTTATTTATAAATTAAATTATTTGCTTCATAATTTTAAATATAATTTATTAAACATAACCTTGAATTATATTTCATTTTAACCAACAGAAAAATAAACAAGAACAACAAATTCAACATCAAATATATAAAACAAAAAATTCTACTTACGATACTATCGGAAATGTGACCATTTTATAAGTTGGGGTGTACACATTATTTTCCGAAGTAGTTAGACTGTTTAGCATATACAGGGTGTCCTGCAATTGAGTGCAACTATTTACGGAAGTGAAAGGTTATGTCAAGCTGAGTAAAAAATTGTATGGGTCGGGAGGGGGGAGGGAGGAGGGGGTATATTTTCCCATTCTAAGGAGCTACGGGGTTATTTAATATTTCAAGACTTTGATTCACGTTATGGTTTCTAGCAGAAAAACTAACTTACAGATTTCTCAGAATATTGCATAATAAATGAATTTTTTTTATTATGATCAATTTTGATACTTATTCAATTCTTTTTTCAATGACATCAAAAACATAAACATAACTCTAAAAATAAAACAGTTGGGTGTACTAAAAAATGTATACTTATTAGAAAATAATGATAAATAATGACATTACAATTAGGAATGCAATAGATAATATCATTGTTTTCAAATGAGACAAATTTTTTAAGTTTTAAATATTAATATTAATTTTTTATATTAATATAATATTAATATTATGATAACATTATAATAATATTATTATTATTATAATATTAATAAAAAATTATTATTATATTAATTATTATATTTTTATAATAAAATTATTATAATATTATTATATATATTAATATAAATTAAATATTAATAATCTATACTATTAATAAATCTGTAGCCACTTTTTATGTTCACTCATCACGTTTAAACGACAACTCAGATTTTTATAAAATTTTGTACACATATTTATAGGTCAGCAGAGAGTGCAATAGGATACTTTATTTTAACCCATTAACAACCAATGTTACTATATGGAAACATATGCGTCTCGAATTTTCATTAAATACTGCATAATATTTCAAAAGTTTTAGTGCCAGTTTTTTAAAAAAAGTAAAATTAGCATGCAATAATAACTTATTTCTGCTCAATGGCATACATAGTTTTCACCAAAATGTTGCTTCAAGTCTAAAAATGTCTGTTTTTTATGGTTTTCTTTCGGCCCTAATGGATTAAATTGCACTTCGGTTAAACGAGAACAAAATCAATAAACGCTTTTAAATTTCCTTCAATTTGATACCAAAATCATGTATGTAGTTTGAAAGATGTGAAAAATTTTAGTACCAGATCTTTTTAGTATTAATTATAAGCTGAGAATGAGAGAAAAACGACTTGAAATTCACACTTTTAGCTTTGAAGGCAAATATTTCAGTCAGTTTGCAATGGATTTCAATAATTTTTTTTGAAAAATGTTGTTTGTTAAAATATCCTTCAAACATAAGTTGAAATTTTTACTAAACCAAAGTATTAATATTTTTAAAAATTTTTTTAAAAAATGTTCAAAAATTTTTAGTTTAAGCCAAAAAATTGGATAAAAGTTGTTTTTGTTGTAAAAAAAATTAAATCCAAAATTTAGGTTTTCGATTTCCTATCAGATGATATAACAATCTTAAGGTTAATAATTTGTAGTATTACTTAAACAATAAAAAATCGTTTTGGTAGCGAAAAATCAAGCCTACCTACCCACTATCAATTTTTGAATGAAAACTTTTTGAAAACCCGGCGAAGCGGCGGGTTTAAGCTAGTAATTAATATAAATATTAGATACATTAATACAGGGCCGTAGCTAGAAAAATTTTGTTTCTAGAACAAACAAATTTTTTTCAAAATTAAAAAACGGTAAAATAATAATAAAAATTAAAACTTTTAGGGGGGCCTTTTGAGTTACATTTTTTTCTAAAATTATTTTAAGGGGTGATTTTGGGTAATATTAAAAATATCAAAAAAAGAATTTTTTTTTTAATTAATTTCGACGATACGGTTTGCTTCAAATTGACAAATCATTGATAAATATGCTTTCCCGAATGTCGACAAAATTTTTTTTTATAATTTTACGATGAGTTTAATAGACATAATTTTTGTTGAATGATCAAAAAAATAATTTTTAAAAAAAATTTAATTCAAAAGCCTCCCCTTAAATTTTCCATTTTTATTATTATTTTAGTGTTTTCTAATTTTGAAAAAATTCAAATTGATGTCTTGCGACCGATATTTCGCTAGCTACGGCCCTGCATTAATACATAATTTTATAATTGTTTTTATGATAAGAGTTTATGTCAGTAATATATTAATTTGGATTTTCCCCATTTGGATATGCTTTCTGTGAGAAATGAAGAGTTACGATCAAAAAATATGATTTTCATTTGCCAAAAATGACCTTCAGGAAAATCAAAAGCTCTCTGGGAAATTTGTTCCGTTTAAGAAAAAAAAAATCAGAAATCGTTTTTATGAGAATCGTATTTATTATGATATCGAAATTTGAAAAATTCTTCTCGTACACTTGAGATTAACCTTAACATTCCATAATGCTATTCTTAACCTTCATAAGGTTACGAATGAGGCCAATTTTAGATTAACAAAAATAAAAATGATGATTTTCATTTTGTTTATCAAGCATTTTTTTTTTTTCCTATTTAATTGAAATGAGAAAGCTGCATTAAAAACTAACTCGTAGACAACATAAGCATCTGTATTTTTGTATGTTTATTTTTTTACAATGAATGAGTAAGCGAAGAAGTGAGTGAATAAGCAGAGCAACCAAGAAATTAACTGACTGACAAGTGTTTTCCATTAAAATTGAAGTAGCTGTATTTATGTTTATAAAAGTCAATAACAACAGTCGTTTGTGTATTGTGTGTATTTATGTGTGTTAGTTTTTGTTCATAAATTGTTGGTGAGTGGAAACGCTCTTGTTGCGTTTTTCTTCAATATTTTATTTTATTACTTCTTTTGTTGAAGATATATTTCCAGAAGTGTTTTTTTTTTATTTCTTTTATATTATTTATTTATGTAGATAAATAACAATTTTTTGTTTTTGCAGCAACTATCTCATCTTTTTCTTTTTTTTTCTTTTTTTATTTTAACGCATAATTGTGCATGTTAGGATATATTTTTTAAGTGACCTCTTTCGCAAGTTATAATGTACCGCACAATACGGCACAAGAAGCATTATAGTATATTTTATATCCGTTTATATTGCAGAATATTTTATTAGTTTTGTTATTAGCAGATTTTTTTCATGATAAAAAACTTCTTTAGTCTCTGAAAATGATCGGCTATAATTTTACATAGTTTGTCGGTAAAAAACTATAGAGAACTCTTTGAGAATCGTTACCTTTCAAAAACTACTACACGTTAAGTTGGATGAGAAAAAAAAAATTGAAGGTCATCAAAAAGCTGCAAAAATAACTAATTGAATTGCTTTTGCATAGCAGGCAAAGTGTTATATAAAAATATACTCTGAGCTATCTTTGACAGCATTATTCAAGAACAAATATTATCGCTCTAAATTAGACAAACATTGACTTCACAAATATTATGAATAATTTGATTAAAAAAGTAAATGAATGATAAAATATATATAAATAAACACGATTTTAAAATTTTTGTGGTAAACTCACGGCGACAAAAAGCAATGACAAAAACAACAAATTCAAAATATTAACACAATTATGGAGAAGATGATGGAACACGATGGATACACGCATATACGTCAATGATATGAAAAAAAAGAAGAAACTAATAGCAATATCAACAAAAAAAAAAAACATCGTCATCATCATCATTATCATCATCATCATCAGCAGTAGCAACGACAGCAAGAGATAGAGCAACAACAACAGTAAATAAGCCAGTGTTATACTATATAAACTATATAGTGTATATAGTGAACGATATGAGGCATAAAGTGTAAACTATCGTATAACGAAACGATATCATCCTGTTGGAATCAATTTAGAATTTTTTCAACAAAACGATGTCATCATTATTGCTATCGTGGTGACTGTCAATGACTGCGTGGTGAACGACACCAACGACACCAACGACTCACCAAAGTCTGGTCGAACAATTGAAAAAAATTAAACAACAACGTTCAACAGAGAAATAGGAGCAAACCGTGCAAATAATAGCGGCGTCAAATAAACAAATATTTCTTTATATTAAGCATCGACGAATATTCAGAGGAAGATTCAATCAAATGCAAATATTTTAGGAAAAAATTTCATTTCTTTTTTTTTTCGCCATTTAGTTATTAATTTTGTAACGGAAATTACACTTTTATGGTTATCGCTGAATGTGTTCATTTGTGTGTGTGTGTGTTTCAATGCGGGTGTTGGTGAACGTTTTCCGATAGCATTACAAACACTTAACTAAAGCGCGGTCAAAATTGGGGTAGACACCACACAATCAACGGTAACTAGCTGCTGTTAATGTGTGTGTTTGTATGTTTATACGTATAATTAGTGATGTGGATTTCCGCACAAAAAGAAAAAAAAAAAAAAAATAACAGAAAAAAAACCAGAAGCATGGCGGAAAAAATAATAAAAAAATTCGCCCATTAAATACGACGTTGTTCAGCGTTGAATAAAAATAGTACAAAAAAAAGTGGCAAAATTTTGCGTTAAAGTGTGGAAAAATGCCAAGCTACAGTAATAAAAAATAATCAACAAAAGTAACAATAAACAATTGATGATATTAAGTGGAGGAGTCAGTTGGCAATATGCAAATGAATACGGGGCGTATTTAAGACCCAGCATATATTTGAACTGTTTGATAAAAAATAATTATTGATTGATGTGCGCAGCTAACAGCAGTAGTTTCTCAAAAATAATCGCTTAAGAAAAAAAAAAAAATTGATTTCATGAAGCCAAAGTAATAGTGAAATGGTTTAACTAAAAATTTGATACATTACACAGTACAACAATTTCCATTTTTTTTTTTTTTTTTTTAATTAAAAATTCTATCAGTGGTTCTAGTCACCATAGGACTAAACCAACTTTGCCCTAAAGTTTTTTTCCTACGGAAATTCCATCGGCATCATGTTTCTGACCGCGTAAATAAAAAAACTTCATTTGACTTTTGAGAAAATCAAAGATTCAGCCGGTTTTTTTCTTTGTTGACGGGTATTTTTATATTTGAAAGTGGGCGCGGTAAACTTAATATAGTCTATGGCCCAACGGGGTACTATAGCTATCCAATAGAAAAATAATTATTAAAAAGCTATAGCCCTTAATTTCGCTCACTTTTTGAGCGCGCTCACTTTTTCAAAAAACTGAGCGCGCTCACATATGCACATTTTTCTTCAACATTTTTTTTTGTTTTTTAAATAAGAAAAATTGAAATAAATTTTAAGGAATATTCCGAAACACATTTTAACATATTTTCATAAAAAAAAATTAATGAAATCCATTGAAAAATAAATGAGATATTCGTATTTAAAGTAAAAATTTTGATTTCTTTTTTACTTTAAATACGAATATTTCATTTTTCGTTTCGTTTTTTCGATCGTTTTTTTCTCATACTGTATCTATGATTACTCTGTGAAAATCCTTAGTACTAATATTTTCTTAAATTTTGACAGACATTTCTAGTTTTGGTGTTAAAATAAAGGAAAACTTTTGGAGTAAAAATTTGAAAGAAAAAACGATCAAATATTGACCACTTTATTAAATAATTATTAATATAATAAACATTTAATATAGAAAAAATTGCCGGCTTTAGGGTATCTAAAAATATATAGCCTATAATACTACTGGGTATGATAGCTAACCAATGCACAGTGGGTCAGCCAGTTCTGTTTTGTGGCCAAAAGTCAATATCTCTGCATAACAAAATGAGTAATGGTCGAAATTTTGTACATGGAGTATATAAAGGGTCCGCCAAATAACTTTTTTTTTTTTTTTTAAAATGCAAAAAAAAAAAACTACTGAATATTTTCACAAATTTCTTTTTTTATTTGAATGTACAATCCTTCCGATTAATAATGGAAAATAATTTCATTCAAATGGCTGCCTCGGCTGGCCATGCAGTAGCCTACACGATCGGTCCAATTTTTAAGCACTTTATCGATTGTGTGCAGCTGTATTTCAACAATGGCTTCACGAATAGTGTCCTTTAAAGCGTCAATTGTCTCTGGCTTGTTGGCGTAACACTTATTTTTGAGGGCACCCCACAAATAATAGTCCAACGGTGTCAAATCGCAGTTCCGAGGTGGCCAAACGACATCAGCTCTGCGGCTGATAATGCGATCTTCAAAAACAGGGCGCAAAACATCGAGTGTAGCTTCGGCTGTGTGGCACGTAGCGCCGTCCTGTTGAAACCAAATGTTGCCAATATCCTCCTCTTCAATTTTTGTGAACAAAAATTCGTTCAACATGGCCCGATAACGATGGCCATTGACTGTAACGGCCACTCCTTGCTCATTTTCGAAGAAAAATGGCCCAATTATGCCGTTGGACCAAAATCCGCACCAAACAGTGACTCGTTTTGGGTGCATCGGCTTTTCAATGTATGCGTGCGGGGTTTCTGTGCCCCAAATGCGACAATTTTGCTTGTTTACATACCCAACAAGATCAAAATGAGCTTCATCTGAAAAGATGATTTTTTTGGCAAAATCGGCATCTTCTGTAAGTCGATCGCAGGAACACTCAGCGAAGCGAAAACACATTGGATGGTCAGTTGGCTTCAACACCTAAACCAATGGGACTTTGTATGGCGTCATACCAAGGTCTTTATGCAAAATTCGTCTCAATGATGTCTCCGAAATGTTCAATTGTTGAGAACGATGGTGAATTGATGTTGATGCCGCTTCACGCACGCTTTCTGCCACAGCAGAAATATTCTCGGGTGTACGCACTGCTTTTGGCTTTTCACGCTTTGGTTTATCGATGAGGATGCCAGTTTCTTTTACTTTTTCCACAAGATAACGAACATACGGAGCTGACGGTGCTTCTGTTCTTCCAAAATCCGTACGCAATTTTCGCACACATTCTGCAACATTACCATGATTTTCAAAGTAATGTCGCAATATTTCCCAGCGTTGTTCAAGCGTATACACAACCATATTCGTTCAGCGGAAGGATAAAACTAATTATCTGTCAAATCAGACATGTGCTAAGTGTTATCATTCACGAAATAAGCACTATTTGAAAAAAAAAACGTTACATGGCGGACCCTGTATATTTAATAAACCTTCTAGAGAATGAAAATGGGCGTAATTGATCAATAAACACGCCTACCATTCATATAACACAAAACGCTATAATTTTCGTATAAAAGTTATATCAAAATAACTCACTCTAAAATATATAATATACGTATAATATATGTTTGGATTAACAAAAATTATTTTGCCACGCCCACCTCCCGAACTTTTCTCACGAAATTTGCATAGCAATAAGAAGAAGTCATCTTATACCAATGAAATTTGGGATATAAATTGAAATCGACTATATAAGGTGACTGACGAAAATATTTGCAAATTCGCCTTCAACCACGCCTATATCCCATATTACGCAAAAATTTAAAACACTACTCTTTGGAAAGCATTTTATTTTTATTGTATTTATATAAATAAAAATATTTCTGTCAATAGCATACAAAATCCAGTGTAGTTTTCAGGGTCTACCACAAGGAGGTGACAGGATTTAACAAACCTCATATGTTTTATTTTGGATTTTTTTTTGTTTTTAATTTTTTTTAAATTAATTTTATAATTGTTTTTTATGGTTTCATTGTTTTTTTGTTTGTTTTTTTTTTGTTTGTTTTTCATTTTATTTTATTTATCATTTGTTTTTTAAAGTTTTGCAAGCAGGATCCAGTAGGCCGCGGCTTCGCCACGGAAGTTCCAACAACCACATTTATTTTATTTGTGGGCGGTGAAAGGAGGTGTGGCAAACATTTTTTTGTAAGCCATCTTGTGCTTGAAAACAATCTACTGCCAAAATTTCAGCGCAATCGGCCCAAAAGTTTTGGTGTCTTATTCCTCTAATGCCACATTTTTTGTTTGAGCTCCAAAAATCAGATTAGACTAATTTGTTGAAGGAAGAGAAAAATTAATCTGAATTTCGTTTTTCGTTTTGATACATTGTTCGTTTGTTACAGGTGAAAATGTCGACTCCGCCAAGAAGCGGACTTGGGCATAAACACAAAAAATTAGCAGAGCAGTGTGATTTAGATTTTTAATAGCAAAACAGGTATTTATGCAGTAAGCAATTTCCTACTCATCCATATTTTTTCACATCGATATCACTTCAATTAATGTGTTTTGCAATTGAGTGAAAATCAAGTTTTTTTTTGAGAATTAATTAATTTCGTTTAAATATGATAAAATTGAATTTCAAATTGAAATAATTGTCGAACGGAGCATGCCAGCGCCAAGCGGTAAAAACTGAAATGTGACTTGGATATTCAAATAAAACTATCTACACTCAAATAAAAACAATTTGAAAATTTTTCCAGAGATTACGGTCTTATATCGATTGGCGTAAGCCCGACTAATGGCGGGCCTGGTCTTTAAAAGGTTAATGATTTCTTAAAAATGGGCGTAGTTATAGTGCCACTACGCCCATTTTTAGTACAGTTGCCGACGGTAAGCATACAAACTTAATAACCAAATTTTTGACTCATACAATCGCAACAGTCTGAAATATTGCATTTTTGTTGATTTGTGGATGGTAAAAATGGGCGTGGTTTAAACTAAGTATGCAATAACCTAATCTAGGACGCAAGTAATACATGTGTTAAGCTTAAGCGCAGTCTGTTCAGCCGTTTAAATTTGTATAAAAGCCAAACAAACAAAAAACAATGAAACAGAAAATGATTTTTATTAATATAGATAAAAATAGATAAAAATTTAAACTTTATAAAAATTATATTTTGGGCATTTTCTTATTTAAGTCTATATCTTTAAAAATATTTTAGCATTTAATATGATTTTTTGACTTATTGATTCATCTATTTTCATATATTCTACACCGAGAAAAAAAAACAATAGGTAAATCACCTAAGTCGGCTTGGGTGAAGAGAATTGTATGGGAATTATAAACTTATGCTTATTCACCTAAGCAATTTATTGTTTAATACATTGCTTTGAAAGCACATACTTCGATGTTAACAGATGTTAACAGATGCTATATTAACAGATGTAGTATGTCGCAGTATTCTGTTGATAGCTGCAGCTTAGCTTCAGTTGTAATTAATAATGAATAAACCACTCAGCGTAACGAAGGAGTTTGGCTCGAAGCTAGTGTAGTGACTTCATACACAGTGGTATCGGTGGGTATGGGTTCGAATCTCAACGGCATGCGAAGGTAAAATTTTTGTATTTGATATTTAATTTAATTTAATGTTCTTGTTATAATATACGGCAAGCAGCAAGAAAAGCCGAGAAGTCATTAATTTCTAAGAAAAAAACGGTATTGATAAAAGAAAAATGTGTGTTGTTGCCGATTTCAGTCAAGCAAATCACAGAACGAGAGGGGCGGCAGCTTTAAAAAAAAAGGAAAATAAAAAAAACCAAAACCCGAAGAGAAGTTATATTTTTGAAATTACATTTTTTTTAAAGTAGCGTACAAAAAATGACCAAGTAGTTGGTTAATTTATCACCCAATAAAAATTGACAAGTCAACATGTAAGACTTAGGCGTTTTGATAAAGTACTTGGGTGGCTGAAAACTGCCGAAGCGATCTTATAAATTATACTAGTTTTTGTTTCAATTTAACATAAGCTTTTTTCTCGGTGTAATATTTTTGCGTGTACACTGAACTTCATTGCATTGTCTACGAAACTAAAAGATATTATATAATCTTAAAATTCGGGATTTTTGAGGGAATTATTACTAATTATTACTAATTATTACAAAATAGTAATTTATCCAAAAATTCAATTCAATTTTTTTCGTCACAAAAACCAAATATTTTCAAAGCTTCAATTTTATTTTTGGGCTTGCATATATCTAAAGATATATTTAAAAACTTAAGAAGGATTGAAAATGTTCCATTATAGTTACAAAGGAAATAAGTTATATTCATGGTATGTCCATTTTTATTAATATTTCGATAATTTTATTGCTGCCAACCAAGCAGGACTTGATCAGTTAATATTATCTATTTTATCTATATTATCTATTAATATTATTAATATAATCAGCTTATATTATCTTATATTATTATATATTATTATCTTAATATTATAAGCCGCGCCGTCTTATGAGCTTTCCTTATTATGGATCTAACAATTGCTTAGGAACTGTTTAAGACTCTCCAAACCGTCATTTTTGAAACTGATTGCTTGCAAGTTGGTCTCAAGATATGGTTCAATTTCTGGCTTTCTTAATAAGCATTCGCTTATCACGCTTCCAGAGCTTAGCTCTACGACCTGTTTTGTATTTTTTGACATACAATTTCGAGTTTTTTAATAAGGAGGCAAACCACAACGTGTACGACCAATTTTTTTTTAAATTTGTGAAAAATGTCCAATTACCACCAGCGTTAATAATCGCTTGACATCTCCGCGGCAGACTTTCGACTAACTTTTCGGCATATTCGACAGGAAGAGCTCTCCAAATGCGTCTAATTTCTTGGTAAACCTTTTTTAAAGTAAAGGTGGGTCACCCTCGAAGCTTCTGCTTGATGTTGCCCAAGACGTTTTCTATGGGATTAGCATCAGGCGATTGTACAGGCCAATCTAATGTAACGATGCCTTTCTTGAGTTTCCAGTCTTCCAGTAACAGAATCCAGTCTTCGTTTTTGATTATAAATTGGCATTTGGCAGCCGGTAATAAAGCCTTCTCATAAATTTTGACCATTCTGGCAGCATTTAGGTTCTCGGTAAAGAGGTGTAAAGTGCTGAAACCCTTTTTTGAGAAGCATAACCAAAGATGAATTTTAATGGTATGTTTAACGGTGCGCTGGAGAAAATTACTTGACGACGAAGAACAAGCCCGCGGTAGGATCGAACAACCCTAAACAGAAGATTCGTGGGAGAAGAGTACGTTACTCCAATCGCGATCAATGTTTTCTGTTGCCCAAGCCATTCTTTAAGTAACGTGTTTTTAGGACAACAGTGGTTTCTTCATTGTGCTTTGCCAATTCAAATTATTTGCACGCAAATGGTTTCGAACAGTTACGTGCGATATATTTAGACCTTTTGGCTTCAATGTCCTTGACACAAGCTTAAGCCAGGATTCGGTGAAAACAAACTCACTATAATATTTTCATCCTTCTTGATCACGTTCCCTGTGAGCCACGATCGGGAAGGTCATCAACGTTTTTAGATTTTTTAAAGCATTGCACACACTTCTGGACAAAAGCCTTTGACTTTTTTCAAATACTTTGCCGCCGCTGCATAGGACATTTTTTATCCTTTTGGATGGTTGCAGAGGAAAACTGCCTCGAAGCGTTCTGCAGCAGCACTCATGAAGCACTCATTATGCCTAACACACTTTTCTGAGAAAGTTTCGACTTCCAATGTTACTTTTTTACAAGTGCGTAAAGCGCAGTGGTTATGTCTACTTGTTGATAAAATGTCAGGGTTACACTATTTGCCAACTGCGAATAATGCCGTACACGCTCTTACTCACTAGACTGTACTTGAAATTTTCAGTAGAGATAGCTTTTAGCAATTAAAGTGCCATAACTCATTTTTCCAAATTCTGAATTCTATTTTTTGTTCTGACTTATGGCCAGCGAATGGCATTGCTGACCCTCTGTGCAGTAGTGCTACAAGAAAAATTGAAAGATTTTTAGCCGTTTAGCCGCTTTTTGGAAACAACCAAAAAAACGTTGTTCTTTTATATATAATAGTATAGATTAATCTCTTTTAGTCAGATCAAATCAACTGATCCAACACGGGCTGCTTGACCATTTTTAAAGAAGTTGATATTTTTATTAACAGTTGCCCAATATATATTTGAATCTTAGAACTGCTTTCAAAAAAATTTTTTTGTACTACTTTCAAAATGGCAGCCATATTTTCTTTGCTACCTATAGCGATATATCCGCTTGTATTTCTCAGCTACTATTATACACAGAATGATGAATTAAAAACCATACTATTAAGGACATTTTGGCCTTTAATATGGCATGTTAAAGAATAAAAAAATAATATAGTTAAAAAATAAAATAGTTTCTTCATATTAAAAAGAATTATTACATTTTTGTGTTTAAAACGTGATATTTTTAAGAATTTTTTTTTATACAAAGCAGTTAGTTGCAGTGATTTCAAGGAACAAATAGGTGTTCCGTTAAAAAAATTTATAAAATAATATATATCTTTCTTTTTTTTTTTTGTTTTTGTTATGGACATTATCTTTTCCATACCAACCTTGGCATTTAGAAACTGATTAGTATTCAGTGATAAAATATATTTGTTGAGCCAGTTTTTTGTCGAGAGCTGGGCAATATTTTTGCTCTTATCATTTTCTTTTATATATTTTTATCTTCATTAGCAAGCAACAAACATTCCAGCTTGAAAACACCCACAAATGTGCACTTATGTCAGCATTTTCTTCATTAATAAATATGATGGTGAGTAATGAAATTTTAACATTACTGGAATGGAATTCACAGCGATAATATTTAAAATTACAAAAACTAACAATAAAGCACGTTCTATGATTATTTTTTACTTTTTGCTGATAAATTTTAATGTACAAATATGCAATAAATAAAACAAAAAAAAAAAAAATTAAATAAAAAATAAATGTATCGTCAACACACAATGAAGTGAGATATATTGAAATATATCAAACTCTGATGTTATGCAAAGAGCATGCTTTGGGAATTTATCATATAACATTTTTTTCCGAGAAAGATCAAAACATAGACGGAATACTTTCGATATTGATTTATTTCTTTGACCTTAGCATTTAGGTCTGCATAATGAACCTGAGTTGTATAAAAATTTAATATCAAAAACAGAATTGAAAAAGGGAGGCCTAATTGTTTCTAGAAAAACTGTCCTGAGTTGCAGTCTGAGTGAGAAAAGCCTGAGTGAGTTTTCTGCTAGGTATGCACGGCTATATAAAGGTTAGCGTGTAAAACAATTCTCAAGAGCTCAAAGGTCAAAAATTAAGATAATCAATGTATGATAAGTATTGATATAAATAATGTAAATAAAAAAATCACTCGCTATATACATATGTATGTTATGAAAAAATAAAGCAGATTTATGAAACAAACCCCGACTCGAACAAACCAAGATTAAAATTTTCAACACGAATGATATAAAAAAGAATTACAAATGAGAAGTTATGGTGGAAAAAATCAATTTTTCGACCACATTATTTTTTTTAATGTAATCATGCAGACTTAAAGAGAAATATTTAATTATGAAGAACCCATTAATGCTTTCCTTAAAATTTGATTCTTTTTTTATTAGAAAAAAAAAAATCAAAGTCAGGCGAATATAAGCCTATATATAAATTAATTAAAATTTTCATGCAACTTAGCAGTGTATTTCAGTAAACACAACATTTTTTTTACTAGTAAATTATTATAACTTCTTATAAAAGTATACTTTATTGTCATTAAAAAAAAAAAAACAGAAATAACCATTTCAGTCCTTGAAAGGACTTTGACCGAGCTTCTTATGATCAATTGTGTTGTGCGTGTTGTGAAATCTTTGAACACAAATGATCGAGAACTGGACCAACATGCTTTATGCCGGCTCCGAACGGCTTATGTTTTCAAGAAGCTTCTGCATGGCAATTTTTACTCTCTGAGGTTTGCCATTGTCTGCAGAGAGGTGACGGAACAGAACAGAAACGGAACCGAACAGAAAAATTAATTCAATTGAAAAAAATTTCTGAGTCAGATGGGATTTGAACTTGGGTTCTCTGGCGTATGGGCCACACACTCTATTCAGTACGCCGCGGCCGCGTATTATTGTCATTATTCTAACGAAAAAATTTTGTAGATTACATGAATATTTTAAAAGTTATCAGATAATCAAAATTGAACCATACAAAATTTTGTTTTCCATTTTTTATGGAAAGTATAAATTGAGCTCGGCCTTCCTCGGTCGTCTCATTATGATATTATAAAATCTGAGAGTTCCCTTTTTACATATATTAAAAAAAAATTGGCACATGTTTGCAGCCGCCGAATAAAGTTTTTAAAAATTTGGACATAGGTCACAAGAATTTCAATACAAATTAGCAATGTTATCTAAAAAAAAAAAAAAAAATGGTGCATACTTTTAGGTTTTAAATATTTTAATGACAATTCAAGAGTTTAAAATTTTTGAATCGAGTTTTGTGCGATGAGTATTAAAACAATGGACAAGATATTGGAAATCTGCCTAATTACTTTAAAGAAAATTATGAATTCTTAGCAAATGCAGAAATTGCGCTTATAATAAAAGATGTTTAGAGAGTTTTTGTTGGAAAGTTTAAAACTAAATGGCTGAATGCATCAAGAAATAAACAGCGGTTTCTATTAAAAAATTAAAACATGGCTAAGCTGTGAGTAAAATAACGATTTATATAAAATACATTTTTTGTGATAAAGAAATTATTATTATACAGGGTGTCCCGCAATTAAGTGCAACTATTTACGGAGGTGAAAGGTTATGTCGAGCTGAGAAAAAAATCGAATGGGAGGAGAGGGGGGGGGGGGGTATTTTCCCATTCTTAGGAGCTACAGGGTTAATTAATATTTCACGACTTTGATTCACGTTATCAATAGAAGTACTCTTGACGGAGAGTCCTGGGTTCGAAACCCACTCGGAACATTTTTTAGCAGTTTAATGTTTGCATTCATTTCGATAAAATTAGATTGAAATTTTGGAAACTTAAGGAGATAGTGTGGGTGGTGGCCATGTCATTTTTTTTTTAAATGTACACATTTATTTCAGTTTCTTGAGTGAGTTTTTTAATAAAACTTCAATACGAAAAAAATTATTGTGTTTTAAATTTTTGTGTTATATGGTAGGTAGGCGTGGTTGTATGTGGATTTGCAAAATTTTTCGTAAGTAATCTTATGTAGTCTATTTCAACTTATATACCAAATTTTATTGGTATACGACTGCCCTTTCTAAGTGCTTTGCAAATATCGAATAAAAAGTATGGGAGGTGGGCGTGGGAAAACATTTTTTGTCTACGAATATATTTAAAATTCTTGAGGAAGTTGTTTTGATATAACTTCATTACGAAAAAAAATAAAGCGTTTTAAAATTTCGTATTACTTGGGAAGTAGGCGTGGTTGTGGGCGAATTCAAAATTTTTTTTAAAACTTCTAATAGATGTAATTCCAACTTCTGTACCAAATTTCATCGATCTACGAACACTCCTATTTTTTGTCCAAACTTTGTATGGGATGTAAACCACTGTGCGGCGTTTTAAAAGTTTTAGGTTGGACTTAGTTTTAATATAGTTTAAGGATTGAAACAAATTTTAGAAATAACTGCAGTACAAAAGGGCCACGAGAGCCATCTATGTTCAAATTTGTTTCTGTTTTTTTATTCTTTAAGAATTTATAAAATATTTCGTACACTTGAGATTGGGTTTTGGGAATTCCAATTGGCATTTGAAGCTATTATCGGACAGCCATTCAAAGTAAAGCTCACAAGAAAGACGTCCCATGAGATATAGCAAAGAAAGAAGCGAAAGCAAAATAATCTAATAAGAATAAGTAAGAAGAATTGTGGTCTAGTGTGCTGAACCGTAGTAAATGAAGAAATGCTTTGAACAAAACCAAGGTTCAATTTGGGTCTGTCATGTTATTTGTAGAAAAAAGGTTAAGAAAATCAACCCCAAATTTTGACGAAAGCAAAGCAAATAAAATAATCAAAATATAAATTTTTTTTTTCCACAACTAACATAACGATAACCACCCTGTAAAGTGGTGGTTTGAGGTATGCGAGTACCCTGAGGCAAAACAAGCACGAAGCAGATAAATAAGAGAATTGAGCAAAGAAAAAAATAAAATAAAAAAGTTGGCTACATTAACAAAAAAAAAAAAAAACCAAACTTGATTTAAAAATAAAACCAAAATAAGATAAAAAAGAGAAGAGATAAAAAAAAAAATAAACAAAACTACGAGCAGAGCAAACACGGAGAGCGCAAAATTGAGCGAAAACAAAGAAGAAACAGAAGAAAGTGATAAGTAATGCAGGGTAATTGGCCAGAAGCAATTGAGTGCCACGTAAACCAGCTATACAGCTGATAAAAAAAAAATAAAGAAATAACAAAAAAAACTCACAAAGGAAAAAAACCGAAAAATGGGGTGCAACCAGGGTGCAAAAATGACAAAACTCAGCGTGGCTCCCACACCCACGCACGCACACATGAACGTACGCACGTACGCACGTACGCACGCACAAATGCTCAAGAGCAAAGAGACACCAAAACAGGAGAAGAACGATAGCAAGCGGTTCAGATAGAGAAAGAGTAGCAAAACAAGTGAGTGCGTAATGCACGGGGCGGCGGGGGGGTTTAGGGCGGTGATGCACGAGCTGCACTGCTGGCAAATCTTGACAACATCGTTACAAAGAGCTAATAAGACAAAGGCTAAAATTAAGCAAAATGAGCTTTCTATAACCTTTAAGTTTAAATAAGATACATAAACAAAGCTATAAAAACAGTCATAATAAGACAAAAAGAAAAACAAAAGCCGACAAGAGAAAAAGTTGCTCACCCGGCTGGTTGATGGGTGGGTTGATTGACGGACTGACTGCCCAACATTGTGATTGTCTGTGTTAATTTTTTTTTACTCACTGCACAGTTAGAGCAAAAAAAAAAACTGCCGACGTAGACAAAGAAAAGTGAAAATTACAAGAAAGCAAAACAAAGCAATTTAAATGTTTGACCTCATGGGTGCATAAAATACAACAACAACAGCAGCCATAAAAGCCATGGCGTCAAGCCCATCAGGCGTCAAAACAGAGAGCAACGAACGTACCGCCGGGCTTGAGAGTAGGCAATAATGGCTTAAACTGTGGACACCGCTAGACACACAGTATTTAAAAGCCACCATTAAATTGGCCAACACGAAAAACCACACACACACACACACAAATACACTCACACACACACACACACAGTGAGCCATTCAACAACTTGTACTATTCAGACATGCTCTCTTTTATACTCACTCTTTGTGTTCAAGCAAAGAGCTTTGAAAACAGATGATTTTCGGAAAGCAATAAAGAATTTTTTTATTTTATGAAGAGCTGGTAATTTTTTATTTTTATTTTTTCTTTTAATTTTTTTGTATGCTAAGTTTGCGGTTAAATAAAATAACTCAATAAATACCTCAGTTAATGAATACATATAGCTAAGCAATATAGAATATATCTATATATATGCCAATATATCTGCTGCGATGAAAATTTAATCCAAAAATATAACGCCTTTCAATATTGAAGTTTAAATTAGTCTTGATGTTAATAAAGTTGAAAACTCGTTGAATATGAAAGTCAAACAACGAAAACAGCAACAATATAAAACATAAAAAAAAAAAAACCAAAACAGTTAAACACCGACCGAAACGACGTCAAATCTATGCATAGATATTTGTAAAATCACCAAAAATAAACCAACAGAGAATTTATATTGAACGTCAAAATTGCGCACACAGCCACATACACTCACACACACTAACGCACACAGTGACTAACAGACGAGACTGTATATGCCACGCGATTGAATTTTATAAAGGAACCGAACGACTTTCGAGCAAATTTTCAAGCGATTTAATTATTTCTTTTTCATACTTTTACGCTTTTATTTTTTTCTTTTTAAATATTTAAATATATAACCAAAATATATTTTTCTAAATTTGTTTCTATTTTTTTTATAAATATAATCGTAAGCAGCGGCTACCAGCAGACGAACGCAGTTGATATAATTATAATAATAAAAATGTATCTAGTACGAGCAAGCAAACAGCGGCGAGCGACGTAGGCAACCCTGCAGCAGCTGATCTCAGTAACGACTGACGGATGAGGCGGTGCCACCGCCTTGAATGCTATGCGAAATACTGCTGCTGCTGCTGCTGCTGCTGCTGCTGCTACTGCGGCTGGTTTGTACGCACATAAATTTCTATTCAATGAATGCGCCCTCTGTTGCTCAGTCGACGCCATTGAATAAATGTCATACAAGAGCACGATAGAGCGCAAGTGAACGCGTGAGTGAGAGCTCGTTCGTAAACAATCCGCTCCCGTAAACAATCCGCTCACGTAACCAATCCGCTCCTGGTCAGGTTTTTCGTTTTCCAGTTTGCATTCTTCTTTTTTCTCGATTTTTTTATTTTAAGGTCGTTTAGTAACATAATAAACTGTTAAAAAAAAAGAAGCATGTAAAATTTAGCGGCAGACGTAAAGCTACAAGTGCAAGTGTGACGGCAAGAGCGGAAGCGAGCCAAAAATAATGCAGCCTTGTGTGGGTTAATGGACATGATAGGAGTGGGGTTGGGGCGCGCATAAGAACTTGTGGGAGCCCAAGAATAAATAAGCAGAGTGTGTGAGAGAGAGAGAGAAAGAGAGAGAGAAAGAGAGAGGGAGAGAGAGTGGCACTGAGAGAGCGGGTAAAATTAATCAAACAAAAGCTTTATCTTTAGAATATAATCATGTTCAATTAAAAGAAGAGCGGTGAGTTATGCAGCTGAGCTGACTCACTTGAAGACGTTGCCAACCAGTGCTGTCACATGAAAATTTAAAATAGTGGAAGATTGCGTTAGAAATAAGAGGTAGATTTAGAAAAGGGTTCGTCCATTTTTTCTCCCAAAAAAAAAAAAAAAATCTTAAGAATCTTATAAAAAAATTTTTTTCAGGTCCATATAGTTTTATTGCAGCAAAATAAAATAATAATTTAAGCAACCGGTAAGTTATTTGTAAGTAAGGATCTGTAAGTTTGCCTTATACGTTTTTTTTTATATTTAATATTTTTTTATATTTATTATGTACGCCAGATACTGGAATGGCCTCCCTTAATACTTTCAGCATGGTGTTCGTGCCGGACGCAGCCAAAAATTTTGTTCGAAAAGTTTTTTTTAAAAAAGTTTTTTAAAAAAGTTTTTAAAAGTCGTCATTCGACGAACGAAAACTTGAAGTCTGTAGGTTGGCACATTTTTTGAACTAGAAACAAGTTTGAAATTGTTGTTTTATTTTATTGATTCCACAAAATATGGAAACTTAGGTTAGGTTAGTTAGAGGCGGCAGCCGGTGTATATAACATGATATACACCAGCTCACTTAGACAAGATACCGCTGCACACAGGCCTTTATTCAAAATGGAACCACTTGATCTCTTGATGAACCCTATTAGACTCCTGACAGACATTAGTCGTTGACAAGTCGTCAAGCTCATGAAAGAAGAAAGAGCGTAAATATGTGTGCCTTCTTCTGACTAGCGCAGGACAGGTACACAGAAGATGGGAGATGGTTTCTTCCTCGTCCCTGCAGCTTCTACTGAAGTCATTTGATCAATCAAGCAGTGCCCTGTGGTGACAGCTACTATCGTGGCTAATTCTGGTATTGCCAGTGAGAGAAGAGCTCTTGATCGTCCGCGATCTAGAGTCGGCCAGATAAGCCTTGATGATCTGCATGTCGAGAGCTCAGCCCACCTAGTGTTGGCTTTCGATATAACATTGTTACTGATTAGCATCTTAAGAGTCGCTTACGGTACCACTGATGCCGCTCGTGCCCCATTTCTAGCAAGTTCGTCTGCCTTTTCATTACCTTTTATAAATTTATGCCCTGGTACCCTAATATTAGGATGATGCAGAAATAATTCGACATTTCACCTAATAACGCAAGACATTCTTTGGCTACTTTAGAGTTAATTGCTACTTGTTCCATCGATTTAATTGCAGCCTGGCTATCCAAGAAGATATAAATTTCCCATTTCGAGACAACGTTGTGTGATAGCCATGATGCAACCTCTCTTATTGCCATCATTTCGGTCTGAAACACACTACAGTGTTTAGGAAGCCTACGAGCTAGAGATACACCAAGCTCTTTTGAGTAGACCCCGTACCCGACTTTGTCGATTAGTTTTGGTCCATCTGTATAGACACCTTCGTTTCCATGGCGCACCATTGACCCAGTATGTCCTAGGTGGAATTAGCCTACCATAACTTCATTCGAAGGGAAACGAGGGCTTGCAGCAATCAATCTTTGATGGAATGAAGTTAAAGTTGTTAAGTATGAATGAGTGTTCCGGTGTCAGACTTATCTAAAGAAACTTACAAAGAAGTGTAGTAAAATATATAAGACTGAAATGTCGATTTCTTTAGTTTTAAACTTTTGGCTTAGTACTCATATTTAATAATTATAATGATTTTGGTATAACTTTGCGCTGGTGACCACGAATCTGAAGTCCATTTTTTTTTCATCACATTTAGTTTCTCATAATTTAGCTTCGAAATAAAAAAAAAGAAAATGGGGCCTGAAAACCTCAAGAAAACTATACTTATTTTAAGAGATATAGACAAGACTCCTTTAACAAAGTCGTTTAGCATAAAATCAATAATACTTTGTCTTAACACTCTTCCTTTATTCTCAAAACCCACTGCTTAAAAAGGATATTATGATGGCCGTTTGAACATCATAATATTTGAAAAGAAAATGCTTCTTGTAAAAAACTTGTATGGGTTCTAAAACTAAAAAATTCCCGTGTTAAGTCCGAATTGAACAAAGTAATTGTTTGTTGTTTTTATGCATTGATTGTTGTTGGTTTTTATATAACTTTAAGACAAAAAGGTTGATTTTTTTATCGTCATCATCAATATACTCATCGAGAAGATTTCAACATAAATCAGCAAGCATGGAATAATTTTTTTCCGCAAAACCAATTTTCAAGAGGTAAAAGAATTTCACAAAAGCGTTCTACATTATCATCCAATTCGGTTGTAATTTGCTTTTTAAAGTTGTTCAAATGAAAATAAAGGAAAATAATTTTTAACGCCATATTCACTTTTAAGGTCTTACAATGAATATAATATTTTCTGTATATATTAACCCCAAATGTCTGAGTGATGCACTCGAAGACAGTGATGAATTGCAACAATAAGCCATAAACGACTTATTTTAAAAGAAAAAGTTCTTTGTTTAAATAAATTGGTATCATGTACGAGTTCATTGGCTTAATGAATCACTTTTCTTTAATTTTATGAACTTTTCCTTACAGCCAAAGAATCGATTTTTTTTTTTTAAAATCAAGAAAATAGTTCTTATTTTCAAAGAAAAGATTCATTAAACCTGAAATCAGTGAACTCGCACATTTGTTTAAAGAATGAGTTATTTTCGAGTAAGAAAAATGAAATCAAAATTTTTTCTTTGAACCAATGAACAGATTCATTGATCATTCCTTGGACATATGTTTTGATTTTTTGGGTGAAGTAAAGGGTGTTTTTTTAGAGGCATAGAAAATGTTTTTTTTTCAAAGAAAACGGAAATAAATAAATAAATAAAATAAATTTCCAAAATTTTTGCTTTATTATTTTCTACTGCGTCTTATGAAGACCATCCTATGGCTCAATTTCGCTTCACTTTTTCTAGCGTCGTAGCTGGTTAATCAGCATAGACCAGAGTATTGACGTACCTCCAAAAAAAAATAGTCTAAAGAAGTCAAATCACATGATCTAGGTGGCCAATTCACAGGCCCATTTCTTGATATGATTCGATCACCAAAATTTCGTCCCAATAAAGTGATGGTTTCACGTGCTGTTTGGCTTATTGCACCATCCTGCTGGAACCATTTGGCACTTATACCATTGGCATAACATTGGCTTCATCTTTGGTTAAAAAAGAATGGACCAATGATGTAGTCAGCCTGTAAACCATACTAGACTTACTTTTTCTGGATGTAAGAGAGCCGGAGAGTCTCTGCAGAATTGTTTTCATTTCAATACTGTGCTTTTGCTTATTTATTTACTCTTTAAGCCAGAAATGTGTATCATCGCTGAAGATGATTTTACGATAAAAATGCAGTTCAACTTCCAATTGATTTTCAGCCAATTTACTGAACGTACAACGCAAACGAAAGTCTGATGGTTTCAATTCCTGTACCAGTTTTATTTTATACGAGTGCATGTCAAAGTCTTTCTTCAAAATCTTCTACTTAGTGGACTGACAAAGGCCAAGTTGCTGAGAACTGCGTTGAATCGATAAATTTAGGTCCTTGGTCACAATCACCTCTAAAGCGGCTATGGCTTCTTCGGTACGAACAACAGTATGAGCTCTTAATGGATAAATATTGTCCATAAGAGTAAATGTAGACATGATTCATCGTTTATGCTCATATGGAGCATAAGTTGTCATTTTTTTCTACGTTTCACAGTAGAAAATATCAAAAACTATAAAATAAATGATTTAATTTATGCAGAAAATTGCATTAAAGTTATTATTTACACTCAAAGAAGAGTGTGCGTCATAAGCAATAAATGAGGGACAAACCGTAATATGTTGCTTAATTCAATTGAAATTCTGCCCTATTATGAATAAAATTTCCCCCGGAATTGAAAAAGGAAACTTTAATTTTTTTTCTTGTGGTCTTAAAAATTTGACAATTTATCCAAATATTTGAGTTAAAATTTTTCGAAAATTCAGTGAACATTGCTAAAATTACGTAAATCCCTTTTTTTTACGGGCGAAATTTTGCTCACAATAGGGCTGATTATTTCATATAAGCAATAAATTCACCTACCAAAAATTGCTCAGTTAGCCTTGCGGTGGAAGAAGTTAGATTATCAATCTCGAGTGTGATGGTTCGACTTCGGGCGCAGGCGTACATTATTTCTTATCACTTGTATGATTAAATTATGAGTATTTCACGAATTTATACTTGATCTTTCAACAATATTGGCAAATTTCTACGAACAAAATTAGATTGCCAAATGTGTTTAAATTTTACAACGAACATCATAGCAAATAAGGAAACTCAAAAAATATCGTTATCACATGGAAAATATATAAGCAACCTGCACATGTTCTGAAGTAATACAAGGGTTCAGTCCAAATAGGCAAAGACACATTAAAAAAAAAAAAGTCAGAAAACTATGCTTTTAAACTTAAATTTTTAAGCATGGGAAACCGTTAAATCAGATAAAATTATACCTACGAAATTTTTTTTTTTTTAACATACATTTTCTTTGATCTACCCACTGTGCAGCCAAAGAGTACAACCAAAGAAATTAAGTGCAAGAATGCCGTCATTGCTTTTAACGTCGTACGACATAAAGAGAGTCAATATAAGTAGATAAATAAATAAACATTAATACTGCGAGAGTGAGAATGGTTTTTTAAACGCAGGCCTTAACTCGCACTCTCCACCTATTGCTCTCTTCTTATTCTCTAACTTAAGTTTGCGCTCACAATACTCTGCGATTAAATATTTCCACTTTAGTACATTTAATGTTTAATTAACCCTATAACCCGCAAAGTTGCTCAGAGTTAGCCATAGCCTTTTTTAGAGTTACTTTAACGTTTTAGCTTTTTCGGGACTTACAATTTTTTAGCAGCTCAAAAGAATTAACCAAGCTACAATATATACAGCCTTACCAACAAAAAACAAAAAAAATTTAGTGCTCGCTCTAACTTGTGCCTGCACTAAAAAGATGTCAACTCTAACTTGTTTTCGTATAAAAAAAAAAAATAAAAAAAGCAGCTGTGGATAGTATGAGCAGTGTTGTTTTGCAAATTGGAAAATACTGTGGAATGTAGAATTTTTATTGTTTTTTTGTTGAACATACCTAAATTCACTGTTATTAAAAAAAAAGTCAGATTTTTTTAAATTGCAAAAATCAAAAGACCTCAAAAAAAGAATCGGTAAAACAGAAATAACAATATAAAAGCAAATTGAAATGAGCAGCTTAAAATTTTACTAGCCTTCAAGAAACTGGACAAATGACATGAAGGAGGCGTGGCGTTAGGCAATGTTTTTGACAAAGAAACCCTGCGAAAGAGGTGAGTGTGAGAATATAAGATTAACTTATCCACGACAGGTGGATACAAGTTGTGGATACGGAACCATTGGATCCAATAAATATTCCCTTCACGAAAGTAAGAACCCAAAAGTATGCAATTTCATTTGTGTTTTATTTAATAAATGACAGCCAAAATGGACAAAAGTGAATGTCTCTTTCAAAGCAAAGCAAACAAGACGATCTGCTTGATAAAAAGATTGTGCAAGTCGAGGAAGGGCAGGAACAGCGTCGTATTTTTTGTTTTTTTATTTTTAGCAGCAGCCTTAAAATTTGAAAACTCCACAATTTATGCGCAAGAGATTTAAAAAAAAAAACCCTAAAGTTTTAGAAAAGAAAAATTATTTAGTAATGAAACTGTTTGCAATAATGATTTACACACATTCGTTATTGTTTGTTTTTTATTGGTTCATTTATGGAGACATTATAAAGATATGCATTGGGATTTGAAGAATGTCTATGAAATTATGAACTGTGATTCAAAATATTTACAAATAAATTGATCTCTACTCGTATACAAGGAATAACTTCATATGTGTTTTTCATCGTCTTGAATAATTATATCGCGCTCTGCTTCAATATTTTAGGAACACATTTTGTAATATTGTGCAGTACTGCACTAGCAACAACTATAGTTTTAGCAGTATTTGCACATGAATATTGTTAAGGCAAATTCAGAATTTATTTTTGAACTGGTCGACATTTTTTTCAATACTGTTTCTGGTCCTATAGTATTTTTTCCTGGTATCTTTGTTGCTGAGTTGTTAATATGTAATTTTTCTCGAAAAGGGGTCCACATAATTTAACATCGCCAAAAAAAAAAATAGCATCTCGCAGGACATTTTGCATTCCAAGAATTTTTAGTCTTATTGACGAAAGTCACCAATTTCTGGAGTCATGTGCAGAACCCAACGGCTTCCAATACTAATATTTTGTTGTTCGCGTCACATATAACTTGAACGTTTATTAAGTAATAGCCTTACCGGTACCTATTATGCCTACCCAGATTTCCGCATGGATTTTTGAATTTCTTCTGTCGTTTCAAGATAGGAAATGAATTCCCTCATTTTAGAAGACAAGGCGGTTGACACTTCTTTGATGACCATGGTCAGTACTGTTATGAAAACATTTTTTTATATCAAATAGGATTAAATTATATAATATAAGAACATTTTGTGATATTGGAAGATTTTAGAAGTCGAAAGAGTCCTTCTGTTCAATAAAATCTAATTACATGCTATTGGTACTGCTATTTGGTTACGTATCCTAAAAATGCCCAACACTTTTAATTTTGCACTGAGAGAAGCACTACGTTCATCTTTTATGAGATCATAGTTTTAAAGTTGGATTCTGTATTTTGCAGAATCTTTGTCAAAATTTAAATTGGATTATTTTCTTTTTATTTTGAAGATTTTTTTCATCATCATCATCAAAAAAACCTTTTAAATGCTTTGAAATCTGTGTCACAATAGCTGTGTTAAGGATCAACACGATTTCTATATCAAATTTTTTCAGCGCACTACCCAATTCTTCCAACATATTGAAATCATTTGATATATTCATATAGTTGACGATTTTTATTTTTAAATTTTTTAATAGCAATAGTTTAAGTCGTTGCAATGCTATTAAAAGCACTTGTTCAATGAATTTTAGCATTAATTTAGCAGAGACTACAGTTGCTGCTAAATTAATGTCGACTTTATGAAATTGCCAGCGCCAGCGCGTTTTGTTTTATTGGTTCGAAAATGTGGAAGCTGAAGCTAAAATTTAGTATCAGATTTTTAGTAAGGCTGACAGTGTTTTTTCTTGTTCAAGTTTCGTTTGTTAATTTTGTACAATTTTGCAATTTTGACAAATAAAGTGTTACTTGCAAATATCAAAACAAAAGAAAATAATATATATACTAGAGTGGTTCACCAACAAAAGTTTTTCGTGGATGCAGCTTTTTCCCTTTCTCTTGACCTAATAAAAACCACCCCCTGAGAAGCACAATCAATTTGATAAAGATGATTTCCGCTCCAGTTGGTCAGACAGTAAATATGGTGAGAAGAAAAAAGAATGATAGAAAACCAGAAAGAAAACTAGAGAATATTCTAAAAAAAATACGTACAGAACCATTTTTATTTGTTAAAAAAAAAGAGTGAATTAATGATAGCTGTATCGCTCTTAGTACATAATTTTTACTTTGCTCTGGTCAGACATGCCTTGTCGCATAGCGTGGAACAGTTGGTTTTACTTTAAAACTGTTGGAGGCATTTTTGAAGAGAGTTCTTCGATTTACATTTTTCTTCTCACTATACTTACTGTCTAACCAACTGAGCTGTGCAAGTAAAAGTGTTCAGATACATAGGTAACTTTGAGAAGTGAGTCACAGATCCGGATATAATAATCGGATATGCATGAAATTTGATTATGTCAGAGGGGACGAAATTTGAGGAGATAGGTTTTTTTCCCCAGCCAATTCGCTTCATAAATGTGGTGCCAAATCGAGCTTACCTGCAAAATCAATGTTTGCTCCATACAGATCGTATGGAAAAACACAAAAAAAAAGTGCCAAAGGGTTTTTCTTATGTCAAGAGCAAAGGGAAAAAGCTGCATTCACCATGAAAATGAAAAAAAAAGGTTAAAATTTGAACCACCTTAATATATACCTATATATTTTGCAGCGTTCAACTTTAATGCATTTTTTTGGGTGGTTGAATATACATATCTGATGAAAAGATTTTAGGAGCGTTCGAGAGAAAGATCCTTCGTAGAATCTACGGACCAATCTGCGTCAATGGCGAGTACCGAATACGATGGAACGATGAGCTGTATGAGCTATACGCCGACATCGACATAGTAAAGCGCATAAAAATCGAGCGCCTTCGCTGGCTAGGTCATGTTGAGCGGATGGAAGACGACGCTCCAGCGAAGAAAATATTCGATTCGGTACCCAGCGGCGGACAACGCAGAAGATGACGACCGCATCTCCGTTGGAGGGACCAAGTGGAGGACAACCTGACGAAACTTGGAACTTCCAACTGGCGCCAGCAAGCGCAAAACAGAAATGGCTGGCGCAATTTCTTACAACAGGCGGAAACCGACTTACGGTTGTAGGCGCCATCTAAGTAAGTAAATAAGAATATACATATCGCTCGTTTTCTTCAATAACGTCACATCCAAAAAAACGGAAAAATTTAATTAATTACGCAAAAACTTGTCTAATACCATGATAAATACTGTGTAATTTTGGAGACGATATCTTCTACAGTTTTCTCGTGAAAGCAGAATATGTTACTATTAAAGCTCAATACTGTTTAATATACCCATATAAGAGATGGAAAATCGTATGTTTAATTTGTCTTCGTAAGTGTGTAAGAATCAAAATATTTAAAATATAGGAGCATATTTAGAGCAATGGTTAAATTTAAGAAGTGGTGGAGCAATTTTCTATATCTGTTCAAAACTTCAAATGCTTCTCATGAAAAATCAGATTTTTTGAGTTGTGACGTTATTGTAGAAAATGAGCGATATGTTCTATATTTTTATTATCTGTAGGATTACTCTTTTTTTTTTCTTATTTTACTCTTTTAGGGGCAATATTCGAAAAAATATAAATAGTGGCAGCCGTGGGTAGAGTGTGTGACTCTTACGCCAGAGAACCCAGGTTCGAATCCTCCATCTGACACAGAAAATTTTTTCAATTGAATTAATTTTTCTGTTCGGACGTCACCTCTCTGCAGACAATGGCAAGCCTCAGAGAGTAAAAACTGCCATGAAAAGCTTCTTGAGAACATAAGCCGTTCGGAGTCGGAGTAAAACATGTAGGTCCAGTTCTTGATCATTTGTGTGCAAACATTTACATCACACACAACACAATTGATCATAAGAAGCTCGGTAATAGTTCTTTCAAGGGCTGAGATGGCCATTTCGTTTTTTTTTTTTTTTTTTTTATTCGAAAAAATATAAGCTTTTTTTTGTTCCTTTTGGTCTATTAAGAAAAAAAGGTTGAATATTTTTTTTATTTAAAATTAAGAAAAAACTAAATATTTCAGAACAAACTTTTAGTCTAAAAGTATTTTTTAACATATTTAAACAACAGGTAAAGGAGCTTTTTCAATTTGAGCACATGGAACTATACAAAAAAAAAAAAAACAAAAAACCAAAAGAACAGAAAAGTGTCATGAAATCTATTACTACTGCCCCTGACAAAGTTAAGGATTTGTATTTTTTTTTTGCACCAATATTAAACATTAATAAATATTCTGGTGCCTTTTTCTCCATTATTTCCACCTTGCTGGTTAGAGGGTTAAACAATATTGAGTTTTTCTTTTTACATAAGACAAATGTACAAAGTAGAGAGAGCGTCACGCTCTCTGATAATTCTAAAAAAATAATCTCAAACATTTTTTATTGCCGGATAAAATTGTTCTTACAAGTGACTCTCTTCTTGTATAAATTAAGTAGTATCCGCTGATATACTAATTGTTCGAACAGTACAAACGCCGCAAAAACATAGCATTCAACGCAAACCTTAAATATATACACACCAACACACACATATATACATCCAGTCCACTCAGCTGATAAGTAGCACTTCCTTATTTTACTTCCACAAAAGAAACAATAATAGCACAAGAAAAAAAAAAAAAAAAGAAGAAACAATTGGAAAATAAGCCGACCGAAGAGCGAAATGCGCCGCATCACCAAAACATAAGGGTGCCACCAGCCAGCCAACTAACATTCGACCAGGCGAGGTGTGAAAGCGGAAATTATCTGCACTATCGTGTTTTTCGAAACCAGCCCGCGTGCCACGTATTCCAACCATTACGACACCGGAATTCACACAAATAAATACGATTCATTTCTTTCATCTCAACAAATGATCTGTGTTTGTGCGCTTGAATGGGTGCTGAAAGAGAGGCGGTCGGCTAAATTGTTGGACGATGCTGTTGCTGCTGGCGATAGTGATTTTTATGATGTTGAAGTTTGTCGCGTTTTTTGGACTTTTTTTTTTTTTTGCTTTTGTACACCCCAGGCGGCGAGCGAAGCCACAGTGATAACAAATCACTGATAGCGGCAACCCTGCAAGCAACCAACACTTCGTCACGCTTAAACAAAAGAGTTTTAAGCTGAGTTAAATGGATGCATTTTGTTGAAATTTTTTGAAAGTCAAATGAGGCTTGTGAAACCGAGCAAAACCAAAAATAGAAAATAAAAATAATATATCAGAAATAAATGAAATAAATATTAAACTTGTGACGTCAGCAGTGGCCACGATAAAGATAACGAAATTTTTAATGTGGAAATGTAATATTAGGAGAATGACAAGTTTAAAGTTCAATTTTAATAATACAGCTGTGTGCAATAAAATAGAAGTATTTAAAAGAACTAGTATCGCCTGTGACCGAAATTTGGCCCTATCAAAATTAGGTTTCCTTTTGCTTTTTTTGCTAAACGCACCAACCCATCGCTTGAACAGAAGTATTGAAATAATTATAAATGTCTTTGCATGTGTTATATGAAGCAAGCAGCAGTTTAACAGTAATTTGACGATGATGCGGTGGCAAATTTATTTTGTTGAGAGAGATATTTAGAGAAAGCACCAACAACAATAATGATGCACAGCTCTTTTGAAGTGTCTGCGACTCTCTCGCATTCTACTCTTGCTCGTGTATGCTACAGCAACGATACATAATAGAGCTGTTCAGCTATGCATTTTGTTGTTGCTTTCTCATATATCCCATTGGGAAAAAATGGTTTCTTATTAGGCTTAGTTTTACCTATCTTAATGATAATATATTCGAATAAAAATTATATTGCGCACATCTACTTAAAAACACCTTTCCATCGACATAAGTTTTATGTGAATGTGTTGAAGTTAACACACGTACTAAGGGATCACAAACTTTTTTGCTTGCGTATTAATATATAGATACTAAAAAGTTTAATAAAACAAAATCGGCAACATTTTCAGAAAAATAAATTACTGATATATCAATGTTTAAAAAGTTCAATTTTACTGTCGTCTCTTTCTAATGAGTTCACATACATGTTTAAACACAAAAATAAAATTTTTTCTAAAAATTTATCTATTTAGATACTTTTTTATTTTTTAAATAAGTAAGTTTAAAAGAAATGTAGAGGGTGGGAAAATAATAGAACCTGGTGGTGCATTTCAACCCTCTAGAGGTTACCCGTAGAAGATAAGAATTAAATATATGCTCAAACTAACCGAAAAGCTCGAAAACACCGGATAGCTCGAAATAACCCGGGCACCAAGGCATGGCTCGGAAAGCCCAAAGTAACCGAAAATATATGAAAATACCTGGGTATTACCCGGTAAATCCAGCTACCAGGGTAGCCCGCGTGCTCGAAGATCGAGATCTATAGTTTATGTCAACAACTTAAGAGGAACTTAGGAGCAAAATCGAACTCGAAGGATGTGGGTGGAGGATTGGTGGAAAATTGGCTCCAAAGAATCGAATGATTGAAACGTGCTTACTTAAGGGGGGGAGATAGGCACCTTTATAATTACGGAAAAGTGCAAACTTTTTATCATGTTTCAAATGTAGAACATGTTGCGAGTAAAAAAAAAGTGTCAAAAGTAATTCTGGGAAGGCTTATTATATATTTCAAAATTTAGAAATGTTTACTTTTTAATGTTAAACTATTCGTAATGATTACCTCCTCCATACCACCATTAACTATCAAAATTGTTCACTCATCTTCTTACTCTTTTATTAAATAAAAAAAAATTATTTTATCTCTTTATTTGTATGGAGTAGGCTGGGTCGATTTGTATGGAGGTAAAAAAATTGATGTTGCCTGGGCAATTTTCAGAATGGGCATAAAAATTTATTAAAAAAACAACAAAAGGGGGTCGATAGGGGTGCACTTTAATCTATCTCATCTTCAATTTTGTAAATTTTTTCTTTAAGATTTATTTTTCAAAAAGTTTTTGTATATAAACGCTAAAACAGCTAAAATTAAACTGATCCTAGAAATGAAATCCTCGAACCAGATTCAACCTCAAAATAGTCTCACATTTATATGTTTTCATACAAAAATTGATCGTAAAAAATTCATAAAGAAAAAAATTCACAAAATTCAAGGAATAATCTTAACATTAGACATTGCACTGAAGCTATCCACCTTAAATTCACAACATGTGGTCGTATGGTTCTCCGAAATATTTTTGTTTTTTTAAGATGCCCTCGGTGGCACTGTGGTCGATGTCTAAAAAAAAAATATATTTGTCAACCGATTTGGCTCAAATTCACACCATATAATATTTGAATAAAAAGAATATCTTTGGCAAAATTTGAATCCAAAAAAATAAGATTAGATTCGGAATATTAATATCAAAAATATTAATTAATGTCACGAATTTTAAAAAATGTTATACCTCGATTTGGATGAATTTTTTTCTTAAGGAAATTTTTACGATCAATTTTTGTATAAAAACGTACAAATGTGAGACCAGGTTAAGGTTGAAAGGGGTACGAGGATTTTAATTTCTGGCATCAGTTATGCTCTATCTGTACACGTTTATATACAAAAATTTTTTTTAAAAAATTACTTAAGAAAAATTCCAGAAAATTGAAGATGTGATAGGGTAAAGTGCACTGCTATCGTCCGCCTTTTTTTATTTTTTTTAATAACTTTTCAAGCCCGACCCGAAAAATCGCCCAGGCAACAAAGGTTTGCCAATCGACCCAGCCTAGTATAGAGTCTTTGAAAAAACTGTTTTTTTTTTTTGCTTCTCTTGAAATTTTTAAAATTTGAGTTGTTCCTATTTTGTAGATGGAGTGAGATATGTATATGCATTTGTATTGCGATATGTACTCTTTTGCTTTTGCTTCAGATAAGTGAGAAAATTTTGATAGCTGCAGCACTTTTAGATGCCTCGCAGCAGACGCCCGAGGAGATACTCTGCAGAGCCGTCATTAAAAAAAAAAATGAAAATGTTTTATTACAATTCATAGGTTTACTTAAAAGATAGGACAATAAGAAAATGATTTAATTATATTAACTATTGGAAAAAAATGCTTACACATGATTAATTTCAACCTGCCTAAAGGTATCTCCCCCCCTCCTCCCCCCTTAAATCTAACATATGTACAAAGCCTGCAATAAATTGCAGGTCAATATTTCAATTAAACTGTGTTTTATTTAAGTACAAAATTGTTTGAATTTTCAATTAAATATGGAAAAATGGAGTGAAAAATTAATTGTACCCTTTTTGTTATAGAGGACGATTGCGATAATTATGATGTTTATTACAATTTGTCAGAGCTAACATTTCTAAAATGAACACAACACATATTTTTTTTCAAATTCTACTGTCTTTCCGCTCACAATTGTTAGCACAAAATTATCTAATTAAAATACAACTGATAAATGTTGAATGACGCCTACTTAATTACGATTTTTATCAATTCAAAAAAACAGTACCGTGTAAGGGACTTTTTTTGGTAATGACAAAAAACTAAACAGTTTTCACTTGCATCATGAGGAGCCGCAAAAAATTACTCACACAATAAATAAAAAATTACAAAAGAAACGCAATCATTAAAGTGATACACTTCCCTCATTATTATAAAAAAAAAAGGATTTCGGTGAGTGACAGCAGCAGCAAAAACAACAGTCAACAATAACAAAAGAGTGCCAAACAAAACATGTAATTTATTCGTTTAATATTATTATGAATGCCTAATTGTTTTCTGTTATGTTTATGCTGTTTGACAGTAATTGTATTCAGGTTTTTTATTTTTTTGACAGTTGAAAGAAAAAAAAAAAACAAAAAATTAATGTGCTCGTCCACCCACTTCACTTTTCTTTTGATACGGCTCAGAAAAAAAAAATGTATTTTGGCATTAAAAAAATTAGGTATTCATTAAAATTGTCATAGTAGGGGAAAATCATGTTGAAAGGAAGATTTTTTGAAATTACGTTAGAACTTTGGTGATAATAATCGAAAGTAATCAAGATGAATTTTTTTTATGAATGTGAACTTTTGTAAAATATACAGCACTGGTTATACAGCGCGGCAGTCAAAATATGAGTAAGATACCGATAAGAATTTCTAAATAATTTAAGTCTTCTTATCATGAATTTATTTGGTAAATTTCTGTATAGTCAGGATTTTGTGAAAATCGAGTTTGGAGGTCAAATAAATTTTCAGAAATTTTCCACAGAAATGTTTTTGAAGCGTTGAATAGAGAGATGGTACGCAAAATTTAGTTCAAGACAAATTTAATTGTTGTGAATAATCGAAAATACTTGTTTCATGCTTCAAAGCCCCATTATCAACTTTTTTGAGAAATTTAATGTTTTATATCTAGCCATCTATTATATAAAATTGAATTGCACATTTTTGTTTTAAAGGCAAACTCAAAAAATACGCGGCTGATTTTTATGTAATAACTTTTAAAATGTCATATATTTGGTTGAGCGGTGCTGTAACAGCACAACACAGGGATATTTTCTTTTCGAAATTTCAATAATAAGTATATTTCATAAAGAGGATTCCTAAACAACAAAATTACCCTAGACCAGTGGTGTCCAACCGAATTTCAACTGAGGGCTACTTTGACACCGTAACCATGCTGCTACGCGGTCACCAACCCTTATAAATGATTTTATTTTTTCTCTGAATCTGAAAAAGTTTCTAAATTTGACATTACTAACGTCAGAAAAGCTTTTTTGTTTGCTTGTTGAATCTAAAGAAAGCTTTAAAATTTGACTCTGTTAATGTAGACAAATTAGATTTTGAAGCCAAATAAAAAGTCATAAACAATGAAAAATAGAAAAGCAAGATCTTCTGGTCTCTTTCATATCAGTACACAATTGTGCAAGTATCTGAAGAATTTATTGACGGCATGAGTGGCACAGAAAAGAAAAGGAGCGTCTGCAAATAAATAGCTCTGCAGCTACAAAGCTACTGTCGCTGTATATTTGAAACTAGTTCAGGCAGTGTGAACAGGCGTGTTAAATGAAAAACTCTTTTTTTATTTAACATGTTAAGCTAAGTCGATTTGAACATGAACTACCGGTTGGACACCACTGCTCTAGATCGATGACTCCAACGGCCAATAGGATATGTTATGATAGATTTACTATGATGGGTATGGTATTGTAAGTATGGCATAGTATGGATATATGTATGTTTATGGTTTTAATAATTGTTATTATTTAGTTAAGGCGGGACATGACATTCGCGGCAGAGAAAACAGACCTTTTTTCAAAAATTCATAATTCAGTCAAAAACAAACATTTTTCCCAAAATTTGAGAATTGAACAAGTTACAAGAAAAAAAATGCAAAAAAATATATTTTTCACTCCAACATGGTTTTATAGAGCTCCAAACTGGCGGCAGAGAAAAAACCCTTGCAGCGCTGGGAGTTGCAAAAATTGTCCGATCTGGAAAAAAATGAATTTTTTAAATCTTAACAAAATTAGTTATCGTATGACACTAGCTTTTTTTTAAATTTTTTTTCAATTTTTGGTGATGTTCCAAATTTGAAAGTGTGTTTTTTCGAAAAAAATATTGACTTTAAAAATTCATAAAAAATTGAAAAAAAGCTCGTGTCATACGATAGCGAATCCAGTTTAAAAAAATTCAAAAAAAAAATTTCGTCAAAAAATGAACCCGCTAGTGCCGCAACCAGTACGAAAAACATGGTTTCGTGATAAACGCGTTCAAAGTTTGTGAACAAAGAAAAAAAGGTTACCTTCAATCTGCCATGCCTGCTTTGTACTGTTTGCCTGCGTTATCTTATGTTGTTCTGTTTCTTATAGTTTTTTGCAATCGTTTAGCAATTTGGGCTTCACCCTTCAAGTAGGTACGAAATAACAACCACCAAAAGTCAGGTAGTAAGTAAAACAAGTATATACCAGCTGCCGTACGTAGGTAGCGCAAAAATTAAAAATGCGCTCTCACTAATTTTTTTTCTTAGAATCTTAAGAATATTTACTAAAATACAAAATTATTAAAAAAAGGTTTAAAAAAAACTACCAATGTCATGTAACCCCTTAAAGAAACTGTTTATAATTGACTATTTTATGATAGTATCTCACAATAGAGATGAAAAAATTTATATTTGTTACGTTTTATGTCATTTTTACCATGCGTAGCGGCCACACATACATTTTTTATTGAGAAGAAAGTTTTGTGATGGCTATCTAGTGATTTCTGAAAGCTTTAACACCTTCTTTGTGTACCCTTAAAAATTCCTTGATCGGCAAATTAATCGTCAGATATATAAAAAATCTGTATTTCTGTCAATCGCCAAGCCAATTACAGAATTATTAACGAATTATTCTCCAATATTTTTTAATAAAAACTTTCCATAAATTTTTAAGAGCTACTAAAGGGCCAAATAATTAAAATAATTTCTATAAAAAAATTATGTAATAAAAAAAAAACGAAACGGCAAATTTCAGCCCTTGAAAGGACTTAGACCAAGCTTCTTATGATCAATTGTGTTGTGAGTGTTGTGAAATGTTTCAGCACAAATGACCGAGAACTGGACCTACAAGTTTTATGCCGACTCCGAACGGCTTATGTTCTCAAGAAGTTTTTCATGGCAGTTTTTACTCTCTGAGGTTTGCCATTGTCTGCAGAGAGGTGACGGCCGACCAGAAAAATAAATTCAGTTAAAAAAAACTTCTGTGTCAGGTGGGATTCGAACCAGGGTTCTCTGGCGCATGGGTCTCACACTCTACTCAGTATGCCACGGCCGCCACGAAATTATGTAATAGATGTATATTTATGAAAATATTGTTGCAATGCGATAATTAAAAAAAAAATATTAATCGCCACATAAGAACAAAGATTTCTGAGAAAGATTTCTTTCCATCATATTGATAGAAATGCTAATTTTTGTTAAAATCCATAGCAATACGACCAAAAAACACGCCAGCCTATAAAAAAGCGTCATCGCAATGCATTTCTACTCACAGCCACGAGGAAGATAAGCTCATCAAGAGTCACTATCTGTGCGGAAAAGTGATAAAAAAGCAGCTTTAACCACAAAGACACATTCACATCCACACAAGCACACGTTCAAACTTGCGCCGATTGGAAATAATCCGCCCATTTCAAAGCGCCCTAAAACACAGTATGCTATGCGTTTACACATAGCACATTTTTATCGTTATTGAGCGTCAATTTTTGTCAGCCCGCTGGCAATCAACAATGACTTTGTTATCGTAAAATTAAGTAATGTATTAAAACGATATCGTATGCGTCATTCAGCACGTTCATTTCGTTGACTTTTATTTAATAATAATATTATTGTATACATAATGAAAATAATCATAACAATAATAAAGCTAATTTACATGTGATTATGTGTGTGCAGCTACACCCAGAGAAAAAAATCGTAAGACCAAAGAAAATGCACTTTGCCACAAGAACTTTTATTGGTTAGATTGTGCCCAAAGACAAAATATCGTTACGACAGAGACACAAAGAGTGTTAGATTCCTAAGAACAATATACTTTGAATCAAAAACTAAAATTCTTGTGGCAAAGACGTATGTCTTTAAAAAAGCATGGGAAAAGTCGTAAAAGTAAAGAAAATGTACTTTGGCACAAAGACTTTTATTCGTAACGCCAATGACGCAGAATTTTAGATCCTTGATTTTAAGTACATGGCTTCATGAAATTAATGGCTTCTTTCGGCTTCTCTTTGATGGTTGCGTTTATTATAACAAGAACATGAAATTAAATTAAATATTAAATAAAAAATCTTACCTTTGCCTGCCGTGGAGATTTGAACCTACACCCACCGATACCACCGATTGAGAAGTCACTACACTACGCATCGAGCCAAACTCTTTCGTTACGCATGATACAATATTATTTACAACTGAAGCTATGATGAAGCATAACACAATCAATTAATAGATTTCAGTTCTCAACAGAATACTGTGACATACTGTTTGGATCAGTGGGTAAAGCGATGGAATGGCACCAAAAATTCCAAGTTCAATTCCGCACGGCGGGAAAAAAATTTGTTTTTTTTTTCTTGTTGATGAAATGTAATAAAATTTACTGGTGTGAATATTAACATGTGTTTTTTACAATTATAATTCAATGTTGGCACTCGCACACGATTTTCTTATTCTTCGTATACTGCTATGATTTTGAAGAAAACATTCTTTAAAGTAACAGACTTTGTCTTTGAAACAATGAAGCTTATTCTCAAAAAAACAAAGAAAAGTTGTTTATTTTACATACTTTTTTCAATTTTTTGTTAACAAGGAATAAAATCGTTATAGAAAATATTTTATCTTCACGGCAAAGATTGTTCCATTGATTTAGCTTCAAAGAACTTCAGTCTTTTGTTTCAATGATGCAGCACTTGCATAGTTTAGGGAAAATTAATTATTGCAACGATTTTTTCATTGTGGTAAAGATATTTTGGTTACAGTTTTACATGAAAGTTTTTTCTTTGATTTTAAGACGATCAATTTTCTCGGTGTATGATTTCAATTTCGATATTTGTGGCGGCCACACACCACAGACCCACTCACAAAAACATTCCACTGCACTAGATCGTTTTTTTTTTTAATTGGTCTTTTGCTATCATTGCTTTATAGATTAACAGCATCAGTATAGCGATACTTTTACTAGAATCTGTAGAATAATGTATTTAGCATAATTAGCATTGTTATTTTATGCAATCATTGATTCAATCCGAATTCAATTCAATGCGAAGTAAATTTATGACTTGTAATATAATTTTTGGGATATTTTAAGGCCCGCATTAGAAAGATAATTTCAATTGTCTCGTTAGGAATTTGCACATTTACAGGAATTGCAATATGCTCTATAAAAAAATATTTTATTAAATATGAAGAAGCTATTAAAGCTTACCTGAAGAAAATCAGTCAAATCACAATTTTTGTTATTCAAGCCATTTTTTAACTTACCTGAAAAGAAAACGAGGGGAATATAGTATATTAGTATGGTTTTATTAATTAATTAAAAAAGTAGTAAATCTTGCGTCTGTGCCTCATATTAAGGGGAAACAATTGTAGCGAATGAAATAATTAACGCCTTTTAATAATTAATTTCTCGGAGAATATAAATCACAAGTTCTAAATTTGCGGTTTTCTATTATATATTTTAAGAATTAAACAAATTTTTTTTTATTTTTAAAAAAACAAAATTTTTTAATTTAAATTCTTTTAGAACCTGTTTATATAGCGTGTAAAAGCAATTTTAGCTGTTATTTTAATCTGGAAAATGAATAAATTTTCGTAACACTTTTATAATTTCCTTCCTTTTAAGGAGGCAGATACCTTTATAATTTCGGAAAAGTGCAAATATCGAAGGTATAACATGCTTAAAATATACTGGCAAAAGGAAAAAGCGAAATATTGAATATTTAAGGAGTTATGGTCAAAAACGTCTGAGTCCGTAACCGTCACTTTTCAGGTAGTCGGAGCGCTTGAGACATATCAATGCTTCTTTCACAATAGATTGTAAATTCTATGTTCCGTAGTTCTGGGAAGGAATATTATATACTAGTAAAGCGTGTGGCCGAAGTTTGACGGTAACAAAATCAATTTTTCTTTTGTTTTTTTGTTGAAGACACCGGTGGCATGTTCATTCTATTGAGAGAGAAATTAAGTGTAAGCAACAAAACAATATTAATGATAAACAGTTCTCTTGAAGTGTCTGCGTTACTCTCGCACTCTACACTTGCTCGTGTATGCTTCAGCAACGATGCTCAACAGAGCTGTGTTCCTATGTATTTTTTTGTTGGTTTCTCGTTGCCCCATCGGGAAAAAAAGATTTTTACATTTGCTTAGTTTTACCTATTTTAATGACAACATATTTGAATAAAAACATTGTGCACATCTACTCGAAAATACCTTTCCATCGATAAAAGTTTTATCTGAATATGTTGAAGCCAACACGGGTAAAGAGGGATTACAAACTTTTTGTTTGCGTATTCATATATAGATAGCAACGTGACAGTTTGGCGAATATGTCGGAAGTTCCTCAATTCCGGGTTGAATATTGTCGAAATTTCAGCAACCAATGATGCTGGAATGTTTAATGAAGGCTAAACGTCCATTGTGAATCTTATGAATGAGCTGGGTATAATTATTCGCACCTATTGCAAAGTTTTTGCCGAAAAAACCGATGAGGCACTAGTAGCGAAGCTGAACCGAAAGTGTCTCTTCGAGACAAAAACAGCTCGCAGACCACAGCAGCTCCAAGATAATCAGCTTTACGGAGAGGCCGAAGGCCTATTGTATGGACCCGGAATCACAGATTGATACGTAAGTCACTTAAATTTATAGTTATACCGTTTCGAAACTTTAAACGTAATTATCTCGAATCGACTTTTTCAAAAAATGCTCGTGCTGTCACTCAAAAAGCTTTTGAACGATCAGGCTGACATGTTTGACATGTTTCTTTCTATAGTAGTATCGAAAGGATGTACTTACAAGTTTAAAGATATCGTGTGAACAAATAATTTTTTTTGGAGTCAAAACTGTTGAAAAAAATATTCGAAAATCTGGACCTTCGATTAAACAACCCACATAAATTTTAATTTTTAACTTTTTTATTACTTTACAGGTTTATCCTTCCCTTTAACGTATCAGTAATTGAAGGAAAAAATCTTTTTTGTTTCAGATAGGTTCAAAAATTTTAAAAACTCTTAGATGCCTCGCAGCAGACGACCGAGTAGATACTCTGCCGAAAAAAAAAAAATAAATAAATAGAATTAATAAAAAAAAAATTAAAATTTTTTTACAGTTCCAAGGTGTACTAAAAAGATAGGAAAATAAAAAATTATCCAATTGCGTTATCAACTTGAAAACAATTCGGGACTAATGACTAATTTCGGCCTGTCTAAAGGTATCTTTAATGACTGCTTTTTTGATTAAGATACCAGGCAAGCAAAAAACATAGCAAAGTTTTTAACTTTTTTGAATGAAGACGCCAAAATGGGTGACAGGTAGGGGTATATGTGTTCAGAAAAAATGTTGAAAAGCAAAAAATAATAGAACCAGCTCATATATTTCAACCAACTAGTGCAAAATTCGGGAAAGATATGAACTATAATCCACAGATTTTGTGTTTTTTGTATGGGACCCCAGAAGAGTAGGCATGTTAAGAAAAAATGTTAAAGGGCAGAAAATGATAGGACCTTTAGAAATGTTACATTTACGCCCTTCAGGAGTTAATTCTAGAGGTATATGAATTATAATCGACAGATTTTCTGTGGTTTTGTATGGGGCTCCCAGAAGGGTGTCAGATAGGAGGTAGGAGTGTTAAGAAGAAATATTGAAGGGCAGAAAATGATAGGACCAGCTCATACATTTGACCCCTTTAGGAGACAATTCGGAATAATTATGAGGTATAATCTACAGTTTTAGTATTTTTTGCATGGGGACCTCCAGAAGGGTGGCACATAGGGTTTAGATGTGTTGAGAAGAAATGTTGAAGATTAAAAATTAATAGGACCAGCTCATATATTTCACACCTCTATCCCTCTAAGAAAAACGTCACGCAAGCGTAGCGCAGGCGAAGTAATTTTCTCATATAAGCCTGCGAAAACGAATCGATTTTGCGATACGAAAACGTGCTGTATACGTTAAGTTTGGAAAAATAGAATTAGACAAAAAAAAGTAGTCATTTGAATGTATTGGTTACTACGACAAGGCGTGGCAAAAGCGGTACGTTTGCGTTACATTGAAGTGCTACAATTACGTAACGCTTAAGTGGTACATATAAGTAGCATCAAAGTGGTGCGTTTACGTAACTCAAGAATTACGCCGAAAGGCAAAAAATTGTTCGACACGTTTAAATTAGTTTGTAACCGTCACGAAAAATCGGTCTGCTTCCGTAACGCAGAAAGCGACTCGTTTACGAAGAGTTTTACTTTGAAATAATTTCGTCTTGTTTTTATATGAAAAACTTTGCAAGTGTTAGTGAAATGACGTTCCACATACGGTATGTTTTCGTTTCGCAAAATGCGTTACGTTTATTTTTCTTAGAGGGATGGATCTATTCGGAAGGCATTTAGTTTTATTCGAAAATTTGATGATTTACTTAAAAGTTGGTAAAAAAATACTCAAAAAAAAATATACAGAAAAGTTTGACGATGTACCTATGAAACTAAATGGAGACGGAGACATCAATATTAACTTTTCAGGTGATAAAAAACTTCCACTTATTGAATTTTTTTATTAAACAATAGGTTTGACAATGATCAAAACCTCAGCACTATTAAATATAAAACGACGATCGATGCGGTTTTTACACAATACTTAAAGAAATTCCAAACAAATATTTTTGACGTAGAATTACGTCTTACAGCGCGGTTTGTATGGGGGTATTTTCACAAATTTTTTCAAGGCCATGCAACGTTTTTTGGGGGACACTGTAGGGCCTTATACAGCCTTTAATATTCATTGCACACAGATAAAATTTATGCCAAAATATCAGTTATTTTTTATTCATTTATTTTGATTATCAGTTATAACATTTTTGTATGAGAAAAAATGCATTGACGACTCAGTTGCTGCTGACGTTCCTATGATTGTTGCTTTAGTTCGTGCCAAAATCTCGAACGCAACATCGTGTTGTTTCTTAAATAGAATCATTTTATGAATTTCTCAGAGCTTTACAAGCAATGAATACGTATATAAATGCTTGCGCCGATAAGAAGCTTTCAGTCTGCTGGCAGACTCTAATCAATCAGGGTGGCGTCGCTTTGTCCGCCTAATGCCTGAGAAAATAAGACGTTGCAATATGAATAAGCGATCCATAGGTTATTGTATTAGTTAAAATTTGGTATTAAAAAAAAGCAGCGCTACTACATATAAACCATTATATAAATCAAGAATCGAAACTGCTTGTGTTTTTGTCTATATCAATATATATATATATAAAATTGTAAAAAAATTTGTATATGAAATATTTTTTGAATTTTTTTTTTGCGATGGACGTTTTGAATGACGCTGAGTCCAAAAATCGCATTTTTAAAATATTTGTCTGTTTGTCTGTTAAAGCATCACGCTAAAACCACTGAGTGGATTTAAATTAAACTTGACATCTGGGTTCCTTATATACCTAGTCATCTCATATAGGCTACTTTTTATCCAGTAAAAAAGGTTGGGCCCGGTAGGGTGCGCTGCGATCGGGTTCCAGGCATTCTTTTTTTTTAGGTTATCCTTGAAATCGTTCATCCGATTTGCATTATTATTTGTATGTAGTAGTTTTCGGATATGGTGAGTTTTTATGACTTATTTACTCTGTTTTATCGTGAACACTAGAGGGCACTGTAGTACAAATATTTTGAAAAACTCCTTAGCCGCTTATCCGATTTGCATAAAAATTGGTATATAAGGGTTTTCTGATATGGTGAGTGTTTTGGACTTATCCTTTTTATACTGTCTTGAACACCAGAGGGCGCTGTAGTAGAAATATTTTAAAAAACGTCAAAGAATTCCTAAGCCGTTTATCTGATTTGCATGAAACTTGGTATATAAAGGTTTTCGGAAACGGTGAGTTTTTATGACTAATATACTTGGTTCTCTCTTGAACACCAGAGGGCGCTGTAGTAGAAATATTTTAAAAAACGTCGAAAAAGTCCAAGCCCGTTCATCCTATTCGCATGAAAACTTTTTTCTGAAATATATATTTTTTATTTATTAAACACAACATTCAAATTTATTTATTTTTAACAAACATAAAAATGAACAGGATTATAAAATTCATCACCAAATATATCAAACAAAAAAATTCTACGTCAACACTTACTATCGAAACTGTGTCTTTTTTCCTTACTTTATTCATAAGACACAACCCGTTTGTGTGCTTTTGTCGGATCAGATCAGGATTAAGATCAGATACAGATTATGCTATCGATTTTTGGTTCTTAATCCCGACTTTGATGGATACAATCGAAATTTCAAGATAACATTTTGAATTTGCTTATAGATAACACACACTCTAGAATAAAGTGAACAAAGTACAAAACGATCATTATTTTCTATGAAATAAAATATACTAAATTTAAGATAAATGTTCAAAATCACCTTCCTTCATTAAGCTCTTAATAACTTTTCAAAAAAAAATTTCCAATTTTGCACAAATTGGTCTTTAAATGTTTGTCATTAAATGCTATTAAATCAGAAATAAAATGATTTCTTTAAATAAGTTTTTGGTGAAAAAGAGTTGGTTGGTTGATTCTTTCATATTAAACAAATTTCATATTAAACAATTTCATATGGTTCAATTCTTTAATATTAAACAAAACCTAATAAAAATTTCACCATTTATTCTTTAAAGTTTTTACAACAAATTGTCTGTTTTCAGAACAATTCGTGTAAAACAAAATCAAGAATTACAACAACAAAACTTAAAAATGCGGCATTCACTCAGTTTTGCACTTTTCGATCAGCATCAAAAGAAACTTGTTTGTGTTCGTTATAACGGTTATTTTTATAAGTAGTCGCTTCTGAACTATTCAGTTATCGCTTTTAACATATTGAGTCAACTTTTATTAATGTAAAAAAATTCCGTGAGAATTTTCATTTTTGCGAAAAATTAAAAAAGTTTCAAGTGCTATCGAAAACAGTGTTGTTGCGATGAAAAAGAATGGCTTTTCATCTCGGAAAATTTGGAATAAAACTCAAAATAAGTCAAAGTACTGTTATTGCTGTAAAAAAAAAGAAAGTGAATTGCTTCTACACCTAACCTTGGTGGTCGGCCAAAACTACTGTCGAACTCAGACGCAAAAAATGATTCAAAAAATGATTGCGAAACACCATATTTAGCGGCTAAATTACTAAACAAAGATGTTAGTGAGTCAACAGCCTGCCGGGCTTTGCACAGAATTAGGCTTTCAGTCGGCAATAAAAAAGAAAAAGCCTGCATTGTCTGACAAAAAAGTAAAGGCACGGTTGAAGTTCAGCAGAACCTGTAGGGATTGGACAGTAGAGGACTGGAAACGTGTCATATGGTCTGATGAAACAAAAATGAACCGTGTACAGTGGGATGGTAAACAGTATTTTTGGGCACATGAACATAAAAGAATAAAAAAAGAACACCATGTGAAGCAAGCCGTAAGACATGGTGGTGGCAGCTTGATCGTATGGGGTTGCTTTACGTGGTGGCATGTTGGACCTCTTGTGAAAATTTATGGCATAATGAAGAAGGAAGATTACCTTGAAATTTTAAAAACACATTTACCGGAATTTCTGGACTTGGGCACGTATCTAGAAGAGGAAATAGTATTCTACCAGGATGGTGACCCAAAACACACATCCAAAAATGTCAAAAAATGGTTATCAGAGCAAACTTTGCAGCAACTGAAGTGACCAGCACAAAGACCTGATCCGAAACCGATTGAAAATTTGTGGACTATAGTGAAAAGGCGTTTGGGTATGTTGGGCAAAAGAGCTCCCGAAAATATGCCGGAGTTATTACGTCGGGTTCAGGTCGAATGGAGCAATATACCTAGAGAGTTTATGGAAAATTTGGTCGAAAATATGCCAGGGCGCATACAAGGAGTCATAAAAACAAAGGGCTTTGAACAAAGTACTGATATTAGTCTACATACTGGTGTTCTTTTGTAGCTGGTCAAAAAGTGCAAAGCTGAGTGAATGGCGCATTTTTAAGTTTTGTTGTTGTAATTTTTGATTTTGTTTTACATGAATTATTCTGGAAACAGAGTTTTGTTGTTAACGCTTTAAAGAAAAAATTGTGAAATTTTTATTAAGTTTTGTTTAATATTAAAGAATTGGCAGGCTGATGAATGCTGAATTACGAAACATCCACTCAGTTTTGATCGCCAGTGTAAATCGTTGATTTCATGTCAAATCGCATGATTTCGTTCAAAAATTGATTTTGATTTGATTTTGATTAAAAAATAAAAATATTTTCATATATATATATATATATTTTTTTTTTTTGTAAGTTATACATAATGGAAAATATAAAAAAAAAAAATCAAAAATGTATGTAAAAATTGTGTAGCCAGTTTTTGAAAAATTCGATTCTCCAAAATAAAATACAATGGGAATGCACTAAGAAACAATGCCTCAATATGACAACCTTGCAAAGCGCAAAAAAAAAAAGTGGTGCTGACATTGAGAAATGTGAATGAAATGTTTAGTGGCCGAAAAAATTTAAATTTTTCATTAAAGTTTTGGTAAAAAAACTACACCACAAAGAAGACCAAGTCAAGATGATCAAAAAATGTCCCCAACATTTTTTTTGTAGGACTAACGGTTTTGAAGATATGGTTATTTTACTAAATGTCCGAATGACAATTTTTGATTTTTTTTTTTTATAAATGTGTATAACTTGCAAAAAAAAATTTACAGAAGATATATACAAATATTTCTAGTTTTTTAAGCACTATCGATATGCAAAGTAATACATTTCTCTAAATATGTGAGTTGCAAAAAGCGTCTGATTTGACATGAAATCAACGATATACCTAACATAACGATGTGACTATTTATTTGACTATCACTATAATTAGACTATTATGGCTTAGCCCCGTATCTGGCTTAGCCCCAGATCCCTAAAAACTGTTAAGTTTGTCAAAAAAAAATTTAGTACTATTTTAAAAATTATGGTCATTATATTGTAAGTTCCTTTTATCTGCATTTAACATTACAAAAACAAACATTGTTGTGCACTTATGTTATGTACATTAGTTCCAAAAAAAAGTCAAGTCTGTGTTAATAGCCAACAATTTTTCAACGTTTTGCAGTTTCAGTCACTCTCGAGTGACTTCCAGTCAACACCATCAACAACACTAGACTCCATCATCAACAATAACAGCAACAGCAACACTAACAACAACTACAACTACAAAACATCTGTTTTAACAATCATTCAGTTATTCCATCATTCATGAATTCCGGAAAAACTGAAGTTAAAAAAAAAATAAAGTGAAAAAAAAATCTGTAGAAACAATTTAGCTTGAACATTTTACAGAAACGCACTTGAAAGTCTCCAAAGAATGGAAATTTCATTAAATTTTCATTACACGATATACTGTAGAATAAATATGTTTTCAACTTAGTTTTCACTGTTCGGATTTTTGCCTTCTTATGTGCCAACTTGTTGACATGTTGGAACAACAAGGAAAACAAAAAGTAAAAAACAAAATGAAAAAAAAAATTGCGTACAAATAGAAAAATTAGAATACATATGAGAGTATTTTGCAAAATTCTAACAGCAAGTTGAAGTTATAGTCGTAGGAAGCATAGACGGCAGGATGTGTCTGTCTTCTATTTGAGAGAGAAATTTAATTTAATTTATTTTTTTTTTTTTTGTAATTTCTTATGCTCTAGAGATTAAGCTAAATTATAGAACAGTAAATTAGAAATTCTATTTAAAGTAGGAAAAACTTGAAAAACCACAAATTTTAATTGAAATGTTATAACGAGCAAAATGTACAGTAATTTTCAACTTTCATTTACTATTTTGCAATTTAAAGCCTTTCGCAAACCAGGTTTCTTGTGGTTTTTGTCAAAAACCATATGTCAACAAAAACCTCTAAGGACCTATTTGCGGTCGGGCCAAAACCCAAAAAGTCTATAAACAAGAAATCATTGAGAGTGAAAATTGAATTATGTGCAATCAAACTAAAATATAACAAACACAATCAACATCAACAAAAACAACAACTTTGATTTTGATTTCCATGCCAAAAACTACTGATAATTAAAATGCTGGAGTGTCCAGATACGGCAACAATAACAACAACAAAACCAATAAAAACAACAACAAAAGCATAAACTTTGCTGCACATCAACAGCAACATTTGGAAAAGCTGAGAATGAAAATAAATTCTTAATAAGGATGTTTTCATCATCATTATCATCATCATCATCCTAGTTGTTGTCGCCGTCGTCATGATGGCGTCAAGGAACAACTACACCAAATACGCTTTGCTTTAGGTACCAACATCAATATTTTTGTCTAGCAGAGTAGCAGCCCACATGATTGTTTCCGGTTTCCATTTACTGACAGTATTAAAGGTTTTTGTTGAAAATTAAGCATATCTATAGTAAGGATTTAGTTATTTTTAGAAAATTTCATATAACTTAAAATTGAGTAAAATATACATACACCTATTCGACAACTCGAATAACTCGAGTTAATAAATAGCAAACATTTTTTTAATCTCAACAAATCCAGTTTATTTTATCACATTTTGCTTAAAAACGCAAGTTTTTTACTTCAAAAAAATAATTTTGAATTCATAGTTTTGGCAAAAGAAATAAATTGCTTAAAATGTTCCCTCTTTTTTTAGATCAAAACTTTCTGCAAAAGAGTTAAAATTTTGAAAAATTACTGAGCTGAGTATACGAATTTGCTACTAATTAAAGAAAGAAGATCAGCTTTTTCACAAAAGTCAAGTTTTTAAATAATTTGAGCTGAACCAGAAGTTAAAGCTTAAACTATCTTTTAAGTCGAAGCATGCTTGAATTTTATTTATTTATTTATTCATTTATTTACTAGCTGAATGCCCGGCTTAACTCTGGAGTTGATATAAATAATATTCGATTTCATTCGTCGATTTGAAAAAACTTTTCAACACTTTAGAAGGAATTTTGTGTGCATCTTTCAAACCGGTAACTTTGTCGAAATGAGCTAAATGTTGCTTCAACATCTGAAAATTATGAGAAAAAGTTAGGGATATCGTGATTTGTGTGTGCGGGCCGCCGATTGCTTGCAAAAATATATTCTCAAGTTTTATATTGTATTCGATAGATTGCACATTTTTGAAAAAAAATCTGAGCAAAAACGAATATTTGGCAATTCGCTAGGAAACTGGATAAAAATTAAATTAACATTGAAAATAGAAATTGAAATGTCAAAACAACGCCAACTTACGACGCAACTGACTTGTGCATGTGCTGATGCGTACTCAAATACCACAGAATTCGGCATCAGCTCTCCTGATTTGCCTAAACAGAAAGTGGAATATAATAAATACACATCAAGAAGATATTTATCACCCTTCGCGCTTTGCTACGCCCTACTGTATTTTGTAGTACAGCGCTCTCTGTGGTTCAAGATATAGCAAAATACATAGCGCCAAAACACTCACTGCACCCGAAAACCACCACTTATAAAAATCATACTTATCGGATGAATTGTTTTGAGTTTTTTGTGGTATTTGCACACCAGCGCCCTCTGGTTTTTCGAGATAGAATACAAAAATAACGCCAAAGCCCTTTTCATACTCGATAATCAAATCCTATATATCGATATACAAATTTTTATGTACATCGGATGAGCGGTTTTTGAGTGTTTTACGATTGATTAAGGGATTTTTACTACAGCACCATCTGGTGTTTTAAATAGAGCAAAAAAAAAAAGTCCAAGATACCCACCGTATCCGAAAACTCCTATGTAAAAATTTTCACGCAAATCGGATGTACAGCTAGAAGTTTTTCGATATTTTTAAAACATTTGTACTGCAGTGCCCTCTGGTGTTCAATATAGAACAAAATAGATAAGTCATAAAAACTACCGTACCTGAAAACTCCTAAATACAAATTTTCATGTAAATCGGCTGAATGGTTTCGGATATAAACTGCAATAACAAAATTCGTAGAACCCGATCGCAGCGCCACCTACCGGGTCCAATTGCGAATCTGAACCATCCAGGGATCCACTTAAACACACACAAAAAATTTCATCAAAATCGGTGCAGCCGTTTAGGAACACTTTAATAACATGCACACGTACAAATTTTACAACAGCGCCCTCTACTTTTCAAGACAGAGCAAAAGAGATAACGCCAAATTAGTTTCCGTGCACGAAAATCCTTTAATAAAATGTTTCATCCAAATCGGATGAGCGGCTTTCTACTTTTTTACGATTTCTTAAGAGATTTGTACTACAGCGCCCTCTGGTGTTCGATATAGTACAAAAAAGATTCAAAAAGTTCAAAACAGTCACCATATTAGAAAACCCCAATAGACCAATTTTCATGAAAATCAGATATGCAGCGCCTTCTGGTGTTCAAGATAGAACAGAGTATATAAGTCATAAAAACGCACCGTATCCGAAAACTTCTACATACAAATTTTCATGCAAATCGGATGATCGGTTTCGGAGATAAGCTAAAAAAAAAAAGAGTGCCTGGAACCCGATCGCAGCGTCCCCCTACCGGGTACTAACTTTTTTTCTGGATAAAAAGTAGCCTATACGTATACGTAGACCGGGGATATAAGGAACCTAGATGTCAAGTTTCATTTAAATCCATACAGTGGTTTTCGCGTGATGCTTTAACAGACAGACAGACAGACAGACAAAATTTTTAAAAATGCGATTTTCGGACTCAGCGTCTTTCAAAATGTCCATCGCAAAAGGAATTTCAAAAAAATATTTCATGTACAGAATTTTTTTTTACAATTTTATATATATATATATAGATATAGATATAAATAAATAACATAACCCGCAAAAAACGGGTTTTCGGACAGAACCGAGCCGATTTAGACAATTATGGAACTTGTAATAGTCACATTATTGCATTCGTAATTATGGTTTATAATTCCGCGGGGCACGCAGGATTCCAAATACTTTAGAATTTTCCATACAAATCTGACCTTGAAAAATTAACACTTTTTTCTCATATCGCCAAGTACTGAAATATTTCGATGCGAGTCAGCACGGATTCCCGTAGTACTAGGTACACGAAATTTTATTTAACCTTTTTTTTTAACCTCATACGAAAAAATTAAGAAATGCTGCATCCTAATATATTTACTCTAGGTCTATAGTTATGTGGCTAACTAACAAGCGCCATACAATCTTGTGTTAATATAATTATATTGTATATTGTGTTATATAAACTCATCAAAATTCATTTACTATAAATGTCAGAAAAAAATTGTGTAGCTCAATTTAGATTTAATGCTAAGATTTATAATGAAATTTTATGTCCCGCATGTACGTAAGTTTATTTTTTTTTTATTTCAATTGATTTGTGTTAATTACACTTTCTATATAAATATATATATATTGACATCGGTATACACAGAAAACTGTTAACACTAATGTATTTGATGTGTTCAACTTGAGTGGTCATTGATTTGATTTTATTATATCTATAAATATTTGACTTAGTTTATGCTTGAATGAAGTTTTTTTTATAGCACACAAGGCAATAATATTTTAAGATTCGCTATTAAGTGATATGACACAGTGTTTCGTTTCTATAAAAAAGTGAGCAAAAATTGATCAGTTTTAATAAAAAGAAATCCATTACTTTTTTACGAAATTGAAGGCTTTTCTTAGTATAGTTAGAATAGTCCGATTTAATTCAAATATGCACCATTTTGTTTTATAACTATCATGAGCTATCAAAAATAAATTTTTAAGATAGTTCTTCTGTTAGAAACAATAACGTGAATCAAAGTCGTGATATATTAATTAACCCTGTAGCTGCTAAGAATGTGAAAATAGACCCCACTTCCATACGATTTTTTGCTCAGCTTGAGATAACCTTTCACCTCCGTAAATAGTTGCAGTCAGTTGCAGGCAATATCAATATTTTTTTCTGAAATTTTCAGATCTTACTTTTGCATCACAAAGAAACAATCCAAAGCTATGCACCAGTCAAATATAAAAAACAAAACCAAAATAAGAGCCACACTTATATACAATACATTGGACTGAATTGAAAATAGGACGACGGATACCAATCTGAAGCATTTTTAAAAGAATATTTCTAAATGATTTTTTTTTCGACCGAACGTAGGGCTAGGAGTATTTACGTAGGGGTAGTATCTGAAAGACTGATATATCAATATTTTTGTTTCGAGGAGTTCAACTTTTTTGCTCTAAACGTCATTGGAGTCAAGCACCCCGTTCTAGTACTTACCCACCATAACCCTGTATCCACTATTCTAATGTACCATTCTAAAGTCATAAAATTAAAGGTCTCAAGAAATCATGAAACTTTTTCAAAGAAAGTATATTTGGTATCCTAGTACAACTATTTGAAAAAAATTTTTCTTTTTTTTGCCGAACATAGGATTTTTTTTTGTAAATTTTTTGCCATATATCTTCGAATTTACAATTCGATCTTTAAGAATGACATATCAATATTTTTGTCTCGGGGATTACAAATTTTTTACTCTATAGGTGATAATCAAAGATATATTATTATCTAAGATCGGACTGTAAATGCCGAAGATATGAAGAAAAACTTAAATTAAGAGATATGAAGAAAAACTTAAATACGTTCGGTCAACAAAAAAAAAAAAAAAAATAACAAAAAATTTTTTCCAAATTGTCTTTTAAAAATGCTTCAAATAAGGTGGTATGCAGCGTACTTTTTTTTTTGTTTGCCTATAAGCTGATACGGTCTTATTTATATACATACACCGAGAAAAAAGCTTATGTTAAATTGAAAAAAGACCTTGTATAATTTATAAGATGGCTTTGGCAGTTTTCTGCCACCCGAGTACTTTATCAAAACGCCTAAGTTTTACATGTTGACTTGCAAATTTTTAGTGGGTGATAAATTAATCAAGCGTTTGGTAATTTTTTTATACACTACTTTCGAAAAAAAATTTAATTTCAAAAATATAACTTTATTTCGGGTTTTGGTTTTTTTATTTTTCTTTTATTTGAACCTGCTCGCATCTCGTTCTGTGATTTGCTTGACTGAAATCGGCAACAACACAAATTTTTCTTTTATCAACACCGTTTCTTTCTTAGAAATTAATGACTTTTCGGCTTTCCTTGCTGCCTGACGTATATTATAACAAGAACATTAAATTAAATTAAATTAAATATCAAATACAAAAATTTTATCTTCGCATGCCGTTGAGATTCGAACCCAAAACAACCGATACCACTGTGTATGAAGACAGAAGGTTGCTGGCTTTACAAGTACGCCTGCCGCAAGGCTTAAGTACTTGGGTCGTCCAGACCTAGGGTAATAGTTCATGAAACAGACAACCAGAACTTATGTGTTGTACCACAACACGGACCCGATTATGTTTTAAGCTAGTAAAACATATGGGGCATCCGTTGCCATACGCAACCCGAACATGGAAGCTGTTTCACAAACACAAAGCATCACCCAGTGCCCTGCTGATTAGGAGCATTATGCAATAAATTACATACTGCCCGCAGTACCAGTTTAGATTTCAGTAGTGACGTACTTACAATCCATCTACTGATGAAGACGAGACCTATCCAATCTCTTCCATATTAAGACAGATATGCCAGCCCGGTCGTACCACTGCGCGACCCCGCCGGTCAATCAATACCTGTGTAGCATTCATACAACCACAACCAGTACGAGGCTCCCCGAAGGGTCAGCCCACTACAGTCATCTGGGCAACTCGATCCCGTCAATGAGGATCTACAACATTCCCGCAAAAAGACCAAAAATACACAAATGCAAATATGAAAAAGTGCATTCTTATGCATGACCGTGCTCAATGAGCACTTAAAGTGCTCTTTTAATAATTCCCAGCTGTCGGCTCAATTGCAAGCTATTGCACATGTCTGGTACCTACTTTGGAGGACCTTTGCAAATGCCTCTCTTACTCTGGCATTCCGGATTTCAACATCCAGACAGAGTATAGGCCATAGTTTGAGAACCCAAGTTTTACAACCATTTCTACACTTCCCTCAGTGACTGCCATGCCAGTTTGAGGGTGCGAGTCAAAACGGCGACAAGCAAACCACTAGGAAAGCCAGAGCTTCGACACTTTTATGCACGCATGCCAAAACACTCAACATCCAATTTATCCAGCCGATTTAAGGTCTCATTGCGGTGGATAGATAGGGTCTACCCCATTTGACGGGTTAAGACTGTCCCCGTACTAACAAGTTTTAAGGTCAATTGCGATACCTTCGCAGGCTTGTTTCATATCGTTATGCCGAATATGACCTGCTACCAAGATGGGCGCCACCCCGAGCTCTTGGTTGGCCCTATCAGTTTTTACGTTTGTAGGACGTATCCTACAAACAACCATCCTCCTTTATCCTGGCTGTGGACAGGCAGGCGCAACTAAGTTGCTAACTTGGCGGAGTTTGTGTATGAAGACACTACGCTTTGAGCCTTTTGAGACAAACTCCTTCGTTACGTTGAGTGATTTATTCAATATTAATTACAACTGAAACTATGCTGCAGCTATCAACAGAATACTGCGATATACTGTATGTGTTCACATCTGTGAATCAAATATTTTTTTTTGGCAGGGTATCGAAGTATGTGCTTTCAAAGCAATGTATTAAACAATAAATTGCGTAGGTGAATTAACGTAGGTGAATTAACTGCAGTTATGTCAGCAAACAGTAGCAAGGCTGCTTGGATCAGTTGGTAGAACGATGGACTGGTATCAAAAGTTCCAGGTTCGATTCCTCACGGCGGGCAATGACTTTTTTTTTCTTTTTGTTGATGAAATGTAATAAAATTTAATGGTGTAAATATTAACAAGTGTTTTTTAATTTGCTTTATGTTATTTATGAATTTAAAAGTGGTTTTATTACAAAAAAAAAACATGAAATTATCAAATCTATTCTTCTCTCGTGTGTCTAATGCCGCAGCTGTGTTTTTTTTCCAGAAAATAGCTCAATACTATGCTTAAGCCATCCATGCTAGTTGCTTTTTAATTATATATTTTTGGCTTTTGAGCTTAGGTGAACCAAATATTTTTTTTTGGCGTATGTGCTTTCAAAGCAAAGTATTAAACAATAAAATGCTTAGATGAATAAGCATAAGTTTATAATTTCCATACAATTCCCTTTGCCCAAGCTGACTTAGATGATTTATCTATTCTTTTTCTCTCGGTGTAGATACAAGTAAGAACCTGTTTATTGAAATTAATTAAACATTTCTCAATAATAAGAACGTGACTAAAAATACAGATAAGAATTTGGAACCAACTTTAGATTTTAACCCTCCATGTGCACACATAATTTTTGTGACGCACAAGTCATACTGGGGTCTAGTAGACCCCAATGGATATGAGCTGATTTCGGAAAGCTTTCAGTGGTTAAAATTTAATTTCAACAACTGAACTGTTTTTGAACTTTGTTTTATCAAAAAATACATACAAAAAACAAGTCGATTTTTTTTTGTAAATAATTTTATAGTATTTATTTATTGCAATAACGAAAAGAAGAAAGAAGAAGAAAACAATGTTGGGGTTTAGTGGACCCTAGTGTGCACACGGAGGGTTAATAAAATTTTATGAAAAGAATTTAGCACGCTATTTTGTATAGGAATTGATTTCCGAATGTTCAGAATTCAACCCTATCTATGTAATTCAACACATATTAATATGACTCAGTCATTGATGCTATAAAATAAAAATCTTATAACGGTTTTTGAGCGAATTACACTTTATTAGTTGATATAAAAAAACGAAGGGTCTGCTTATCGCCATATCTAAGGCATGCCAATAGCCAGGCGAAAACAACAACAGCAGCTATTTACACAGTTAGCGTTAATCCAGCAGCAATTTCAGTTTAGCACATTTCATAAACATTATTTAACGTAACGTGACGTAATTCTGCTATCACGTTGTCGGCATGTGACAATGTTTTTGGCGCAGCATGTGTTAAATTGGCAAATTTACGCGTATGTGTTGCATGACGAAAAGGATCATAGTTGCTACAAAAAAAAAAAAAGAGAGAATCCTGTATGTCTGCCTGCCAGCCTGCTGGCGTGTCTTCTTCAACTGCGCCGCAAAACTGACAGCATAAATTAAAATTGACGCCATTTTTTCGAGAATGCTTTTTTCATATTTCATGTGTGTTTTTTGTGCTACTCAGCACTTAAATGTTGCTTGTAGAACATGTGCACAAGCTTAAATAAACAACTTAAATAAAGAACGCACATAACAATAACGTAACGTTAACATAAGCATCAAATGTGAACAAGGCATCGAGCTTAAAGCTGCTGCTGCTGCTGCTCGTCACTCACTCTTAACGCTGCATCCTTAAGCAGCAAAGAAGTTTTATTTTAACTTTGAGTGTATGGTGTGTGTGTGTGTGTGTGTTTGGATGGGTGTTTGTAAAAGGTAGGCAGGGAGATTATTTTTGCCGGGGACAAAATTCTAAAAGTTTTCTCGTACAACAGCAGCACTGCCACATATATATCTTGACATAAATCGCTAAAATTAAAGCATACAAATAGTAAAATGGAAGAAGGAAAAAAAGAAGAATTAGCAAGTGGTTCTGCAGCAGTCAATGAACACTGGCAGCACTGGCAGAAAAGCAGCGGGTAAAAAAAGAATGCACTTAAAAAATGTTAAAAAGTAGGATTTTGTAAATTTGAAAAAAGTAGCATAAAGTTAAGATGAAGCGGCTTGTAAATAGATGCTCTAGGGAATGTTATGTCGGCAGGTAACGCAGGTAAAGGAAACTTTTGTGATAGCATCGTTACAGCAACTCATGTAGCTGTGCAGATGACATCAAACAGAGAGAGAGACAAAAAGACAGACAGACAGGCAGATAGATCCGCAAATGATTTTGTAGTATGTTTATTAAAAAAAAAAATAACATGCCTGCCTTCTTCATTGTTAACGTCAAGGTTTTACTTTCAACCAAACAACTTTGGCAAGAGTTTTTTAATTAAATTTAACTTTGACAGCTTTTACAGTTAGTAAGAAGCCAAACAAAAAATTAAAAACAAAAATAAAAAAAAACTAATAAAAATTTGCCATCTACATAAAAGATGGCGGTATAGGTAACATGCGTGACAGCATGTGTGTGTGTGTGTGTGTGTGTGTGTGTGTGTGAGTGTGTCAACATCTTTGCTGTTTGTGCAAAATACAAAAAGCTATTCAAGCTATTTATATGAAGCTTCAGAAGCTCATTATTTTAAGCCTAAACATTAAAGTGAAGCTTTATGATATGTAGCGTAAAAGTTACCTAATACATTGTTCTGTACCTGCTTAAAGAATATCATATTGAGAGCATGATTGTAAAAAAACATGTATTTTTTTAGGGAATATTCGTGAGAGTAAAAAAACTAACACGAAAGTGTTAAGCCAAAAATATATAAATTTAAGATAAAATAGTTCAGTAACATATAACAGAAAGGGTTGATGAATAGTAAATGATATACTTAAGCTGATTTTCTTTGTAACGGTTGTGACACTAAATCATTCTTTACTTCCCGGATGAAATATTTATTTTTAATATTGCAAGTTATCATAAAGAGTTCAATTAAAACATGTGTTTAAATACTATGTTTTCGTTTAAAGATTTTTTGACCAATTTTCAAGAAAGTCAAAGAATGTAACGGATGTGACATTGACATAAAAACTATGCTCTGAGGATTCTAAGTTTAACGCAGGGGGAAAAACATTTGTTAGATTTTTATAAAACAAAACGAAAATGTTTATTATTACTTAAAAACTAGTAAGAGATGGAGCTTCGGCAGGGAACCGAAGCTAAAATATTCCCCCGCGGTGGTATTGAAGAATATCAAATCTCATGTGCAAAATTTCAAGACATTTCTTAAATTTTTGTGGGTTTTTAAGAGATTTTAGTTTAAAATAAAGCCACTTTATATAAAAAGTAGGCGTGGTTTTCATCGGATTTTGTCAAATATCATAGTAATGGTCTACATTAAATATCAAAGCCTACACCGAGAAAAAAGCTTATGTTGAATTGAAAAAAACCCTAGTATAATTTATAAGATGGCTTAGGCAGTTTTTATCCACCCAAGTACTTTATCAAAACGCCTAAGTTTTGCATGTTGATTTGCCAATTTTTATTGGGTGATAAATTAAACAAGTATTTGGTTATTTAATACACACCACATTAAAAAAAAAATTGATTTTTAAAAATATAAGTTTTTTTCGGGTTTTAAGAAAAAGCGAGATTTCTTTCTTTTTGTTTTTTTTTATCAACACCGATTTTTTCTTAGAAATTAATGACTTCCCGGCTTTTTTTGCTGATTGACGTCTATTGTAACAAGAACATTAAATTAAATTAAAATAAATATCAAATACAAAAATTTTACCTTCGCATGCCGTTGAGATTCGAACCCACAACCAACCGATACCACTGTATGTGAAGTCACTACACTACGCATTGTGCCAAACTCCTTCGTTACGCGGAGTGATTTATTCAATATTAATTAGAACTGAAGCTATGCTGCAGCTATCAACAGAATACTGCGACATACTGCATCTGTTAATATCTGTGAATCAAATATTTTTTTTTGTATTAAACAATATTTTGTATTAAACAATAAATTGCTTAGGTGAATTAACGTAGCTGCAAGTATGTCAGCAAACAGTAGCAAGGCTGCTTAGATCCGTTGGTAGAGTGATGGACTGGCACCAAAAGTTCCAGGTTCGATTCCACACGGCGGGCAAAGGCTTTTTTTTTTCTTTTTTTCTTTTCTTTTTGTTGATGAAATGTAATAAAATTTACTGGTGTGAATATTAACGTGTGTTTTTTAATTTACTTTATGTTAGTTTTGAATTTAAAAGTGGTTTTATTAAAAAAAAAAAACATTAAATTATCAAATCTATCCTTCTCTCGTGTGTCTAATGACGCAGCTGTGCTTTTTTTTTTCAGGAAAATAGCTCAAAACTATGCTTAAGCTATCCATGCTAGTTGTTTTTAATTTTGTATTTTTGGTTTTTGGGCTTAGGTGAATCAAATATTTTTTTTTTTGGCAAGGTATCGAAGTATGTGCTTTCAAAGCGATGTATTAAACAGTAAATCGCTTAGGTGAATAAGCATAAGTTTATAATTCCCATACAATTCTCTTCACCTAAGCCGACTTAGCTGATTTACCTATTGCTTTTTTCTCGGGGTATGTGGAAAATTTCAAAACCTTTCTTTAATTTGTACAGATTTTTAAGAGATTTACGGTATTAAGCCACTTTGTATCAGAGACAGTCGTGGTTTTCATCCGATAAGAAAAAATTAGAACGTTTTTGTATTCTAAGGAAAACTTCGTGCATAACCGAAATATTCTTTATGCAAGAGTGAGTTGAAATCGAAACGAAACGAATCGTTTGTTTTTTAAGAAGATTTTTATATTTTCTATTATCTTAAAAATTAAAATATAAAATTAAAAAATGTTTTTGATACGATATGATTTCGTAGCATATGTTTTAAACAAAAAATTTCAAAGAACACAATTTTTCTTCTTTAACATGTAATAAATAACCAGTAATAAATAGTAGAGTAATAAATAACTCACCATTTTTAATAAATTTAATTGAGGATTAGTTGTGCTTACCTGAAAAAAGAGAAGAAAATGATTTAAATTTATATAAAAAAAGATATCGTAAGAAGTTCGTTATTATTAAAAATAATATCTCCTCCTAACTGACCAACCACATGACTGGGCTATAGAAAATATGCCACGAATTGGCAAAGTAAATGATTTAAAGATAGTCCATTTTTAAATTGACAGCTATTTGAGCCATAAGCAAACAACAAAATATGATTTATTGCATGATTGATGTTGGCGAAAAACTAAGTTTTTGATATGTATCCGAAAATAAATAGAAACTTTTTTTTGATATAGGAAAACATGCGAATAAAGCATAAAATTAAGCAATATATTATTATTGCGTTATGCATGGAAAGTAACTAATCAATTCTTAGTTTTGCTTCTTAGATTTCGTCAGCAACTAAAACACATTTAGTAAAGTAAAGCGTACCAAATTCATGGTCGCACGTTCGTATCGTACATTCGCTGAAGTATTATTTTGCTCTTACTTATTTATTTTTTTTCCTTGTGTAATAGGTAATGTTGCACAGGGCAAGATGTTTCATGAGGGAATTGTTATTTTTCAAGAAATGATTTCAATGACCATTACTGGTGGAATTATTACAATTTTTTTTCTACATTGCTTATGCATACTTATGTGTTTCTAGATTTTGACGCAAAACTACGTTTAACAGTGCGGTTTGTATGGTAGTCTTATTTGCAAATTTTTTTCTAGCACATGCAACGTTTTTGGTCACTTTTTGGAGTGTTCGTACGGCCTTTAATATTCATCGTACAAAGATAAAATATATGCCTAAATATCAGTTACATGACGTATAAAACGAATATATAACAATGGATATTGTCACTTTTTTAATAAAATCACAAAATAGCAAGTTAAGTAAAAAATACTTAAGAGTAGCTGCTTATGTTGTTGTTATGGTTGTTGGTTTGGTTCGTGCCAAAATCACGAACACAATATCGCAAAACTTTTTTTTTTTTTTTAAAATACTTACTACTCGATTAAAGAGCTCAAAATTCTACATCACTACTGTTAATTTCAATGTCATATGTTGTTTAGTTTTTCTGCTGCATAGCCTAAAAGTGGACAAATTTTTCGTTTATTTCGCGAACACTTAAACAAAATTAAAATTCAGCATAATTGAATGCTAAAAATTTTTATTCCATGTCAAATGTGATCTTTTTATTATGAAACCTTCAATTTCAGGTATTGAGACGTTATTTAAAAAAAATAAGTTGACAATTATTGTGTAGAAATATTTAAATAAAATATTTTTATATATGTCAAAACTTGAACTACTTTTGAAATATTTGTGGAGTTTTAAATACGAATTCAGTAACATCAAGTAGACATGAAAATTTTGTATTAAATTAGAATATCTGAGCTTCCAAATTTAGCAATAAAAAGTTGCGCGTTTATGCGTGAATCAGTTTTATTACATAAATTGTAAAAATAGTCACCATTTTTTTTATGTAATAGTATTTCAAATAAATCGATCACTATCTAATATTTTAATGCATTTTGTTTGAAAAAAACTAGAAAGAAATGATGTTCGACTGGCTCGAAGTTTTGAAGGTTTTTTTACATTGATGACGTCACTTTATATTTACGAAGGCGAGGTTTTCTTACAAATTCTTCAAATTTCAAATTCAAAATACATTTTAATTACTGAAGTTCTTTACATTATGCAATGAAGTAATTTCTAAAGGAATTTATTAAAGTTTTACTCTTTAGATGACGTCATTTTGTATGGGAGGTGGAATCTTCATTAGATTGTGCCCAATTTCGCAATCAGAGTGCATACTAAAAATTGAAACATATGTATTTATTAGGAATTTCAAGATATATTAATTTTTTTTTAAATTTAAGACATTTTTTAAAAAATCACTTTATATGTGGGAGGTACGTGTAATTTTCTTTCAATTTGTTTGTATTTCATACTCAGAGTGCACAGAACATATCAAAGCTAATTTCTAAAATTGCAAGTCTATATATATGAAGTTTTGAATACAAAAAGAGATTTTCGATAAATATAACATATCAAAGCTCTTATACAAAATTTCAAGTCCATATATTAAGCTTTGTGGAATTTATGGAGATTTTACCGTTTTAATAAAGTAGGGTGGTTTTCATCCGATTTGGCTGAATGTCGAGCTTTGAGTTTTAAGATTCAAGTTAAAATATTGAATTTCATCACGATAGCTTCAAAATTATGACAGTAATTATGTCGACAGACGAACAAACGGTCATACCGACGGACGGACAGAAGTTTTTCTTATTTGAACCCATTTTAACTAAAAAAAGTCCAAGGTTCCCTCCGTCTTCTAGGTAAATTAATCTCCATTTTTGGCGTTTTCAACCCTCTGTGCATCGTTTCGTTTGTTGAAACGAATCGTGCTGTTGTTGTTTTTGTTTTTTTGTTGATGTTGTTTTGTAGTTGTTTTTGTTATTAATATGCACACTAGACCTTCGAGTTGCATCATTTCAAGTTGCGTCATTTTCGAGTTGCGTCGATACAATATTTTGAATTCGAGTTGCAACTTTCTATCGACGCAACTCGAAAAAAAACATTCTTCCACCAAAATTTCATGAAATTTATGAAATTTGAAGAATATTGAAGTTTTTTATTTTTTTTTTGTTTTTATTTTAGAATTATTTTGATAAAAACGTATTGTTTTTATAACTTATAATAAGATGAGATCTTTTCTTTAACTTTTATTTAAAAAATGTATATTGTATATAAAACGTCATTTGAAGTTGCGTCATTTTCAAGTTGCGTCGCGTTTTTTGGAACGCATTAACGACGCCATTCGAGGCTGTAGTGTACTCAAAACTTACATCTGACATATTTACATACATACATGTATACTAAAGTCAGATTTGTGTGGTAAATGCTAAAGTATTTGGGATCCTGCGTGCCCCCGGGAATTATAAATGATGGTTACAAATGAAATAATATGAGCTATTAAAAGTTCAAAAATGGTCAAAACCGGTTCGGTTCTGCTCAAAACCCCTGTTTTTGGGAGATTTTTATATGATATTAAAAAAAAACTAGTAAGAAATGGAGCTCTGCCAGGGTACCGAAGCTAAAATACCCCCCCGCGGCCGAATTAAAGTATATTCGAAGTCTTTAGCCACGACAGACACGATGACACTCAGTTTTATATAGTTACGAATGTTTTCCAATTTTGATGACGTCACTTTGTATGGGAGGTAGGCGTGGTTTTCATACGATTTTGCCGAATATCATAGATATCATATTATATACCAAAGCGCAGATTTCAAGACATTTCATTAACTTTTGTGGATTTCTAAGAGATTTTTGTTTAAAATAAAGCCAATTTGTATAAGGAGTAGGCGTGGTTTTCATCAGATTTTGGCAAATATTATAGAGATGATTTATATAGATTATCAAAGCTCATGTGCAAAATTTCAAGACATTTCCTTAATTTTTGTGAATTTTTAAGAGATTTAACATTTATAAAAAGGCTAATTTGTAGAGGAGGTAGGCGTGGTTTTCATCCGATTTTTTCAAATTTCATAGTCAGGATTGACATTAAAGATCAAAGCTTATGTGCAAAACTTTAAGGCATTTCCTTAGTTTTTGTGAATTTTTAAGAGACTTAACTGTAAAAATAAAGTCTTTCTGTATGTGAGGTAGGCGTGGTTTTCATCCGATTTTCATCATTTTCGAACTTAATCTTCATTTTTTTAAAAAAAGCTTTTATATTGAATTTCATCGCGATAGCTTTAAAATTACGAATGTATTCCTGTCGACAGACAGACAGGCGGACACACGGAAATCGATTGAGGAGGTGATGCTGATCAAAAATATATATACTTTTCTAAGGCTGACACGCCTCCTTATTGGCGTTACAAACGGAATGACAAAGTTAATATACCCCTTACACAGTACGGGTTGGGGTATAAATATGCATTTGGAATTTTGCAAAAAAAAACATAAGCAATTCTGATGTAAAATTTGGTGAAGAATCTGATTCGGAATATGGCATGATGGCTATGGTATGAACTTTGGTATGATGAATACGATAGGATAGCAATAGTACGATAGGTTTGGTAAGATAATATAAAACGCTGGGTATGGAATGATGGATATGGTATGAAGAGTTTAGTATGATGGTTATGATAGGATGGGTATGGTACGATGGGTTCGGCATAAAATGAAATGATGATGGGTATGGTGAGATGGGTATGCTATAATGGTATGATATTATGGGTATGGCATGGATAGGGATATGGTATAATGGATGGCGTATGGTATTATAGATCTCGTATGATGGGTATAGTATGCTTGGTATTATATGATGGGCATGATATGATAGGTATGGTATTAAGGGGTTGGTATGATGGGTATGATATGATGGGTACGGTACGATGGGTTTCGTATGATGGTATGGTATACAAGTATGGTACGATAGGTTTAGTATAATATGAAATGATGATGGGTATGAGTTGGGTATAATATGAAATTTTTGATACAATGGGCACGGCATCATAGGTATGATATGATGGTTATAATAAAATGGGTATGATATGATATGATGAGTATGGTATAACGGATGTAGTAAGATGGGTTTGGTATGAAGGTGTGATATGAAGAACATGGTATGATGTGTTTGGTGTATTGGATTTATTATGGGGGTAAATTATATATATTAATTGTTTTTAAAATGGTTTTCAAACAATATCAATCATATATGAATAACATTTCTTTAAAATTAATTTGAAAGATACACACTTATTCGATTAATTTCAATTCAAATTCACTAAATATCAACGCATATTCCCAAGTATGAAAATATGAGTTGTGCATGATTCAGAAAAAAGTTAATTTTTATAATTCAATGAATTTCTTTTTAATTCAAAATGACAAAATAATTTTCACTAAAAATGTTTGTCAAAGCGAAAATATTTTAGAAAAATGCACTAAAGTCTTCGGAAACAATATCTTATACTAAGAATAAAGACATCGATAATAGTGGCATTATACAACATAACAAAAACAAATAATATACATGTTTCTAACATCAATTCAGAGATTTTACCTACTCTTCTTTATTATCTTTGTCGACGAACGTGTCATGCAGTTTGCGTGACAAACTTAGGCAGTTTATAATTACTGCAACAACAAACATAAAGTCTAAAACATCTACCTAAGCCGAAAATAGTTACAAAAACGACAATAGATGCCGTTGTTATTGTCGATAATGTCACCAACGTCATGCATTGTCGTCACACGATTTTAGTCAAGCAAACAGCCAGCCAACGAACCAGCCAGTCAGTAATCAAACAAAGCCTGGGTATCAATTTTGAATTTTTGTCACGTTTGACATAATATTCGAGATGAATTTCGCACAAAGTGAATTATTTTACGTAATTCTGATGACATGACGGAGATTTTTCATTTGTTGTTTTTGTTGTAATTGTTGCTGGATTCTTTAGTGTTTTCACACCAATTCTTTTGACGCTTTGAATTTGAAGCCCCAACCATAGCTCAAAAACAAACTACGGGTAGATAAAATAGGAACAAGAGTAGGCACTGTCGAAGGTTGTCATTGGAAAATAACAACAACACCAACAATAGCAATAGCAAAAAGAGCACAGAAATGGTTGACAAAGTATTGCTTGAATTTGTGCACGAAAAAATGGGGGCGTTTTTAATTTAATTTTTTTTTTTTTTTTTTTTCTATCTTGAGCTCAGTTTTTAATGAATGACATGCATGCAAGGGAATTGTTTTCTTTTTTATTGTAATTTTCTAATCAAGCAGCTAAACGAATTTTGTGTCGATGAAAAATTTCCATAATACAGAAAATTAATTTTGTGAATCAACACAAAGTAAGTAGATTAAATACAATCATGGACGAATCTCGACGCCGCGAAGATATTAATAAATTATCACAAAAATAACGAGTGGAACGTTGTTTGTTATTATCACAAAAATAACAAACAAATCATGAAATTAATAAAGTACAAACACGTTATGGAACATGTCGATACATGAAAAGAAGTTGTACAGAAAAATATACTAATTATTTTTCAAGAGATGTAGATTTGAATCGTGGCGGTCATGGCTTAATGGTTAAGGTGCGTGAGATGTATGCCAAATCGTGGTAGAGCAGGATTTAAAGCCCTTCTGGCAAACAAATTTTTTTTTTTTCAATGGAAATTAATATTTATGATAGGCCATCACTTCACTACAGATAATCGAAAACTTTAGAGAATAAGAGTGGATTTATAAATGTAAATCTTCTCAAGAAATTAAATCGTTTGGAGAGGGCATAAAATTTGTAAGTGCCAGTTCTCGATAATAACACGCACACAAAAAAAAAATTGATCATAAAAAGCTCGGTCAAAACCCATTATTGGACTGCCAATGGCCAATTTTTTCATTCGTTGGTCTACAATTTAAGAGGGTGATACTGGAAAAATCGTGACTGATATAGAAGGCGATATAACAGGGTTGACAATTTTGAATGAAAAATCGTTTATAACAATTGGTTGGTTGGTTTGTTGGTTGGTTGGTTGGTTTTAAATCTTTTAAGATTTCTTTGGTTTATAGGTTCCTCACCCATAAAACTGAATGGGTGCGGCCTCCAAAATTTTGAAATAATTTATAATGCTTATGAAAGCAACCATTGCAAATATAGTCAAACTTATTTAATATATCTTAGATACAATAAAACTGTAATATACCACCACTACCTGTTTTTTATTTACCTTTATAATCAAAGTGGGAAGTACTTTTTTCAAAATTTAAACTATTTTCAAAAATTTGTAACTTTATTTCACATTCACTTTACTTTACATTACACATTACATATGTATATTTATAATGCAAGTCAACATTTTTTACAGTTGACATTAAGATACAATTTAATCTATTCAGCCTTAAATGTGGGTGACACTAATGAACCATTTAGAGACTGTGATATATTTCAGTGCATTAATGAATAACACGTGAGAAAATCTTTATAGCATTAATTTGCAAAATTTAATCACTGAGAATAGATATTAACTACTATGAGATTCAAAATGTCGCATGGGTGACATTTAATTTAACATTCAGAAAGGGAATGTAATTAATTTTGCATTTACGTTCGATAATAATTTTTTTTTTTTTTTTTTGTTATCTAAAAGTTGTTTAAATGACAAACATATTTTGTTGTGTTGACATTTAAGAGCTTAAACAGGATAAAACTTTTTAATGCTACGAATAGCAGTCTATAAAATTGTAGGCGACTTAAATTGTGTGTATGGAGAAAATTCAAAACTAGTGGGCGTCAGATTATGTAGAAAGATTAATTAAAATAGAGTAATGTGTGTGTTATAATAATGGCAGATAAAATTCAATGTGGGAATATTTATGCAAGGTTTTTATGTGGGTGACATTTTAAATTTCTTAGTTGGCAAGTGCAAAGTTTAAAGTTCAAAACAAGAAGTTAACTTAGAGTGAAAACGAAAACAAGCATAAGGTAGGTCAGGCCCTTAGTCAGGATTTTATATGGACGAGAAGGGTTTTGATAATAAAAACTTATTAGTACTAATAAAAAAAAAAAAAATTAAAAAAAAGAAATGGCCATTTCAGCCCTTGAAAGGATTTTGACCGAGCTTCTTATGATCGGTTGTGTTGTGCGTGTAGTGATAGCTTTATGCCGACTCCGAACGGCTTTCGTTCTCAAGAAGTTTTTCATGGCACTTTTTACTCTCTGAGGTTTGCTAATATCTGCAGAGAGGTGACTGCCGAACATAAAATAAATTCAATGGACAAATACCATCTGTGTCAGATGGGATTTGAGCCTGGGTTCTATCGCAACAAAAGGATATGGAACTTTTTGCGGAAAATTGACAACATTTAAAATTATTATTACCTTATTATAAATATCCTAATTATTCAGAATAAAAGTGCTCACAATAGCTAATTATAATTTTTGAAGCGAAGCTTTTTACGCCTCGTTCTGTGATTTGCTTGAATGAAATCTTAAAAACTTTCCACAGATTTATTTCGTCGAAATTGACGGTTTCTTCATTGCTTGCTTTAATTACAACAAGAAAATTTAATACTTAAATATTAAATATTAAAAAATATTTGTTGGCCCCCGTGGGGATTGAACTCGTACCCAATGATTAGCAGTTCTATACGCTATCTACCAGGCCACTAAGCTGTGTTAGAAAGATTTGTTAATTCAATGTTAAGTATAACAAAAGCCATGCTGCAGTAGATCGTCACAATCTCTCAATAGATAGAGGATTTTGTATTGGCTTTACAACAACTAACAAAAATTTGCTTCTACTTGCCGCAAGATGTCACCAGCATCGGTGTGTTTTGTTTCTTATTGATCTGAATGCACGAAGGAAAACACCGATGCTGGTGACATCTTGTATTGAATCGCTTGATATTGAAACAACAGCCTTGCGTAACAAAGGCTTGCTGGAATGGTAGATAGTGTAATGAACTCTTAATCAGTGGGTACGGGTTCGATCCCCACGGCAGGTGAAGATATATTTTTTTTATGAATTTGATAATAAATTTTTTTTTTGTTGTGATGGACGCAAGCACTGTGTGAAAGATTAAAGCGGATTACAAAAACACTGATTGGACCTTATCAGTGTGGCTTTCGACCTGGTAAGTCCACCATAGACCAGATTTTCACGCTACGACAAATCCTGGAGAAAACCCACGAAAATCAAATTGGCACACACCATCTCTTTGTCGATTTTAAAGCTGCGTTCGATAGCCCGAGAAGGGATTGCCTATACGCAACAGTGTCTGAGTTCGGTATACCTGCAAAGTTGATTAGACTTTGCAGAATGACGTTGAGCAACACACGCAGCTCCGTCAAGGTAGGAAATGACCTCTCCGAAACCTTCAATACCGAAAGAGGTTTCAGGCAAGGCGATCCACTGTCTTGCGATCTCTTTAACATCATCATGGAGGGGACCGTACGAAAGGCCGGTGTGCATCGTAATGGCACCATTTTCAACAAAGGCGTCCAGCTCCTTGCGTACGCTGATGATATTGATATTGTCGGCAGAAACAAGAAAAATGTTACCGCTGCTTTCGCCGCTATCGAAAAGGAATCAGCCAAAGTGGGTTTGACGATAAATGAGGGCAAAACAAAATATATGCTGTCTACAAACAAGGGAGCTCGGCGTTTAGACTCCCACGTTTCATCCGGCAGCTATAACTTTGAAGTAGTCAAGGAGTTCGTTTACCTTGGCACCGCTATTAATACCAAAAACGAAATCAGCCTGGAGATAAAGCGAAGAACAATAATTGCTAATAGGTGCTACTACGGGCTCAGTAAGCAACAAAGCTCCAGAGCCCTCTCTCGATCGGCAAAACTAACACTGTACAAGACGCTCGTTCTACCTGTGCTGCTTTATGGCGCTGAGGCATGGGTAGTTTCGCAAACTGACGCAGCCGCTCTGTGGGTGTTCGAGAAAAAAGTTCTTCGTAAAATCTTCGGTCCTGTTCAAGTCGGCGATGACTATCGCATCTGAATGAACCACGAGCTGTATGAGCTCTACGAAGACATTGACGTAGTTCGGCGTATAACTGTGCAGCGACTACGCTGGCTGGGTCATGTCCATCGTATGGACGACGAAGCTCCAGCGAAAAAGGTGCTTGAGGCGAGGGTCGCTGGTCAACGACGACGAGGGAGACCATGCCTCCGATGGATGGACCAGGCTGAGGAAGCCCTAACCGCACTTGGTGTATCCGATTGGAGAAGGCGCGCGCAAAGCAGAGGCGCCTGGCGAGAGCTGATGAGGTCGGTTGAAACCCGGACACGGGTTGTTACGACCACCTAAGTAAGTAAGTAAGATGGACGCAAGCAAAAAATAAACATCAATTCTAATATAAGAAAACAGTGGTTATACCGCCACGAAATGTAATTAAATTTGCTAGTGTGAATATTAACATGTGTTATTTTAATTACTTTATATTTAATTAGATTTTTGAATTAAAAAGTTAATTTATTAAAAAGAAAAACTTCAAAAAAGCTTCGCTTCTCTCGTCTGTCAAACGACGCACCTCTGTGTTTAGATAGATTAATTATTGAGAAAAATATCATAATCTTTATATTTGCTTATATAATTTTTTTTTTGCCAAATTATCCCGATTGAGAAACTATTTGACAAACATAAAATAAAAACAAAAAAAAAAAGGAACCCAAAAATTAGTCCGTTATATAGAAATTCAGTTATACCGAAATAAAATATAAATAATATAATATCCTGTATTCTTGAAATGAATTCTTAAGGGGGGGAATTTCCTTATTAATAAGATTTTTTATAGGGAAGATCGACTTTATATTATATTTAAATAAAAGTATTAGCAGTTTTCCTATTTAGTAAATATTTAGTAAATGTTTTTTTGTTTTAGTAAAAAAGACTAAATGAGGCAAGGAGAGGCGGAATATATTAAATTTGTTTTTAATTACTTAATGACATAATTACCTAATTACCTAATAACCCAATTGAATTGCAATGGAAATTTAAGTAACGTAACGCCAGTAACGTCACGTCAGATGACTAAGCCTAATAACAAAAAAATGGGAAAAGATTTTTAAATTTGATTACTTGGAAAATAAACTCATATTATTTCAAAACCTTAAAAAAAAGGTTTTAAACAAAAGGTCTTGCCCAATTTGCAAATTTTTCAATCCAAGTCGAAACTACTTTGTAACGTCAAGCCAGAGCATAGTTTTGCTTATATCTTTAAGTTCTTAAGATCGATTGTTGTAATTCTTTTACTTAATAAAGTGCTACTTAATTACAAATCAAATATAAAAAAAACTTTTTTAAAAATTGTACTTTTTCATTAGTTTTAAATATTTTTTCGTATAAATCGTACATAACGCCAGTTTGGAAATGCCCATATATTGAAATGATTGATATATAAATGATATGAATGATGAAGATTTGCATGATTTTTACTATAAGTAATTTGAAAATAAAAAACCAACAGTGATAGCTCAAACACAGCTATTTCATGAAGTTGTACATAGCTATAAGTTTCCACTTCGGTCGGTAGTCCCCGCCACTTTTTTGTTTTGTCCTAACGACAGATATTGGGATATTATTTTCCATACAAAAAAATTGTCAGTCAAGTGAACAAGTAATAAGAATAAGGATTATTTGCTTTTCAAACTTCAATTATATCCAAATTAATGTTTATTAATTAAGAACTGTTGAAAAGTAAGCTTCTCAAAAATAAGTGGAAAGATAAATTTTTAAACTAATTTTAAAGATATCAAACGTCCCAGGCCAGAATCTGATACCATAAATATGCCCTTATTTCGACATAATTGCCTGAATAATATTTAATAGTTGCTAATAACAGCAAAATTAAAACATATTGCAGCTTTTTGCAAGCAAACGAAAATCTCAAAAATAGTTATTGCACCCACACTCATTTACTCCTACCCCCCCCCACCGCCACCAACCTTAAGTGTTGAATACAAGTGCTTTTCTGCTGCCTGGTAAAGATGTTGAACGTAACAGAAACTAAAATTAAACATGCACACACATTAGAAATACTAAAAATGTATGAGTGGCTGGGTGTCTGTGTGTGGTAGTACGTGCGTGATTCTATTGCATTTTAAGGGTTGCCACAAAGTTCATTTCTGTCGTTTACACTGAACACAAATATTAGTGTCAAAATCACTGAATGGAATTCCTGGAATTCATTGAAATTCATTTATTTTTCAATAAATAATTGGCTCAAAGAACAAATTCTTTAGGTTTCATCTATTTTTTATGCACTGTTCATTGTTTGGAAGGCTATTCTTTCATTGAAATGTATCTCTGATTTTTGTTGTTGCTTCAAAAATTCCAAAGAACTCATTCTTTAGATTAATGCACAAATTATTGAGTTTAGTGTACAAATAAATAATTAACAAGCAATACATTGATTTCAATATATAATATACTAGCAGGACACAGTGGTCCACGGCTTCGCCAGGAACGTTTTTTTTCATCAATTAAGAGCGGTAACACGGTTTTTTTTTTAACTTCAACAAAAACTTTTAAGCGCCGTTCAAACGATCACCGTGTGACATCAGTCTTTAAGACAATGCATGTTAAACGAAAAAAAAATTGTTTTCTTTTCTTTTGTTTTGCTCAGCACTGCATTTGTATGTATCTCTCTTTTCGCCTTGAGCTTGGCTCAACTGTTTTTATGTTCTGCTGTGCTGGCTGAGCGGAAAAAGAGAAGAGTAGAGAACAACATGGGGTTTATCGAAATTCTCGCAACACAAGCACATGAAAAGAAAACGATCAAGCAATTCTTGGCATCGGGGAGGATTTCTTTAAAAACTTAACACTGCAATTAAACATAACTTTTTCTAAAATTTCGTCACAACAATACCTCTATGCTGTGCTGTAGCACAAATATGACAATTTAAAACTATATAAAAAAACTACCCAGTACTTTTGGAGTTTACCTGGAAACAAAATTTTCCACTTCTATTTCAGTGAATAGTATAGTGAATAGTATAGAAATATAGATAGTATAGAAGTACAGATTGATTCCAATGTGCAATACAATCATTATAAAATACATTACATTCATTTCGATGCACACTGATTTTAATGTACAATACATTGCTTTAAATAAAAAAATCTTTATTTGTTCTTACATCCTCAGCACGCCATCTTTTAAAAAAAATTAAAAAAATATGAATGTTGATTTGAAAAACACTGATGTTTCGGGGGGTTGGTTTTGCCAAATGCTGTGTAAAGGTATCATTAACGTTTCGGATAGGGAAAAAGTAAGCAATTTTCTAAAGTTAATAATTAATGTTAATTATCTTTATTAACATATTCTCTAAGGCAATCTACCAAAAAATCTAAAAAAATTAAAAAAAATTAGTTAGCAAAGGTCCAAAAATGTATATGGTTAAAATTAAAGAACCTTTTACTTTAATTCAACGTGGCAGTTATTTGAGGCAATGAATTGATAACTTCATTCAATGAAAAAGTCTTTTAATTTAAGAACTTTCCATTTTAATTCAATATAAAAGTTCTTTGAAATAATGAAATTTATTCCTTAGACCAAAATATTCCTTGATAAACTTCCTGATAAGCTCGTTGAGCTCTTTTTATTGGTTCACTGAATCTGTTCTTTAAAATTAAGAGCAATTTGCTTGATTAAAAGAAACGTATCTTTGGTTGTAGAAAAAGTTCATATATCGCACTCTATCTACAAAACAGGCACAACTCAAAATTTACAAATTTTTAGTTTTTAATGTTAAACTATTCGTAATGATTACCTCTATCAACTATCAAAAGTGTTCACTCATCTTCTCACTCTTTAATTAAAAAAAAAAACAAAATCTCTTTGTCTGTTTTGTATGGAGTCCCTTAAAAAAATTTTTTTTGTTTTTTACCTCTCCCGAAAATTTTAAAATTTCGAGTTGTGTCTCTTTTGTAGATGGTGTGCGATATGTAAGTCAATGAATATTTTTCATTGTTACAATGAATAGTATTTTAATTTTAGTAAACAGTTAAATAGCGTAAGAACTCTTTCTTAAACTTAAGTACAGAGATTCCTTGAACCAAAGAACGCGTACATTTGAACAATTTTAACAAACGATTCATTAAAACAAATAACGTTTTCTTTGATTTTATGCACGTTTTTGGTTCAGTGTTTGAAAATGGTTTTTAGCACCCTGCTTACACTCCCCCAACAGCGCATGCCGCACATCATCATTAAAAATTTTCTACTTAATGAAAATGTGTGAAACGAGAGCGCATCGCCGGAATAATAGTAATAGTTATAATAAGAATAAGAGGAATAAAACGTACAAGATAGAAAACAAGAAGAAGTAGCAGCACAAGTACAGGAAGAAAAACATAATAAGTGGCGGATGCAGCACTAGAGAAAAAAAACAGGACGACATGACGACAGGATGCATTATAATTGCGAACATCAGCGGCGGCATATTAAATAATATTTTTCCAAACGTTTTCGAGTGTCAGTGTGAGTGAGTGTCAGTGTGTTTGTAAATGTTATCAAAACCGTTGTCATTGAGTTTCTCTGCTACAGTTTAGACACTTTAAAGGTTGTTGTGGTCTTGAAGGTGGTGATGGTGATTGCGGGCGCTGCTAGAAAACTGTCTGTTAGTAGCGAATGTGAAATACATGGTTGTGTGTTTGTCTGTGCCAGAAACTATAAGTAGTCCAAAAATTGTCTGAAGCTCTGCTGTTAGTGCTTCTTTTTTATTTTTTTTTTCATTCTTGTCTATTTTTGCGACAAAGTTTGCAAGATGTTCCTTCTTTTTTTTTTTCTTCCGAAACTTTCACAACGAAGTATAGCATTCTGGGTGCAATAAACTTGCAAGCGTTGCCATCACGCTTTGCGAACAAGCAGTATATATCGTGTCTTCTACAGTATATGCTAGTTTTGTTACTTTTTTAGGTTTTCTAGCTTCATCAACACTTAGTAGTGAAAAAAAATTTATTTTAAACATTGTAAGCTTTGTTGTTATTACAATTTAATTTGTAACGACCAAAATGTCAGATAGGAAAATTTTTAATACAATATTAACAAAAAAAAAAAAAAAGAGTTAAACATAACAATTATAAAAATAATAAACAACAAAAAGAAAACACCATTTCCTTATCCATGCAGCTATATCTGTCGCATAAATGATAAACTCACTGTCATTACAACTGCTTTTTGTAACGATTTTTTTTTATATAAATAACCGTTTAAAATATATTAATAAAAGTTCGCAGGAACTTCGCATATAGTTAACTCAGGATTGATTCTATTATTAGATTAAATATAATAAATAAAATCCGTTTGTTGTTAAATTTCACGGTAAATGCACAATATAATGAATGACACATTTACCTGATGCACCCTACAATAATGTAGAACAACATAAGAACAAAAGAAGTCAGGCACACATGCAATCAATTTTTTTAGTAAGCAAAAAATGTTATTGAAAACAAGTTTTATTTAATTTTTTGTTTTAAGCTATTAAAGTTAACTTTTAAAAACAACAATAACAAACATTATGCATTTAATTTCTTTATGACCTCCTTTAAAAAGGGGAATCACGCACTTAATTACAAAACAAACAAATAACAATATATTTTGAATATATATATTATTCAGAATACATTTTGAAAAAATTAATGAAGATAAAAGTTTTGGAACTATGTTTTATTTTAGGATGAGAGTATGACAGAAAATATACTATACATATTTCGACCGGATGGGCAATCTTATGTACGGAGAAAGCCTAATGAAGAGCTAAAGGAGAAGAACTTGCGCCCAACCAATAAATATGGTGAAGGATCTGAAATGGTCTGGGCTGCATGTCCGTCGCTGGGCCCAGAAAGCTATAATTTATAGAGCGCATTAAGGATTAAGCAGTTTATAACCATTTTAAAAGAAAATTCGGTCCAAGGTGCTGAGAAGTTTGGGAAAAAAGCCAGTTGTCACTTTTATCAAGATAACGACCCGAAGTACAAGGCACTTAATGAGCTTACTTACTTACTTAGGTGGCCGTAACAACTCCTGTCCAGATTTCGGCCGACTTCATCAGCTCTCGCCAGGCGCCCCTGCTTTGCGCGCGCCTTCTCCAACCGGATATACCAAGTGTGGTTAGGGCTTCCTCAGCTTGGTCCATCCATCGGAGGCATGGTCTCCCTCGTCGTCGTTGACTAGCGACCCTCGCCTCGAGCACCTTTTTCGCTGGAGCTTCGTCGTCCATACGATGGACATGACCCAGCCAGCGTAGTCGCTGCACAGTTATACGCCAAGCTACATCAATGTCATCGTAGAGCTCATACAGCTCGTGGTTCATTCAGATGCGATAATCATCGCCGACTTGAACAGGACCGAAGATTTTACGAAGAACTTTTTTCTCGAACACCCACAGAGCGGCTGCGTCAGTTTGCGAAACTACCCATGCCTCAGCGCCATAAAGCAGCACAGGTAGAACGAGCGTCTTGTAGAGTGTTAGTTTTGTCGATCGAGAGAGGGCTCTGGAACTTAGTTGCTTACTGAGCCCGTAGTAGCACCTATTAGCAATTATTGTTCTTCGCTTTATCTCCAGGCTGATTTCGTTGTTGGTATTAATGGCGATGCCAAGGTATACAAACTCCTTGACTACTTCAAAGTTAAAGCTGCCGGATGAAACGTGGAAGTCTAAACGCCGCGCTCCCTTCTTTGTAGACAGCATATACTTTGTTTTACCCTCATTTATCGTCAAACCCACTTTGGCTGATTCCTTTTCGATAGCGGCGAAAGCAGCGGTAACATCTCTCTTGGTTCTGCCAACAATATCCATATCATCAGCGTACGCAAGGAGCTGGACACCTTTATAGAAAATGGTGCCATTACGATGCACACCGGCCTTTCGTACGATCCCCTCCATGATGATGTTGAAGAGATCGCAAGACAGTGGATCGCCTTGCCTGAAACCTCTTTCGGTATTGAAGGTTTCGGAAAGGTCACTTTCTACCTTGACGGAGCTGCGTGTGTTGCTCAACGTCATTCTGCAAAGTCGAATCAACTTTGCAGGTATACCGAACTCAGACATTGTTGCGTATAGGCAATCCTTTCTCGGGCTATCAAACGCAGCTTTAAAATCGACAAAGAGATGGTGTGTGTCATTTTGATTTTCGTGGGTTTTCTCCAGGATTTGTCTTAGCGTGAAAATCTGGTCTATGGTGGACTTTCCAGGTCGAAAGCCACACTGATAAGGTCCAATCAGTGTTTTTGTAATCGGCTTTAGTCTTTCACACAGTACACTTGAGAGAATATTATATGCGATGGAAATAAGACTGATACCTCTATATCTGGCGCAGATTGTTGGGTCTCCTTTCTTACGTATAGGGCACAGTACGCTGTGGTTCCAATCGTCGGGCATGCTTTGTGCTACACATATTTTGCTGATGAGCTGATGCATGCGCCTTATCAATTCGACGCCAGTTTTAAACAATTCGGCTGACAGGACGTCAGCAACCGCTGCTTTATTGTTTTTGAGTCGTTGGATAGCAACTCGGATCTCTTCATGGCTAGGTGGTGATACTTAAACTAGGTCATCGTTGATTGGTGGAACTGAACTGCGCTCTACATGGGCGGCATTGGTGGAATTATTTTTTTTTTTATAATTTTTCGGTTCCTGTACGAAAGGTTTTTATAGATTTTTAAGCCTGATCCATTGAAATTAAATGGGCCTTAATAAATGGACATCGGATTTTTTTTTTTTTTTTTTGTTAATTTTTGTTTCCAATCCAATAATTGTTTTTGAACAATTTTTCCAAAAATGTTTAGACTTTTTTTAGTTTTTGTTGGGTAAAACTTTGTTTTTAGTTTTGAGTCATTTTTTATTCAGTTTTGGTTCATTTTTCATTTGACTGATTTTTCTTTTTATATTTTTGCGAATATTCTTATGCCCGAAGATCTGACGCACGAAAAAAAAAAATGGCTAAATGCCCGAAATTTTCCATACAAAATCGGAGATTAGTTCCTAGGGAAAAATGCCCTAAAAACAAGCACTTTCGCCAAATAAAAATAAAATTTTGGTTTACCAATAAGTTAAGAAATTTTAAGCTCGTTATGATAAAATAGTTTACCCTTGTACGGAAGGTAAAAAACAACATTCTGTAAAAGGGCATTTGCCCATTTTATCTTAAAAAAAGAACACCATTTGGACCTTATTTGGACATAATGTCCATGGCCTCCTTGTTCATGAAATAACCTCAAAATTAAATAGAAAAAATGAAATCTTTGCAGATCAATGTATTCTTTTATATTTTGATAATTTTACATTGAGTCTGAATCACGGAAAATATGCCCAAAAAAAAATTTGGGTATACAGCCCGAAAAACTGCTGAAGATATTGGGCGTAGTTTCCATTTTCTTTCGAGCTTTATTTCCAAAGCATTCGGTCGTATTTTCCTTTTTTCGGACTGGATTGCCATTTCGAATTCGAGCGTATATATTTTTCAAAATTCAATGTTTTAAAAATTTCGGGCTATTTAGCAATTTTGTTTTTTTCGGGCGTCAGTTTTGGGAGCCTTTGAAACTCCTTCACAATCACCCGAATATTAACGTAAATGAACATTTGTGAGCTAGCTTCGAAAATCAGTTGAAACCAATTAGAAAAAAGGGCTTAGACACTGCGCTTAACCCTAGAAGTGGCAAGTGGGTCTGGCCAGACCCAATTTGTCTTTAGAGCAGAATATCTTTTTTTTCCAAGTCAAATCAACAGGTGGCAGCTCAAATGAATACTATAACCCTTTAATTCTGAATCCAAGGAAGTCTTTTGGATCAATTTGGATGGTTTTTTAGTAAACATTTTTAATTTTTAGTTTAAAAATGCTATGTTTGCCTACTGTAGTGTGGATGGGACTACTTCAGTATATACCTATGAACTTTTACATTTTTTAATATGTTAAAAAATTTTACTCAAAAACATTCTTACAAACAAACTTTTTAATGACAAATCTTGATTTCTTGTGGCGATCAGCACAATGTCGTTTTTTAATATAAATCTGCGGAAGCTGTGTCGGTTTCAATTGCAGCTTAAGGGGGTCCTCTGGTAATCCGAAAAATTTTCTATTGCTCAGATACTCAAAAACATTTTCCCAAAAGGATTTTTCAAAATTCGAAATAGTTTAGGAGATACAGGCATTTTTGTGTAGGTATGTTTTCGTCAAAATAACGCATCAGCAAAGTTGTTTATTTGCCTGCAGTCATTAGTCGAAAATTCTGTGGAATTCTTCCAAAATATGTATTGATATTACAAAATATACACACACAGTATGTATACATGCAGTATGTATACATGCATGTTTTGATTTAGGGGTTGAAATGATTTTGAGCCCAGGTGTTCACATGAAGAAGCAAACGAACGAGATTCAGTTTATTTTCGAACGCTGAAAGCTACGCGTGCGCGATAACTGCTGTTGTAAAATAAAAGAAAAATCGTTTTGTGTTTTTTTTTTTGCTATGGATAAAAAAAGCCACCCAAACGCGCCGCGTAAGAACGCGTATCGAACAAAAAAGAGGCATTTCCGTGGAAACCAGCACTCCCAAGTAGAGGACACCGACTTTGCCAGCACATCGGCCAAAAAATTTAAGAAAACGCAAGACAATGAAGTCATCATCGAAAACAACCTCCAGTTCTGTTTCTTGGAATTTTTTTCATTTTTCCAAACGCTTGCTGCTCTGGTTATCTGCGCCCAATGTAAACAAAAAATTCGATTTGGAAAAACATGTATGCGTGGAGTCGGCTTCAAAGTGAGTCTGCAGTGCCAATGTAAAGCTACACAGTATATTAATTCTTCGCCGGTGGTCGGTAAATCTTTTGTTGTAAATCGCCGGTTGATATTTGCCATGAGATTGCTTGGAATAGGGAGAGAAGGTATTAATATGTTCTGCGGATTAATGGACATATGCCAAGGATTGTGCCTTGATGCGTACTATGGCACCTTGAAAAACATGCATGTGTCTGCTAAAGCAGTTTACAAGCAGTGCCTGTTGAATGCGGTTAAAGAAGAGCAGGAACAGCAGAAAGAAAAAAATCCTGACTGTGACTCCTCATTGCTGCCCGTTTCAGGGGATGGCACCTGGAAAAAACGGGGATTCTCGTCTCTTTTTGGTGTCAATACGCTCGTCGGTAAACATACCAAAAAAGTGGTTGACTCCGTTGTCAAATCAAGCCTTTGCCAGGCATGCAAAATGTGGGGGAAAAAAAATGACTCTGCAGACTTCGAAGAATGGTACGAATCGCACCAGAAAACATGCACAAACAACCACAGTGGGAGTGCGGGCAAGATGGAGGTAGATGCCGTGAAGGAAATGTTTGCCTCATCGATCGAAAAATATGGCATAAAATATGAAAAATATATTGGCGATGGCGACAGCAAAACCTTCAAGGCCATTATAGACCTTGATCCGTATAACGGCGACCCCGTTGTCACAAAAAAGGAGTGCATCGCTCACGTGCAAAAACGCATGGGCACACGGCTGCGCAAGGCCAAAAAAGAAAACAAAGGCATCGGTGGAAAAGGCACTGGCAAACTGACAGACAAAGTCATAAGCGAGCTGACTACTTACTATGGACTTGCTATTCGACGTAATAAGGACTCTGTGGAAAACATGAGAAAAGAAATATGGTCAACATATTATCACAAAAGTTCAAGTGATAGTAATCCACAACATATGTATTGCCCACCTGGTGAGTCCAGCTGGTGCGCCTATCAAAAGTCAGCAGCAGAAGGCTCATTAGCCTCATTTCACCACACGTACGCCCCACTTGATGGAAAGGTTCTGCAAGTAATGAAGCCCATATACGAAGCGTTATCATCCGACGATCTACTCAACCGATGCACTGGAGGTGAAACGCAAAATTGTAACGAATCGTTCAACTCGCTTTTGTGGACCTTTGCGCCGAAACATATCCACTGTGGTGCTACCACAGTCGAAATCGCAAATTTTCTGGCAACCTGCATTTTCAACGAAGGCTTCACAAGTATTTTAAAAATAATGTCAACAATGGGTATTGTCATCGGCCTACAAGCCGAGATGTATGCTGAATCTCGCGACGGAAAACGACTTCAACGCTCAGAGCTAAAAACGTACGCATCATCGAAAGAGGGTCGCACAGCCCGCAGAGCCCAAAAAGCCATGGAAAACTCGTTTTATGAGATGGAGGAAGGCACACTTTATGGGGCTGGAATTGCCGATTAATATTCGTAAGTATTGTATTAAAAAAATATGTGTTAATGTCATTTGTGTGCCTCAAAATTGAAGTCAAAACTTTAAACGCGTTTTTCTCGAAACCATGTTTTTCAAAACTTTGCGCACGATAACTCAAACAGTTTTTGACCGATTTTGATATATGAGGCATGAAACGACGCAGAATTTACCGCTATAGCCCCTACCTCAAACTTGCCGAAAAAATAATGTTTACTATTTTTTTTCTACACTAGACTACAAAAAAAAAGGTCGAAATTCGATTTTTCATTTTCAAAGTGGCGGCTCCCCCCCTAAAAAAATTTCGATTTTTGTTTCCGAGGTAGGGGCTATAGGGACATTCATTCTAAGTAACTGAATATTTTTTTTTTTTTTTCAGACGATGTTTACACTTGGAATCGTGCGCAATTTGGACCCACCTTTTTTCCGGAGAACCTCGTTACCAGGCCGAGAACTTTCTGAACGGTCCATAAATTCACTTTTTCAAAATTTTGTATTTTTTTCAATAAATTAAGCTACCCAAATCAAAAAACGGAACTAAAATATCTTTACTCGTTCTCTTTCCACAATATTTTGAAAAAAGGCTAAAATTTGGCATAGATTACCAGAGGACCCCCTTAATATGCAATTATATATATACTACACGAATAAAGAAATTTTAGAAGAAAGAATACTTTGTAGAAAACAACTCACTCTATTGATCTGACCAGACCTAGTTGGCTAACTTAACGGCACACAAGCAGTTGGGCAACTTAAGTTAAGGAAGAGTGGTCTAAAATAGATTCTCTGGTCTGCAGGAAAATATTGCAGTAAATGTCTAAACGATTGAAAGCTATAAAGAATAACAAAGGTTTGCCGATAAAAAATTAACTTAATATTTTTCATTTATAACATTATTTACAATTACCATTATATTTAAAAGTCCGAGTTCTTTTTTGATATGAATTTTTTTTGTGAGTTACATTTTTGATTTTTTGAAAATTAAAGAAAATAATCTTAAATGTTTTTATTGAACTTTTAAAAGTATATTTGAGTATCTAAAAAAATTAAATAATTAAAAATGTATTTCCTTTAACATTATTTCTTCACTTATACTTTAATTATCTAGTGTGTTCGACCTCTTTTTATGAGCCACTGTAAGTTGTTATTATCTAAAGTATGCATTGCTTCTCCAATTAATAGTAATTTGTATTAAATGACAAAGCGAATGCTATACTTCACAAATGGTTTTGAACAATGTTCATTTAAGACAGGCAACTTTTTCACTAGAGGCAGCTATGTTTCGAACAGGTATCATAGAACCTGGTTTGGAAATACAGAGTATTTAAGTTTTGGCCTTATCTTAAAAGACTTCTGTCGTACTTAAGATATTGACTTCTGGCACGAACAATGCTCAGAACAGATGTGTGCTCTCACTCCAACATCTTTAAAATAAACGTGTTATACTACTATCAGATTTATAACCTTATCTAGACTTCATAACCCCCAAAGCTGCTCCCCCCAAAACACACAAAAACTATAAATAAAACTATAACTTCAGAAAAATTATAGTTTAAAACTATTACTAAACTGGTTTTTAGCTTCAAAGTTATGTTTTTTCACTTCAAATACAAGTTTTTTTAGTTTTTTTATATTTTCTGGAAACGTAACATTTTGAAGAATTTTGGCAAATTACTGGATTGTCGGAAAAATCGTAAAAAAACTCGATATATTAAACCATTTGGCAACACTGCCACTGACAACTCTTTACCACTACGTAATAACGGCTTATTAAGTCATCAGTATTAAGTGTAAAATACAAAAAATGTTCAACAAATTTTTTTATGATTTCTTCAACTCTCATGGGCATCATTAGCGTTCATTATAAGGACATAAGCAGTAGCACAAAGCCCACTTTTATCGCACTGCAGCCCATTTCAAAGAAGAGCTGCGACAAATTCAGAAAAAGTTTCCAAACAAAATAGTATTAAAATTTTACATAAGGTAATAAAAGAGCTGCTACAATTTGGTGTTCGAGAAAAGTTTAATGTTGCATATCAGTGCAATGCGCTCCACAAGCACTAAGCCGTGCCAGCACTCCAAGAAACCCACCACATTCATATGCTGTGTGGCTCACCCACCCACTGTATTGGTGCGTGGGCAACAGTTCGCAGCAGTTGTTGGTAGCTGCACACAGTTAACAATTATGTGTTGCAACTATGCTTCGGGTTACTTTGAGTTGCCACGTTGTTGCAAGTTTTTTACCCTCCAAACTTTTCATGGTCTTCCTCTTCCTGTTTTTCCACTCTGGTGTGTTTATTTTTTCGGTTAGATTCTCCAACGTAGGTTTTACAAGTTCAAATTACACAAGAATTGTCTTCTCTTTATCTTCTTGCATTTCTACACGCTCCCTAAGCTTTAGTATCGCCAACTTAACACTACAATTTTCGTATATTTTCCAGCCATGTTAGTTAGTTTCTCTTCTTATTCCGTTTTTTTTTTTAGTAGCTGATAGTTTTGAAAACTTACTTTTGTTTATCGCAAGTTTTGGCGAATATCTTATTACGTTGTTGAGAAAACTTTTCACCGAAAAGGTGCTTTTAAATCGCCCAAAAGCTATTAAGTTGATTTTCTTTAATTATGTCTGGTTTTAGGTTTAAATTTTCGGAATTCGACCTAAAAGTTACAGTTTCCATAAATAGATTTCGTGGGGAAGAAAAACTTTATTTTATATAGAAATTTTTAGTTAATTAATGCAAAGTTGAGTATGACAATTAATTTTGATAGTATCGACACCAACTTTGACACAAGCTTTCTTACAATCACTTAAGCCGTTCAATTCAAAATTAGGTTAGAGTGAAGCCGCAAGATTTCTCTAATGCTACACACTTATCTATCGTAGATCGTTAAGATCGAAGTAGAATTCGTCTAACAGCGCGGTTTGTATGGGAGTTTTTCGCAAATCTATCAAGCACATGCAACGTTTTGTATCACTTTTTGGCGTATACCTACAGCTTTTAATAATCATCGTACAAAGATAAGATATATGGCAAAATATTAGTTGCATGCCGTATGACTCGAATATCTAACAATGCATTTTTTCACTTCTATAGTAAAGTCACAAGATAGCAAAATTCAAGATGAAAAATACGAAGCTGCAATGGTTTTGCAAAATTTTTGCAGTCGGAGCAAAGATATTGTAGATTTTCATTAATTTAACTTAAAAAATTTAACTTTAACATAAAATTGAATTAAATAACAGAAAATTGACACTATTTGTGACAATATATTTGACTAAAAGTAATATTGGAAAAAAAAATTCAATTTGAATTTTAGTGAAAATAAAACAAGAAAGTTAAAATCCGCATTATCTTTAGTCCGAAGGCAAAAATATTGAATTTTTGATGGAGATTGGAAGAACTTTTTCATTACTATTTATTTATTTAAATTAAATAGAATTCTAGATAATAATATAACATATATAAAGGAACTACCAACAAAGGCTATCGGCCCTTCATTACTATTATTTCTGACTGTTTGTTGTTTTTAAACTACCAAACCAAGCAATAGTTTTATAAAGAACTCGATTTTTACATCAAACCACTCCAACTCACGGATGGCTATCGCTAAATTCGGAGTATTTGAAGAATCATCATAACATAAACCAAGGATTATTTTAAAAAACCGACCCGATAAAAAATATATAAAAAGAAACACATTAAAAAAAAGGTTAAACAAAAAAATTATTTCCAAACCGTTCACTTTCTTGTAGTGGAAATCGTACAACTTTGAAAACTCAAAAGCAAAGAACGGGCAAAGCTGTGAATAATTTTTTATAGCAACATAATTCAATTTTTGATAAATTTATATTTTTTCGAAAAATATAAGTTATCAAAAAACGTAGGAAATGATTTAAGAGTTCATTTTTTATCATTACATTATGATAAAACTCGAAAAATTGAGAAACAATGAAAAATCAAAAAAAAAAAAATTTGCTCATTCTATATTTTCGAAGTGGAACCATCGGGAACATGTTATACGTGCATTTCCGTGCAGTCAAGGTTTGATATTATTGAGAAAATCTTGAATGAAATTAAAGTTGCATTTGTCGGGTTATTTCTGCAAAAATGAGAGGTAAATTGAAATTTTTTTAAAATCGACAATATAGTAATAAATCGGGGATTGGTCGAAGCGGACCACACTGAGTCCCTTTTCGTCCCCATAGGACAAGGATGCTACCGCTCGGAGCCCTCATACGTGAGCATACTCCTTACATAAGCATCCTTTGTCACCGCAAGCATATCCTTGTAGGCCAGTTGACCAATCTCGGCTTCGCCAATAAATGGACGTCCCAGAATGGTCAATATTATGCTTGCCAACGCCGGGCTCTGGCGCAGAATGTGTGCTGCCGTTTCCGGCTCCTCTAGGCATAACCTACACGCATCGCCCTCGGTCACAGAGTCATCTTCCTGAGATGGTACATGTAGAGACCGTGTCCTGTGACCAGTGCAGTAAGCCACCTTAAAGTCCTTCGATTGTAACGAATAACTTTTGCAGCCTCACTATGAGACCACTTCACGGCCGCCTTCGATTGCCTACAATTAACAGCTTCTTCCCCCCTTGTACGGTGTTCCGAGTCCGGCCATTGGTTAATAAGGCCTGCCACCATGTTGTCGCCTATGGCGATACGTGGCCCTGGTCAACAGAACTCATCTGCTGATCCTTCTCTCGCTAAAGAATCAGCATTTTCATTCTGTTCTATGCCAGAATGTTGTCTCACCCACATAAGTGTGAGCTCATTTGTCTGAGCGCACCTATCGAGTTTAGTAAGACACTCTATGGCCAGCCTATGGCCACTCTATGGACTGATTGTCAAGGGCAATGACAATTTTCTTGCCATTGACCCGGTCATCTATCAGGCAATCTAGTGCATGCACCACACCAAGCATTTCCGCCACACAGACACAAACTTCCCTAACCTCAGTACACAGTATAGGCTCAACTCTTCTGAGTAAACGCCTGCCCCGGATCTGCCATTCATCAGAGAGCCGTCTGTGAATATACTGATATCTTTACCAGCGATTTCTTCACAGACGTCTCCATCTGTTATAAGAGTTTTATAACATTTTTCTGTTATCCTTACTCTCTGCCTTCCGTCCATAGGCATACTCGCCTCCCTGACATCTCTATGTACAATATCAAGGAAGCGCATATGCAGGGCCGTTGATCCATGCCACTTAGCATTTCGCAACATCCAAAGGCAGCATACCTAACCGAACTTCCATTGCGCTTGTTGGAGCGGTGCGTATTACATCTGTTATTCCAACACACGCCAGCCGTTGGTCTCTGTCTAGTCTTTTCTTAATAGTTTTTTGGCTGACTTTTGTTCACCAAATTACCAAAGCATACTTGATGACAGGTCAAACCATCTACACTACCCATTTCATAGACTCTGGGTTTAGCCTCCATTTGAGACCACAAACGCGCCTACACTGATACAGAACCCTCTTGGCACTTTGAATCCTATCTTCTACATACACGTTCCAGTTCAGTTTGCTATCCAGGGTTACCCCTAAATACTTAACTTTCGTGGACATGTTGATTTCAGCTCCAAAAAGTCTGAGTGATTCTCTCCTCAGACCTGTCCTCTTTCTAGTAAAGAGAACATTGTCTGATTTTCCTGCGTTTACGGTAAGGTCTTGTTCTCGACCCCACTCCTCCACCATTTGGAGTGCCCCTTCATGATGTCTGAAATGGTGTCAATGAACGTACCACAGACCACCAACGCAATGTCATCTGCATACCCTATCGTGTGTATGCCCGATTCATCCAGTCTAACCAGTAGTGAGTCCACAGGGTTGGAGATAACACCCCACCCTGCGAACATCCTCTACTTTACCTCTATTCTTGACTCTAGCATTCTGCATGTTGAACGCCCTATGCTTGAGCATATTGTCTACCCAATTTACAATCATTGGGTTAGCATCGCGCTCTGTCAGGGCTTGCCGCAGACTTCCAAAGCATATTTTGTCGAAAGCACCCTCGATGTCCATAACTGTAGCCATCGCCATGCCTCCTGAAAACAGCTCTTTTTCAGCAACTCTTACTAATTCCAAATGACAAAATATGTGGCTTTTTCAAATTGTATTCCATTTTATTCATCATGTTAAACAAGGTTGAAAGCCGAGGTAAAAATCAGAATATTTGGGCGTTAAAGAGTTAAAGTAGCGATTTGCTTAATTTAAAGAAGCGATTATTTGACTAAGCAAAAGTTTATTAAATCTTATTCATTGTCGTAATGAAAAGTATCTTAAATAAAAAGAACAGTTCTCGCACGCATAAGAAATCATTTTTAAAATTACGAAACTGATACCAAATGAAACAATGAATTCGCACATTGGACCAATTTTGATAAATGATGAAATGAATGGAATAAAGAACATTTTCTTTGATTTAATGTACGTTTTTTGGTTCAGTGTATCTCATTAAACAGTTCCCCGAGGTGCTTATGTTTCATCTAAATCCAGCATATAGAGCTGCTCATTTATTAATCTAACTCGGCATATTCTTGTTTCTACATACATGATTTTGCTAGCGTTGCCTTTATTTTTATTTTTTTTTTTTATATTTTTTTTTTTTTTTTTTTTTGTGACACTTACTGTGCGTGCATGGGTATTGTTTTTATTTTATTTTGATTTTGACCTTGTTTTGCTGCTGATTCTTAACATTAAGTATATTGATTTTCTTCATTCCATGTTTTTGAATATTTTATATTGTATATATATATTGTATATATAATCAGTTCAAATGCAGTAGTATGAGAATTTGCCTAACTGTATTTTGTCTGTAATTTTTCCAATACTCGTCTTGTAATTAATAATTTCTAAGCTTCTAATAAGAATGTCGCCATATGTTTGTCTCCTTTTGGAACTTCTACTTTATTTTACTTTAATGATAAAAATTATTACGCCTGTCTTTATCGAAATGAGCTCATTTGATAATTACTTGATTATTTCAGCAAAGACAAAGCTAGTTTTATATTTAGGTTTTGTTTTTTTTTCTCTGAATAATTTTGATCGCATGTTATTGAATGTTAGAACAAACGTTCTATCGACGTGGTGTGTTTAAAAAGTTTACGCCACTGTTCGATGACAACTGAGCTGGTGCGTAGAAAAATCGATAGACTAGCACGCTAGTGGCCCAGGTTCAATTCCTGCGTTGGTAATTTTCAAATTGAATATATTATAAGAACAACATTTTTAATTTTAAAATAATACTTTTTGTTTTAAAAATAATTTTGTTTTTTTCTTTAAAAGAAAGTTTTCACTTTGATATAAAATAAATTTTCATTGTAAACGACTGGGTTCGAGGTTTAGAGCTCACCAAAGAGAAATCAGAATTATTCGCTTTTTGGCTAAAGGTGTAAAAACGACGATCTACAGAAATCATCACGAGTCTTACGCAAAGTTGTTCACGAAGGAACATAAAATTTGCTATTGCAATGAACATATTCCAAACGAGTGGCGATTGTTTATCGACGGCAGCAAAGAGAGTTTGAAATTAGTTCTCTTGCACAATACAAATAAAAAGCCATCAATTCTCATCGCACATGCTGTTAACACCAAAGAATCATATGAAACGATGATCAAATTGCTTCAATACATCAGATATAAAGAATGTAAATGTAAAATTTGCTCTGATCTCAAAGTTGTAAGTATGTTGCGTGGGATGCAAGGAGGCTATACTAGAAACTTTTGCTTTCTTTGCGTTTGGAATAGCTGCGCAGATGATCTTCACTATACACAAATGAAATGGCCAGAAAGAAACAACAGCGTAATCGGCGAAGTCAACATAAAAAACGATCCTATCGTGAAGATAGAAAATATTATACTTCTCCCGTTGCACATTAAATTGGAACTCATTAAAAACTTTGCAAAAAAACTGGACAAACAGGGTAAAGCGTTCACTCAGTTGCAATCCATTTGAACGAATCTTTCACACGCAAAGATTAAAAAAGGTGTCTTCGCAGGCCCCGAAATTAGAAAGTTGCTGAAAGACGAACATTTTCAAAAAATTTTGTCACCCGTTGGAGATGCAGCTGGAATTCGTTAAAGCTGGTAGTTGCCAATTTTCTTGGGAACTATAAAAGCCTAAATTACAAAGATATTGTACGTAGCAATGGGTATGTATTCCTGTTTTAATATCGCTTTATATTAGTTCATTGTTATACATAAGATTTTAATTTTTGAGTTTTTTTCATGTTTCCGTCAGAAAAATGTCATTGAAAATCCATATTCTCCATTCTCACTTGGATTTTTTTCCGGAGAATATGGGCGAAGTGAGTTACTAGCACGGAGAACGTTTTCACTAATAAATGAAGGCCATGAAGCGACGGTATAGCGGGTTCTAAGTTACAGCAATAATGGGCGATTACATTTGGTCTCTTATAAGTGCAACGAACCACCCAAGCTACAAAAGACAAAGAAGGTGCCAGAATGTTTTCACATTATAAAAAATAAACTGAATTTAGGTCTTTCACTAAAAAATTCAAAGCTTCACAATTTACACCTGGACTTTAATAAAAACTAGCTTGCATTTTTTATAAAAGTTTAAAAAAATATACGTAAAAAATTCAAACGAAATTAATCTGTGCGGTTTCAATTTTTCCCAGGACGATATGTGAAATTTTGGCCACGATTTTAGCCACAGTATCGTTTTTTTTTCATCTTATCAACATCGTTAGCATCTGAACTACTGGGCTAATTTAAAAATTTTTTGACTATAAATTATATGAGGCTTAGTTGACTTTAACTTAAGTGGTAACTTGGTTAAATCAGTAAATTTTAACTCGAAATATACTTTAAATCGTCAAAAAGCTCCAAAAATAAAAAAAAATTCATATCTCAAAAACGCTTTGATAACAAAAAAATTTTAATGTAATTTTCATGTTTAGTGGGCCAAAGTCCATGAGAAAATCTTAGTGAGATGTGATGGGCAGACAAAATTTTCGATTTTGTTAACTAGTGTAAATAGGTTATTATATTGTTTTCAGTGTTATCTTTCATACGAACAAACATTTTTTTTCATTTATCTCTAAAAAGTTGTCATTGTTTTGGAGTCCAAAAATTAAGTCCAAACTGCGAAAGGCAAAGAAGGAAAGATAGAAGGGGAAAAAATTTAAAACATACTTAACACTATGCAGTTTGATGTACAAACATATCATTTTAATTACAGTAAAAAGTGCCCCAAAAAAAAAAATAAATTAAATCTAAACAAAGTCTTTTAATAAATAAATAAATAAATACATAAATAAATAAATAAATAAATAAATAAATAAATAAATAAATAAATAAATAAATAAATAAATAAATAAATAAATTAATAAATAAATAAATAAATAATAAATAAATAAATAAATAAATTAATAAATTAATAAATAAATTAATAAATAAATAAATAAATTAATACATAAAAAATACTCCCTACATTTATCGTACTCAGTGACAGAAAAAAAATAGGTATTCTGTCTAATTATTTATGTATTTATTGGCCAAACAAGGCAATTTACTTATTCTAACTTAATTTAAATTTATTTTATTTTATTTTTATTTTATTTCTTCTTCCCTTTCTTTGTTTTGGTGTTCAAAGATGTATGAATTGAAGTGGGCGTAAGCCGCCCACCTAAATGACATGAATTCACGAACACGTCAAAAAGGAGAGGCAGAAAGATATTTAAAAGTAAGAGTAAAAGGTACTTAGATACTAGAAAGAGGAGAGAAAAGAGAGAAGATAAAAGGCTGGGTTAACTAGGAAGAGAGAGAGAGAGACTTGGATAGTACTTATATCCAACAAATTTAGAGGGCATGCTTAAATGTGGTATACATACGAGTAACTATATATGTACAGGTAATTTAACTAAAGTCTGAGTTAATTTTGGGTAACTTATACAGGGTTTGCTTGAAAGAGGATTTGGACATGGAAGGTGAGAAGTATACGGAAACGTTATTGAATTCTCTACAGCATCGATTGATGGATTCATTGTTTGTGTATGTAGTTTGGTGCTGATATTCAGTTAACAGCCGAGTATGCCGAGTACGTCCGTCTTATTGGTTCGTTGAGGCATATCATACTAGAAATATATTCCCTGTCAATAGCACCATTAATAACATCGAATGTGAAACATGAGCCCAATAATGATCTTCTTGATAAAGGCATCAAGTTTAAAAGGCTGAGTCTCATATTCATATGAAGGAAGGCTATTATAATCACGGGGGTTGTACATGTCTCTCAGCGTGTATAGTAAGAATTGCTTTTGATTAGACTCGATTCTTTCGCTATGGGAATCGAAAGACGGACTCCAAATTATGCAGGCATATTCAAGTATTGGCCGCACTAACGCACAGTATAACCAAGCTGTTTGCTGGCTCTGGACAAAATTTTGTCATAGTGCAAATTAAAGCGCATCTTGCAATCCAAGACTACTCCAAGATCCACTACATTATTGACTCTTTTAAGTTTGGTACTATTGAGGTGGTAGGTATGTAGTGCCATGTTGTTCTTACGAGAAAAACTTATAACATTGCATTTATTGACATTAAGATGCAGTTTAACTTGGATACACCATTGCTCCAGAGACAACAGTTTTGACTGTAAAAAATTTACATCTATCTCTGATTTGATTGCATAGTACATTTTCAAATCATCTGCATACATAAGGTGTGGGATATAGTGCAGGACTTCTGACAAGTCTGATATAAATATGTTAAAAAGAAGAGGACCAAGGTGGCTGCCTTGCAGAACTCCTGAGGAAACTGCAATTTTTTTGACAGAATTCCTTGGAATTTAGCATACTGGGATCTGCTGTCGAGATATGATTTTAGCCAACTTGGTATGGGTCCCGTAATACCGAATTTTTCTAATTTACATGTTAGCATGCTGTGATCAACTCTATCGAAGGCTTTACTGAAATCTGTATAAACAGCATCTATTTGGTGCCCTTTTTCCATATTTATTAAAACAGCCAATACCGTGATCATGAGATTGGATGTTGTAGATCGTCCCTTACGGAAGCCGTGTTGCTGCTCATTTATATGTGGGTTGATTATACTTGTTAGCTTATCACAAGTAATTTTTTCAAAAAGTTTTGGAATGGCTGATAAAATTGCTATGCCTGTATAACTTTCAACAGACCTTTTATCACCACTCTTGTAAATTGGTGTTAGATGAGATGATTTCCAATATGAAGGAAATGTCCCACAAGACAGTGATTCGTTAAAAATGATGTATAATGGCAGAAGTAGTTGGTATAAACATCGCACCAGAAAGCTTGTAGGAATAAGGTCCTGTCCAGGTCCCTTAAATAAATCCAATTCTTTTATGACATTAGAAATCTCTTCCTGCGTTAAATTTATACTATCCACCACAATATTTGAGCTGGGAGAACAGGCTTCAAATTGGGTAGTAGATTGACAAGAGACCTCCTTAAAATGATCCGCATATAAGTTGCTGATTTCATGAGGGTTGGACGAATAGACAATAGCTTTAAACATAGACGATGGATAGCCGCTAGATTTACGCTTCAAGTTAACAAAGTCAAAGAATTTTTTCGGTTCTTGAATGATTTTCTTCTCACCGATAAGGTTAGTGTGCAACTTGTACGCTTCTTCTGATTTGATAGAGAACTCTTTTGATAGCTCGTCATACCTTAGCTTGAGTTCATCGCTTACATTATCAGTGCTTTTGAGAAGTTTATGAATTTCTTTTCTTTGATTCCTCAAAAATCTGAGATTTCTATCTAGCCATGGCTCTGAAAGGTAATAACCTTTTTCTTTATTTTTGGCACATAACTTTCGATAGCTGTAAAAATGTGCTGATAAAATGTAGAGACAGCGCTATCTACATCTAAGTTGGAAGGAATATAATTCCAGTTTAGAGCATTAAGATAACATTTTATGCTTTCGTAATCGGCGGTGAGGTAATCGTACGCCATGGAGTTATTATAAGATTGGGTAAAGGTAACTTCATTAGAAGAGACTTAGCTAAACACTTTTTTCCGATTTATTCCACTCAACCATAGCATGATTGCAAAGTACTATTATTTCTCTCTGAATCGTTATTGTGACGTCTTTTACACCGATGAAAATCCAAATAAAAAATAAAAAAAAAATATTTTACTTTGAGCAAAAAAACAACGCTGTCAAATCTGTCTTCTATTTATATTATTACTCAAGCACATTTTATGTGATGAGTATGAAATATATACTGTATTTTCATAAATAGGGTAGCAATTGAAAGGTTATGCTTTGTAGATAAGCAGTAAGGTCTTATTTTTTCTTAAATTTTGTGTATTTAAAAAAAAAAAAGCTGAAAGAATTTGCTATGGAAAAAACCAAATTTTTTTGTGGAGCCTAAAAGTATGTGACAGATTTGTATAACAATGATATGATAAGTAATAACTGGGCTACTTGAAAATTCAACAGAAACATAGAAAGTTTCTATGAATCCTTGATTCAAAGATAAAAATAGTCCTTAATATAAAAATAAAATTACCTTTAACTAGATATTTTTTATTTTGGAAATTTAACGCCTGCATCACGTATAGGTATCACGTAACGACCTGTTCGCACAGTATTTACGCGTTTCGAAACTACCCATATATTCGCAGATATTTAATTTGTCCAGTTAAACCCCGCGTCCACTTTAGCCCCTGCCTCCCCTACATTTTACATTTTCATTTTCATGTCATTTTTCTATTTTTTTTTTTTTATTCAAAAAAGGAAGAACATAATACAACTTGACTAATATTAAGAGAAAAGCTTAAAAATAAAGTTAAAATCCTTTAACTCAGTGAAGAAACTTCGAACCTGTTTTCCTTTGTCTTAAATAAAAGATGGCTTCACTGACTTTCATAACTACTTTTAATTCATTTCTTTAACTTTAACTTTTAAGATGTTGATTTGGAGTTTTTTTTCAGTTCCTTTCATTGTAGCAACTCATTCAAACTTTGTGCTGCTGATTAAGTCATTAGAGAGTATGAGCGAGAGAGAGAGAGAGAGAGAGGGAGAGAGAGAGAGGGAGAGAGAGAAAAAAATCAAGACCAATTGAGGGTTCACAAAATGCACAAACTCAATGAATTTCCGCGTGATGAGTTTTACAGTCAAAAACTTTTGTCATCTCATTGAAAACTTTGTCGCACGCAAACATCAGCCTCTCATGGAATTACTTCAATTTAATTATGTAATTAATGCAAAAGACACTTGACAACACCAACAACAACAGTAGCAGCAGCAACAAGACCAACACCCATATATACACACACACCCAAACAAATCGCTACATTTGTGCAGAAATGCAAAAGTGTTGGCAATACTCAAAAAGAGACAGAAATAAACTAAAACTTTAACTAAAACTGTAGCATGGAGTGCACTCGAAAGCACTTCAACAATGAAAGTTTGAGTGGTAGTTTGGTTGGTTGGATGGCTTGGTCTCAATCAACCAACCGCCAACCAAGTCTCGAGGATAAACTCCATCATGCTTTTGGCTGCATAACGCCGAAATGTGGTGTTAACCCAATGCAGTCAATGTTCAACGCTTTGTACTGGCATTCAAACAGCACAACTTCAATACAACTTCATGCAACATCCGCAGACATTACCACCAAGAATGCCACCACCACCACCACCACCAGTATCAGCCTTGGCGCCATCTGATTCTTAGGCGCGCTTAATGCATCGAAATATGTTTGAAATGCGGTAGAACATGGCTCGATGCGCGTTAACGATGACGATGATGATAATGCTGATGACGATGCAACCCACCGCACAAGTGTAAATTATTGAAGTACCATCAAAGCAATTTGTGTGTTTTTCTGTCTCTACCACTAGAAGGTGGGGGTGGGGGAAGGGGAAGAGGGGGGTTTTAAGCAGCGCTTGTTGTGCTTCAGTCTAGAAGGTGGGGGTGGGGGAAGGGGAAGAGGGGGGTTTTAAGCAGCGCTTGTTGTGCTTCAGTCTTAGATCAGGCGTTAAATTGAGATGAAATATTTAAATATATAAAATTTAGTCAGCTGACGACTAAAGTGTTTAGATATGAATAATTAATTGGAACATGCGTTCACATTAGTAGGAAAAGTTATCAACATTAGTTATAACATCATTATTATCGTCATGATGATGAGCATCAAAGTTATAATTATGCTAATTTAACTTTGAAGTTTCTTTGAATCAGTGTCAATAAAAAACAACAGAACAATTATATATATATAAGTGACTCACATGATATATTTGTATAGGCGGGCTCTGGTGTATTTAATGATAGTATTAATTTTATATATAATCATATATATATATTTGTCAAAAACATATTTTAAGTAAAATTGGAGATATGAAACTATGAAAATATTGACAGATTATCAGGCAGTTTCTGCATTTCACTTCTGATCACATCACTATAAATTCAATATTTATAATAAAATTTTTTTTTGAACATAAACATAATTAATTAACAGCTGTGGTGGACCAGTCCATGGAATAAAAGTTTAAAGATGGCCCCTTTGCATAATTTACTTCTAACAATTTTTCCACGAATTTTTTTTTTTTTTTTTTTTTTTTTAATCACTTGAATAATTGATACTTCTTTTGTATTTTGGATTTTTTACAACAATATGTATATTTTTTTCTATTCCATTAACTCAAAAACGAAGACAAATAAAAAAAATATAGACAGCCCTAAAAGTATGCAACAATAAATGAAATGATATAACGTTGTATATAAATTAACATTCACATGATTTTCATTAAATTCACATATTCATTAATAATACACGATTGGTTTTTTGTGTTCCCTCTACAATCATCACAATCAATATTTAATGACAACAAATTTCACCAGCTGTTAATACTTTATTTGTAGTTTTCTGAGCATACCCTATAGGAACAAACTAACTTGTTTTTAAAAACAACTAATTAAAAAACTAGTTTAAAATAAACCAGTTTATGAACTACTTTCAATTATATTAAGGCGGCAACTACTCTGATGTTGACATGTTTAAATTGCAAATTTTTATTAGATTACAAGTTTATATATATTTAACCATGTTATTTAATCAAATATTATCTGTAGGCCATCAGTAATAGTTTGCAATTGGTTATTTTAAAGCAATTAAAAAAATAGTTTTAATGTAACTAATTTAACAAGTAGTTGAAAATATATGCAGACGAAAGTCAACTGACTTATTTAGCGGACATCGCCATACAAAATAAGTTAGTTCGTTCTATGGAAAAAAGTCAGAATTTCAACTAGTTGTGGTTGACAAAAAACTACTTTATCAATTACTTTTACGTTGATTTTCCTACAGGGTACTTTTCTTTTTTTATAACACACACACACACAAATTTGAAAATAATCTCAGGCTAAAAAGTGAAAAATATAGAGTGCCTACAAGAGAATAGAGGATAGAGAGAAAGTGTAAATAAAAATTCAATATCAACCTGTTGAGCTCGGCCAAATGTTAGTTTTTTTTTTTTGTTTTTTGTGCGAATAGCGACGTCAATTGATGAAACGACGACACGTCGAATAGCAACATCCGCCACGAATTTGATTTCAATTCATGCAGCGGCAAACAGACAGGACAGGAAACAGCCAACAGCAATCGTTTGTTCTGCGCGACTTTGGTCAACTGCTGATGTTGGCGCGGTAGTGTTTCCGTCATTTACAATCAACACTCTCGCTAAACCAAAAAACAAAAACAAAAAATAAAATGGATAAGTTTACTGTGTCTGGTGCGTAGGTGGCACAAACTTCAGCAATGCTAAAAGAGAAATTTTTGTTTTTTGTACTGATTCTCATAGATTTTTTTGATTCTATTTGGAAAAGTATGGGCGCTTGTGACGTTTTTGAAAATGAGACTTAATCAGCCGGTCTTTCCTTCCCCCCCAACACCATCTATTCAAACAAAGCTCATCATAGCTTAAGTACACAATGTGCGACATGATAAGAAAAAAGCGATGTACATATGTACAAAAAACAACAAAGTATTTAATAGCCTACTTGCAGCCTTGACATTGCGTGCGATGTGGAAAAAGTATGACATTTGACGTCTGCAAATGATGTCATCACCTTCTACTACAAGTGTGTGCACCCTATAAAATATTTTAAGTTTTCTTGTTGTAAAAGAAATTCAATACCTTATGTAAAGTCATAGTATGAAAGGATTTGTTATTGTAGACTTTACGAAATTTTATTTGTTTTGTGAAAAAAAATTTGTTTATTTTATTATTATAATTTCTATAATTTAAGCCTGAAAAGATAAACTTTTCTACTATTAGTCACAACCAATCTACAGCCGTGGACACATAAATAGCACAAAAATACATGTAGGGTGTTTCACATAAATTTAAATAAAATACATAGAGGATAACAAGAATTTATTTCATGGTATTTGAGTTTAAGCATTATAAACTTAAAATCAGTAGTAACTTTGTAACTACGAATTAAAAATTAGAAAATTAATGAAAAATCTGAAATTGTTCCTTAGCTGAAGTGGACGTATAAATAGTACAAGTTGGATTCTGAAAAGAAGACATAGTGATTTATTTTTATTTTACAATGAGCTTACGAATATGTTTACTAGTACTTGGTACTGTATCCCGAATTGTTCAAAACAGCCCGACTTCTTCGTCCCATACTCTCCACAAGCTTCCTGACCCAATCCTTCGAAATAGAGTACCAAGCCTTCTCAATTCCACTCCATAACTCATCTTAATTTCGAAATTTTGGTTGCTTATGCTGACCTTCACATCATTCCATAAATTTTCTATGGGATTGAGGTCTGGGCTTTGAGCCGGCCAATTCAAAATATTTATTTTTTCCTTTTTTAGCCAATCAATCACAACCTTAGCTGTGTGTTTCGGATCATTAGAGTGCATAAAAATTCACCTAATAGGCATGTTCTCAAATGCAAATGGTTCCATCTGGTTATTAAGAATATCTAAATACATATTTTTGTCCATTATTCCTGGTATACGAAAAATTGGCCCAACGCCGTGCCAGGAAAAAGGTCCCCAAATCATTAAATTCCCTCATCCATGCTTTAAGGATTTTTTTGTATACTTCAGATTCAACTCTTGGCGTTTGGGGCGCCGAACAAAAGTTTTTCCATCTGGTTCAACCCTATTAAATTTAGTTGTCAGTCCAGAGCACGTTCTTAAAAAATTGGTCTTCTTTATTCACATGTGCCCTTGCAAACGCTAACCGATCCTTTAAATTTTTTTTGGTTAAGAGCGGCTTTCTTCGGCTAATGCGTCTATAAAGATTAGATTCATGTAGTCTCCTAGATACTAGTTTTTTTGCAACATTTAGGTTCTTTTCTTCATTTATTTCCCTCATAATTTGCTTTGCTGTCTTGAAAGGATCAGCCTTACTTTTGCGAACTAAAGACATTCAGAACAATAAATCAGTAGAAGCGCTGGTTTTACGTCTAGGATTGCGCGGCTTATTCTCGAAATTATTTTAACCATTTGATGTAACCAGCTTGAGTGCATTATAGACCATTTTTGGCGAAATTTTGAGAATATCCGCGATTTCAGATGGTTTTTTGCTTATTCCTTAGTTCGTTAATTATAGACCCTTTTTTCCGGAGTGCAATGTTTGCCACGACCCATTTTATTTAGAATCGGCGAAATTAACCGAATAAAACTCTACAATTTTTACAAACACCCGATATTTTTAACTCTTATTCACCATCTTACATGTGTGCTATTTATATGACCACAGCAGATCGTACATGCCTATACAGAAAGAGGGGGCCTGAGCAAATAAAAGTAAGTAACCGTACATCTCTTTCGGAGTTTTAAACAACGTCACACTGGAGTCTCAAAAAATAATAACTACAGTTAATATATGCATTATTAGGTTCAAACGAAACGTTTAAAAAATAAGTTGACATTTGTGCTATTTATGTGTCCATGGCTGTATATAATTCAGGCCCCTAGCTGCAGGGGAATTTTCGAGGTTCAAACCCCATCCTATAGGATCTAGAAAGTATGAACAAATAAAGTATGAAGAAATAAAACAATTGATAGTTTTAAAATCTTATTTTGATATTTTTTTTTTTTAAGAAAAATTGAGATCACAAACCTAATATTTGAATTAATACTACCATTTCAATGCTCAAAAAGTCTCTGATATCAGAAAAAACATATACATATATAATATATTATAGCTCTAACGTATATCTTTAAATAGATATATAAAAAAAAAAACGAAATGGCCATTTCAGCCCTTGAAAGGACTTTGAACGAACTTCTTATGACAAATTGTGTTGTGTGTTTTGTGAAATGTTTGAACGCAAATGATCGAGAACTGGACCTACATGTTTTATGCCGACTTCGAGCGGCTTATGTTCTCAAGAAGCTTTTCATGGCAGTTTTTACTCTCTGAGATTTGCCATTGTCTGGAGAGAGGTGACGGCCGAATAGAAAAATTAATTCAATTGAAAAACTTTCTTTGTCAGGTGGGACTCGAACCAGGGTTCTCTGGCGTATGGGCCACAACACACTACCCTCTACGCCACGGCCGCCACATATATGCTATTATATAAAATCGAAGTGCAAATTTTTGTTTCCTAATAAACTTCAAAAGTTCTGGTCCGATTATTATATATTATTATAAAATGTAATTTTAATGCTACAGCGCAGTATAGAAGTATTTTTTCAAAATGAAAAAAAAATTATTTTTTTTATTAAAGTGCAAAGTTTTTTATGAAATCATCTCCGATCGGTTTATGTTGCCCTCTACTGTTCTTTTTTTTGTGCTTAGCCAGCACATCACAACACAAAGAAAATAAACATAGCCTCGAGCAAGGCGAAAAGTGAGATACATATTCATTAGGGTGGTCCTTATTACAAAGAAAAATTATTTTTTTTTTTTTACTTTTAATTTCACAGGGCAACACATTATTTGAACATATTCCATAAGAAGAAAGTCATTTTTTATTTTTATTTTTAAATGATATTTAGGGGTCGCTACCAAGACACATTGGTACAAATGGCAGGAAAAAGTGGCCAAAAGCAGAAGACGACCTTGTATCTACATAAAATCAGGTACCTATAGGTTGTGAAAAAACGCACTTATGTGAATTTTTTCGAACGCCATTTTGAACCTTTAAACCTGACATTCCGCACCCATAAGAATATACGTGTACCTTAGTTTTCAGTCCTCTATCACATATCCGAAGCTCATTCAAATCGGCGAAAGACACCAAGGGTCGTTTTTTTGTGAGAAGGCTAAACTTTGAGAACTGGTAAAGTAACTGGTTGAGCAACCTCTAAGTCATACAAAAAAATAAAAAGAAAAAATCTCTTCATATTTAGATCTACATAAACGAATAATGACATGCCGCGATGACAATTCAAAAGTCGAAAAATAAGGTCCACCCTAATATATATAAAGGGTGGTTAAATTTCAAGGGCCGATTGAATGTGAAACACACCTAAACGTCAAGATTTTTTTCTGCATTTCATTTGACATTTCTCAATTTCAGACTAACTCAATTTGAACCATGAAAGTATACACAATCGAGCAACGCTTTAAAGTTATTTAGGCTTATTATGAAAATGGGCGTTCAAATCAAATCGTGCACTTCGTGATTTTTTTCGGTCAAATTAATCGTTGAAATGTGCGTACAATCCAAAAAATCGTGCAAAAATTTGAGCAAACCTGGTCTGTAGGAGATGTGAAAACACCTGTGCATGCTCGTACTGCAGAAAATATTGATGCTGTTCGCGATAGTGTGGCTGAAGAGCCGTCCACCTCAACTCGTCGTCGTTCTCAACAATTGCACCACTCAACTCACGCTCGTCTTTGATGAACATTATGCATAAAGACTTGCATTTACACTCTTACAAGGTACAATTGAGTCAAGAACTAAAGCATCTTGACCATTTCAAGCGTCGTTAATGGTCAGAATGGTGGCAAGAAATGGCAAAAGTGGATGATCAATTTTCGAAGAAAATCATCTTCAGTGATGAGGCACATTTTCACCTCAGTAGATTCGCCAATAAGCAGAATTGCCACATTTGGGCGAATGATAATCCAAGAGTGATTGTGGAAAAACCAATGCACCCACAAAGAGTGCCTGTTTGGTGCGGTTTATGGGCTGGCGGCATCATCGGGCCGTATTTTTTCCAAAATGAGGCCGGTCAGGCAGTTACTGTGAATGGTGTTCGCTATCGTGAGATGATAACGAACTTTTTATGGCCCGAGTTGGAGGATATGAATGTGGACGATATGTGGTTTCAACAGACGGTGCCACTTGCCACACAGCTAACGAAACAATGGCTCTTTTGCGCGACAAATTCAATGGCCGTGTTATCTCACGTGGTGGCGATGTCAATTGGCCGCCAAGATCATGTGATTTGACACCGTTGGACTTCTTTCTTTGGGGTTATTTGAAAGGAAAGGTGTACGTCGATAAGCCAGCAACAATTCAAGAGCTAAAGGATGAGATAATTCGGCACATTAACGGCATAGAACCTCACTTATGCCTCAGCGTCATCGAAAATTTGGACCATCGGATGGAGGTGTGCCGCCGAGGTCGCGGCGGCCATTTGGCCGATATTTTGTTCCATACCAATATTATCATAATAAAAAGAAATGACAATAATTTCCTAAATAATTTGTGTTTTATTCAAAATCAACATCTGCCCTTAAAATTTAACCACCCTTTATTCAGATGTACATAAACGAATAATGACATGCCGAGATGATAATTCAAAAGTCGAAAAATAAGGACCACCCTAATATGTATAAATAAAAAAATATATCAAATTGCTTGAAATACTAAAAAAATAAAAGGAATAACAACAATTTTTTTTGCTCCGACGCACTATGAAGCGGCTAGTATGGGACGCTTGGCCAAAACTGCAATTCTTGTTGAAACTTTACCAAAATTACTACACAGATATTTTATGACCTTGTAAGAGTTATGTACCTGACCTTGTAGTCAGTCAAGTAGTTGACAAAAATATCAGTTGTTGAAAAGAAGGTAAACAACTTTCGGCTGATTTCAAAGAAAAAATATCTTTGAAAGAAAACACAATTCAGCCATGGTTGCAAGATATTGCCACCGAAATAGCCCAGAAAACAAAAACAAGCGCCGGATTTTCGGCTTCGATCAAACAAATCAAGCTCCGGCTTTTCGGCTTCGGCAAAACCTCAAGCTTCGGCTTTTCGGCTTTGGCCACCATATTTTTAACTATCCAGAATTGGAATTTTACTGGAATTTTAACGTTCCAGAACTGTAAGGTCTTCTGCCATCGGCACTCTGCCGCCTGATTGCATCGGCCCTTAGCCGCCATGTACACTTTACCACTACAACCGAATGCAAATGATATGAATTAACTTTAGATATATGGTTATCTTAGATTAAGGGGTTACATGACATTGGCAGTTTTTTGAATTTGACCACTTTTTTTAATAATTTTGTATTTTAGTAAATATTCTTAAGATTCTAAGAAAATAAATGTAACGGAAAAATTCTTACGGGTTCAAAAGTTACAGCCGGATTAGTGAGAGCGCATTTTTAATTTTTGCGCTACCTACGTACGGCAGCTGGTATATACTTGTTTTACTTGCTACATGACTTTTGGTGATTGTTATTTCGTACCTACTTGAAGGGTGAATCCCGAATTGCTAAACGATTGCAAAAAACTATAAGAAACACCACAACACAAGATAACGAAGGCATACAGTACGAGGCAGGCATGGCAGATTGAAGGTAACATTTTTTTTCTTTGTTCACAAACTTGAACGCGTTTATCTCGAAACCATGTTTTTCGTACTGGTTGCGGCACTAGCGGGTTCATTTTTTGACAAATTTATTTTTTGTATTTTTTTAAACTCGATTCGCTATCGTATGACACGAGCTTTTTTTATTTTATTTTTGATTTTTTATGAATTTTTAAAGTCAATATTTTTTTCGAAAAAACACACTTTCAAATTTGGAACATCACCAAAAATTGAAAAAAAATTAAAAAAAAAGCTCGTGTCATACGATAACCAATTTTGTTAAGATTTAAAAAAGTCATTTTTTTCCAGATCGGACAATTTTTGCAACTTCAAGCGCTGCAACCACGAAGCCCCGTTTTTTTTCTCTGCCGCCAGTTTGGAGCTCTATAAAACTATGTTGGGTGAAAAATATATTTTTTTTGAATTTTTTTTCTTGTAATTTGTTCAAATTGTTCATTTTGGAAAAATGTTTGTTTTTGACTGAGTTATGAATTTTTAAAAAAGGTCTGTTTTCTCTGCCGCGAATGTCTAGTCCCACCTTAATATAAAATTATTATTAAGCTTTTATTTTTAATTAGAAATAAAGAAAAAATATTAAAAATAAAAAGATTTTGTGATCGCTCCAAGCTAAAACCTTCGGGTTTAGTGATAGAGTTGGCCTCCGAGTCCAACCGTGACAAATTCTGCGATTTCCAAAACTATATATTTTTTTTTTTTTTCTCTATTAAGACTGTTTTGCCCAGGGGTTGCGAGATGCCTTGGACGAAACCCGGAGTGGCTGAGCCCCAGGTTAAGAAAAAAAATTCGTTAGTGTCGCAAGCTTTTTAGATTTTTGAACATACACAGTGTATTCAGTGGGTTTTTATATCTGACACAAATGCATACCCTGTTTGTCAATCTGCACAACTTTTAAATGTTTAATTTTCTGTATCTACATTTCATTTTTATATCCCTTTCTTCACTTTCGTTATGAGCGAGCAAGTGTTTCATTGGAAAGAAATCAATTGAAAGTGTCAACGTCAACAGCTGATCACAGATATAGCATTGCCAGTAGAATACATTTTTTATATATTTCCTCTAAGGGGAATATGGTATATCCTTATAGTGTGCATACTTTTTTTGTCAAAATCTGTTTGATAGTTTTTGCTGCTGATTTGGCTTCTTCAACCTTAGTGCATTGCCAGCAAGTGTCATCGTTGAAATCAATACAGGCGTCTCTATCTTTCATCTAACACCTCCTTTTAATCTTCAGATGTCATTTCTTAGTTTGATGATGACATAAAACTAACTGACAGCACTTTAAAATTAATGTTCAATTATAAATTCTGATAAAATGTTTATGACAGACATAAAATATTTAAAATTTAACTTGAATTGAAACAACAAGTTTTAAACCAGTTTACACGTAACTGTTCATTTAAGAATGCTGTAAATATTGTGTGAATTAAGATTTCCCTGGATTTTTTTATATGAACTGCAATCAGAAAATTCAGTTAATATCCTCATGCTGAAGATGAGAACAAGGACTAATATCATAGAATTTTACAAGAGATAGCATCAAGTGTTAATTATGCGGCATGCTTGCTTTAAAATCCTAAAGTATGCAATATAAGTTGGGAAAAAAATAAAGTCCATAAAATTAAGAGAAACATAAAATAGACTAGGCATGATTACTGGTGCTTCATTCGCCCACTCTAGCAGGCACGCAACCACGTACACACTGTCACATACAAACACAGTCACTCAATCAAATAAACGCCTTCCTTCGGTTGTGTGCTCGCCCAATATATAAATATATATACATTTTTGTTTTTTTTTTTCTTCTTTTTTAAGCTCTCATCCTACCTACCGCCTTACTTACCATATGGCAATAGACCAACTTTCCACAATAGCACATGCTGCGTTATTCTTAATAATGGCTCACACGCGCACATACAATATTTAGTTGGTGTTTTTTTGTTTTCCTTATTTTCTCTTTTACGCGTTTTCTTTTTTTTATCGTTATCGAGTCTCTAAATTAACAAATACCACGCATAGCAGTCAGCAGTAATTCAACTTTGTTTAATCCTTTTTTTTACTGATTGTAACTAAGCCTAAAAATATTTGCAATTTCAACAAGAGACAACCGGAAAAAAACAACTTCAAAATAGTTGCTTAGATTTAGAAAATTTCGTACATTCTATTAACTGCCAAAATACATACGAACGGCAAAAAAGCACAACGTTTATTGTAGCCGATGTAAATTATCAGCAAATTAAATTTTATCGATTATTTGCATATAAACACTGAGTTGGGGTAACGAACAAGGAACAACAATGTTGTTGTGCTGGGAAAGAGTGCTAAAGGACAACTGAAAACCGCCAACAAGAGCACACAAACGAGCATTTTTTTTAACGAAACTTGGGTTGGTATCATGGTACATGTTTTCACCATTAAATACAGTAGAAGCAACAGCAGGGAGCGCTGCACAGTGGAACGATTTCATGCAACATGTGGACATTAATTAATAGTAGACATTTATAGCCCTATACAGTTGCAGCAAAAATAATACCACCAAGGCAGTGCTATCAGATGCTGGTACTAAAACCCTGCATTTTGCACAGTTATTCAAAACTTTGTCATTAAATCTTATTTGACAAGGCAATCCGTATCTGAAAAAAATGTCATTGCTCGACAAAAATATAATGCGTTTTATTCAATGCCAATTTTTGCATAGAAAGATGTAAACGGAAGCGACAACAATAACACTGGTTCACCTTGTTTCAAAAATAATAGTAGTGGTTTTAAAAGTTAACGCTTAATATAATAAGTTTCAAAATAATATTCATTAATAAATATTTTAGCGATAATGTGTCGTGCATTGTAGTTTTAAGAAACGTGAAGGCAGAATTTATGCGCAGTTGAGGCGAATTGTGGGCTGCTCCAACAAAATCTCTGCGGCAGAGGGTCGCGTACATATGTGAGAAGGCCCTCGAACGCAGAATATAAGCCGCAGCACATAGAGGTATTTCAACGATCTGGGCGGCCAAAATTATTTTTGTGCTTAAATGCAGATATCTTGTCGACTACAACAAGACTCTGTCCTTGAAATTTGCGAAACCCTCTAAAATCTAGAGTTACGGGTAAAAAACCGGTTTTTCTGCCCTTTTGCAGATATAAGCTAGTAACTTTGTTGAATATGAACTGATTTTGAATTTCTCAGTGGATTTAGAAAGAAGAAACTAAGCCATTTCGAAGATATGAAAATTATATTTAAGTAATATTGAGACATCTGTGTGTATTCCTTCAGCAAACTAACTTTTCCAAAAAAAAGTTGGCTATTTTTTAACTTTGGAGATGTTTTTACACATTTTTTCATTTAGGAACCGTATATTTTTAGACTGTAATATAAAAGTATGTTTATTTATGAGTAAAATGCAGCTTTGGTTTAAAACATTCGTTAAAAATCGACTGAGTTAATAAACTTTTAATAAAATCACAATTTTGGAATAAATGCCTACACAAAAGTAATGTATAAAAAAATAACAAATGGTATGTACATAAATAGAACAAACAACTATAAAACAAACTAATAATTATACATTAGCTGTCTCTCTTCAATTTCAATATACATAGATCAATGTTGCTTTTGCTGTGCCCACGAATTTCACAACACTTATTATAATGATGTTTAAGAGTAACCACTTATTACAAAAAAAGCTTTTGATATCCACAATGTTTAAAGTATCAAAAAAGTGCTTATCCGGGACTATCCGGGAAAATTTTTTTGGTACTTCATTAAAGGAAAGATTGAATAATGCTAAACAAAAAAAATTATTGCTTGATCTACCTTGATAACATATCAAAAAGCTTCTTGAGAAATAAATTCAACAAAAATTTACTACAAAAAGAAGGTTACTTTCAATCAATAAAAAATCAGCATTGATATGACTAATTATATGTTGTAAAATGATTTTTCATAAGTCCATTATCTGAAGGATGCTAGGATCCATCATTTTTTCCTTGTGCGATTAACTTGTTTTGGTAATATTTACTATGAACACCGGTTGTTTTGTAAGGGAACCGAGTACTATTACGAGAATTCTGTGAAACACTCAACTTTCGACTGCTCGAACGTGCGCGTGGTGAGCGGAAAAAAAAATGTTGGTTGTTGTCTAATGTTCTTTGGAATCTCTTTTAACGCAGTGACTATTTTTTTTCAATATTATTTCTACTTTGACTTTTGGGCTTTTGGCCGCCCAGAACGAGCAAATACCTCTATGTGCGCAGTTCACTTCCAAAACAGTTAAGCACGGGGGTTCAAGTATTATGATCTGGGATTGCTTTTCTTACTCTGGAGTTGGCCCTATACATGGGATTAAAACGATGATGGACCAACATGCTTATGTCAACATTCTTCAGGAGCTGATGCTGCTATATGGGCTGAATGAAATGACGTTAGTATGGATCTTCTAGCAAGACAATGATCCCAAGCAGACGAGGAAAAAAAGCTAGAAAGTGGTTTGGGGATCATTCAGTCAATGTTATGGATTGGTCTGCACAGTCGCCAGATCTGAAACCAATTGAGAATCTCTGGACTAATGGTACAAAAATGCTTCATAATATCAAGCCGACAAGCAATGAAACTCTTTGGAATGCAGTCAAAGATGCATGGAGCCATATTTCAGTAAAGAAGTGCCAGGATTTGGCAAATTCCATTGATAAAACTCGATTATATTATTCAACATAGTTGCCTTCGGGAGCAACACAACGAGTATAGGTATTTTCAACTTTTCGATACCACTTTTATAGTACGATTTCTCTTTTTCGTCAAAATAGGTCTCAGTTTCAGCGATTATTCTTTATTGGACTCTAATTTCTTTCCAGCAAGCATTCTCTTGAGATCTGAAAAGAGGAAAAAGTCGCTGGGAGTTATGTAAGTCTGGAAAACACAGTGGGTTTCCATCGACTTGTGACACGGTGTATTGTCTTGGTGAAACAACACTTTTTTCATTTGCAAATGTGGCCGTTTCTTGGCGATTTCAGCCTTCAATCGATCCAAAAGTGCACATTAATAGTCGCTGTTAATGGTGGTTCCTTTTTGGAGATAGTGGATGAATATTATTCCTTTCGCATCCCAAAATACAGACGCCATCCCCTTACAAGCCGACTGTTGGGTCTATGCTCGCTTTGGATTCGGTTCGTCGACTGCTGTCCAGTCAGCTAATTGTCTTTTGGATTCTGGTGTGTAATAGTGAAGCCATGTTTCATCCACTGTCAAATACCGATGATAGAATTCGATTTTATTGCAGTTTAACAGCGCCAAACACTCCTCTGAAGCATCAATTCGTTGTTGTTTTTGGTCGACTGTGAGCTCACGCGGCACCCACTTTGCACAGAGCTTTCGCATACCCAAATATTCGCGTAAAATGGTAAAAACACTTCTATGTGATATCTTTACAATGTCAGCTAGCTCGTGCACTTTCAATTTGGGATCGTTCATAGCCAATTTGTGGATTTTTTTTTAAGTTTTCTAGAATAACAGTCTGATTTGGGCGTCCACTGCGCTCTGCATCTTTTGTGCTGGTACGACCACGTTTAAATTCAGCAATCCACTTTTCTACCATTTGTCTCGATGGAGCAGAGTCCAGATAATATTTACCAAACCAAACCATTGTTTCGTTTCCACTGTATTTTTTTTCATCAAAAAGCAATGCTTTATCAAAACTCGAAATTCACTTTTTTAAATTTTTTTTTTTTCAATAACACAAAATGCTATAACTCACGAATCAATTGTCAGATTGTAGTCAAATTTGTATACGCATCGTTTAAATGTTGATTCTAAATAAAAATCATATAATAAAATCTAGTAACGCCATCTATGTGTCATCCCATTGACTTTTTGAACATACTAAAACAAATAACATACTAAATTTCAAAAACACCACAGAAGTCTTGTTTTTTTTTTTTTGGTTCTTTATATCTACTAAAACTATATTAATATTTCAAAACACTGATTTTATTTATTAGGATTATCGATGCACTTTTTATCCTTTCATAAATGTGACTCATTAGACTGGTGCCACTTTTTCCCGCAGCTGTATAAGAAATTTGGGACATTAGACTTTGAAAATGAAAAATAGTGTGAAATGTTTGGAATCGGCCCCTTTTTCCACACAAATTTTTTCTGAAATTGTTATAACTTTGCGTAAATAATTGAAAAGAGATACAATTTTATAAATACAGCACTTGGAGCAGAACAACAGAATGTTATTGAAAAGCCATGTTCAAAATTGATAAAAAAAAAATACGTCCATCACCCATACAAAGCAATATTTACAAACACGAAAATTCTCAGCAATGTTAAGATCCGTTAAAAATTGGCAGAACTGCAATATATTAAAAACAGTACTTCTCAAATAGTCAAAAATTTATAGGAGTAACATTTCAACGTTTGCATCACCCTGTGGCAATACTGCAAAAGTTTTAAATACATTTTTATTATATTTCTACAATTTGAACTATTTGCTTTTAAAAAGCATGCAAAGTTCATTTAATTTATACATTAAATCTCTAAATTTTTCGGTCAATTTTCGAAAAGTTCACTTCATTCCACTGTGCGCTGTAACGACCACCCACAAAAGCAGCGGCTCACAAGCTTTACGCTAGTGACAACAACAGAGAACAAAAAAAAACAACACTACCAACAACAAGCAGCATGCGAACGCAATTTCTCTGAAGCAACAGAGCGAGCAGCTTTTACAAGTTTGCCAGCATGGCGAAAATTCCTGCTTTGGTTTTGACAAACGAAAGAAGAACAGAAAAAAAATAGTCATTACGAAAATAAAACAAAAATGCAGAAAGAACAGTTAAGAGAGCGGGAAGCTCACTCTCTCTTTATTCATGCAAAAGCATTCATAGTTAATATTGAGTGCAACGCATTACCATGATGGAATTGCTTTTCTTTTCGTTATTTGAAGGAAATAAAATGTTGAGTATTAATACTTGATTTTCATTGAATTGTGCCCGAGCATGAAGGTTCTCCTCTAACCCGCTTTAATATATTAGCTTATGATTAATATTGCTTATTTCGAGGGAAATAAATATTTAACGTCTATCATAAACATCTAATCAAAAATTTATATTTAGCCATAAAATATGAAGTGCTGTCAAGTAGTTTTATGCCATTATCAAGCTGAGAAATGTCATTAAAAGACATACGAGTACTTAGTGAAGTGCTTTATAAAGACTCAAAATAATGGCGGTTGAAACAAAAAAAAAAAATCGAAGGAAAAAAGGGTTTGATTAGTAAATATTAATGCGGCTGTAGCATACTGGTTGAGGTGCGTGGCTTGTATGCAACAGAACCCAGGTTCAAATCCGATCTGACACAGAATGTTTTTTCAACTTAATTAATTTATCTGTTCGACCGTCACCCCTCTGCAGACAATGGCAAAATTCAGAGAGTAAAAATTGCTATGAAAAGCTTTTTGAGTAGGTACACAAGCCCATCAGAGTAGGCATAAAGATTGTAGGTTCAGTCCTCTATCATTTGTGTTCAAGCTCAACACAATTGATCATAAGAAGCTCGGTCAAAAGTTTTTGAAACGAAGTTTCTTAACGCTGCTTGCGGGTGGACTGACTTGGTCGAAACCGTCACGTAACTATGTGAGCTATGCTGTGTGTGTTTGCGTGAGATTATCGAGCAGACTACAAATGAGCAGGCGAGAGCGCAGCAGAGTGTGGAACTCTTTCTCTCTATCTCTGTCTTTTTTATATTAGACAACCTCAACACTGTGTCAGTACCCGTAGAAACTTAGTAAAAACAAATTTTTTGCTTTTATTTGTGTTTTTGTTTTAAATTAAAATGTAAATTATTGCTTTATTGCAATTAAGTTTGAAGAAATGGAAACTGCAGCAAATGTGTGTAATACAGATATAGAAAAGTAAGTTAATAAGTTAATCATAATAATAAAATTGTATAACTTGATACAACTATTTACAGTTTATATCAGTTTATATAATTTTCAATAAATAAATAATTTTTTTTTTAAATTTAAATGAAGCTTATTGATTTTTGATTTGATTCGTTCATTCGTTCATATAAAAACTTAATAAAAAAAAAAAAATTAGCCAAGTATATAATATATAAACCAATATTATAGGTAAATTACCGAAAATTCGACACTTCATGAAAATAAGATTGTATAAGCGTTATTATACATATATCTTTTATGATTTATAATATGAGATTACTGTATGAATAATTATGCAAGACAAACAGAGCGAATTTTTTGATGGTTCTACATAATAAAACTTAAAAGTGTGCAAAAAATTGTGCAATTATGTTGAATAACCCCGTCTAATATTGTAATTGAATTACAACCTCTTTTCATAAGTTTTATATCACGTGTTTTTATAACTGTAATATTTTTGCAATTATGAAGAATCATATTTTTTCGAGCTCAAGGTTTAGGGTCAAGCTTTCTGAAGAAAACAAGCAACAACAACGCCAATACCCTGTATAGAGTAGTGATGACACAGCAGACTATTTTTTTAAAAAAGGGTCAAAAATACCCACCATAAATGACGCTAAAGGTGGATTCACTGACCGGCTTCGGAAAGTTTTTACAACCGCTCTATTGCTCTCAAAAGGAGAATGTGACAATTTTGATTCGCTGGCATGTAAAACATTCTCCAAGTTGGCTGCTTAAGAAATTCTACTTAAAATACCACAAACTTAAGAATCTCATTTCTGGCAACTCCACTCAAGAACAGACCGCAAAAAAATTAAATTTAATTTAATCAAGTCTAAGAGCGTGATACATATTCTTGCTACTCTCACATTGTGTGGGGAGAGAGATAGAGCACAAAAACTCTATATAACAAATTAACTCAACATATGGAAGGTGGTCAGTGAATGCTTAACCTTAAAGGGTTAAAATATTCTACAAAATTATTTTTCATACAATTTTTCTATAGGTCTGTGAACGGAACAAGCAAGTAAAGTTTTATTTAGACGCTTTTTTACTCTTAATGTTAGTAAATTGCTTAAATTTTTGTGAACTTTAAACCTATATTATAATGTGTACACCGAGAAAAAAAGCAAGAGGTAAATCACCTAAGTCGGCTTAGGTGAAGAGAATTGTATGGGAAGTATAAACTTATGCTTATTCACCTAAGCAATTTATTGTTTAATACATTGCTTTGAAAGCACATA